>OZ014519.1:219213261-219884537 GCA_963966055.1 Lathyrus aphaca
CCTGGTCATTCATCTGGGTCCTCATTTCTGTCATCTCAGCTTGCAGTTGTTTCAACTGATTATCCTTGTTATCTTTAGGATTTTCAGAGAAGAGTGCTTTCAACTCTTCTTGCCCCTTGGACAAATTCAGGATCACTTCTTGGAACTGAGCATTTTGAGCCTGGAGATCCTTGACAGCTTGTTCGAGAGCCATTTTGCTGAAATAAACAGCGAGAAGATTGAGAAACCTGCTATGGAAACCTGTCATGCAATGATATGGTATGTAGATGCATATGCAATATTTTCAAGGACCGCATGATTTAAATTTGTTTAAACAACCAGAAAGTAAACTTTTAATTGTAATAAACTCGTCTTCTCTTTAGGCTTACAACAAAAATTAAATGAATACAAAAAATGGGGTTTTAAGTCTCCCATGGACGTTTCCTCTTTGCATGGAGGTATGTGTTGAGGTTTCGCTCTTCGTGAAGTTGCTTGGTCAGCTCCAACACTTTTCTTGGCTAATCCTGAATTGAGCTTCAAAGGTATTTCTTTGTTCCTTCAGTTGGATCTAGGATTTCTGCAATTCTTCCAGGTTAGCGGGCATGTCTGGATGAAGGATGGTATAAGGAGTATCTCCTTCAGCAACAGGTTCCATAGTAACTGGCATGATGGCAGGATATGGCATCATAAGAGTCTGAGCACGAGATCGCACCCATCTGAGATAAGGTTCCATAGGAATCGTGTACTTTGGTTTCAGAGTCTTGCTGTCAACCTTGTTCACTTTACCCCATGCTCGTATAAACCTTTGACGGTAACCTTGCAGATTGTTGTCGTAGTCGAACACAATACCCTGAATAAGCATGTCATGAGGACCATTGCTCCGAGCATAACCAAACTGACGTAGAGCTAAAGAAGGATTGTAGGTAATGCCCCCTCTTATGCCAAGGAGTGGCACATTGGGGAATTCACCACAACGGTCAATGATAGTAACATTCTCCATAGATCTAGAACACCAATGAATGTCTGAATGAGAAACTGACATGATCCTTTTAGACCATCTTAACCCTTGTTCATTCTTCATCACTGATCGAGGAAGGTGAGAAATAAACCACCTAGACAATAGAGGTATTAAACACATCAGAGTTCCTCGTGCCTTCGTAGTACGGGTATGAAGAGAGTGTAAGATGTCTCCAAGTAATGTAGGCATTGGATTGCGAGTCAGAAATATGTTGATGGCGTGTACGTCTATGCACTGGTCTGGGTTAGGGAACAACACTAGGCCATAGATTAATAAGGCCAAGATCTCCTCAAGGGCATCATAACTCATAGCCTTCAAGAATACCTGAGCTTTCTCTATCAATACCTTAGCAAGAATACCCTTAACTCCGCTTCTCGTTTCTAGGACAATGTTTGATTTCTCCAGATGTAGAGCTGCAGCAATGACTTCGAGTTTAGGCTCTTTTTCTAAGCCTGTGAAGGGTTTCTGATCAAGTATAGGTATACCCAGTAGTTTAGAGAACTCTTCCATTGTAGGAACCAGTTAATAATCGGGGAATGTGAAACAATGATGTTTAGGATCAAAGAACTGAAACAGGACACTCATCATGTCTTCATTGAACCCTGAAGTGACTAGATCCAGTAGGTGACCATGTCTCTTGATGAACTGGGAGGTTTCAGAAACTTGAGAGACCAATTCCTTAAGCTTAGGAGGTATTCCTACAAAGTTGATCCGGATAGTATTCCTACGAGCAGAAGCCATGACCTACAACAAAGAACAAAGATAAATCCTTTGGTCCTTGAAATGGTTAGTGAAAATGCTATGCTTATGATGCATGATGATGCTATGATGTTATGCTCAATCACAAACATGTGGCACACACAAACAAGTCACACAATAGCTTTAGGTTTAGAGGCTTGCATGAGGTTTAAAGGTAAATACCCTCCCCTGAAGTTTAGTTGGTTCATCCTGTCCTATAAAGTAACCAGGTTCTAAGGGATCTCAATATCATTGATCCTTCACAAGGGTGGTTGTTCAGTAGGAAACTTACTTGCCAACCAAAACCCTCCAAGTTTAGGATCTCAATGAGTGTAGTATCGAGTATCAACCAACTTCAGTCTTCACCAAAGCCGGCTATCTCACTACTTTCTAAAGGCCAAGATGGGATAACTAGGGTTCTAAAAGTCAGTTAGTGTATTGACAACATATGGCAGCCTCATATTATCCTCAACTTGACTTAAGGAACATAAGCACCAACCAAGAAGTCACACTAACTATGGCCACCAGATCAACCATATCGGTATACGCCGTACAGTTTCCTTGGTCTATTGCCATTTCCCTAAGGTACACTAGATCCGGGTTATGATCTTTCACACATAAGAGCCCAACAAGTAAGTATAAAGCAAACAAGGCAAACAATTTTAAAGTGATCTAATTCCTAAGGGTACCCCTCTTTAATATTAAATCCCCAACAGAGTCGCCAGTTCTGTAACACGGTGGGAGAACTGACTTTAGTTAAATGTTGCGGATAGCAAGAGTCGCCACCGACTTTTATTTTATCCAAAAGGAAAGGGCATAAAAGAACAGGAAAGACCTTAAAAGATTTTTGGGTTCGGGGGGTAGGTTATGTAAAGGGAAGGTGTTAGCACCCTTTACATCCATGGTTATCCATGGGCTCTTAGTTACTTAGCTCACTTTAAAATGTTTTGGGAAGTGTAGTGTGTGATTAAAATTTTTCTTAAGTACTTTATAATGATCCATGTACGGATATATATAAAGTGTAAAGTGTTTTGAAATTTTTTGGAAAGTGAGCAAGTACATAAGAGGAACCTACCCTAAGTTAAGTCTTTTCTGTTCTTAAATATCCTTTAAATGGTAAGACTATCCCTATTATTAAGGAATAGGTAGTCATTACCTTGGATGTATTAAGGGACAGGCGTAGGGTCATCGTATGGTCATAGAAAGCAACTTGAGGGATGTCTTTAGCAATTCGTAGGGACTATCATCATTTATTCGAAGGGACAAGATCATTATTCCGTAGGCAACTTCGAAGGGACTTGATCTTTTAAACTGTAGGGACTATGATGATTTATATTTGAAGGGACTTTGCTTAAGACATCCCTATATTCGAGGGACTTGACCATTTTATTTTAAGGCAGCCAAGAGGAATATCCTAGGAAGTACAGATGGCGATCATAGATCGACTTACGTGTGTGAGTGTTATTTTTCAGATATTTGTCTTGTATATAATTTTCTAAGTTCAATTACATATAGTTAGTTTTGCACTCCCGAAATTACTAACCACACAGTTAAATATTTACAAAGAAAATAAAGGCGGAAAAATAAATCTACAAATTATTACAAGGCTTTGGCAGATACATAATAGTCGGATAAGAATAAATTATAAAGCAAGAATAATAGATATAATAAAATAATAAATAAGCAATAATAATAATAATGAAGCAAAAATAATAAAGTAATAATAACAATAAAGCAATAAAGCAATAATAATAATAATAATAATAAAGTAGTTATAATAATAATAAAGTTAAAATAAATTAAAGAAATAACAATTAAAATATTTAATTAAAAAGAAAAAGTTTAGGTTAGACAAGTTAGATTTTTTGAAGTTATTAGAATTGATGGGAAAAAAAGGGAATTAAGTTTAGAGAAAAACAATTAAAGATTATTGAGAAAACTTTTAATTATTTACACTATATGATTATTACTATTATAATAAAATACTATTAATATATAAAATATTATTGACAAAAAGTTACTGAGAAATTTTTAGAGAGAAAAAATTAATTTAATATGTACAAAATAATAAAAGAGTTAGTATTTACAAAATAAAGATTTATTGTTATAAATAAGTAATAAAATAAGTTTATAAAAATAATTAGCATTTATTTACAAAAAAAATATAAAGATTATAGAAAAATATTAAATAATTAATTTAGTAGGTTTTCACGCCCTACATTACTAAACCACGCAGTTAATATAGGATCAATGACAGAAATTTAAATGGCAGAAAAATATAATGGCAGAAAATAAATGGCAGAAAAATAAAATCCTAACTATTACAACGCTTTGGGACAATTACATAATAAACATGGCGAAAAATAAAACTGAAAATATTACAAGTTAAAACTCAAAATATTACAAGGGCGAAGCAATTACAGTGTATGAATAACATAAACATGAGCGAAAATAAGAAATAATAACATGTTTGTTAAGGTTTGTGGAAAGGTTTATGGTTTAAAGGAAATAACACGGTTAAAGTTTATGAGAAAGTTTTAAGGTTTACATGAAAAATTAAGGTTTATGAAAAGTTTGAGTTTATATATAAAAAAAACTAATTAGTTAATTTTCTAAAAAAACATATATAAACAAATATTGATAATAAAAATTTTAAGTTTAATTTTAGGTAAACAAAGAAGTTAAAAAAAACTAGATATAACTATTAATTTAAAACAAAAGAAATAATAACTAATATTATAAATTGATTTATGAAATAAGTAATTATAGTAGAAAAAAATTAAGAGGTTAGTTAATTAGGAAATTAGAGAATTAAAGGGACTAGAGAAAATTAGGAAAAAGAATGAAAAATGTTTCTTTGTCAAAATGCCCTCAAAATTACCAGCCTTTCCTTCTTGACACTAGAAGGCGCGCACATGTGAATGTACCTGAAAAATAATTATTATATAATAAACTTGTTTCTTTGTCAAAATGCCCTCAAAATTATCAGTTTTGTCTTCTTGACATTAAGACACGCGCGCACATGTGAATGTACCTGGAAAATAGTTATTATATAATAAAACAAAACGTATAAAAAAATGGTTGAGGCAAAATCGTCAAGGTTTAGGAAAAAATCAGGGTAGTTAGTTATGAAAAAAAATGTGCAGATCTAAATATATGTGTATTAATAACATAAAAATGATATGAATTAAAAAAGGAACAAAGATGTTGCTAACGCAAAATTGCGATCATCGCAACTATATCAGATCAACACAAATGTCACGCATCATACACCCAGATGTGAAAATAGCGTATCGACACGATCCGATCCGAATAATCTAAAAAATATATATATAGAATAAATATAAAAACTCGTATTAAGAACGTAATAATAAAAAAAAGTGTCACAAAATAAATTTATATATCTATACATGAATAACTTAACCATATAAATAACAAAGTGAGATGTACGCACTTATATAAACCATAACATGGTTTATCACCAAAAAACATATACAATAAAACAAATCAAGAGTTTATTATATGTATATAGAAACAAAAAAAAACGGTGATATATACATAAATTTGAAATGCAGTAATACATGTTAACACATACATATGTTTGAAACAAGTGACACACATTAATACACATGTTTGAGACATGTGTGTTAGGAAGAGGAAGAACATGATGATAGAACCAATTATAAACAAACGGACCATATACAGTACAAAGAATAAAAATGAGGTTTTTTTTTTTTAGCAACATAAACATAAGTTATATATATATATATATATATATATATATATATATATATATATATATATATATATATATATATATATATATATATATATATATATATATATATATATATATATATATATATATATATATATATATATATATATATATATATATAGGAACCAATTAGGGTTAGCATAATGGGCCTAAATATTTATTTTGGAACCCAATAAAATTTTAATATAAATAATTAAATAAAGTTTAATAAAAATAGTTAAAATTAAAATAAAAACTAACAAATTTATTTATTTATTCTAGACCCAATAAAATGTAATTTAAAACTAAATAAAGTTTAATAATTAAAATAGTTAAAATAAAAATAATAACTAATAATCCTATTTATTTATTCTAGACCCAATAAAATGTAATTTAAAACTAAATAAAGTTTAATAATTAAAATAGTTAAAATAAAAATAATAACTAATAATCCTATTTATTTATTCTAGACCCAACTAAATAAAATTTAATAATTAAAATAGCTAAAATAAAAATAATAACTAATAATCCTATTTATTTATTCTAGACCCTGTATAAAAATAAATAGACTCAAAAAATAAAAGTCGGGCGCCAAAGTACTCGAAAAAATAAAATGAACACATCAAAATAATCAGCGCGAAATAAATGACTCGGAAAAATACAGTGTTTGGTCGGATTTTGAAATAAAAATTATGACCGTTTAAACTGCTCAGACTGATCAACATATGACCAAGCATCCAGATTATAATATTCCTCATAGTCACCCACAACATTGATCTGATTCTTCATAATCCCCTGATTTGTAATACGAACAGCACGAGCATGACGAACAGCCTTCTGGGACTCTACATTGAAACCCAAACCAAATTTGTCAGACTTGTAAGGAATGTCAGGAAGCTGACCCCAAATAGTACAACCACCTTCATCCACCACAGCTCTAGCATCTTTAAGGGAAGCCATTGTAGGAGGTACTCTGGTGACCACAGGAACTTTCTTGACAACAGGAGGAGCTTCATAATTATTAACAATCCAGGGAACTACTTCGAATGTTTGGCACGGAGTTTCAACATATTCACCTTCCATTTCAAGATATTTAAATGTGTTCACATGGCTAATCATATATCCTTCCTCTCCGTAAACAGTGACAACTTTTCCTCCTACTGGATATTTCAGCTTCTGATGTAAAGTAGAAGTTACAGCACCTGCCCCATGGATCCAGGGACGTCCAAGCAAACAAGAGTATGAAGGACGGATATCCATTACATAAAAAGTAGCATTGAAAACCTGAGAACCCACTTTGATTGGGAGATCAATTTCCCCATGCACCACTCTTCTTGAACCATCAAAAGCCTTCACCACTATATTGCTGGGCCTCAACACAGCATCTTCAGGACTAAGTTTATTCAGAACTTCTTTGGGCAACACATTCAGAGAGGAACCATTGTCTATCAATACATGTGACAGGGTAGTGCCCCTGCATTCAATAGAGATATGTAGAGCCCTGTTATGATCCCTCTTGGCAGGAGTCACATCAGCATCGGAGAAACCTAACCCATTGTCATAGGTCAAGTGTGCAACACAATTTTCAAACTGGTCTACAGAGATCTCATTTGGTACGTGAGCAGTCTTCAAAAATTTAATCAAGGCTTTGGCATGAGCCTCAGAACACAACAACAAAGACAACATAGAAATCTTGGAGGGAGTATGCCCCAATTGATCAACAATGTCATAATCACTTTTGCGAATGATCTTCAGTACTTCTTCCATCTGCTTAGAAAGATCATCAGCAACTGGCACATCAGTTTGTATAGGTTCAATAACAGGACCTTTGCCCCGAGCATCAGCAGTAGAGGTAGTAGCTGGAGTAACTGTATTCTTGGAAGTAACCGGAGGAGAGAAAATTCTTCCACTTCTCGTGATCTTACTAGATCCAGCAATATTGTCAACATCAAGGTTTTCACCAATAACAGGCGTATCAGCTAAAGGTTCCTGCTTAACACCATGAATATAAACATCGGAACCATAATGCCAAGGCACAACTTTATCAGAAGTATACGGAATAGGACCAGGAGTGGTGATGATCATAGGAGCCACTCTAGCTTCAGCAACAATCTTCACAGGGCCTTCAGCAGTAATCTTAATTGGACCCTTATGAGTAATTTTTGACAGGTCCTTTAGAAGTAATCCTTACTGGCACTTTATCGACCATATCCACCTCTTCAATCTTCGCACCTTTAGTTATATGATCAACCATACTCTCCACAGAAGGTGGTGTCCTCTCAAACACTATGGTGTAATTATTCATGAGGCGTTGAATTCCGTCCTTCAACCTCCAGCAACTATCCGGCTTATAAGCGCAATAGACACAATCTTCACGACAACCTGGAAAGAACCCAGCTTGTACCAACTTCTTCTTAATAACGGACAATGGAGTAGTCAAATCTGCAACTGAGGAAACATGTGAATCTTCATCAATGGCATTGAGAGTCTTCTCGTGATTTGGCATGGGAGCAGTAATCACATTTGGAGTACCCGGAGGGTCAAACTCAATCTCTCCAGCATCAATCATATCTTGAATTTTGTTCTTCAATACCCAGCAACTATTGGTATCATGTCCCTGACAGTTCGAATGATATGCACATCGTGCATTAGGATTATACCTGGGTGAGGTAACATTGGGATTCTGAGGAGGATCCCTCAAAGTGATGAGTTCACCCTTCAACAAGTGTTGCAAGGCTTGAGCCAGTGACATGTTGATCTTAGTGAACTGCCTTCTATTCCTCTGTTGGTTTCCCTGTGGTGTCTCTGGTGTTGCAGAAGTTGGATTGGAGATATGAACTGCACTCACAGACTGATGCCTTCTATTACGATCAGGTTGACCATAAATAGCATTTGACTCTTTCTTCCCACTGGGAGGCTTCTTTGCAGTACTTGATGAAGAAGCACCCACCTGGATCTTGCCACTCCTTATACCACTTTCTACGCGCTCTCCTGTCATTATTAACTCAGTGAAGCCAGATGATGAGCTTCCAATGAGATGACTGTAAAAGGGACCATTCAGCGTACACATGAACATATCAACTAACTCCCTGTCAGTTAGAGGGGGTTGCACTCTTCCAGCCAAATCTCTCCACTTCTGGGCATACTTCTTGAAATTCTCTTTAGCACCCATAGACATGCTCTGAAGTTGCATGCGAGTAGGGGCTAGGTCAGCATTGTATTGATATTGCTTATAAAAAGCTTCAGCAAGATCATTCCAATCACGGATGTTGACACTCTCCAACTGATAGTACCATTCCAATTGAGCTCCAGATAAGCTCTCTTGGAAGAAATGGATCCATAATTTCTTATCAGCAGTATGGGGTTGGATTCTCCGGACATACGATCTCAGATGTAGCTTGGGACAAGAGACACCATCATAAACTACGAAAGTAGGAACCTTGAAACCAATGGGTATGACCACCCCAGATATCAAACTCAGGTCTTCAAAATCCAGCCCAAAAGACTTTTGCAATTCCATAGCATCCATTCTATCCACCAGCATCTTGAACTTATCTTCATTAGGCTCATGATAGTAATTAGCTTCAGAATCAGAGTCCCCCATTGTATTGTGGAGACTGCCTCCCTCTTTCTCAGACTCTTCAGACTCATAATCTTCAACCTATTCTTTGGTCTTGACAGGACCTCTGAACCTTCTTCCCATGTTGATCAGGCCTCCTGACCTTCTAGTCTTCTTAGTCTTCTTGGCCAGCAGTGTCTTCAATTCATCTTGCCTCTTGGACAAGTTCAGGATCAGCTCTTGGAACTGTGCATTTTGTGCATGGAGATCCTTAACTGTTTGTTCAAGAGCCATTGCTGAAATAAACAGCGAGAAGATAAGAAACCTGTGCACAATAAACCTGTGATGCAGTGGTATGATATGTAAATGCGTATGCAATGTTTTCAAGGACCGCAGGATTTAAATTTGCTTAAACAATCAAGAAAGTGAACTTTTATTAGTAATAAATTTGTTTGCCCTTTGGGCTTACAAAATGAAATGAAA
The DNA here is from genome assembly GCA_963966055.1 of Lathyrus aphaca. Classification (NCBI taxonomy): domain Eukaryota; kingdom Viridiplantae; phylum Streptophyta; class Magnoliopsida; order Fabales; family Fabaceae; genus Lathyrus; species Lathyrus aphaca. The sequence continues at coordinate 219,222,796 of OZ014519.1, forward strand.
TAAATACAAAAGATGGGGTTTTAAGTCTCCCATGGACGTTTCCTCTTTGTGTTGAGGTATGAGTTGAGATTCCGCTCCTCGTGAAGTTGCTTTGTTAGCTCCAGGATCCTTTCTTGACTTGCTTTGTAATGAGCCTCGAAAGTATCCCTTTGCTCCTTCAACTGGATCCAGGATCTCTGTAAGTCTTCCATGTCAGTTGACATGTCTGGGTGAAGGATGGTATAAGAGGTATCTCCTTCAGCAACAGGTTCCATAGTAACTGGCAGAATGGCAGGATATGGCATCATGAGAGTCTGAGCACGAGATCGCACCCATCTGAGATAAGTTTCCATAGGAATAGTGTACTTAGGCTCCAGAGTCTTGCTGTCAACCTTGTTCACTTTTCCCCATGCTCGTATAAATATCTGACGGTAACCTTGAAGATCGTTGTCGTAGTCAAACACAATACCTTGAATCAACATGTCATGTGGACCATCACTCCGAGCGTAACCAAACTGTCGTAAAGCTAAAGAAGGGTTGTAAGTAATGCCTCCTCTTATGCCTAGAAGTGGCACATTAGGAAACTCCCCACAACGGTCAATGATAGTAACATTCTCCATAGATCTGGAGCACCAATGGATATCTGAATGAGAGAGTGACATGATCCTTTTAGACCACCTGAACCCTTGTTCATTCTTCATCACTGAGCGAGGAAGGTGAGAAATAAACCACCTAGATAGCAAAGGTATGCAACACATCAGAGTTCCTCGTGCCTTTGTAGTACGAGTATAAAGAGAATGTAGGATGTCTCCAAGCAATGTAGGCACTGGATTGTGACTCAGAAATATGTTGATAGCATGAACGTTTATGAACTGATCTGGATTGGGGAACAACACTAAGCCATAAATCAACAAGGCTAAGATCTCCTCAAAAGCATCATAGCTCATAGCCTTCAAGAACACTTGAGCCTTCTCTATCAACACCTTAGCAAGAATACCTTTAACTCCGCTTTTCGTTTCTAGAACAATGTCAGACTTCTTCAGATGTAGAGCTGCTGCAATAACCTCTGGTTTAAGCTCCTTCTCCAATCCTGTGAAGGGTCTTTGAACAAGAACAGGTATACCCAGAAGTTTATAGAACTCTTCCATGGTAGGAACCAGCTGATAGTCGGGGAAGGTGAAGCAATGGTGCTTAGGATCAAAGAACTGAAACAGAACACTCATCATGTCTTCATTGAATCCTGAGGTGACTAGATCCAATAAGTGACCATGTCTCTTGATGAACTGGGAGTGTTCAGACACTTGAGAAACTAACTCTTTAAGCTTAGCAGGTATCCCTACAAAGTTGATCCTGATAGTGTTTCTACGAGCAGAAGCCATGACCTGCAACAAAGAACAAAGATAAATCCTTTGGTCCTTGAAATGGTTAGTGAAAATGTTATGCTTATGATGCATGGTGATGCTATGATGTCATGCTCAATCACAAACATGTGGCACACACAAACAAGTCACACAATAGCCCTGGGTTTGAAGGCTTGCATGAGGTTTAAAGGTAAGTACCCTCCCCTGAAGTTTAGATGGTTCATCCTGTCTTATAAAGTAACCAGGTTCTAAGGGATCTCAATATCATTGATCCTTCACAAGGGTGGTTGTTCAGTAGGCAACTTACTTGCCAACCAAAACCCTCCAAGTTTAGAATCTCAATGAGCGTAGTATCGAGTATCAACCAACTTCAGTCTGCACCAAATCCGGTTATCTCATTACTTTCTAAAGGCCAAGATGGGATAACTAGGGTTCTAAAAGTTAGTTAGTGTATTGACAACATATGGCAGCCTCATATTATCCTCAACTTGACTTAAGAAACATAAGCACTAACTAAGAAGTCACACTAACTATGGCCACCAGATCAACCATATCGGTATACGCCGTACAGTTTCCTTGGTCTATTGCCATTTACCTAAGGTACACTAGATCCGGGTTAGGATCTTTCACATATAAGAACACCCCAACAGATAAGTATAAAGTAAACAAGGCAAACAATTTAAAGTGATCTAATTCCTAAGGGTACCCCTCTTTTATTAAATCCCCAGCAGAGTCGCCAGTTCTGTAACATGGTGGGAGAACTGACTTTAGTTATGTTGCGGATAGCAAGAGTCGCCACCGACTTTTATTTTATCCAAAGGAAAGGGCATAAAAGAATAGGAAAGACCTTTTAAAAGATTTTTGGGCCGGGGGGTAGGTTATGTAAAGGGAAGGTGTTAGCACCCTTTACATCCATGGTTATCCATGGGCTCTTAGTTACTTAGCTTACTTTAAAATGTTTTTGAAATGTGAAGTGTGTGAGTAGAAATTTTCTTAAGTGTTTTATAATGATCCATGTACGGATATATATAAAACCTTTGTTTTGAAAATTTGTTTGAAAATATGAAGTGTTTGAAATATTTTGAAGAGTGAGCAAGTACATAAGAGGAACCTACCCTAAGTTAAGTCTTTTCTGTTCTTGAATATCCTTTAGATGGTAAGACTATCCCTATTATTAAGGAATAGGTAGTCATTACCTTGGATGTGTGAGGGACAAGTGAAGGGACATCTGTTATTTAGGCAACTGTGGGGTGTATAAGCAATTCAAAGGGACTTATCATCTTTATTCGAAAGGGACAAGATCATTACGAAGGCAACGTTCAAAGGGACTTGATCTTTTTATCTGTTAAGGGGCTAGATGATATAAGATGAGGGACTTTGCTTTATACACCCTACTTGACCTTTTGATTAGGCAACTTGAGAGGTAACCCTTAATAAGTGAGTTGGCGATCCAGGATCGACTTACGTGTGTGAGTGTACCAATTTAAATATTCATCTTTAAGATTAAATGATCTAATTTCAAATTTTAAATACAAACATATCTTGCACTCCCTATTTTACTAACCATAGCATTTAAAATTAAATATTAAAAATTACTACAACTATTACATATTAGGTACAATTACATAATAATAATAATTATAATGAATTTAAATAAGCAAATAAATAATAATAAATAATTGGGTTAGTAACAATAAAATAACAATCATATAAAAATAAATAGGGTTAGTAATAATAAAATAAAATAAAATAACCATCATATAAAAATAAATAGGATTAGTAATAATAAAATAAACAAGAATAACAATAAATAAATTAGCATAATAATGAATAATAAATTAAAAGTTCAATTTTTAATAAATAATTATTTTTAAGATTTTAAGAAGAAGGATAAACAATTCATATTATTATTCTAAAGATTTAAATTTATATACATGTTAAAAAAATAATGGTTAACTATAATTAAATAAACATATTATAAAAATAAATTATATTAATGAGATTAAATTAGGAGTTTTTTTATGGTTTTAAACATAATCTAAAATTATTTATATGCAAAAACTATATTAAATAATAATTATAAACAAATTATAAAAATATGTACATAATTAAAGTTTACAAATAAATAAATTAAAAGTTATAATATAATTAAGTTTTATAAAAGAAAATTAGGGTTTGATTATTTAGAAAAATACATTAGGATTTACTACTTAATTAAAATATAAACAAAAATTATGAAATTAAAATAAACAAATTGAAATTCTGTGATCAGGTATGAGATGTCGAATGAGATGTTTAAACACTTGACAACTTAACCAAAACCTAAAGTGCAGGAAAATTAAACAACACAGTAATTTGTTAACCCAGTTCAGTGTATAACCACACTTACATCTGGAGGCTACCAAGCCAGGAGGAAATCCACTATAAGTAATATTAATTCTAGACTTAAACCACCCAGTTTAATCTTTCACTTAATATCTACCCAATGCAATTTCTACCTAAGACACAACTTAGATATGAGTACCAACTCACTCCCCCTCAATCACACAGTGATCTTGTTTACAAGTTTAATAAAATTGAAGTCATACTTCAAACAAAACAGCTTGATCTTACTTCACAGTTTCAATCAAGACACAAATACACTTTTGCTTAAAAGCTCATAAAGTGGTACACATAAAACAACCTGCTATTAAAACACAAACACCCTATTTAGTCTTCTTAATTTCGTACTCAATTCTGAGAGTTTCTGTTGATTTAAATAGGTGTATGGATTTTGGGCTTTCTGTAGGTTTATCCAACCCTAAAACGTATGAAGCTTCCACCTTGAATTAGGGTTTGTTACTTCCTAGATTCTAGGTGATTCAGTTCTTCTGATTATGCTGAAGTCTCATAACAACACTCCCTATAGATGCGCCTTATTCTGTTTTGTCCATCCATAATTAATTCCAGATAACTTTCCTTAAATTACTCAGTTCTGTTAGTCATTAATTAATTCTGGTAGCAGGTTTGAGATGTCACAACATCTGTTGGGACATCCTGAAAAACTGAACTTGAATCATTAACTGATACAATGTCACAACATCTGATGTGACATCCTGTAAACTGAACTTATATCATTAACTGATACAATGTCCCAACATCTGGTGTGACATACTGAATTAAGTTCATTTACTTATACTCTGTTTGATAATGTCCCAACATCTGATAGGACATCCTGAACTGAATTCAACATTTCTTGTTGGTCAAAAATTCTGCCAATTCTAAACATCTACAAACTCCCCCTTTGGCTAATTTTTGGCTAACATATTTTTCTGGTTATCAGAGTGCAGCAGAAGTTCTTTTATCAGAGTATAGCAGTTCTTTTCTGTTGAGACATGTGTGAGTTTACTCCCCCTCAAACATACATGTATTCAGACTTGTTGCAACAGAAATTTTCATTAACATCACAGATTTAGTTCAGAAGCAAACAGAAGTTTTTCATTAATAACTAAACAGCATCATACATTGTTGTTGTTGTTCTCCCCCTTGTTAGACATAAATTTGGGGCTAAAGTTACTAAGTCAAAATTACAATGCAGAAGCTGTCATTACATATTCCTCACATACAATTTTCACTCAGACTCCTCATAGTCAGTTTCTTCCTCTTCCTCAGTCTCCTCATCAGAAGTAGCAGCTTTCTGAGCACTTTCTTCAATCTCCAGCCTTTGGATAATCTCCTCAAGCTTCTGCTTCCTTGCATCCAGTTCTTTGCAAGTGTTCTTCAGTTCAGCAATCAATGCAGCTTTAGAGATTGGAGACTTTGCCTTTGAAGGACCAGCAGATGTCCCAGAGGGAGCTTCAACATCAGCTGCATGATGACTCAGGAACAGCTTGTAGTGGAAGGCCAGAGGGCTTTCTCTTTTGCAAATTGTGTCCTTCTCAGTGAGGATACCAGGATACTGACTCAGCATTATTCCACACAGCAAGGAAGGGAAGGCAATTGGCAGCTTTGTTGCAGATGATCCAGCATGCTTCAATGTCTGGTCAAAGATATAACCTCCATAATCCAGCTTTGTTTGAGTGCCCACAACAAATATGAACCTGCCCAATCCAATTGATATTGAGGATGTATGGTTGGTAGGGACCCAGTTTGCTGTGCCAATCCTATTCAGCATGGCATATTTCCTTGTCAGCATGCTAACTGAGAGCTTCCCTTTAACTGGCCAAGCCTTGACCTGGTTAGCAGTGATAACCTTGCAAACCTGGTTATCAGTCTTCCCTAACTCATTTGGACCATCAGATTCTCTTCCAAGGTAGTGGTTGATAACCCTAGGAGAGAATTCTACACACCTTCCTCTTACATATACTTTTCTAAAGTCAGCAGACTTACCATTAGCACAATCTTCTTGGAGGTTGACTATGAATTCCTTGACAAGAAGCTCATAGCAAGGAGAGAAGTTGGAGACAGTTTTGAAAAGGCCAGCAGAAGAAATGAGATCAATTAACTCTGTGCACTCAAGTGCATTACTGCTCAGCTCTCTTTCAAGTGCTACCCTTCTTTGATAAACAAACTTCCATCTATTCACACTTGAAACATGATGAAAGGAGATGTTGTCCAAAGGAGCTTCTGGAACAGCAGTTGATGACCTTGAGGGTGCTGGTTTCTTCTTTGGAGGAGATGTTGGGACATCTTCTTCAACATCTGAATCTGGAGGAGTGACAGCTTTCCTCTTTTGTGTTTGCACCTTGCTCCATTGTTTTGTAGGACCAAAGACAACTTTAGCTTTGTCCTTCTTTGGTGTAGCTTGCTTCTTCTCAGGAATTGCATGTCCTGCATTTATCTTTTCTTTCCTAGTCCTAAGCCTTTTGGCTATGCTAGGGTTTACAAAAGCAATGATTTATGTATCAGAATCATGCTCTAGGTTCACAACAGGAGGAGGTTGAGCAGTCTCCTCTTCAGCTGGTGGATCAACAGAGATTTGCTCTTCAGTGGAGGCCTTGTGCTGGTCCTCAGATGCTTCTTCATCACTATCAGTGGAGTCCTTTTTCTGGTCCTCAGATGTATCATCAGCAGTATCAGATGAGACCTTTTGCTGGTCTTCAGATGGTTCAACATCTATTGGGACATCCTGTTGAGCAGGAGTTTCCTTTTCAGCCTGAGTTTGTTGATCTTCTTGTGGAGTTGGCATGGTGTTCAGAGGGATAGATATGCCACTTACCACTCTTTGCTCAGATAGGATCCTGTTTACCAACTCCTTTATGGAATCATCCACGTATTCAGAAGCTTTTGGAGTGGTGTTTGATGGTGAAGGTATGCCTTTGGCCTTGCTGAAAACAGGGTCTTTTGTCCTTTTAGGAGTTCTTGGCTTTTGAGCAAGAGGAACACTTCCTCTGATTTCATCTATTGGAGTTGAATCCATGGGTACCACAGAAATGGGGGTTGCATGCACCACATCTTCCTTGTTGAGGATTTCTTCAGAGATGTTAGGGTTTTGGTGATGAGCCATTTTGAGAATGTGGTGAAGAAAAAGATTGAGATTGGTTGAGTTTGATGATCTCAGAGAGTTAGCTATAGCAAGCAAGTTGTTGTGAGAGAATGCTGAGAAGATGAATAGCTGAACGTGAGCTGATATTCTTATAAGAGCCGTTACTTGGAGAATTTTTAGGAGTGGAATACACAAGGTGCTTGACCAGACTGGTGTTGCCATCTGGTGATCATGCCACACGATGTCATATGACATGTTGGCACATCTCCATAACTGCTAAATTTCACACAAAAAGATTCCCAATTTACCCCTTAGGTTTTCAAATTGGGCAGCATCCAAGGCTTTAGTAAATATATCAGCCAATTGCAGATTTGTAGCTACATGTTCCAATGAGATCACTTTTTCTTCTACAAGATCTCTGATGAAATGGTGCCTGATATCAATATGCTTGGTCCTGCTATGTTGGATAGGATTCTTTGATATGTTAATAGCACTTAAGTTGTCACAGTACAATGTCATGACATCTTGTGGGACATTGTACTCAGTGAGCATTTGCTTCATCCAAACCAACTGTGAACAACTGCTTCCAGCTGCAATATATTCAGCTTCAACAGTAGATAAGGATACACAATTTTGTTTCTTACTGAACCAAGAAATCAAATTGTTTCCTAGAAAGAAGCATCCTCCTGAAGTGCTTTTTCTGTCATCAGTACTTCCAGCCCAATCAGCATCACAGAAGCCAGTGAGAATTGGTTTACATCCATGAAAGTACATTATGCCATAGTCACAAGTACCATTAACATATTTCAGAATTCTCTTGACTTGATTAAGATGACTAACTTTTGGATCAGCTTGATATCTTGCACATACACCTACTGCAAATGCTATGTCTGGTCTGCTAGCAGTCAGATATAACAAGCTTCCAATCATGCTTCTGTATAGGCTTTGATCTACATTCTCACCCTTGTCATCTTTAGTCAGCTTTAAATGTGTGGGGGCAGGAGTTCTCTTATGAGTAGCACTATCCATCCCAATTTTTTTGACTATGTTCTTAGCATACTTGCTTTGGGAAATGAACATGGAGTCCTCCATTTGCTTTATTTGCAGTCCAAGAAAGTAGGTTAATTCTCCTACTAGGCTCATTTCAAATTCAGATTCCATCTGATTGACAAAATGTTTCACCATCCTTTCTGACATCCCACCAAAAACAATGTCATCTACATATATTTGAGCAATCATGACATTTCCTTCTTCATCTTTAACAAATAAGGTTTTGTCAATTCCACCTTTCCTGTACCCTTGCTTGATAAGAAAAGTAGTTAGCCTTTCATACCGTGCTCTTGGAGCTTGCTTCAAACCATAAAGAGCCTTCTTTAGTTTGTATACATGATTTGGACAGCTTGGATCAACAAATCCTTTAGGTTGTTCTACATATACTTCTTCATTAAGATATCCATTTAGAAAGGCACTTTTCACATCCATTTGAAATAGCTTGAACTTCAAGATACAAGCAATTCCTAAAAGTAGTCTGATTGATTCAAGCCTTGCTACTGGTGCAAAGGTTTCATCAAAGTCTACTCCTTCAATTTGTGTGTATCCTTGAGCTACAAGTCTAGCTTTGTTCTTTGTAACAGCTCCTTGTTCATTTGACTTGTTCTTATACACCCATTTAGTGCCAATCACATTTATGTCATCAGGTCTAGGAACAAGATTCCACACTTCATTCCTTGTGAATTGACCTAATTCCTCTTGCATAGCACAAATCCAGTATTCATCAGTAAGAGCTTCCTTGATGTTTTTAGGTTCTATTTTTGAAACAAAACAGGAACCTGAAATCACTTCTCTTGATCTAGTGCTTACACCTCTGTTGGGATCACCAATTATCAAATCTTTGGGATGATCCTTCTGGATTCTGATGGAGGGAGGTTTACTGGATTGTTCTGTCCTTGCATCAGTTTGAGTAAAGTCAGAATGATCACTCTTTTCTTCAGCTTCAGTTTTGCTGTCAGCAGATGTTCCAACATCTTCTGGAACATCTGTAGGAGCATCATCAATTATCACATTTATGGACTCCATGATAACCTTGGTTCTAGAATTAAATACTCTATAAGCTCTGCTATTTATAGAGTATCCAAGAAAAATCCCTTCATCACTTTTAGGATCCATTTTTCTTCTTTGCTCCCTATCTGCCAGAATATAACAGTTACTTCCAAACACATGGAAGTACTTAACTGTGGGTTTTCTGCCCTTCCAGACTTCATAGATTGTGGACAAGGTTCCTTTCCTTAGAGTAACTCTGTTATGGATGTAACAAGCTGTGTTCATAGCTTCAGCCCAGAAGTACAAAGGTAACTTTTTAGCATGGATCATAGCTCTTGCTGATTCTTGAATAGTTCTATTCTTCCTCTCAACAATCCCATTCTGTTGAGGAGTGATTGGTGAAGAGTATTCATGATTGATTCCTTCTGAAGAACAGAAATCTAAGAATTTTTGGTTCTCAAATTCTTTTCCATGATCACTTCTTATTCGGATCACACAGCTGGCTTTTTCCCTTTGTATTCTTTGGCATAAGTCTTTGAATACATCAAATACATCAGACTTTTCTTTGATGAAATTTATCCATGTATACCTTGAAAAATCATCAACCACCACATAGGCATACCTCTTACCACCAAGGCTTTCAACCTGCATAGGTCCCATAAGATCCATATGCAATAATTCCAAAACTTTGGAAGTTGTCAGATGTTGGAGTTTTGGATGGGACATCTTGGTTTGCTTGCCTATTTGACATTCACCACATATTTTGCCATCATCAATCTTCAGTTTAGGAATACCTCTCACAGCTTCCACAGATATGATTTTCTTTATGCCTCTGAAATGAAGATGACCTAGTCTTTGGTGCCATAGTTTCACTTCTTCTTCTTTAGCTAAAGAACAAGTTGAAGTGAGACTGAAGTCTTGAGGTTCCCACATGTAACAGTTGTCTTTAGATCTGGCTCCTCTCATGACAACCTTTTGTTCTTTGTTAGTCACTATGCATTCAGTTTTGGTAATGTTTACACTGTACCCTTGATCACATAATTGACTTATGCTGATCAGGTTAGCAGTTAAACCTTTTACCAGCAGCACATCATCTAGTCTTGGTACATCTGGACAGTCCAAGGTCCCAACTCCCTTGATTTCTCCTTTAGCTCCATCTCCAAAGGTTACATATCTGGATGAATATGACTTTAAGTCTACTAGCAGATTCTTCAATCCAGTCATGTGTCTTGAACATCCACTGTCAAAGTACCAGTCTTCTTTAGCTGATACTCTGAGTGATGTATGAGCTATATATGCAACACCTTTCTTTGACCATTTGTGTTGAGATTTCTTTTGATACTTCTGCCCTGTGCATTGTTCATCAGTAGAGCTCCAAGGTTGTTTGTTGATCTTGTTCTTGGGCATGTAGCTTTGATCAGCATGAAGACTAACTTTTGGTCTCCATACCTTCTTGATGACCTCTGTCTTCTGCTTAGGGGGTTGCTGATCTTTTTGATGTCTATGCAGCACTTTCTTGGTAACTTCTATCTTCTGCTTAGGAGGTTGTTGATACATCTGATTTGGATATCCATGCAACTTGTAGCAATGAGGTCTGATATGTCCAAATCTTCCACAATGATGACATCTCCATCTTTGATACTTCTTCTTCATTATGTTCTTTTCAGGATGTTGAGACATCTGTTGGAACATTATGTTTGACTTTGTGTTCTTTTCATGATGTTGAAGCATCTGTTGGGACATCTTGTTTGACTGTATGGACTTTGAAGTAGTTTTGCTAGAGCTAGCTTCAACCTTATGAGCTTTGTTAAATCCCAGTCCACTTTTATCCCCTGAATGCTTATTGTTGTTGAGAATAACATCCAGTGTGCTTGAGCTACTGTTCATCATTCTAACAGATTTGGACATATGTTCCAACTTGGAGTTGAGAAGACTTACTTCACTTTTCAAGGTGTCAATGATCTCTAGATCACTTGCTTTTTCATCCTTTAGTATCTCAATCTGCTTCTTTAGCTTTATACTTTCCCTGCATATTTCAGTGCTTCTTTTGACTAGCTCTCTGTATGATTGCTCAAGTTCTTCAAAAGTAAGCTCCCCATCACTTGATTCACTTTCAGATTCACATAATCCAGTTAGAGCAGTGATATGCTTAGCTGATTCTTCTTCTGAATCACCTCCTGAGTCTTCATCAGACCAGGTTATAGAGAGACCTTTCTTTTGCCTTTTTAAATAGGTAGGACATTCATTCCTAATGTGTCCATATCCTTCACATCCATGGCATTTAATTCCTTTTTCTTGACTGGTCTTTTCATCATAATTTGACCTTCTATTAGCATCATAAGGTCTTTTGTTCTCAGAAGAGTTTGTGTATCTTCCACTTGGTCTGGACTTGTCTTCCATCCTTCTGAGAATCTTTTTGAATTGTCTTCCAAGCATAGCAATGTTTTCTGATAAGTTTTCATCAGTTTCTGATTCATCATTTTCTTCTTCTTTATCAGTATTTGTCACCAAGGCTATGCTTTTGTTCTTCTTTACACTTGTGTCATTCATTCCCATCTCAAAAGTTTGAAGGGAACCAATGAGCTCTTCAACTTTCATTTTGCATATGTCTTGAGCTTCTTCTATTGCTGTGACCTTCATGTCAAATCTTTTTGGTAAAGATCTGAGAATCTTTCTTACAAACTTTTCATCAGTCATCTTTTCTCCCAAAGCTCCAGAAGTATTGGCTATTTCTAAGATGTTCATGTAGAATTCATGAATTGTCTCATCTTCCTTCATTCTCAAGTTTTCAAACTTGGTGGTGAGAAGTTGAAGTCTTGACATCTTCACCTTTGATGTTCCTTCATGAGTTGTTTTGAGAGTGTCCCAAACATCTTTGGCCAGCTCACAGTGATGCACAAGTCTAAAGATGTTCCTATCAATGCCATTGAATAAAGCATTTAAGGCCTTGGAGTTGCCAAGTGCTGAATCTTCTTCCTCCTTACTCCATTCTTCTTCAGGTTTCAACACTTTTGCTCCATCTTTGGTGTCTTAGACAGGGTGTTCCCATCCATTGTTGACTGCTTTCCAGGCCCTATTGTCAAGTGATCTTAAGAAGACAATCATTCTTGGCTTCCAGTAGTCATAATTAGATCCATCCAATATAGGTGGTCTATTTACTGATCCTACATCTCTGTCCATGTTTCCAGAATTTGTATTCCCTAGATCTCACCCAGTATAAACAGGCAGGGTGCCTGCTCTGATGCCAATTGAAATTCTGTGATCAGGTATGAGATGTCGAATGAGATGTTTAAACACTTGACAACTTAACCAAAACTTAAAGTGCAGGAAAATTAAACAACACAGTAATTTGTTAACCCAGTTCAGTGTATAACCACACTTACATCTGGAGGCTACCAAGCTAGGAGGAAATCCACTATAAGTAATATTAATTCTAGACTTAAACCACCCAGTTTAATCTTTCACTTAATATCTACCCAATGCAATTTCTACCTAAGACACAACTTAGATATGAGTACCAACTCACTCCCCCTCAATCACACAGTGATCTTGTTTACAAGTTTAATAAAATTGAAGTCATACTTCAAACAAAATAGCTTGATCTTACTTCACAGTTTCAATCAAGACACAAATACACTTTTGCTTAAAAGCTCATAAAGTGGTACACATAAAACAACCTGCTATTAAAACACAAACACCCTATTTAGTCTTCTTAATTTCGTACTCAATTCTGAGAGTTTCTGTTGATTTAAATAGGTGTATGGATTTTGGGCTTTCTGTAGGTTTATCCAACCCTGAAACGCATGCAGCTTCCACCTTGAATTAGGGTTTGTTACTTCCTAGATTCTAGGTGATTCAGTTCTTCTGATTATGCTGAAGTCTCATAACAACACTCCCTACAGATGCGCCTTATTCTGTTTTGTCCATCCATAATTAATTCCAGATAACTTTCCTTAAATTACTCAGTTCTGTTAGTCATTAATTAATTCTGGTAGCAGGTTTGAGATGTCACAACATCTGTTGGGACATCCTGAAAAACTGAACTTGAATCATTAACTGATACAATGTCACAACATCTGATGTGACATCCTGTAAACTGAACTTATATCATTAACTGATACAATGTCCCAACATCTGGTGTGACATCCTGAATTAAGTTCATTTACTTATACTCTGTTTGATAATGTCCCAATATCTGATAGGACATCCTGAACTAAATTCAACATTTCTTGTTGGTCAAAAATTCTGCCAATTCTAAACATCTACACAAATAAATTAATATTTACAATTAGGATTTATTAAAATAATTAAGTTTTATAAAAATATTTTTAGGGTTTTAGAAAATATTAGGGTTTATATGTTTAGAAAAATAAATTAGGGTTAATTATCTAATATAAATTAATTATACAAAATCATATAATATTAATAATATACAACAAGATAAATATTAAATAATTTTTACTAATAAAGTTTAATTTTTGAAAAGATGAATTTTGAATTATAGAAAAGAAAATAATATAAACATTTTATTTTTATTCATTTTAAATTTATTTAATTATAATATAAACAAATTAAACAATAACAAGAAAAAGTGGAAAAAAAACTTACCTGGGCTGGGATTCGAACCCAGTCCCTGAGCTTTCACACCCTCAAGACCAACAAGCCAACCATTGGGCCAGCTGCGTGCTGGTGATAGTCCATGGCATACAATTGTTTTTATTTTAAACCTGCAAATAATGATGAATATTGGTAAAAAATTATGCACAAGCCAGGGATTGAACCCTTGTACTAAGCCCTTATGCGCGCGTCCAAAACCAACTGAGCTGCATGCTCATTGTGATATACATATGGAACAAATTCGTTTTAATCCTTGTATCAAATTCAAATATGGTTTTCGCACGCAGCCACTTCGTCTCCTACCTCTGAAGCTACGCATTTACCTGCGAAAATTTCTAAGAGTTTTCCTGCGAAATTTCAAATGGCAGGTACACCTACGAAATCCAAACACCATTAAAACAGTACAATTTCATTAAATTAAGAGTGCAAACAAGGTCCAGAGGTTGTTTAGAATTGATCCACGGTTTTAGAATTTGTTTATATTCATTTAAACACAAAACCCTAACTTGAAGGTCAAGAACCCTAAAATGGCATCACACGATTCAGCCATGGTTTCTTCAATTAAACCGCCCAGAATTCATCACAAGCTTCAAATAACCATGAATCAATAAACAAAATTAGTTTGTAATGCATAAATAATGAGAATCGAAAATTTCAAAACCATGAACAAAACTGATTCGGTTTGAGTGATTTGGAATGCTTTGGATGCAAATGAGTATTGAAAAAGTATCAGTGATGATCAATGAGTCTTTTGCAACCTTCAACTTGTCTTGAAAGGGCTTGAGGAATGGAATCCGAATTTGAGTTTTGGTGAGTTTTGAAAAATTGGAAACTTACTCTTCAGGCAGAAATTTCGTGTCCTATGCATTGTGATAGTTTGTATACTTATAGTTGAATGAAACTAGGTCAAAAAATTGGATGGTTGTTTGGACTTTTTGGATTCAAAAGATTGAAAAAGATCATGGCTTGAATTTCAAATATTTTTGAATGAAACCTTTCTATCTTAAGACAATCATCATCAATTGCATATCAATCTGATCCAATTCATGTTTATGACCTTCTAGAATCAAAATATATTTTAAATCTTCATATTTGATATTTTATTTAAATTTAAAATGATTTTTAATATAAAAAATCATAATAAATAAAATAAAATAATGAAAATATTAAATAAATTTCGTGCATGATGTCATGGAACACCTTGGGTCACAAAAAGTTCAGCCCATTTGAAGAATTATGGTTTTAAGACCCTATTTTCTTCAAAAACCACCCAAACATTTCCCAACTTTGCAAGGGCACAAATCCTTCAATTTTAATGATATGAGGGTGTTCTTGGACATTTTGGAAAGCTTAAAGAGTAATCTAACCAACCCCATTGGTTTCATGTGCATATCATTTACCATTCTCAAGTTATGCCATTTTGAAGTTGTTGACTTTTTGTTGACTTTCAAAAGGACCTATAATGTCTTAGCTCATACCTTCCAAATGAAGCATTTTTGGGCTTGGCTTGTGAGACACAAAGTTGTAGAGAATTCAATTTCCTTCAAAATGAGATTTGGATGGGAAAAATTTGATGAAGCATGTGAAAGTTATGGCTGGTCAAAGTTCAGTTGACTTTTCCTGAGGAAACCCTAATTTAGAAACCTCTGATTCTTGATGATCTGAAATCTCCTTGATGAATCATGATCAACCCTTGATAAAATGATTAATTTTACTTCATATACTTGATGTTGGCAAAAAATCATGAAGTTTGACTTTGGTTTGACCACAGTTGACATCAGTTTGACTTTTTAACTACTTTGACTGACTTTGACTTATCTGATCATCTGACTGAGCAAACCTTTGAGAAAGTCTTGAAACTTGTCATGGGGTTTTTTAAACACATATAAGATATTATGAAGCTCACTTGAAGTCTTGGAAATTCATTTAGCCTGATTAAAGTCAAAACCCTAGTTTTGGATGCACTGCTTAGGAAGATGCATTGTCTGAGGGAATTGTCAAATCTTCTGACTAATTGTGAACTCTGTGAACCTTGTGAACATCATTGTGAACCCTATGAACCTCATAAGATGTCTTGTGAACCTTGTGAACCTCATGAGAGGTCTTGTGAACCTTGTGAACCTCATGAGAGGTCTTGTGAACCTTGTGAACCTCTTACCACACAAAGTCTTGTTTTTGTGAGGGCAAATTTTGGGGTGCAACACCCGGCGATCAAATACTTTCATCGCATCATCTGCAATACCATTTTTGCAAGAGAGAGCAACCACAAGCTTAACTCCAAAGAGCTCTTGTTCTTGCACTGCGCCTTAAATGACGAGCGCATCAATGCTGCCCCGTTCATGCTATCCCATATCCAGTCCATCGCGCAAAGAGGCGCAACCCCCTTCTACATAGGCGGCATTGTCACTACCCTCGCCATCCAGCTGGAGCTTGGTGACTTGGTCATAAATTTGCCTCGCATAGCCGCAGAGCTCCTAACGAAAAATTATTGCAGGTCCGCCCACTTGATTGCTCAGAGAGAGGATGGCAGGTATAGCCCTGTTATCCAAGGCACTATTTATCACCACATCATCTTGTCGTGCCGTGACCGCATCGATCCGTCCAACCGAGCCAACTGGCTATTTGTTTTACCAGATGCTACCGGCCACGCCCCCATTATTGATGAGCAGGCCGATCCACCAGTGGACGAGATGCAAGACACCATGGATGCAGCTGAGCCTGTCCAGAACATTCCTGAGTCATCCACCCGACAGCCTCCTGCACAAGAATTCACACTTGAGGACGTCCTCCGTGCGATTCATCAGCAAAACCAGATGAATGCCACATTGGAGCGAAGGCAAAAAGAGCAACATGGTGCATTACTCCTAGTTGTTGCCACCAACCAGAGGACGACTGATGAGAAGCTCAGAGAGATCTTTAGCGAGCTAGAGTCTTTGCGCATTGATATCACTGCTCTCACCGGCACCGGTTCTGATCCTGAAGCGACTCCGACCAGACGCTCCCGCACCAGAAGCCGAGGCCGTGGTCATCAGCAGCCTTAGTTTTAGTTTTTGTTTATGTTTTTCCATTTTCCGTTGTTTGTATTGTAATTTACCCGCTATTATATCACAACATTGAGGACAATGTCTGATATAGTGTGGGAGAGGTACCTTTCATTTTTCATTTTTCCGCATTTTCCCTTTCCGCATTTTCCATTCCTTTGTATTTCCTTTTCGTATTTTAATGAAACAAAGTAATATTTGTGCTATTTCTTTAGTTTCGAACTTTCCTCGTTTATTTAGCCATACCGAAAAAAATCTTTAATTTATTCTTCGCATTACCCGACTTACCTACGCAATCATAGTTAGGAAGCTGAGAACGATTCAACAAGATCAATACAGTCTTGACACCTTAGACTTCCCACTTAAGCATTCCGTTCCGATAATTGTTACGACTACACCTTAAGTTTCAGTTCAAAAGTAACCCCTAGTAATTTATACTAGCAGTCAGCACCGTCTGAACACAAACCACGTGGGGAGCCGATGAATATAAGTGTTTGATGCCTAATCTATAATGATCCTTCATATCTCGATGCAAATGAAAAGAAAATGGACCAAAGTACATGGTCGCATATAAGAAACGAGAAATATGAGAAGGAGTCCATTGTGGGTTGGTTCAGAGATACTGGTTCTGAACTTGGTAGGGCGCGCTACGGCTCGATCCCCCACAACCTCCAAATCGGATAATGTATATAGGGTTACCACATTCGTGTACCAGACCCCGTGCTTATAAAGGATCAAAGTCACTAACCGGCTACTCCACTACGTGCGTGCTAAGGCAAAGGGCTTAATGTGATTGCGCTAGAATGAAACCGGGAGAAATAAGATCGAAAGACTCTAGGTGAAAACCGTAACGCAATTACCGAATGTTTCGTTTAACGGGAAGTCGACGACTTAGCTTGTTGCTTGTGTCATTAGTGTATCGTTTGTGTTTTATTCTAGTACCGGTCTATCTGACAAAACGATCCTTCGTACGGTTTGTTATGTGTGTGCGTCGATGAAAACTTGTCCGACAATTTTCAACCGACTATTTGCTTGAGGACAAGCAAAGGGTTAAGTTTGGGGAAGTTTGATAACAAGAAAAAGTATCGTTTATATTGCTATGTTTCAATGCCGTTTTATCGCATATTTGTCGTTTTAACACCCGATTCCTCGAGTTTTCTTTGTCATTTTGCAGGTACATCATATACAGAGCTAAATCATGAGCCACAAGTGAAATGAACAAAAACAACCATGAAAAGATGAAGAAAAGAGGAATTCTGCATAACCTGCACTTTTTGTAGCAGTCACGATCGTCACCTATGAGTCACGACCGTGACACGCTAAAAGGAGCAGTCACGGTCGTCACAAGTCCCTCACGACCGTGACGCGCATAAGATACGGAAGACGAACGTGACACCCTTGTCACGAACGTGACACCCTTGTCACGAACGTGACAAGGGGAATTTAGGGTATTTTGATGAGACTTGGTCATGAACGTTTACGCTACGTGAATCCAACCTTCCTATTTTCCCGCAGACCAAGTATGTCAACTATTTCCTGGATTTTCTCAGCTTCTACGAGGCCCATGCACCAATTCCAACTGCCAAGCCCAAAATATTGATCCTATAAATAGCTTAACTTCAAGAAACAATTTACAGAGTTTTGATTTTAATTTTCTTGCGGAAGCTCTGCCGTTTTTATTTGCACCCTTTATTTTTCCAGCATTTATTTTACTTGCTTTAATTTTCTGTATCCCAACCAACCATATAACAATTTTCAACATTAGGAAATTGTTATAATTTAATTTGTTTCCAAACCATCAGAATTCTCTTAGTAATTTTTATTTCCGATTCCGGTCCGTACTCCGAGGTTTCCAGACTGTGGAAGAAGGAGTCTAACATTTTGATTGTATTCGGGTTTTTATTTAAATTGCATTTATATTAATGTTAAGTATTTATTTTTCTGTTATGCATATTTTATTTTGTGTTTTTCTGCCTCTGTCTGGTTCAACAATCATGAGTAGCTAAACACCTTAGGGCGGTATGTAATTAAAATCAACTAAATCGGTAAAATCAATTCTAGGCTTAAAATAATTAAGAGCTTAAAATTCTGGCTGAGACTTTTTATTATAAAATCAACTTTTTTGTTATGAGAGTAAGGAAAGTGTAATAGGTTAGGTCAAGACCACGAGAGTGTGAGATTTTAACCAGATAGCTAAAGTTAGGCATTTAATTTAAACACAGCGAGAGCGCTTTAAAATGAATTAGAATTACTAAGTTTCCAAAAATTATTTCTAAACACTTATGGGCTAGCGAGAGCAGGCATAGGGCTTTAGGGGTAAGATCTGAGATAAGACCACGAGAGTGTGAGTTAAAGATATTTAAACTGGTAACCTCTACAGAATAGATTAAGCGAACCATATTTATAAGCCTAGGTTAGATTGACCCGCCTAAGTTAACATAATTACATACCGACCGCCTTAGTATTATTTTATTAAACTTAAATTTAATTCCCGCCTTTAATCTTTAAAAACAACCAAAAAAATCGTGACAACCATTCACCTTAGCTAAACTAGTAAATCCTCTAGCACTAAGTAATCATAAAGTCCCTGTGGATCGATAATCTTAAATATTACTTCGATAGGCTGTGCACTTGCAGTTAAGATACCGCTAGACACATAATTAGATACGTCTTTAGCCCATCACTATTCTGGACAAAGATGGGGGTGCTAAGGTGACCCCCGGTTTATTGAAGTATCCAAGCTTCTGGCTTGTGCTATGGACGGGGGCGTCCACAAGTATCTTGGTAGATTTATTATTTATAATTTCTTATGCTTGTTTCTGACCGTTTTATTTATGCCTTTTCAAATTCAATGGTGAATCCTTAATACAATTGATGGACAACATGGGCAAGAAACGAGTAGCTAAAAAACTGACCCAGAATCGTTTGAGCGACAAGGTGGTCACAGGTTCGGGCACCTCTTCACCAGCCTGTCACGATTCTCCCGGGGGGACCTCTAGAGTGGGCAAGGTCGTTAATCTGGACGGTGCTTCCCCGAAGCGCTCCTTCGAGCTTCCACCCTACTTCCTCAAGTCGAACTTCTTCGAGGAGAACTCCCTCTAGGTATAACAAGCAGACACCCTTCACTTGGAGAAGACCAGCCGACCAGACAGACAGGCTTGGTTGGCTCGGGATGCCAGTTTGGTTGTTCGAGTCTTAGAGATGGCCTCTATGTTTGTCGAGGGGACCGCCACTCAGGAGGAGGATATCAACAAGTTGAAGGCTCAACTAGCGGCCTCTGAAGAAATTTCCGGGGAGTAGGAGAAGTCTCTGGCTAAACTTTCTAAGCGGGTAAAGGAGTTGGAGGAGTCAGCGGCTTTATCCTAAAAGGCTTCCGAGGAAGAGATTGCTCGTCTGAAGGCCGACCTGGCCCCGGCTGAGGATGAGGCTAAGGAGATTAAGTCCCTAAAGACTCGTGCTAAGCTGGTGGCTAAGATTGAGGAGGGGGTATACCGATTTAGAGGAAATGGCTAGTGTCGCCTTCAAGAATGCGGTCGAGCAATTAAAAATAGTTAATCCAGGCTTGATGTTTAACGAGGAAGGCACTATTTTCATGTACAAAGAGGAGGACGACGTTATCCATATTCCCGACTTTCTCAAGGAGCCCGAGCAGGCCACTCTTATGGATGAAGACCTTGGGAATCCTGTTGGGGGTCAACCAAGAGCTGACGACGAGGATTGAATTGTAATTTTCTTTGTATGTTTTTGTTGGCTGGCCTGCACACCATTGCCTATTATCTTTGACGGGGGAATATGCTCCCCCTTTTGTGTAATCTTGGAACAAGTTGGTCTTTTTGGCCGCATTTTTAATCTTCATATTTACGATCTTGGTGGTCGGGTTTCTATATTTTATTTGTTCGTAATAATGCGTCTGTCGGAGGACATATTTTATTTGTTATTTTTACTAAGTGTTTAGGTTTTGGGAAGGTAATGCTCGGTTTTAATGTCTGTCCGTTTGGGGTACTGGGCGGGATGCCACCTGTAAGGTTGGCTGGGGAACAATGCTCGGAACATGTTGATGATTCGTGCTTCGTGGCGTGAACGTCTCATCGCGAGCTGGGAGTTCTTCCTGGTCGTGGTACTTATACGACGATGGACTCGTTTGAGGATCCAATCGTGTGGGGATGACCATCCTCGTTCACGGGGAGGGTCTCACCAAATTGAATATATGATATGCCATACTTGTACCTAGGTATGCATTTCAGGCCGGTGCCGGTGCCGAATGGTGCTTTAAATGTAATATTATTTAAGTTTCTCGGCGTTCCAAGGACGATCAAGTTCTTCTCCTTGTAGATTTTCTAAGTAATACGCTTCGTTGTTTGTTTTTGCTCTGACTCGGTAGGGTCCTTCCCAGTTAGCGGCCAATTTTCCTTCTTTAGAATCTTTATGATTCCTTTTGAGGACGAGGCTGCCGACCGGGAAAGCTCACTTGATGAGCTTAGCATCATGCCTTAAGGCAATACTCTGCTTTAGGTACGCCTCGCGTAGGGCTGCCCCCGACCTGACTTCCTCGACTAGATCGAGCTCCTCGTGCAGTATTTCTGAGTTGGTATCTTCGTCCATAGGAGCTTCTGTCCGTCTGAAATGGATGTGGATTCTACTTGAATAACATCTTATGTGATGTACACTAGTCGAAAGGGGGTCTCCCCGGTGGTCGAGTGGGGAGTGGTCCGGTAGGCCCATAGGACGCTGTGTAACTCTTCGACCCATCGTCTCTTGATCTCGTCCAACCTTTGCTTGAGGCTTCGAAGGATGACCCAGTTTACTGCCTCGACTTTCCCGTTGGTTTGCGGATGTTCCATGGATGCGAAGTGTTGATTAGTTCCAACAATGGCGACGAAGTCTTGGAAATTCTTGTCCGTGAACTGAGTGTCGTTGTCGGTAAAAATCGCTTGAGGTATCCCGAAATGAGCGAGGATGTTACGCTTGAAGAAACACAATATGTTAAGGGTCGTGATCTTGGCCAGAGGTTCAGATTCGATCCACTTTGTGAAGTAGTCAACACCGACAATCAGGTACTTGTTTTGGTTGGAACCGATGATGAAAGGACCAAGGATGTCCAGGCCCCACCATGTGAATGACCATGGGAAATACATCGTTTTCAGCTTGCTCGAAGGAGCGAGGTGCATGTCCCCATGCCGTTGGTATTTGTCACATTTCTTCACGTGCTCTTTTGTGTCGTTCTACATCGTAGGCGAATAGTATCCTTCCCGGAGGGCTTTCCTTGTCAGGGATCGTCCGCCCAAGTTTTGGGCGTTGATTCTTTCGTGAATCTCGCGTAGGATATGTGGGATTAGTTCTTCCTCGACACATCTTAGGAGAGGTATGGAGAACCCTCGTCGGTAGAGTTTTCCTTCGACCAGGACGTACGATCATGATCGTTGTTTGACAATGCTAGGCTTCTTTGGGTCCTGGGGTAGTTCGTCGTTAGTCAAGAATTTGTATACGGGCGTCATCCAGCAGTTAGCGTCACCGATGATGTTGACATCTAATGTTGCCTTCGATGCTTCGTAATGGGCCTTGGAAGTATTTCTTGAATGACCGATTTATTTCCTCCTTTCTTCTTCGTGCTCGTGAGTTTCGAGAGAATGTCTGCTCGAGTGTTGTTCTCGCGAGGGACATGCCTTCTTCCACGGTCGTGAATTTCACGATTTTTTATTTGACGAGGGTCAAGTACTCCGACAAGTTATCGCTTTTGACTTGGTATTCCCCTTTGACCTGCATGGTGACGAGTTGGGAATCTGTGCAGATGGTGATCTCCTCTTCCCCTAGGTTGTCGGCCAGCCTCAACCCTGCAAGGAATGCCTCGTATTTGCTTGGTTGTTAGATGTTAGGAAGGATAGTGAGAGGGATACTTCAATCAGAATACCTTCCTCGTTCTCCAGGATGACCCCCGCGTCGCTGCCTGTTGAGCTCGATGCCCCGTCCACAAAAATAATCCATTTTCAGGACGGGCATGTTGGACTGTCTGGGGTGACCATCTCAGCTACGAAATCGACGAGGGCATGCTCCTTAATGGCAGTTCTACTTTCGTACCAAATGTCGAATTCCGACAGTTCGAGCGACCATTTCAACATCCGCCCCGCCATATCTGGCCGTCCGAGGAGTTGTTTAATGGGCTGATTCGTGTGTACGACGATCGTATACGCGAGGAAATAATGTCGAAGTCGCCTTGCTGCATGGAGGAGTGCAAGGACTACTTTCTCAATTTTCTAATATCTGAGCTCAGGCCCCTGTAGGGCTTTGCTCGTGAAGTAAATTGGTTTTTGGCCTTCGGGCGTTTCCCTTACGAGCGCGGCGCTTATGGCTTCATTTGCGATTGCGAGATAGAGAAATAGAGTTTCCCCTGCCTCAGGTCGGGACAGAACCGGGGGCTCCGATAGGGTTTTCTTGGGATGTTTTAGGGCCTGCTCGTAATCCTCGGTCCATTCAAAACTTGCCTCCTTGCGGAGGAGCTTGTAGAACGGGAGGGCATGCTGGGCCGACTTTGCCACAAAGCGTGATAGCGAGGCGAGCACACTGTTTAAAGATTGGATGGATTTTTTAGATGTCGGCGGGGGAGTTTCGACAAATGCTCGTTCAGTTAGATAAAACTCGAGGAATTTTCCCGCGCGGACCCCTAACGTACATTTATCCGGGTTGAATCGCATCTTGCATTTGCGCGCCTGGTCGAAGATTCTTTTTAGGTGACAGGCATGATTGGTCTCCTTGTGGGATTTAACGATCATGTCGTCCATGTAAACTTTGAGCATGTCTCTGATTTCTGCTCGGAAAACCTTGTTCATCATACGTTGATAAGTAGCGCCCGCATTTTTCAGGCTGAATGACATTACGTTGTAGTAATAGTTGTCGGATTCAGTCATGAATTCGGTGTAATTTTTGTCGGTCACGACCATGGGTATTTGATTATACCCAGAGTAGGCGTCGAGGAAAGACAAAAGTTTGAAACCTATAGAGTTATCGACTAGTTTATCAATATTAGGCAGTGGATAGGCGTCTTTCGGGCATGCCCGATTAAGATCGGTGTAGTCAACACACATTCTCCATTTTCCATTACCTTTCTTGACGAGTACAACGTTTGAGATCCAGGTGGTATACCTGGCCTCAGTTTCAAAATGAGCCTCTAGGGTGTCTTTTACAACCTATTCGGCTGCTTCTACCTTCTCTTGGGACTGCTTCCTTCTCCATTGTGCGACTGCTCGAACGGCAGGGTCGATGGCCAGATGATGGCATGCTACCTCTGGGTCTAAACCGGGCATCTCAGCTACACTCTACGCGATTAGGTCAGCATTCTCCCTTAGGCATGCCTTGAGTTGTTTTCTGGCTAGGTCGGGGAGGTCAATCCTGATTTTGACGCCCTTAGACGGATCTGCACCCAGCATCACCAGCTCGAAATCATCGCCAGGGATAGATCGAGTGACTGAGGAGAGCTATGCGATCGACTGGGATTATTCTTCTTCCTCAGTGAACTTTCTGTCCAGCTCAATGGAATCCACATGGGGCAGTGCTTTCTGTTCCTCGGAAGAGTAGGGGAGCGCAACCTTGATTGGCTTGAGTTTTGTTGTTATGATACTGAGACCTTTGGAAGCGGCCTCGTAACATCTGCGAGCAAGTTCGATATCCCCGTGAAGGGTAGCCACCTGTCTTGACGAAGTGTAATACTTCATCTTCAAATGTACCGTAGAAGGCACTACTATGAGCTCAACTAAGGTTGGTCGTCCCAAAATATATTGGTATAACGATGGTCATTCTATCACAAGGAATTGCATTTTAACCGATCGTGTCATCTACCCTGCTCCGAAGGTGATGATCAGGTCTACATAGCCCCATGGTCGGGATACTAAACCGTTGAAGCCTTGGAGGTCGAAGCCGACGTAAGGTGTCAGGCGTGTCTCATTCAACTGCATGGTAGCGAACAACTAGGAATACATGATGTCGACCGAACTACCTTGATCGACAAGGATTCTGCGAATGTCGAAGTTCACCATCTGAGCACGGACCAGAAGGGGAATGCTGGCGTTGGGTGCTCCTCTGAGGAGATCTTTCTTGTAAAAAGAAATGGGCACAAAACCTCCACGAGGAGGGTCAAGTGTCGAAATCTGATTTGAGCTAGTGCTGATCAACTGATCGAAGTGTCGTTTGATCGATCCTATTGTGACCTTGTTAGGGCCTCCCCAGATATCACCATGGAAGAGGAGAAATATTCCCACGGGTTGTACGCAGAGAAGTACGTTAGACCTGCATATGGTTCGAGAATGTAGAAATCTTCAGGTCGCGTAATGTTGAGCGCGATCTGAAGATTGGTTTCCGCGACTAGTGGGCCGCGTCCACGGTCTTCTGAGGTTCTTGGACCTCTTTTCTGGGAGCCTATTTGTTCTTGGTGAATTGCTTGAGATGGCCATCTCGGATGAATATTTCGGTAGCATCCTTCAAGTGTATGAAATCCTCAGTATTATGCATGTGTGATTTATGGAAGCGACAATACTTGGTCTTATCCGTATTTGGTTTGCTCGGCAGCTGCTTCGGGAATCTGACCCCGGCTTGACGGAATTCGGAGTTCGTGCATTCAGATAGGATCTTTTCTTGTGCTGTTGTAAGGGAAATGTAATCGCAGAATCTTCCCACAGGTCCTTTGTGCTCTCACGGTTCACGGGAGCGATCTTCCTTTCTTTTGTCACTTCCCCGTCGTGACGTCGAGGGATCGTCGTGTTTAGAATGCTTCGAGTCCTCGTTGCGCCGAGTATCCCGGGCCGAACTCGCTGCCTCTTTCTCTTCATATTATATGTAGGCTTGCGCTTTGAGGAGAAATGCGTCGAGCGTGGCCGGCGTCTCGATCCCCACAACCTTTCTGAAGTCGCTCTGAGGTCGGAGTCCCCGCTCCAAAAGATACTTCTTCATGTCGTCTGTGGTCGAAACTTGGAAGGGTTCCTTGTTAAATCTTATGTATTCCAGAAGGAGCTCTTCCTTCCCTTGAATGATCTCCTTCAACGATGCTTCGATTTTTGGATGACACCGGGAGGCTGTGAAATGTCGGGAGAATGTCCTTCCTAGCTGCCTCCACGAGGTGATGCATTCATAGGG
Source organism: Lathyrus aphaca (assembly GCA_963966055.1). Taxonomy (NCBI): domain Eukaryota; kingdom Viridiplantae; phylum Streptophyta; class Magnoliopsida; order Fabales; family Fabaceae; genus Lathyrus; species Lathyrus aphaca. The sequence continues at coordinate 219,248,418 of OZ014519.1, forward strand.
AAGGCTCTTGTACTAGGACATGGCCCCTTTCCTCGGCGTAGTGGGGAAAATGCGACATTTAATGGCTCCCCGAACACCTCGATAATCCAACAAGGCGTCGATATTCTCAATATGTTCGTCTGGATTGGTCGTACCGTCATAGGTTCCCAATGGTGGGGGTTTCTCAAGCCCCTTTGGGAGCCTTGTGGACATTATCTCTTCGGGGAGGAGGCCGCGAGGCTCCTCCACATTGCTAGAAAATAGGGTGACTGAACGGGAGCGATCACCGTGATGCTTGCAGGGAGGGGATCTTGATCGATTCCTGTTGTCCTCAGGGGATGGTCGCGCCCCCAGCTGGAGGTTCCTACATGCTTTCTTGGTCCGAGTGGACTTGTTGTGTCTGGGAGACGAACGAGTCCTCTTCTTGATAGAATCGGAGGCTTCTGGTTTTTGATCCCTCCTTGGTCTGGGCGATCTATTGCGGGATCAGCGATGTCTCCTTGCAGGGATAGGTGACCTGGAACTTCTTGATTTTTCAAGTATGTCCAATTTTTCGCTCTGGCAAAGAAGCACAATATTGATGGTGTTGGACGCTTCGACCAGTGGTGCTAGAGTTTGATTTGTCCCCTCTGGAATAGGGATCAACGGGACATCAGCGGGCGTGATGACATGCTGATGGGATGGTTCATGGGATGGAGTTGTTGTTCGTCCATCCTAAGAGCGATCTGGCTCCCCGAGGGAAGGGTTGTTCAGGTCACTGTCCCATTACTTAACGAAAATGTTGGAAAGGACACGAGCTGCTGCTGAATCCTCTTGGTGAGCCATCGATAGTGAAATTGAGAGTGATGTTTTGTCATCACAAACAAAGGATGAAAGACGGGGAGACGACGATTCCCATAGATGACGCCACTGATCTTACCTAATGATCAGGACTTCAATGGCTGCTGACGTGGATCTTCAGATCTGCTCAAGCAATGAGGAGAACGGGGGGAGGGGTACCTGCAAGGTACTCCGATGCCAAAGTCAGAACGGGCACAAGAGCTAGCAAGTACGAGTAAAGTGTTTGAGGAAAGAATATTCAATACCTGACCCTCTTAAGTGAGAGGGTTTATATAGAGAGCCCCAGCGCTTGGCCAACAGTCCCTATTTTTGGGCCTAGATCGCGGATCCCCCAAAAATAGGTAACTGCTAGGAAAGGAGCGAGGACGAGCATCCTGCTCGGGAGACATTTGTGTCGGGAATATAACCATGGGCGAGGTCTATCCTGATTGATCCTGGGCGGTCCCAGCCCTAGCCGAGGAGAGACCATAAGCGAGGAGGGGACATCGGGCACCTTAGAGGTGGGTCCCTTGGATGATGAGTTATTGGGTCGTTAAGGGTTGGGCCATACTTAGTCGTTGGACCAGCCCAGAACATGAAGGATTATCAAATAAATGAAAAATTTCTTTATTTTATTAATTAGTTTTTACTGTCTTTCTTAGTTTCTCTATTTTGTTAGGGTTTGCTTTTAACTTCCTAATAATTGGTGCTCTCATTTCGATCTCATTCCTCCTAAATGAGATTCTTTTGGAATTTTTATGGAGTAGAAGATTCATATTGGTGGATCTTTTCTATTGAAAATTATTTTAGATCCAAAAATATTGTGGATGATGAAGAGAAGATGAAGGTATCTGAAATGACAATGAGATATTGTGCTCTTCAATGGTGGTTATGGAGGATTCGACCTCATCCATATATGTCTTGGAATACTTTCATAGAAATATTTTATTATTATTTTAAACCCAAATGGACATCCCCTTTCTTAGAATTAGAAGAGGAAATGGAACCTATACATGAATTAACTGTGTCCATAGATTTAAAATTTACTGATGAAGAAGTGAAAGAAGAAGCTGCAATAGCAGCGAGAACAAAGAGTGACAGAAACCCTAAAATGCCTCCAAAGAAACAATAAGCTAACAACTCAACCTCTCATGTTGATTCCGTTTCTCTCCCACCGTCGAAAAAATCCAATGACGGGAAGGCTTCATCAGATTTATCTTCGAAATATGTTACTCCCGATAACTTGAACCAAATATCAGAAGAAGTTTCAATCTCGAAACCCGTTGAAGAGGATGTAGCAGAAAGAACAAAATTTTTGTGTAGAAAATTGATTTTATTGAAGCTGTGAAAAGGTCCTTAGCTGGCGCAAAAAAGAAGACTGCCAAGTTGCAAGGATGTGAGAAGGGTGTAGTTGCACAAAATGAAGTTGGTCATGCCATAGTAGGCATTACAGTTGCAAATCTTCTTTCTGGACAACCGTGTGTTCAGAAACTAAGCATATTGCCTAGGTTGGGAGGGGCTTTAGGCTCTACTTATATTCCTCCAACAAATGAGGACAGATACTTACTTTTCCTTAATGAATTGCGTGGTCGTCTAGTTACCCTTCTCGGAGGACATGCAGTAGAAGAAATCATTTATTCTGGTCGAGTTTCAACAGGTGCACTTGATGACATACGACAAGCAACTTACATGGCATACTATGTGTTACCATGCTACATGTTCTCAATGTTAACATTTTTTTCTTGGATGTGTTGGTTTGCTCCCAAGTTGATCTTTGTCCAACAACTTAGTTCTAGTATGAAAGGTCCTGAGATTGTTGCATTTGATGCAATTGATTCACAACCTTGAGGACAAAGTTGTTTTGAAGGGTTTGGTAATGATATGATTATGGAATTAGTTTTTAAGTCATTCATATATTTAAGTTAGAAATATATTTCATCTTAGTTGGACTTTTCTATTAAGTATTATTTAGTTGGACTTTTAGTTTTGGGCCTTGAGTTTGCTCCCCAGTATTATTATCACTATATATGTACTATTATTGAAAGAGTGAATGTTACTAGTCCCACATCGAACAATATATGGCCTGAACATGTGGTTATTAGTGGGAGCAATCCTCACCCTACCAGCCGGTTTTGTAGGGTTGAGTTAGGCCCAACCCACACATTCTAACATGGTATCAGAACCCAATTTAAGATTCGTAGGGTCACTCTGCTATCAGGTCATCCACCATTTAGTTCCACGCTCCAGATGTTCAATCATGATCGTGAGAGGGGGTGTTACGAGTCCCACATCGAACAATATATGACTTGAACACGTGGTTATAAGTTGGAGCAATCCTCACCCTACCAGCCAATTTTGTAGGGTCGAGTTAGACCCAACCCACATTCTAACAGTGAAGGATTATCAAATGAATGGAAAATTTATTTATTTTATTAATTAGTTTTTACTTTTTTAGTTTCTCTAGTTTGTTAGGGTTTGCTTTTAGCTTTCTAACGGTTGAAAAAAAATAGAAAATAGAAAAGACAAATAAATAAGTAAATGAAAAAAATATCAGAAAGATAAATAAGTAGCAGAATAGTAAATAACCTAAATTATAGAGACGGGATACAAAAATAAGACCCGTAATAAAATCCTCATGAGTAATTCCTTGATATTTATAAAAATAAAGTTATTTTTATGTAAATTCTTAATACTCGTGATAACCAATTGGATACCGATACTTGAGTATAAATTGATTTAAATTTTGAAATTATTAAAAAATAAAATAATTATAAAAAGTGACATATAATTGAATAATTATATTTGATTGAACGAACGTATCCGTACCTAATTAAACTCAAAGATACTGGAATATTCAACTAAAGGTTAAAAAAAATCATATATTATAAAAGTAGAGTGAATTTATAAAAACATCATGTACAAATAAAAGTAGAGCGATTTTTATAAATATAAACTTATTTTTAAGAGTGATTTTTGTGAAGAAAACTTTCATACGAATATTTTATTAATCAACATACTTGGAAAGATTTATTGCATTTTTGAAACGCTTTCTTCCGAAAAATGAAATTAAAGTTGTTGAAAGTTTTTCTTAATATATATTGGTTTTAAATGAAGAGCGTTAAATAACTGAAAAATAATTTTAAATGGGGCATTGTTCATGTCCATAATATGTCATAGTGTGTATAGAAGAGAATGTGTGTATATAATGTTAATATGAAACTTTATTTGGGAAAAAATCTATCGAATGTCGTATTGAAAAAAAATTTAAGTATTAGTATTGATTGACACAATTTGACATAAATGGTACGTTGTCAGGAGGGTTTCGATCGATATCTTGAATCATGGATTGGAAGAATATTAAAAGCAAATATTTAGACATGGTTTAAAAGAATCGCAAGAACATGTATGATTGACCACTCGACACTGTGTCGAGGCCGAAACATTCTTCAGACCTTAAAGACTTAGAAGATTTTGGAAATCAAAGACTGGAGAATAGACTTAGTGTTGCCAACAATCACTTTCGAAGAACAGATATTTACTAATCGTCGAGAGCAGTTACAAATGTGAGATGATGGTTTTCATAAGTTTTCAAGTACCAATGACGCGACAATACATTACGAGATCAAGTTGCATCTTCTTGAAGATGTGTTGATTTTCTAGGAATAAATTAACAGGACTTTAGTTTAATATATATAATAGTTTCATATGTTGTAATCAAGGTTGCAAATTTCATGTACTTTTTCTATAATATTGGAGTACCCAAATAAATGTGCGAAATAATTTGTGACTAACATATGAATTGTTGTCCAAAATATTAGGAAGATCAATATATACTAGAATTTGAATATGTACCCGTCTATCGATAATTCATTGAATGTGTCACTTTTTAATAGTACTTTATTTTAAATTAAATTAAAATTTTAATAAATTTAATAAATTTTTCTTAAAGATATTCATACCCAACTAAAATTCATAAGTACCTACAAAATTTATTATAAAATATTTGACTATAAGGATGCATGCTCTAGCAACTAAACTATTAGATCCAAAAATAAATATTAATAAACTATATTTGAATGCATATTAAATTTTATTTTATTATTTTATTAAAAAAAATGTATTTAAATAAGTTATCATAGAATTTGTTAACTTGCACTTAAATTTTCTTTGTTGGTCTAAATTAACAAGTAAAATTTTAATAATGCTTAGTAATTTATAACTATCAGTTGATAATTTACAAATATTAAATGGATTAGTAAATACTTATAAATTTTCGTATTATAGAAATTATATAATTTTAATATTATCAGTTACATAGTTTTCACTTTAATTTAGTGATAATTTGTGAATTTAACCATATCATATTTAATTATGAAAATTCATTAACAATAATAATGAGTAATATGGACTTTGTTAGAAAGCCTATACAACTCAGAAAAACTAGAAACAGTATGAAACAATATAATACTAATATTACATGAGTTATTTTACGTATACTAGTATTAATGTTATGATTTTCTAAGGGGTGTAACACCTATATGCCCCTTATAAGATCCGTCATTGCATGTGAATATGTGTCCTTTTTTGTTTTTATTGTGTTTATGTTTCCTTGATTGAAATTATCTTTACTTTCGATCTTTTACTGTGTTTATTTATTTAATGATGTTTATTTAAGGACATTATTGCGCATTTGGCCAAGGAAAGCTGATGGATGATGTTGTTTCATTGATTTGACCTGTTGGAAATTACAAACCACATTCGCACTAAAAAAAATTACTTTTAGTGTTTTTCCTAGTCTCTGCTAGGGTTTGGTTTTTCTTCTCCCACTGAGAAGTTGTGTTTCTTTTCTTTTTATGGTGTATTGGTCCACTTTTCTTGTATTATTGAACAATGGGGATTCTATCATTGAAGGTTTATCACTAGAAGAGAAAGGAGAGGAGGAAGGGTTTTGTTTCGACGTGGAGGAGGAAGATGCAGAAGCATGCGATTTATGGTGGTGTTTAGTTGGAAGATTTTTATGTGAAAAACCTATTCATGTGAGGTCAATGAAGGTAAGAGTTGCAGATATGCGGGGACCGGTCAAGGGGGTGACGATCAAACAAGCGAATTGTGGTATGTTGCGGTAATTCGCGTTGATTTGAGTATCTTGGTCGATTAGTGTTGATGACCGAATTTATCGGAATATTATATTGATGGTTACAAATTGGTTTAAGTCGAATTTAATTAATTAAGTCGATATAAATTGTGGAAAACGATATGGAGTATTCTCTCGTTCATTGTTGGATATGTTGATTGGACCGTTTGGACCATTTGATTGATATTCAGAAGTTAATTTATTAAGTCGGGAATAAGTAGTTGGTCGTGAATTATTATTCTGTTGATTTTGTTACGAAGAATTAAGTCGTTAAGTCGGAATATTAAGTCGGAAAGTCGAGAAAATAATATTAGAAGTGATATTATTGATTATTGGAGCGTTTGGTTAATGGACTTGAATTGCGTCGAAATTAGCAATTAAAGGGGATGTAAGACTTATGCCCATTAGTTGATTATTATATTGGATTATTAGTATTAACTAGTAAGATACCCGTGCTTCCGCACGGGTAAAATTATTTGATACGGTATAAAATAAATTGAAATGTACATGTAAATCGGGAACGTTTTTAAAATGTATTTATATATGTATCTAAATTTAAAAATTAGTTATTAATTTTAAAATGAACAATAATTATATAAATTCAATTGTATTAAAATATAAAACGAAAAAAAAAGACCCGTGAGATGATTTTTTTTTAATATTTGATAATAATGATTTTATCTTTCAAATTAAAATAATTATTGATTAAAATAAAATATGTATTGTGATTATAGTGATCCGTGAAATAAAAATAATATTTGATACAATATAAAATATATTTATATACATATGTAAATTTGAAATGCGTTATTTAATTATAAATTGAAAAATAATTATACAATCTCAATTGTATTAAATAATCATGCAAAAAGAAAAAACGTGACTCATAAGAAGAAGACAACAAAGAAAATTTTGATGCAATAATGACCCGTGAAATAAAAAAAAATTATTTCATGCGATGTAAAATGTATTTAGATAGAAATACAAAATTTAAAATGATATACTTAATTGTAAAATAAAAAATAATCATATAAATTAAATTGTATTAACTAATTATATAAACAGAGAAAAAAGAAGTATGAGATGGAGAAATATAAAAAATTAAAAATAAGAAATTTATCTCTCAAATTAAGATAAATATTTATTAAAATAAAATATATATTATGTTGATAGTGACCCGTGAGATAAATAAATTTTTAATTTTATTAAAATTAAAAAATAGATTATTAGTATTTTTAGTGATAATAAATAAATAGAGAAAAAATAAAAATAAAAATGATAAAGTGTGGAAAAAAATATGAGAGAGATTTGAAATTTGAATGAAGAGAGAGAATGAGTGTGTGTAATATTTGAATGAAGATTTGAAATTTGAAATTTGAAATTTAAATGAATAGAGAGAATAGGTGTATGACATGTATCATACATAGAGAGGTTTAAAGATGTTTTAATTGTAACATTTATTAATTATTATTTTGTCCATAATGTAGTGTAAAAATATTTTGGCAAAATTGCATAATGGGCAAAACATGCAATCTACTTTTGATACGTAGATAGTAGATTTAATAAAAAGAAGGAAAATAAAAGAATTAGTCAAAAATAAAAATACAAATATCAGAAGAAGAGGAAGTAGAACGTGGAAAAGGTAAAACGAGGAAAATTGGGAGAACATGGTTACGAGAAGTTGTCGTTGGAAAAACCAAATCGGAAGAGTCGATCGGTGATTCAAGCGACTATTGATTAAGGTAAGGGTGAGGTTCGATCCTTATAACCGGGTATGATAACTGATACTAGATTTGGGATATTTGTAAGTACTGTATTTTGTTTGATGTTGATGTCGATTCATGTTGATACTTATATGATGTTGTTGTTAATTTTGTTGATTGATTCTATGAAGTTGTGGATTAGCTATTGAAAATAAGTTGTTAACTGAGTCTGTGAAATTGTGGATTAATTTATGAAAATAAGTTGTTTATGAGTTGTTATGTGAATTGTTGATTCTAGTTGTGTGGCCGCGTTGCGTAAATTTCTGGAAAAAATTGATTTTGGGGACGAATAACTCATAACCTAGGAACACATGTGGCGGGAGCCACATGAGGAAAAAGGGAAACCACCCTTTGAGGTGGCGGGAGCCATGCTCCCTAACCCCTATATGGCTCAAGCCATGATGATGTGGTTGAATGCCACATTTGATGGCCACTTTTGATGGCCACATTTGATGACCACTTTGTGAAAGTCACATTTTTAATGCCGGTCACGTTCATAAGTGGCACAAACCACCTTAGTTCTTATATCATGGGTGGCGCAAGCCACCCTATAGCTAGGAAGAGGAAATTGTTTTATTTATGCAATATTTCTAACACATTAAGTTACTTAACTTGTGAAATATTTTAGTAATCCTAATTATTAAAATACTATTCCATTAATTATATTTTGTTTAATAAAATTCTTAGAATCAGGAACATGCAATAATATCAGTAGCGAGCAAATTATGTTTTTGGTATCAAGACTGTGTTGAATTTTTGACAGAAAACATAACTTGGAAAATTGACAGAAACGTAATTTTAAGCATGTGTTTTCTAAAACAGTAGAAATGTACCAGAATTCAGTTTTGACATGATTTTTAGAAAAAGTCGTATTAATCGCAAGGTGTTAAAAACAGTGTCGGTTTTGTCGGTTTAGCTGAATTAGGCGAAAAACTTAGTTGCCCGAAATTTAATGAAAATTATCGGGGTAAGTCAGGTAGTTTAATAGTTGATTTTTTGTTGCATTATTTTGTTGAAAATATATTGTAAAGTCGAGTTGCGGGTACTGGTTGAGTTGGTAAGTCATTTTGGTTTACGGAATGTTCTAAGTTGAATATGTGGGAGGCCTTACAAGCTATTGTTAAATTTATGTTGTTCACGTAGTATAAGTTGTTGTGTTGTCTGTTGATGTCGTTTAAGTTGCTCAAGTTGTTTAAGTTGTTCTGTGTTGTCGAAGTTGTTATGTTGTTTAAGTTGGAGGCTTAGTAGCCAACGTTGATTTAAGTTGTTCAAGTTGTATAAGCTGGTTGTGCTGTTTGATGTTGTATGTTGTTATGTTTCTCGTGTTGTTATGTTGTTTGCGTTGTAAAGTCGTGTATGCCATATAGAACATTTGAGTATTATGTCGGAGCATTGCTCACACTATGTTTGACTGGATTGACAATTAAGTTGAAAGTTGAAGGCTTATGCCTTGATGCCTCGGTAAATTGGCAAAATTATTAAGTTGAAGGCTTATGCCTTGCAAATACCTCGATAACCTGGTATATTTTAAGTTGGGAGTTTTACTCCAATGGTATCACACATATATGCATAGTCGAGTCACATTGTATTGCATTATTTATGTTGGTTGTGTGTTTATGTTGTTTAAGTTGATAAGCTTTTTATGTTGTTCAAGTTCATAAGTTGTTTATGTTGCTCAAATTGATAAGTTGCATATGTCATTCAAGTTGATAAGTTGTTATGTTGATCTCAAGTTGATTAAGTGCAATATGTTGAATATATGATTATGTGCTTTATGTAGAAAAGTTGATGGACATAATAGTAGTAAAACAATTTGATAACAGGTGGATGGTTGCTAAGTCGTTGTTTTGTGGTTGATGTTGTGAAGTGGTGAATTGTTTATGATCCTTATCTAAGTATTGTTTATCATATATCGTTTATAATTATCGATATCTCACCCCTTCTGTTTGAATGTTACCCCTATGTTGGTAACATGCATGTAGCTTGCAGGAAGATGATTATCTTCATTAGTTTGAGTCGGTGTCGGTGCTCTGATACGTATCACTCGGGGAATGGACACTTAGTTGTTTTAGTTGTTGTTTTTAAGTTGTTTCAGTATGATTATATTGTTATTAAGCTGTGTTAAGTTGAATAACATGTTATACCATGTTTAGTTGAATAATTTGAAAATTCGTTGCGTAGTTGTAAAAGTTATTTTGGTTTCAAAAATAAAAGTTGTTGTTTTTAGTTTATTCTGAACCGAAGGTGTTATGTATCAATTTTCTTGAAATTACATGAAGTTTTTATAAGTTGAAAAATGTAGCATCATATTTGAGTACTTGTTGGTTGATTTTCAATACTCTGATTTTCTTTATAACCACTGGGTAGAAATGGGGTATTACATTAGTGGTATCAGATCAGGTCGGTCCATCCGTCCAGTGTTGTTAATGTCGTATATTCCTTAGTACTCGACATGTGTGTGAACCACTGTCGGTACTTCTTTGTTGGTTTTTAATCGTGGTCTGCAGGTGTTGGTTTGGAATTTAAGTGGGGGAGAGGCTTCCTCCCGGACTGTTGTTAGAATGACGAAGTTGGTTCGAGTTGATGATGGTTGCAAGAGTGCAAGGTTGTTGAAACAATGTTGTTGCGGACCGGCGAGAGCATGGACTCATGAATTCGTATCGGTCGAGGTTGAGAAGTGCATAGATTTCGAATGGAAACTATTGAGAAGGAGAATTTATTCCAATGGAAATGATAAGTTAATGAACCAAGTCGAAAGATTGTTGCACCTAGAGTGTAGTTGGATTAAAGTCGAGTGATTTTCGAAGTTGGATGTAGAGCAAGATTTTTGGTAGATCTTGAAAGTAAGAAGGAGAGCAATGGAGTTTATGTTCATCGATCTCAAATTCTGTTTTTGTAATTTTTGGAGCAGTTGTCAGTAAAAGAGTCATATCTTTTTACTCGTGATTCTGATGGAGGAGATTTAGGACTTTTTGGAAAGCTTAATAAATTCTCTACAGTTTGCATATAAGATTTGCCTTCGGGAAGTTTATGAAGAGGGATATAAGTTCATTTTAATAGTTGGGTCTGCTGCTGATTTTTGGAAAATTCAGCATACGGGAATTCTGAACCAGTCCCATTACAAGGAGGATAACGTTTTACTTGTGAGTCGAATTCAAGCGATTCTTGAAGTTATAGAATCTAAATGAAATTATCTTAATGTTAGAATATAATGTTATGATTGGGAGGTCTTTATTGGATAAGATAATTATGTTCGAAGTTGAGCATTTATTGCTAAAAATTTGGAAAGATAAAAATGTTGATAAAGGATAAGATGCTGGTATTGGAGAGTATGCGAAGGTATCTGAAAATACATAGGGATGCGAGTTATGTTGAATGAGGATGATTAAAGTTACGATGTTAATGATGGTAATGTTGAGAGGAAGACATATGTTTGATGAGTGTTGTTAAGAATTTTTAATTTGGATGAAAGTTGTATTTGGAGCGAACTGAATTGGATCGTACTCGATGTTGTAGCGACTCCGGTGTTGTGTAAACACCCCAAATATGCCCTCACTAATATCACACCATGGTTTGTGATCTTTCATTTTTGCATTTGCATAGGCATACTATCTCATATTGCATTTTTTGTTTCACTGCATAGTTCAAGTTCATCTGCATCTAGGGTTTGTGATCTGAGCAATCCAAGATTTCATCTGAGCCATCACCAAAGGCCTAAAAGCTTTCCAAGAGGCTCCATGTGTGTTCTATCATCATATTATATCCCTAAAAGTTCATAGAAGTCAAGAAATCACAAGAACTGGCAAGGCATGGAAGCAGAGCTAGGGTTTTCACTACACAGATGGCCAAAATTAGGGTTTTGGTGTCAGAGGCCTTAACTCCAAATTTTTGGGTCATTATTGTTTCTAATGTTCTTAGGATGTTATGAGGATCATATGTACCAATTTTGATGAAGAAATTCATTGTGGAAGTCATATGTTCACTGGGTAACTTCTTGAGCAAGTTAAGTCAAAATCAGGGCATCTGAGGCCCCCCAACAATGGAACCAAAGGGGTATTTTCATAAAAATGAAGTTCTATGATCTTTATTTGATCTTAGAAGTGGTTGGAAGTTCACAAGATTGAATAATTTTGAGCCATTTGCAAAGTTGCCAAAAATGGAAATGACTTGTAATGGAAACTTTCCATTTTTGGAATGTTTTTCAACCTCCTCTTTCTTGATCAAAGATGGTTCAAATGAAAAATTATTGGTCATGAAAGTTGTAGATTATGTCTTTCCCTTTTCAAAAAGTACAAGAAAATGTCTTGATTCATCCTAGAACTCAAGATATGGCCTTTCAAAGTTGGCAAAAATCCTAAAATTTCAAGTTTCATGTCAAAGAGGGATTTTGCAAATTGGCATGATAAGGCATTCTAATGACTTCAAATGTGTACAAACACTTCATAACATGCCTATGTGACTTCTAAGCATCATAATTGGCCCAAGAACTTGGCATTTTTATGGCTTGATTCACAAGAAATGTCAAAGAGGGAAAATTGCATAAAGCATGATATCTCATGATCCAAGCCATCCAACTGCAATCGTTCAATCCAAAAGCCCTCCACAAAGCCAGCTGAGGCCAGACATGCCTTGGAACCACTCCTGCCATGACCCATGCCCATAATACACATAATGTTGACTTTTTGCATTTCATACCATACCAATCACACTATGCCACACCAACTCCTCTGACCAATCACACTTGCTTATACTAACCTTATGGATCACAAAGAACATAACACACAAGCCTGAAACTCTCCATAGCTCAAATTACTCAAAATCCCCTCAAAACTTCATCTCTTTGAATCTCTCAACTCAGCCAACCAAAATCCAAAATTCTTTCACCAATCATCTCCACATAACCCCAGGATCATTTCCCACCCCTCACATTGGCCTGAAACACCCTCTAACCAAAACACGATTTCAGCTTCCTCTGAACTGAAACTCATAAAACAACCTACATAAACTTGTTTCAAGCTTGCCAGAAGCACCAGGGGGTTCATTGGAGTGAAAAAGCACTAAAGAGGTGGCCAGAAAGCTCCAAAGTGTAAAGCTTCAACTCAGGTATACCTCAAGAACATTTTTTCCAGAAATGTTTTTGTAAGTTCTTAGATGAATCTTCATGATGTGCTGATGATCCTGATGTGTTTATTTTGCAAAATGATTGAGTATTAAGCATGTATGAGTTCTCTGAAACTTTTTGACCTAAAACTGATTTGCTTTGATTCAGCCTAAATACGTGAAATAAATGTGTTTTGGTTGATGATTCTTGTTGTATGATGTTTGGGGTTTGATTCTGGGCAGAGAGATTGAGTTTTAGAGACCTAGGGAGAGAGTTGAGGTTTTGGTTCGTCGGAGAAGATGACCGGAACCACTGTTCCGGTGATCTGAAAGTGATTAGGGCATAAACAGGTTTAGGGCTAAGTTTGAATGTGGACCCTTTGATGAGTTTGCGCGCGCGTGTTTGGACGGATAAGATTAGGTCATTAAGTCTTAATTCTGATTAATTAAAATTAATTAAAAATTAATTAGCCAGATTGATTTACAGCCATTAGATCACGCGCGTTTTATAAGTTTAAACCTGGACCTTTGATTCAGCATACCCAGAGTCAAGTTGACTTCTCCCACGCACCCTTGGATCTGTTTACTTTGAACCACATCCATTGATCTTGCATACTTTTCATTTTATTTTTATTTTTTCCTATTTTCTTTTGTTTAATTATTTTAAAATAGAAAAAATCATTTTAAAAATCTGGAAATTTTTGTCATGACTTTTATGAATTTTCAGAAACCAAAAATATCTTTATTTTTATTTTTTGCATTAAAAAGTATTTTTAAATCATTTAAATGTTTTATTTAATTAATTAATGGATTTTAATTAATTAAAAATACATTTAGGCATTTAAAAATCACTAAAAAATAAGAGAGCATCCTTAGACATTTAGAAACATTTACAAACTCACCTTATAAATTTCTTTTTGGATTTGATCATACTTTGAGATTTTTCAATGAATTAGGGTTCTTAAAAATGTCCATTTTTTAACCCTAGCTTCAAAAATTCATAACCCTAAACCTAAGTTGAGTTTGTGAATGATTCTTTTTGCCTTTCTTTGTACATGTCCTCTAGCATCTAAAAACATTTTTGTTTCATTTTTATCTTGCATTTTCAATTTGTTTGGCATTTTAAATTGAAGATCACCCAAAAAACCTATCAAACTTAGAAAATCCATAACTCCTTCTAGGTTTAGCTTCTGACCTCCCCCTTTGGATGGTAACCTAGTATAGGTTTAGGGTTCCTTTGAGTGTATTTTCAATTTTTTATCTTGTGCATTGCTTTTGTTTTGGTCATGTTCATCTCATACATTCATAAAACCCTAAGTTTATGTGTCCACTTGCATTCATCTTGCATATGCATCCATAGATAAACTTGCCATGACATTTCATGCATTCATATGTCATCTTAGACATCTTAGGATATGTTAGAATCATGCTTGATCATCTCTTTATTCATTTTCCATGCTTTGCATTCATAACATTTCATGAACATACATGTGTTTTCAAGCTTCTAACTTGTCTTCATTTGCATCCATCTCTTGTATGATCATACATATGCATCATGTGTGACTTTGCATCATCTTATAACTCATTTGCATTGCATATGCTCTTCTGACTTTGGTCTTGGCACCTTTGCTTGTTGCATTTGCATTTCACTTCTTTCTTTACACGCTCAACTAACATTTCAGGTGCTTATGGTAAGTTGTTTAAGGTGTGGATGTGCATCCACATATAACTTCTCTTTATCTCTTACTTTTTGTGCATTATACTTGTGTTTGAAGTGAATTTCATTCACTTGTGCCTCTTCCTTTCTTTTCTTTCTCTTAGGTTTACTTATCTTCTTAAATGAAGTAAGTAACCTAATCCTCCTTTCTTCTCTTTTCATCTGCTTCTTCCTTGGTGGCCATCTTGAAGATCTCTCTTAAGCCTTACAAACCATAGGATATCCAAGCATGACAATAATTAGGGTTGTGATTAGTTCCCCCTAGCTTTTTACCTTTGAGTCTCCTTGAGTCTCTCTTCTCATCTTCATAATCAGAGACTAAACTCTTAAAGCTTTAGGACTTTGGAATTAGGGTTATGCCTGTATCCTTCTATTAGGATGAAGTGTATAACTTCAATCCTAAGTGTTAAACCTTTAATTTGTTTAAACCTCTTAATCAATTCATCTTAATAACCATCAAGACATAAGTTTGTAACTTGGGCCTTACATTAGGGTTCTATCTCTTCCTTTTGGTTAAGAGGGACTAACCCTAGTGTTTAATGGACAAGTCCCCCTCAAGTGGTCTTATCAACTTAAAATTCACTTCTTAATCCCATTTCTAATTAAAATCCACTTAATAAAGGCTTTGTTATATAATGAATTTAATCCCTGACCATGGATTAAGTTGAGGTATCGTCCTCAGCTTAAGTGTTCTCATCTATTATCCTTCTATTAGGATGGTGTAATGAGTTCACTAATATGTGATTAGAGATTAAACTCATTACTTAACACTAAACAAAAACCCCAAAAAACATCTAAATAATCACAAGTAGGTTAATGATCTTAATCCTACATCATCATGGCAAATTAAGTTGAGGTGCTTATCTCATACTTAAGTATTCTCATTATCCATAATCATAGGGAGGATATAATGAGTTTACAAGCCTTTGATTTAGGCTTAAGCTCATTAACTAATGCAAAACACCAAAAAACAATAACAAAATTGAAAACATAAAAACAAATAATAATCGTCTCCTTCGGGATTCTTTTCTCATCACACTCATTCACAAACGAGAACTCGCTTCTTTCGTCTAATGCAAGACAGTTAGCACTCGAGCCAGACGAGTCATGCACTTGAGCATAAACAAGCAAGCAGTTCATAGTCAACTTTATTTTCAGTCTCTTTGAGTCGAACTACGGTGTTCTGACTTCCTCATTGCACGAGAGGATACGTAGGCATAACTTAACAGTTATCGAACAAAAGTCTCTGTGTCATCCCCCTCTCTCAACATTATTTTCCTAAGCCTCAGTTCCTGAGCAATTCACCTTTTTGCACTGACACTTGTATATTCTTTTCCAACTTTTGAACACAGATAGCACACATCTACCCCTTTAAACACAATCTTTTAAGCGTGGATCCCGTCGAGTATGACGGACAATCTGGGTGCTAATACCTTCCCAGGTTGTAACCAACCCCCTTTCTCAGTTTCTCTGGTTCGCAACCGTCTTATCCATATCTTTCTAGGTTTATGCAGCATTACCTTTCCTTCGTGATAAAAATACCTAGCTGGCGACTCTATTCATCTTCATCTCATCTTCTCTCTTCGCCGACCGTTCACGTCTATACCCTATCTGACCTTGGTGTCTTTTCGGGGGAGCGACAACTTGGCGACTCTACTGGGGACCCTTATATTGCAACCAGGGCTTCTGGTTCTTTTTGTGGGTTCCTCCTAGCGCTTATTTGATTTGTGTTTACGGGGGTGTTATGTGCTACTTGTGCTTATTTATTTATTGCTTTATTTATTTATTTCTGTACAGCTTTATTTATTGCTTTCCTTTACAGTTATGCATTTCATACTGTCATTATCATTTGTGCTGGATCTGCTGTTTCCTTGGTGGGAGGGATTATTGAGTGATTGAGGTTCCATACTGGGGACCTGAGTGACACATAGGGTAGAGTGGCTTCATATTCTATCCCATTCCATTTCGGTCTGGTGCAGGAATATGAAACACGGTTCAGACATGGGTTTCTTCTTGAGAACTCTGTGCTACGGATTTCCTGTAGTACTAGGGCTATCTGGGAAGCCTGCTAAGTCTGGATGACCTTTTATGACCTTCAACATCTGAGGTGAATTAGAGGAGGATCTTTTATGGTTATTGTAAACACTGTACCTCCGGGTTAGAATTGTTTACACTTCTCATAACTGATCCAAGTCTGAGGATCCTTGTTCTAGAACAATACATGTGAGGGGTTTGGATGTTTATAGGTTTGCAGGAACCCTTGGCCTCATCATACCTTTGTTGCTAGTTTTGTTAAGGTTGTATTATTTTGGACAGTTCTTGTGAAACCTAGGACTTGTGACTCTTTATTTGAGTCCCCCACCTGGTTACTGGTTTTCTAAGCCTCCATCCGGACTGATGAACACACATGAACCCTATCAAGGCAGATAACAGATCCAACACTTGATCAAAAACCCTTTGCATATCATTCTGCATACATCATTTTGCGTCATTTAACATTTGCCTATTTGTTTTACAGGGTATCCACCTTCTTATCTTTGGTTTGGTTTTGACCTATTCTACTGCTCAGATTCCTCCAATTATCTCCATCAGAGATTCTTCTCCATCACCTTCATCAGTTTGTCTTCATCAGAGACCCTTCTTTAACACCTTCTCCAATTATCTTCATCAGTTTTCAGCAGTTACCTTCATCAGGATTTCTCCTCAGTTTCTTCACCAGCATCCGTTATCAGCATTGATACATCCAGGAAGAGCAACATCACATACCACTTCTTTGAGCCCACTCTGACAGGCATCAGACAGATCCAGTCTCTCATCACTCCTGATCATGTCCTATTATTCAGGGAACATTATGGAGGCATATTGGACATGACCATGGACCTGGATGCATCCCAGAGGAGCATGATTCACACATGTCTCCAGTTTTATGATCCTCCTCTCAGATGCTTCACATTTCCTAATTTTCAGCTAGGACCATTGATGGAAGAGTTCTCCATGTTGTTAGGTTTCCCTATCATGAGATGGATTCCTTTCAACCCTGAGATGGTTGCTCCCAAGAACGAAGATATAGCTAAGGCCTTGCACCTGGAGCCTACCCTCATTGATCAGAGTATGACCACCAAGGATGGGGTTCTAGGCCTTCACTTGGATTTCTTGATCTCCCAGGCCACCCTGCATGCTGCAACAGGGAAGTGGGATGCTGTTTGTGCACTTCTAGCCCTCAGCATATATGGAGTTATTTTGTTTGCAGACGCACCAAAGTTTGTAAGCAAGAATGCTATTCACCTGTTCTTATTGAGGAACCCAGTTCCTACTATAAACACCCCAAATTTTCCCTCACTAAGTTCACACCATGGCTTGTGATCTTTCATATTTGAATTAGTTTAATCATACCATTTCATGTTGCATTTTTGCTTCACTGCATTAGTTCAAGTTCATCTGCATCTAGGGTTTGTGATCTGAGCAATCCAAGATCCATCTGAGCCACCTAAAGGTCTTCAATCATTCCAAGAGGGTCCATGTATGTTCAATCATCATATTATATCCTCCAAAGATCAAGGAAGTCAAATAATCACAAGAACTTGCAAAGCATGGAAGCAGAGCCAGGGTTTAACTGCACAGATGACCTGAAATTAGGGTTTTGGTTTCAGAGGCCATAACTCCAATTTTTTTGGTCATTCTTGTTTCTAATGGTCTCAATATGTTATAAGGATCATGTGTACCAATTTTTATGAAGAAATTCATTGTGGAAGTCATTTGTTCACTGGGTAACTTCTTGAGCAAGTCAGAGCAAAATCAGGGCATCTAAGGCCCCCAACATGGAACCAAAGTGGATTTTTCATCAAATTGAAGTTATATGATCTTTATTTGATCATTGAAGTGCTTAGAAGTTCACAAAATTGAAGAAAAGTGAGCTAAACCAAAAGTTGCCAAAAATGGAAATGACTTGTAATGTAAACTTTCCATTTTGGGAAAGTTTTTCAACCTCCTCTTTCTCAACCAAAAATGCTTCAAATGAAAAATTATTGGTCATGAAAGTTGTAGATTGGATCATTCCCATTTCAAAAAGTACAAGAACAAGAACAATATCTAATTCATTTTGGAACTCAAGATAAGGCTTATCAAAGTTGGTAAAAATCACATAATTTCAAGTTTCATGCCAAAGAGGGATTTTTGAAAATTCATGTTCTAAGCACTTTCATGACCTCTAAATGACTTATAAGCATCATTACAACATATTTCAACTTGCCAAGATCATAATTGCACAAAATTCACAAGGTTTCATGCATTAGATCTTAAGTTTCCATAAGCCATTTTTCATAAAATTCTCAAAAGAGGGATTCTTGCAAGAATGATTTCTAAGGATTGGTATGGCTTCTAAATGGTCTCAAAACATCACAGCAACATCATGTAACACTTCATGACCAAAATTCAGCATTGAATGAGACATGTCCATGACCTAAAATCTCAAAATGCACAAAGTTGGAAATTTGCAAAACACATGCTATCTTGCAATCCAAGTGTTGCAGTTCATCATAAACCATCCAAAGGTCATCCTCAAACTCAGCTGAAGCAGATACACCCTTTAGATCTCCTCTTCCATGGCCCATACTCTCAAGGTCACATATTTGACTTTTTGGCCAAAACTCCCATACTCTTGGAATAGTGTTTTGCAGCCATTCAGAACCTACCACATATTATATTCAAACAATATAGGAGAGATAAGAGCAAGCATTGGAGCCTGAAAACACACACAACATCAGATTCACAAATTTGTGCACGAGACTTGTTCTCTTTGAAATAACCTCAAAACTTAACAAAATCCAGAAATTCCTTCACCAACAAATCACTCTTCATCCATAGAACAAAACCCACCCCTTGAAATAGCCTGAATTACTACACACACAAACCTCCATTTCTGCTAAACTAGAACCACACAACACAAACCAACCACTCTCAAAGCTTTTCAAGCTTCACATCATCCTCAGGGGGTTCATTGAAGCTGACTTGCACAAAGGAAAGGCCCTGAAAGCTCAGAATCTCAAAGCTTCAACTCAGGTAGCCATCTCAAACTTTTTTCTAGAAATCTCTTTTTAAGTTAAAGAAATGTTCCCCATGTTCCCCTGATCACACTGCACTTGTTATTTTTGAAAATGATGAAGAAATGAGCATGAACCGAATCTCTGAAATTTTTGACCTAAAAGAAGATTGATTCGATTCATGCTTGTTTCTGAAAATAAATGAATTTCGTGCTTGGATTCTTGTTCCTTGATGTTTGTTGAGTGATTCTGGAGCTTTAGAGGGCTTGGGGTGAGGTTTTGAGTGAGATAGCAAAAATGGATGGCCGAAGAAGATGACCGGAACACTGTTCCGGTCTCCTGAAGGGGATTAGGGTTTTAATTAGGATTAGCTGCGTAATTAAGAAACTTTGAATTTCAGCCGTTAGATGTTTGCTTCCCGCGTGCAGTGGATGGTCCAGATTAGATAATTAGGATTAAATTATGATTAATTAGTTAATTAAATAGGATTTACTCAGTTTGAATTCTGGCCACAAGATCTGGTGCGCAGTCAACCAAGCATTTCCCAGATTCAATCCCAGCCATTCACTGCGTTTACTTTTATTTAATTCAGTTTTAATTCATATTTTTCTCATTTATTTTGTTCCATTTATTAAAAATAGTTAAAAATTTCCAAAAATATTTTTATTCTGCATTTTTATTACAAATAATTTTCTTAACCCAAAAATATTTTTATTTTTATTTTTCACATTAAAAAATCAATTTTTAAAACATTTAAATGTTTATTTTAATTAATTAATGAAAATTAATTAATTAAAATATCATTTAAGTTTCTAAAAAATCCCAAAAAAATTCATATTGCATCTTTAAACATTTAGAGACATTGTCATACCATCCACACAAATTTCTTTTTAGTTTTGAACCATCTTTGATAATATTTCTTGAATTTAGGGTTCATAAAACCCTATTTTTGAACCCTAACTTCAAGAATTATTTTCTGCCTAACCAAAAATGGTATGACCATGGTTCTTTTTGAATTTATCTTCATTTGACATGTAGTTTCTAGCATAATTTTGTCACTAATTTCTTCTGCCTTTCTAAATTGATTTGCATTTTTTCCCTTTAGGTGCCTTAAAACCTAGATAACTTAGAAAAATCATAACTTCCTTAGGGTTAAGAGTTTGGTCTCCTCCTTTGGGGTGTGATATCATATGGGGTTAGGGTTCATTTGATTGCATTTTTAATTTTTTATCTTGTCATTTGCTTCTGTTTTTGAGTTTTGCATCTCATGTTGCATGAAAACCCTAATTTCTCATCTTTCTTTGCATACATCTTGCATAAGCATTCATATAAGAACTTGCCATGACATTTCTTGCATCCACATGACTTCTAAGACATCTTAGGACACATTAGAATCATGCTTGATCATTTCTTCATCCATTTGCCATGTTTTGCATTCATTACATTCCATGAGCATTCATGAACTTTCATGCTTCCTTCATGCTTCATTTGTATTCTCATCTCTTGTATGATCATTCACAACTCTTGGCATACATTTGCATCATCTCTTAGCATCATTTCCATCATGAACATGCTTCTGGTTTTGGTTTGCATCCTTGCATTCATTTCATTAGCATTCCATTTCATTTCTTTATGCTAACTTTTCAGGTGGTAAGAACTTTGAGAAGTGAATTTGCCTTCACTTCTCACAATCTCTTCTCATCTCTTCTTTTATTCATCTTTGCTGCATTTTGAGTTTGTCTTAGAGTGAGCTTTCTCATTCATGTTCCTTCTTCACTTTCTTTCTTCAAGCAACTTATCTTCTTAAGTGAAGTAAGTTGACTTGCTTCTTCTGCTTCTCCTCCTTTCATCTGCTTCTCCCTTGGTGGCTCTTCTTGAAGATCTCTTGCAAGCCTCATAAACCCTAGGAACACCCAAGCATGTTAACAATTAGGGTTTGATTAGTTCCCCCATTAGTTTTACCTTTGTGTCATCTTTTGTGTCTCTCCTCCCATCTCATAATCAGGGACTAAACCTTCAAGGCTTTAAGGCTTTGTGATTAAGATTATGCCTGCATACTTCTCTTAGGATGGAGTGCATAAATTTAATCCTAAGTGTTAAACCCTTAATGTGTTTAAATCTCTTAATCAATCCATCTAATAATCACTAAGACATCAAGCTTGTAACTTGGGCCTTGCATTAGGGTTCTAATTCTTCCTTTATTGGTTAAGAAGGACTAACCCTAGTGTTAATGGACAAGTCCCCCTCAAGTTGTCTTACAAACCATAAAATTCACTTCTTAATCTTATCATTAACTAAAATTCACTCTAACAAAGATTTTGTTTTGTCATGAGGTTAATCCCTAATCATGGATTAAGTTGAGGTATCTTCCTCAGCTTAAATGTTCTAATTTATTATCCTTCTATTAGGATGGTGTAATGGGTCCATTAAATCCTTGATTATGGCTTAAAATCATTACTTAACACTAAACAAAAATACCAAAAACATCTAAATAAATGCAAGTAGGTTAATGATCTTAATCCTACATCATGGTGATTAAGTGTGAGGTGTTTACTTCATACTTAAGGTATTCTCATTACCCCTAATCAGAGGGAAGATGTGATGAGTTTACTAATCCTTGGTTTAGGCTTAAGCTCATTTTCTTATGAAAAACTCCAAAAGCAATAAAAGATTGAAAACCTCAAAAACAAACAATAATCGTCTCCTCCGGGATTCTTTTCTCATCTCATTCACTCATAAACGAGAACTCGCTTCTTCCGTCTAATGCAAGACAGTTTGCATTTGAGCCAGACAGGTCATACACTTGAGCATAGATAAGTAAGCAGTTCACAAGTCAATTTATCTTTCAGTCTCTTTGAGTCGAACTACGGTGTTCTGACTTCCTCATTGCACGAGAGGATACGTAGGCATAACTTAACTGTTATCGAACAAAAGTCTCTGTGTCTTCCCTTTCTTTCAGCATTATTCTTTTAAGCCTCATTCCTGAGTACATCACTCCATTTCCTTACACTGACACTTGCATTCTTTTTTAGCATTTGCACACAGATAACACAGACACTACCCCTTTAAAACACAAACTTTCAAGCGTGGATCCCGTCGAGTACGACGGACAGTCTGGGTGCTAATACCTTCCCAGGTTGTAACCAACCCCCTTTCTCAGTTTCTCTGGTTCGCAACCGTCTTATCCATATTTTCCTAGGTTTATGCAGCATTACCTTTCCTTCGGGATAAAAATGCCTAGCTGGCGACTCTTTTCACTTCATCTTCATGTTCTCTCTTTTCGTCGACCGTTCGCGTATGTACCCCGTCTGGCCCTGTGTCATTTGGTGGGAGCAACAACTTGGCGACTCTGCTGGGGAACCTTATACTGCAACCAGGGCTTCTGGTTCTTTTTGTGGGTTCCTCCTAGCGCTTGTTTGATTTGTGTTTACTGGGGTGTTATGTGCTAATTGTGTTTATTTATTTGCTTTATTTATTGCTTTATGTACAACTTTATTTTGACCTTCAGAATCTGGGGTGAATTAGAGGAGGATCTTTTATGGTTATTGTAAACATTGTACCTTCGGGTTAGAAGTGTTTACACTTCTCATAACTGATCCAAGTCTGAGGATCCTTGTTCTAGAATATTACATGTGAGGGGGTTGGGTTGTTTACAAGTTTGCAGGAACCCTTGGCCACATCATACCCTGTTAACTGTATTGTTTAAGAGTACTTCACTTTGGACAGTTCTTGTGATTAGCCCTGGACATGTGACTCTTTATTTGAGTCCCCCACCCTGGTTACTAGATTTCTGAGCCTCCATCCAGACCTTTGAACATACATGGACCTTATACCAAGATAGATAATCATATCCAGCTCTTGATCACAAACCCTTGCATATCATTTGCATATATCATCATTGCATCATTTAACATTTGTTTATTTGTTTTTCAGGGTATCCATCATATCATATTTGGTTTGGTTTTGAACCCTTCTACTGCTTAGACCTCTGCTTCAGTTATCTTCTTCAGCATTTTCTTCAGCTATCTCCTTCAGTACCTGCATCAGTCTGCCAGAGACTCACCTTCAACTTCTCAGTCTGTGATCTTCCTCAGCATTTGTCTTCAGCTTCTTCATCAGCACTCATGGATATTCCAAGGAAGAGCAACATATCTTACCATTTCTTTGAGCCCATATTGACTGGTATCAGGTAGGTCCAGTCCCTTATCACACCTGACCACATCCCACTATTCAGAGAGCACTCTGGGGGAATTTTGGACATGGTCATGGATCTTGATTCTTCTCAGAGGAGCATGATCCACACATGATTGCAGTTTTATGACCCTCCACTCAGATGCTTCACCTT
The DNA here is from genome assembly GCA_963966055.1 of Lathyrus aphaca. Taxonomy (NCBI): domain Eukaryota; kingdom Viridiplantae; phylum Streptophyta; class Magnoliopsida; order Fabales; family Fabaceae; genus Lathyrus; species Lathyrus aphaca. The sequence goes on from OZ014519.1 coordinate 219,272,314, forward strand.
TCCTGATTTCCAGATGGGGCCTCTGTTGGAGGAGTTTTCCTTGTTGATTGGAGTACCTATCAGAAGAGGGATCCCCTTCAACCCAGAGATGACTGCTCCCAGAAGTGAAGAGATAGCAAGGGCATTGCATTTGGAGCCTTCCCTCATTTAACAAAACATGACAACCAAAGCTGGGATTCCTGGCTTACATCTGGATTTTTTGGTTTCTCAGGCCACCCTGAAGGCTGCAGTGGGAGAATGGAAGGCAGTCTGTGCACTTTTAGCCCTCAGTATATATGGGATTATATTGTTTGCAGATGAGCCCAAGTTTGTGAGTAAGAATTCCATCCACTTGTTCCTGCTGAGGAACCCAGTGCCTACATTGCTTGGGGATTTTTACTACTCCATCCATCAGAGAAATGAAAAGCAAAGGGGGAAGCTAGTCAGATGTTGTGCTCCTTTATTCTACTCTTGGCTTCTCAGACACTTGCCTAAGTCAAATTCCTTTTTGACCCCCCATCAACAGAAGAATTGGCCCAAGAGGTTCATTGCCTTAACATCAGATGATATCAGATGGTGCACTCAGAGCACCAAAGGCAAGGGTATTATTACTAGATGTGGGAAATACCCTAATGTGTCTCTAATAGGAGTAAAAGGTTGCATCAATTACAACCCTTTACTGTTTAAGAGACAATTAGGATATGCCTTGGTTCATCCTCCCAGAGGACAGGATTTGGCTGAAACCCTATACTGTGAGATCCAATCTGGCTCTACTACTGTCAGGCAAGCTTCCTGGGCTTGGGACAATATCCAGACCAAAGGGACAACCATCCTTGGAAGATGCAACAATATTGCTTCAGCCCAGTACTCTGACTGGTCCCGTGCTAGAGCTCAGATCACCAGGATGCCTTTCACCTTGGAAGACACACCTGGACCTTCTACAGTATAGCCTGCAGCAACTGTCAGCCTGGAGGAGTTTGAAAAGCTGAAAGGGAGGAATGATCAGCTGTCTGAAGCCCTGAAGAAAACTCTCTGGGAGAGAAATGATAGTCATCTGGACATTGAGAGATTGGAAAGACTCAAGACTGAGCATCTGACCAAGATTGAAAGGACAGATGACTATATCAGGAAGGCAAGAGCCGGGGAGTTGATACTGAAGAATGCCTGCAAGGAGGCCAAAATTCAGAAAGCTAGGGCAAAGCATTATCTAGAGGAAAGCCAGGCTAGATGGATCAGGATCACCGAAGCCCGTGCACAAGAAGACCAAAGGACCCAGGCCAAGATTGAGCAGCTGGAGGCCAATGAGAAGAAGCAGCAGGAAGCTTTGTTGGCAGCTCAGAAGGAGATATCAGAATTGAAACTTCGGGCGGGGTTAAAAAGATCAAAGGATCAGGATAGGCATAAGAAGCTGACTAATTCCATTGCTACTAGGAACCTCCTCATTAGGACCATTACAGAGCACCCAACTGGTCCAGTGACGGAGGCCCTCTTGAAGGAAGTCAGGGAAGATGACTTTGGATTGGATGTCTGATTCCTTTTTCTTGTATTTCCTTTCTTTTGATGTACTTTTTGCTTTTTGGTTGTTGTATTGTAAACAAACTATGTATTTTCATCATTTGTAATATATCAGTTTGTTTTATTTTGGTGGGCTTTCTCTCAACATCATCAAACATTTCCTCGAGGTCTGGAAAGGTCAAAACCAAAGAACCAAACCGGATACCTTGGAAGACAAATAAGCATACTGCATTGTATACTAACATTTTTCTTTGTTTTGTAGGTTTTGTTTGTTGTTTGTTTCTCACTTTGTTGTGGTTTCAGGAAACATTGCTCGTCTAAGAGTGTTCCATGTTAATCGAGCACACCGGTAGCCAACACGTAACAACCTTCTAGGCATTCAGATGGATCAGGTAGAACAGGACCTGAATGAGGTAAGAAATCAAATGGAAAACAAAAGGGTCGATATGAGAAACCAAATGACCCAGTTTATGGCTGTGATGACTGGCTTAGCTCAGAGCCAGGAAAGGCTGAGAGAGCTGGTAGAAAGGCAGACACCTGAAGAGCCCCACCCTGGAACAGGGGGAACCAACAATAATGAACGCGGGCAGCCCCGCATTGACCCACCAGAGTTCGGGCCCCATTTGAACCCAGATGTTAATATCCCAAGGAATATTCAAGGAAACACTGCTGCAGGAAGGATCTTGCAAGAAGATCCTCAGGAGGAGCAGTTCACTGTTATTGGGGCTGAGAATGAGGTGTATGACCGAAGACTGGATGAGATTGCTGAAAAGCTGAGATCCTTGGAATCCCAGAATTCTTTAGGCTTTGACGTAATGGATATGGGGCTGGTAGATGGGGTGAGGATTCCCCACAAATTCAAACTCCCGTGCTTTGAAAAATATAATGGTACCTCCTGCCCGCGTACTCATCTGCAATCCTTCTTAGGGAGACTCAAGGCTTATACCATGGACAAGAAGTTATGGATGTTCTATTTTGAGGACAACCTGACTGGGGCATTAAGAGAATGGTATTCGCATCTGACGAGGGCCACTATAAGATGTTGGAAAGACTTGGTCGAAGCCTTCATCCGGTAATACCAGTACAACCTAGACATGGCCCCCAATAGAACTCTTCTAATGGGCATGTCTCAGTCTTCAAGGGAAAGCTTTCGGGATTATGCTCAGAGGTGGAGACAGCTTGCTGCTGTTGTCCAGCCACCCATGTCTGAACGAGAAATGGCTGACATGTTTATGAACACTCTTCAGGGAACATATATTGAACGACTTGCTGCTTTCTCTTCCACCAGTTTTGCTGATGTAGTTATAGATGGTGAGAGAATTGAGAGTCTTTTGAAAATGGGCAAAATCTCTGACAGCGGTGCAAGTTCCTCCAACAACCCCAGAAAACCTTTTTCAGGACCCCGAAGGATGGGTGAAACAAATGCTATTCATTCAGGCAGGGGCAGACCCCAATATTCTCACAGATCAGTAGCAGCTGTTACTATCCCGACTCCAGCTCCACAACAAATACTTTTTCCTCAACAACAACCACAACAACAACATCACTATCAGCAACAACCACACTTTCCGCAACAAAGAACGTACAACAATAACAATAACAACCAACAGCAGCGCCCCTTTCAACAGAGGCCGTCTCAAGCAAATAGGGTGATTGATCCTATCCTTATGTCTTATGCCACTCTACTGCCACAACTCCTGAAGATCAACCTGGTTAAGTTAAGGACGTTGGCTCCACCAGATCCTCTCAACCTCCCAAAGAATTATGATGCTAATGCTAGGTGTGCCTTCCACTCCAACACACCTGGTCACAATACCGAGAAATGTAGAGCCTTGCAAATGAAGGTTCAGGATTTGGTTGATTCCAAAGCTCTCAATTTCGCACCTCCTCCGAATGTTAACAGAAATCCTATGCCTAATCATGGTGGGCCCAAGATTAATTCCATAGAGGAAGATCAACCATCTGAACTAATTGATAATGTTGCACAGATTCAAACACCGCTGGCAGAAGTCAAAGCTCAACTCTTAAGATGCCAAGTGTTCTCGGGCTGTGAGGCCTGCTGCGAATCATGTGAAACTGCTATTAATGGTTGTGAGAGGCTAAGGTTTGGCATAAATGGCCTTATCAAAGATGGAATTTTGCAAATTACCACAACGGCTCCTACAACATCAACAACTCTTACTTCAGCAACAACAGACCCTCCTATAACTGCAACAACTATCATTCCCACTGATTCATCCATAACTCCAGCAATCACTCCATCCATTATTTCAACAGATCAAAGTTCAGCAACATTTACTTCTACAACACCAGCACCCATTTTATCAACGGAAACGCCTACAACACCAGCAAACACTAATGAAGATGTCTCAACGGTCACGATCTATTATGACCCAGCAAATGTTCATCCCAACAAAAATTTCCAACAACAAACTGCAACACCTCCTGTCAGATCTCCAGTCACAATCTATTACGACCTGCATACCATCACAGTTCCTTCCGTTGCAGCAATCAGTCCGGTCACCATTACGGTGCCTGGACCTATTCCTTAAGAAAGCAGTAATGCCATACCTTAGCACTACGGCTCTGATCTATACTGCGAAGGAAAGAAGATCACTCTGGATTCATCAACCTCTTCACCACAAGTTGACAGTGTTGGGGGAGGCGGAGGCTTCACCAGAAGCGGACGTCTTTTTGCCTTACAAACACCAAGACCCAATACTGAAGCAGAAGCCGCTGCTAAGGAAAAATGGAAGAATGTGGTGCTTGAAAAGCCAACTATTAAAGAAACTCCGAAGACGTCTTTCGAACAAGATGTGGACGAGTTCATGAGAATAATCAAAAAGAGTGATTACAAGGTAGTGGACCAGCTTCATCAGACACCCTCCAAAATCTCTATATTATCATTGCTAATGTGTTCTGAAGCCCATAGGAATGCGCTGTTGAGATTCCTGCACGCAGCCTACGTGTCGGAAGAGATTACGGTTAATCAGCTGGAAACAGTGGTTGCAAATGTTAATACCAGTTATGGACTGGGCTTCACAAATGCTGATTTGACGACGGAGGGACGCAATCATAACAAGGCTTTACATATCACCTTAGAATGCAAAGGTGCTGTTCTTTCTCATGTGCTTGTGGACACTGGGTCCTCGCTGAATGTCCTCCCAAAGAAAGCCTTGGTGAAGCTGGAGTATGATGGTTTGGCATTACGTCCAAGTAACTTGGTGGTGAGAGCATTTGATGGCTCTAAGAGATCAGTGCTTGGAGAGATTGATCTACCTGTGATGATTGGCCCACAAACCTTTAAAACTACTTTCTTCGTGATGGACATACAGTCGGCCTACAGCTATTTATCGGGTAGACCCGGGATTCATGCCGCTGGTGCTGTTACATCTACCCTTCACCAGAAATTAAAATTTGAGTGGGAAGGCCAGATCATCACAATCTGCGGGGAGGAAGACATTTTCGTTAGCCAGCTGGCTACTTACAAGTATATAGAGATGGATGGTGAGATCCATGAGACTATGAGTCAGGGGTTTGAGGCCCTTAACATCAATGAAGCAACTGATATGTCTGGAACTTCCATCACTTCATATCAACAAGCCTGAAAGGTTGTTGAAGAGGGTACCGCTCAAGGATGAGGCAAGCTGCTGCCGGTAGAAAAGAAAGAAGACAGATTCGGGTTGGGTTACAGACCAACTCGACAAGATCAACCGGAGGCTGTAACAGAGCCCAAATTCGTCAGCGGGGGAATGCTTACCCCGGATGTCGTGAACAGTCTGGAAGACGAGGAAGAAGACGAACGCAACCTGGAAAGCTAGATACGTCCAAGGATCCCGGGGAACCAAGTCTCTAACTGGTCTTCCTAGGAAATTATAAGAGTTACTCCTGTAGAGTAACTATTATTTCCTGTCTTTCAAGCATGCATCAAGTCCTGCATCTTGCCCAAGATGCCAGGACTCATTTTGTAATCGGGCCATCTTGTATTTTGTGCAAACGATCAATTAATGAATATCAGGACATCTTTTGCAAACAAGTCTCTTTTCCGCTCACTGTTTTTCATTTTTCATTTTTTGTACAAAACAATAAAAGGGAAATATTTTCAAAATAATAAATTTTCACTTTTTTAAACAAGGTAAAACTGATCACTAAAATGAACAAATCTAAACCCTTGCAGAGAGTGCCCTCCAGACTGCACCGACAATGACACTGCTATGACTTCATATGACTTTGACAATCCGATTAATCAAGCCGATGAAGGGGTTGAAGAAGATTATGAGCTACTTGAAGAACTAGCTAGACTGTTAAGGCAAGAGGAGAAGGTGATCACTCCTCATCAGGAGGAAATTGAGACAGTAAATCTTGGTACCGAAGAAGACTTGAAAGAAGTGAAGATCGGGGCCCGTCTGCAAGATTCAGTGAAGGAACAACTTATTGACATGCTTCGAGAGTACGTGGATGTCTTTGCTTGGTCCTACCAAGATATTCCAGGTCTGGATACCGACATTGTTATGCACAAGCTGCCACTAAAAGAAGACTGTCCTCCAGTAAAACAAAAGTTGCGCCGTACTCGTTCGGATATGGCCATGAAGATAAAAGAAGAGGTGCAAAAAAAATGGGACGCCGGTTTCCTTGCTGTAACTAGTTACCCGCCGTGGGTTGCTAACATTGTACCAGTACCTAAGATGGATGGCAAGGTCCGGATGTGCGTCGATTATCGGGATCTAAACAGAGCAAGTCCAAAGGATGACTTTCCATTACCTCACATTGATGTGCTGGCAGACAACACCGCTCAGTTCTCGGTATTTTCTTTCATGGATGGCTTCTCCGGGTACAATCAGATTAAGATGGCACCGGAAGACATGGAGAAAACGACGTTCATTACCCCGTAGGGTACATTCTGTTATAAGGTTATGCCCTTTGGATTGAAGAATTCCGGGGCAACTTATCAACGGGCTATGGTAAGATTATTCCACGACAGAATCCACAAAGAAATTAAATGTTATGTGGATGACATGATTGCCAAGTCCCTCACAGAAGAAGACCATCTGGTAAATCTGTTGAAGCTGTTGAAGCGTCTGAGAAAGTATCAGCTGAAGCTAAACCCTAACAAATGCACATTTGGGGTACGTTCTGGTAAACTGCTGGGGTTCATTGTAAGTGAAAAAGGAATTGAAGTTGACCCTGACAAAGTCAAATCCATTCAAGAGATGCCTGCACCAAAGACTGAAAAAGAAGTTTGGGGGTTATTAGGTAGATTGAACTACATATCAAGGTTCATCTCTCACCTTACTGCAACCTGTGAACCCTTGTTCAAATTATTAAGAAAAGAACAAACGGTCAGGTGGAATGAGGACTGCCAGCAGGCATTTGACAAAATCAAGGAGTACTTACAAGAACCTCCAATCCTTATGCCTCCAGTTGAAGGAAGACCTCTAATAATGTACCCGACAGTATTAGAAGGATCAATGGGGTGTGTGTTGGGCCAACATGACGAGTCTGGTCGAAAAGAGTACGCAATATACTACCTAAGCAAAACGTTTACCGACTGTGAACAACGTTATTCACTGCTCGAGAAAACTTGCTGTGCTTTAGCGTGGGCTGCTCGCCGACTAAGGCAGTATATGTTGACCCACACTACTTTATTGATCTCCAAGATGGATCCAGTCAAGTACATATTTGAGAAGCCAACACTTACTGGAAGGGTTGCAAGATGGCAAATGATTCTGACAGAATATGACATTTAGTACACATCTCAAAAGGCCATCAAAGGCAGTGTACTGTCTGACTATCTGGCATAACAACCCATTGATGATTACCAACCTATGAGATTTGACTTCCTTGATGAAGACATCATGTTCTTGAAAGCAAAAGATCACGAAGAGCCTATTCACACTGAAGGGCCCGACCCAGAAGAAGAATGGACAATGATGTTTGATGGGGCTGTTAATATGAATGGTCGTGGTGCAGTGCTCATTACACCTAAGGGAGTTCACATGCCTTTCTCGACAAAACTCACCTTTGCATGCACTAACAACGAGGCTGAATACGAAGCCTGTATCATGGGACTTGAGGAAGCCATTGACCTCAGGATCAAGACTTTAACTATATTCGGAGATTCAGCTCTGGTAATCAATCAGACCAATGGCAAATGGTACACCCACCAAGAGCATTTGATTCCATACCGAGACTACACGAGGAGATTACTGACTTTCTTCACTACAGTCAAACTTTAGTATATCCCTCGAGATGAAAATCAGTTTGCAGATGCTCTGGCTACCATTTCCTCCATGATCAAAGTTCAAGCTGCCAACTTTGTGCCTCGGATTTCAGTATCCAGACTTGACAGACCAGCATACGTATTCTCTGTGGACATTTCTAGAGATGAAAAGCCTTGGTTCCATGACATCAAATGCTTCTTAGAGGATCAAACATACCCACCTGGGGCATCATCCAATGATAAGAAGTTATTAAGAAGGCTAGCTGGTAGTTTCTTCCTGAATACTGATGGTTCCTTGTACAAGAGAAACTTTGACATGGTACTTCTCAGATGTGTTGATAAGACAGAAGCAGACTTGCTGATGCACGAGGTGCATGAAGGATCTTTCGGTACCCATGTTAGAGGACATGCAATGGCTAAGAAATTGTTGAGATCAGGTTACTACTGGATCAGAATGGATGCAGACTATTGTGCTTATTCCAGAAAGTGCCACAAATGCCAGATTTATGCGGACAAAGTGCATGTGCCTCCGAATCCGTTGAATGTGATGTCTTCACCTTGGCCTTTTGCCATGTGGGCATTGACATGATTGGAAAGATTGAACCGACTGCTTCGAATGGCCACAGATTCATCCTGGTAGCCATTGATTACTTCACCAAATGGGTTGAAGCAGCTTCATATGCAAACGTCACCAGGAAAGTGGTAGCCCGATTCCTAAAAAGAGACATCATCTGTCGATATGGAGTGCCCAAGCGAATCATTACTGATAATGGTTCCAACTTGAACAATAAAATGATGGCAGAACTGTGCCGGGACTTCAAGATTCAACATCACAACTCTTCTCCTTACAGGCCAAAGATGAATGGCGCTGTTGAGGCAGCTAACAAGAATATCAAGAAGATTGTGCAAAATATGGTGGTTACTTACAAAGACTGGCATGAGATGCTACCATTTGCCTTGTATGGGTACCGTACCTCAATCAGAACATCCACTGGGGCAACACCGTATCAGCTTGTGTATGGTATGGAGGCAGTCCTACCTGTTGAAGTTGAATTACCCTCTCTACGGGTATTGATGGATGTCAAGTTGAATGAAGCATAATGGGTCCGTTCTCGGTACAATCAACTGAATCTGATCGAAGAGAAGAGATTAGCTGCAATCTGTCATGGGCAGTTATATCAGAAGAGAATGAAGAAGGCCTTCGATCAAAAAGTCAGACTTCGAGAATACCAAGTGGGAGATCTGGTGCTGAAAAGACTCTTTCCCCCTCATACAGACCACAGGGGCAAATGGACTCAGAATTACGATGGCCCGTTCATAGTAAAAAAGGTTTTCTCTGGTGGAGCACTGATGCTCACTACTATGGATGGTGAATATTTCTTGTCCCCTGTGAATTCAGATGCAGTTAAAAAATACTTTGCATAAAATGACCCGCTGGACATAAAAACAGAATGTAAGTCCAGGCAAAAATAGGGCATCCCGGCGAGTCAAAAACAGAATAAAAAACTCGGGCAAAAATAAGGGAAAATAAAGAAAAAAATGTACACCCGCTAAGTTGAAAAGCTGCATTGGACAGCTTAGGCAAAAATGGGTATCCCGGTGGATTGAAAACCCGAAAGGGGGATCCACGCAAAATTAGGGAATAAGCGAACAACTGCATTCTGAATTCGTCTGTATCACTCACAACATGGCAAACTTCGAAAGGTTAAAGCATCGGTCAGAATCAACTTTCTTCAGAAAGCAAGATGAGAAGAACGTCAAGGTCATACGGGTCATAGCAAAGGGAAGCTCACTGGAGCGCCATCAACATTGCCAGCACCTTCATTTTTCTCAATTTGTAATAATCTCCTCATTTTAGGGGATTTGTTTCCTTGACTGTACTTGACAATTCAGGGCACACAAATTAATAAAATCAGAGTTTTCAGTCACACTACGTCTTACGCATTTTTGTTTCGTTTGCAAAATTTCCAAAATTCATGATATGATACTTGCATAAAAAAGGGACGTGCCTTTCTAATAAATGCTTGCAGGAAATGTATTTATTTCCAGGAACATCTAAACTCCTATGACGGAATCCGGTAAGGGATACCTCGGGATACTTGTACATTTCTTTGTTTTGACAGGATTGCAGTATCTGGAATACATTTCCTCAGCAAAGTTGCCAAATCATTGTTTCCTCAGCACATCCTCCAAACAACACCGGAAATGCTTTCTCCCCATCAGAGTTGCCAGGCATCACTTCTCCAGATCAGCATCAGTAAATGCTCACATCCCCAACCGAGTTGTCAAGTCTCCTCATCCTCAGCGGGATCCCCACCAGAAATCTCTTGGAAGATCGTTCAGTGATCTCTCCTCCCCCAGAGCGCCAGATCTCTCATCATCAACAAAGACAGGGAACCATTTCCCCACAGAGTTCCAGCCTCTTCCCAGAAGAGCAATGTCTGAAGTTCTCACACAACAAAGTGACGGAAGCTTTCACGTCCCCAGCTGGGTTATCTCATTACCGGATAGATCTATCAGCGATCTAATTCCCCAAGCAGAGTCATATATCCTATAAGGATCTACCAATGATCACATCCCCAGCTGGGATACCCTTCCAAGCAGATCAGCCAAAGATCTTTACGGCAGCAGGATCCGAATCCCAGATCGGTATCTTTTGCATAATCATGGCATTCACATCATAAATCACCACAAAAGCGTAGCATTCTGTCTAATACGGAGCATTACGGCAAAAATCAAACATATTGCATGATCACAAGTCAGGTTCGAACCTGTCACCTGTATATACCAACATCACTTCAATCAGCAATATACGAAATACGTCTCAATTTCCCCAACAGAAAGCCAAAGCGTCCCATTTGCACTCTCCAACACAAACACATGATAATATGTACTTTTGACACTCGTACGTGTCATATCATCCCCTGCAGATATAAACCAAACCAGTACTTGTACATCCTCTTGACACCCGTCCGTGTCGCCTATCCCCAGCATGGTTACCCAAGCACTTATTATAATACACTCCTTTTGACACTCGTCCATGTCATCATATCCCCAATGATCACAAGATTACCTTTTACACTTATAAGTTCTTAACTTACACATTTCCTCTGATGACACCCGTCCGTGTCATACTCTCCCCAGCAAGTCGAGCACTCCTCCGAGTCTTGCTCATACTTCACAATGCTTATTTTTACAGATACTCGTCCGTATCTTGTATACACTTATTTCCCCTCAGATTCGACACTCGTCCGTGTTCTTTGTTAACCAGTTGATACTCGTCCGTATCATCATCTCTGAGCATGCGTCAGCGTTGTTTCTACTGATACTCGCCCGTATCACAGTCTTAAGGATGCTCGTCCGCATCTTTAATCTATACACAGTGTCAAACACTTATACCTTTTATTTTCTTGGATGTAAACACTCGTCCGTGTTTACCATTCCCCAGTAAAGGTAATCATTTTGTTATCCGACATTCGTCCTATGTCGTGATACTTTCGGCAGCCGTACCCTGCCAGGTGATCGTCCTTCACCTATTGGATGACCGTCCCTCATCCTTTCCCCAGCGGAGTCTCCATTATTGGAACCCTTTTTTCTATCCGACATTCGTCCTATGTTGTGATATCTTTCGGCAGCCGTCCCCTGCCAGGTGATCGTCCTTCACCTCGAATGACCGTCCCTCATCCTTATCCCCAACAGAGCAGCCGTACCCTGCTAGGTGATCGTCCTTCACCTTTTGATGATCGTCCTTCATCATTTTATCTGATGGTCGTCCCCATCGTTGATCTTGTTATCTGACATTCATCCTATGTCACGATAAACCCCGAGTGCAGCCGTCCCCTGCTAGGTAATCGTCTTTCACCTCTTGATGATCGTCCTTCATCATGCTTATCCGATGGCAGTCCCCATCGTCGACCTCTTTTCTATCTGACATTCGTCCCATGTCGTGATAAAGAGCAGCCGTCCCCTGCTAGGTGATCGTCCTTCACCCTTTGATGACCGTCCCTCATCAATATTTCATTTATTCTTTAAACCGATGGACGTCCCCATCACTGTTTATCTTTTACTTTCCAAGACCGATGGCCATCCCCATCATTGTCTTTATGTTAATCCCCAGAGAGTCTTGTTTGTTTACTTAATGGCCGTCCCCATCATGATCTCTTTATTTCCCCAGCATGTCGGTCATCCCCGTCATTGCTTTATTCCCAGCAGTCGTCCTCTGCTCGATGGTCATCCTCTATCGCCCGCACTTTATAATCATACTATACTTTCTTTTACAATATATATCCCTTTTCTTCTTCTCCCCAGTGAGTGCAAATTTCGGATTGTCTTTGGTATTCAACCACAAGTTATCTTGTTTGTCTGTTAAGCCAGGCGCTTACACCCTACACATCTAACTCATGCTTGAATAGGGGTGTAAACACCCCAAATTTGCCCTCACCCATTCACACCATGGCTTGTGATCATTTCATATGCATAAACTCAATCATACCATCTCATATCACATTTTTGTTTCACTGCATAGATTCAAAGTCATCTGCACCTAGGGTTTGTGATCTGAGCAATCCAAGAGCTTCTTGAGCCCCTCCAAAGGCCACCAATCACTTCAAAGGAGTCCATGTGTGTTCTTATATCATATTATATCCTCTCAAAGTCAAGAATGCCAAAGAATCACAAGAACTGGGATTTGTATGGAAGCAGAGCCAGGCTTGACTGCACAGATGACCTAAAATTAGGGTTTTGGTTTCAGAGGCCATAACTCCAATTTTTTTGGTCATTCTTGTTTCTATTGGTCTCTATATGGTATGGGAGTATGCATATCAATTTTCATGAAGAAATTCCATGGGGAAGTCATCTGATCAAGAGTTGACTTTCTGGACAAGTCAGTGCAAAATCAGGGCATCTGAGGCCCCCAATGACCCAACCAAGGCGTGATCTCCATCATTTTGAGTGTATTTGATCTTTATTTGATCATAGAAGAGGTTTAAAGTTCACAAAATTCAAGAATTTGAAGTTTTTGCAAAGTTGACTTTTTGGGGTAAGTTTGACTTTTAAGGAATGTGACATTTTAGGCAACTTTTCAAGCCTCACTTTTTGATCCAAAAAGGCTTCAAATGGAAAAACTTTGGACATGAAAGTTGTAGAATAGATCTTTCCCTTTTCAAAAAGTACAAGAACATGACCTAATTCATTTTGGATCAAAAGTTATGGTTCATCAAAGTTGGCAAAAATCACTAATTTCCAAGTTATGCACCAATTGGAAAACTTGCAAATTCATGTACCAAGCATTCTAGTGACTTCAAAATGATTTCAAAGCTTCATCACATGATCATACATGACCTAAAAACAGAATTGGCCCAAGGGATTTCTCATTTTTGTGCCTTGATTTTCAAAGTTCCATAAGTCATTTTTCATAAGGGTGCAAAGAGGGATGTGTGACAAAATCATTCTCCAAAGAGTTATGTGATCACTAGTTACTTTCTATGCATTGCCATGACCAATTGAGACATCATGTGACAAAATTCAGCAAGAAGAATCACATGTGCATAAGCAAAAATCATGAGAAAACACAAGTGGACAACTTGCAAAATCACTCTCAATTCATGATCCACATGTTGCAGTCATTCATAAGCAATCCAATGGTCATCCTTGACTCAAGCTGAAGCAAGACATGCCCTAACACAGCTGCTGCCATAGCCCATGCTGCAAGTACAATGCAACTTGACTTTTTGGCAAAAACCCCCATACTCTTGGCACAGTAAACAGCCACCCCTACTGACCTGCCCTCAGCCTATTCACACATTGTGGGAATGATATAGCACAGCATTGGCCTTTGAAGCAGGCCAGAACTCAGTCCCCACAAAAACTGTCAAGAAGCTTCCCTCCTTCGAAACTCATTTTTCAGCCATCACACATCCCATTTCTCTTCACCAACAAACCAAACACCCTAAAAGGAACCAGAATCAACCATTGCTAGAGCTTAAAACATCATACACACAGACCTCATTTTCTGATATATCAGTTTTGAATCTCTCAAAATAGCTTGTTTAAGCTCCATCCAAGCTTGCCATTAGCACCAGGGGACCCATTGGAGTGAGTCTGCACCAAAGAGTAGCCCAGAAAGCCCAGAAACAGAAGCTTCCATCTCAGGTATGGCCATGAACATTTTCTCTCAGAGCTTGCATTTTAAGTTATTATTTGGTTGTGTATGTCTTGCTGATCATGGGGATGTGCTTAGAATCGAAAATGAGTGAAAAATGAGTTTGTACTGATGCTCTGAAATTTCACCCGTGAAATTTGTTCCCTTCGATTGGCCTGATTCTTGGAGTTAAAATGATGTTTGAGGGTAGATTTGTATCCTAGGATGTTAGAGGATCAGTTTGCTGTGTTTAATTTGAAGTGTAGTGGCCTGAATCATGATCTAGGGTTTTGACATTGCCGGAGAAGATGACCGGAGCTCCCCTCCGGTCACCTGAAAGTACTTAGCCATAATCTCAGTCATTAAGTCCATTTGAATCTCATGCGTTGGATTGTCTGACTTTGTTGACTTCGCGCGTGTGTGAGTGGCCCAGATGTATCCTCATTACCCCTATTAATCATTAGTTTAATTAAATCCATTTAATTAATTTGTAAAACCTAATTAAGTCAGAATGCATCCTGTCCTTTGATTCACGCGCCAAGTCAATGGTCTCCTCCCAGCTTTGAATCTCAGCCTCTAGATTGAATTACTTTTCATTTTATTTTGTTTATTTTATTTTTCTTTCCATTTAACTTCTACAATTTATTAAAAATAGTAAAATTCATTCAAAAAATCTGAAAATATTTGTACAAGTTATTATTTAATTTCAGAACACAAAAATATTTTTATTTTTATTTTTAGCATTAAAAAAGTATTTTTAAATATTTAAAAGTTTCTTTTTAATTAATTAATGAGAATTAATTAATTAAAAATACTTTTATGTATTTAAAAATCACCAAAAAATTCATGAAACATTTAAAAACATTTAGAAACATTGTCCAACCCTCAAACCAAATTTCTTTTTTGATCTTGATGCATTTTGAGAATTTTCCATGGAATTAAAATCATTTTGATGCATTATTTTGATCCTAACTTCCAAAAATCATTTCTACCTAACCCTAAAGAGTTGGACCTTGGTTCTTTTTGCATTGCATTGTGTTTAGCATGTAGTTTATGAGATTAAATGGCCATGATTTGATCTTTCATTTTCCTTTTGTTTGATAATTTTCTTGTTAAGGAACCCTAAAACCCTAGGAAACTTAGGAAAATCATATCTTGAATTAGGTTAAGAGTTGAAACCTCTCCTTTGGGCATTGGGTTAGTATAGGATTAGGGGTCCTTTGAGTGCATTTTCAATTTTTTATAGTGTTGTTTGCTTCTGATTTTGGTTTGTGTTTGATGCTTTGATCATAAACCCTAATTTGGGCTTCCATATGCATCCACCTTGCATTTACTTGCATAACACGACTTGCCATGACATTACATGCCTCCATTTGATTCATTGAACATCTTAAGACATATTGAAAGCATGTTTGATCATTGAATCTTGCATTTGTCATGTTGTATGCCATATGCATTTCATAACTTTTCATGAATGTTTATGTGTTTTAACTTGCTCCATTTGCATCCATGAGCTTGTATGATCATCTCCATTTGTTGTCTCATGTTTGTAGTATCTCATAGCATCATTAACATCATGAATGTGCTTCTGGTTTTGGCTTGCATCATGTCATTCCATCCCATTTTGCATTGCATTGCATTTCTTTTCTAACCTTTCAGGTGGTAAGTGACTTTGAGAAGTGAATTTGCCTTCACTTCTCATAACTTCTCTTCTTCTCTTTTATGCATCCTTGCTGCATTTTTCTTTGTGTTTGAGATTGAGCTTGCTCATTCTTCTTCTTCTTACCTTTCTTTCCTCAAGTGACTTGACTTCTTGAATGAAGCAAGTTACTTTGCTTCTCTTGATCCTTTCATCTGCTCCCTGGTGTTTCCATTGAAGATCTTCTTTATTAAACCTCACAAACCTTAGGAACAACCAAGCATAACAATGATTAGGGTTTTGATTAGTCTCCCCACTTAGTTTTACCTTTGTGTCTCTTTTGAGTCCTCTCTCCTCACCTCATAATCAGGGACTAAACCCTAAAGGCTTTAAGGCTTTGTGATTAAGCTTATGCCTGCATCCTTCTATTAGGATGGAGTGTATAACTTTAAACCTAAGTGTTAAACCCTTAATGTGTTTAAATCCTTTAATCAATCCACTTAATAATCACTAAGACATCAAGCTTGTAACTTGGGCCTTGCATTAGGGTTCTAATTCTTCCTTAATTGGTTAAGAAGGACTAACCCTAGTGTTAATGGACAAGTCCCCCTAAAGTTGTCTTACAAACCCTAAAAATCACTTCATCATCATATCACTAAATAAAATCCACTTAACAAAGGCTTTGTTTTGTCATGAGTTTCATCCCTAATCATGGATTAAGTTGAGGAGCTTTCCTCAGCTTAAACATTCTCATCTATTATCCTTCTATTAGGATGGTGTAATGAGTCTGTTTAATCCTTGATTATGGCTTAACCTCATTACTTAACACTAAACAAAAACAACAAAAACATCTAACTAATCACAAATAGGTTAATGATCTTAATCCTATATCAAAGGTGATTAAGTGTGAGAATCTGACTTCACACTTAAGGTATTCTCATTACCCCTAATCAGAGGGAAGATGTGATGAGTTTACTAAATCCATTGGTTTAGGCTTAAGCTCATTAACTTATGACAAACTTTCAAAAGCAATAAAAGACTGAAAACTCAAAAACAAACAATAATCGTCTCCTTCGGGATTCTTTTCTCATCTCATTCACTCACAAACGAGAACTAGCTTCTTCCGTCTAATGCAAGACAGTTTGCATCTGTGCCAGACAGATCATACACTTGAGCATAGACAAGTAAGCAGTTCATAAGTCAATTCACCTTTCAGTCTCTTTGGGTCGAACTACGGTGTTCTGACTTCCTCATTGCACGAGAGGATACGTAGGCATAACTTAACAGTTATCGAACAAAAGTATCTGTATACTCCCCCTCTTTCCAGCATTATCCTTTAAGCCCCATTATCTTGGGCATTTCACTCTTGTTCTTACACTGACACTTCTCTTATACATTTCACATTCTTCTACACTGACACTTACATTCTTTCCAGCTTTGATATACAAATTGCACTGACACTACCCCTTTTAAACACAAATCTTTTAAGCGTGGATCCCGTCGAGTACGACGGACAATCTGGGTGCTAATACCTTCCCAGGTTGTAACCAACCCCCTTTCTCAGTCTCTCTGGTTCGCAACCGTCTTATCCATATCTTTCTAGGTCTATGCAGCATTACCTTTCCTTCGGGATAAAAATGCCTAGCTGGCGACTCTATTCATCTCTAGTGAGTTCACGGCTGCGTGTTCTCATTGTCCCTTTCGCCGACCGTTCGCGTCTGTACCTTTATCTGGGCCATTCCCCATTTATCGGGAGCGACAGCTTGGCGACTCTGCTGGGGAAGTTATCAGTAACCAGGGCTTCTGGTTCTTTTTGTGGGTTCCTCCTAGCGCTTGATTGATTTGTGTTTACTGGGGTGTTATGTGCTATTTGTGCTTGTGTATTTGTTTTATTTTTGCTTTATGTACAGTTACTTTATTGCTTTCTTCATAGTCTTGCATATATCATACTGTCATGCTGTCTGGCTGGATATGGTTTTGCTTTGGTGGGTGGGGTTTCTATTGAGAGGTAAGGTCCTACACCTGGGACATCAGTGACACCTAGGCTAGAGTGGTTCATATTCTTTCCCATTCCATCTCGGTCTGGTGCAGGAATATGAAACACGGTTCAGATATGGGTTTCTTCTTGAGAACTCTGTGTTGCAGATTTCCTGCAGTACTAGGGCTATCTGGGAAGCCTGCTAAGTCTGGATGACCTTTAGTATTGACCTTCAGAAACTGAGGAGAATTAGAGGAGGAACTTTTATGGTTATTGTAAACACTGTACCTCCGGGTTAGAAGTGTTTACACTTCTCATAACTGATCCAAGTCTGAGGATCCTTGTTTTAGAACATCACCTGTGAGGGGGGTTGGGCTGTTTACAGGTTTGCAGGTACCCTTGACCTCAGCATACCCTGTTACTTTGTTTTGATTAAGTGTACTCCATGTTGGAACAGTTCTTGTGATTCTAAACCCTGGACATGTGACTCTTTATTTGAGTCCCCCACCTTGGTTACTGGACTTATAGACCTCCATCTGGATTTCTTGAACACATGTGGACCTATATCAGAGCAGTTAATCAGATCCAGCTCAGTCACAAACCCTTGCATATCATTTGCATACATCCTCATTGCATCATTTTAACATGTGTTTATTTGTTTTTCAGGGTATCCATCCTATCATTTTGGCTTGGTTTTGACCCCATCATCAGCTTAGACCTATCTTCATCAACACTTGCTTCAGCTACCAGTCGCCTGCTTCAGTCACTTGCATCCTCAGTCTCAGCCTACCAGTGGTCCATCTGCAGTGTTGTCCTCAGCCATCATCATCAACACCTATTCTTCATCAACATGGCACCTAAGAAAAGCAACATCTCCTATCACTTCTTTGAGCCTGAGTTGGCTAGCATCAGGAGGATTCAGACCCTGATTACTCCAGACCATATACCACTTTTCAGAGAACATTATGGAGGAATCCTTGATGTGGTTGTGGATTTGGACCCTTCACAGAGGAGCTTGATACATACCTGCCTGCAGTTCTATGAACCTCCCCTGAGGTGCTTTACATTTCAGAATTTTCAGTTGGGACCCTTGCTGGAGGAGTATTCATCATTGGTTGGTGTGCCTATCAGGGGTGGAATACCCTTCAACCCTGAGATGGCTTTCCCAAGTAATGAAGAGATAGCAAAAGCATTACACCTGGAACCAGTTTTGATTGGGCAGAATTTGACATCTAAGGCTGGAATCTCTGGTTTTCATTTGGATTTCTTGACTTCTCAGGCTAGTCTGAAGGCCTCCCTGGGGGAGTGGAAGGCAGTCTGTGCTCTGTTGGCCCTCAGCATATATGGGGTCATTTTATTTGCAGATGAGCCTAGGTTTGTTAGCAAGAGTGCAATCCATCTTTTCTACTCTGTTCATCAAAGGAATGAAAAGCAAAGGGGAAGATTAGTAAGATGCTGTGCTCCTTTGTTCCATACTTGGCTGCTCAAGCATTTGCCAAAAACTGATGCATTCCTGAACCCTCACCAGCAGAAAAACTGGGCTAGGAGGCTTGTTGCTCTAACCTCAGATGATATCAGATGGTGTACTCAGAGTACTAAGGGCAGAGACATCATTACAAGTTGTGGACAATTTCCCAATGTGCCTTTGATTGGAGTGAAAGGGTGCATCAACTACAACCCTCTGTTATTCAAAAGACAACTGGGCTATGCATCAGTCCATCCTCCTAGAGCACAGGATCTGACTGAGACCCTTTATTGTGAGATCAAGCCTAATCTGGCTGTTGTCAGGCAAGCAGCCTGGGCCTGGGACAATGTGCAGACTAAGGGGGTAACCATCCTGGGGAAGTGCAACAATGTGGCATCAGCACAGTACTATGATTGGTCCCATGCCAGGGCTTAATTTTCTGGGATGCCCTTTACTATTGAAGATATGCCTGGACCTTCTACAACACCACCTCCAGCAACTGTCAGTTTAGAGGAGTTTGAGAAGTTGAAAGAGAGGAATGAAAAGCTGACTCAAGCTCTACAGAAGACCCTCTGGGAGAGGAGTGATGGTAGATTGGATATTGAAAGGTTGGAGAAGTTGAAGGTGGAGCATTTGGCTAGAATTGAGAAGTCTGAGGATTACATTAAGAAATCTAGGGCTGGAGAACAGATCCTGAAGAATGCCTGCAAGGAAGCTCAGTTCCAGAAGGCCAGGACTGATTTGTATCTGAAGGAGAGTCAAGCTAGGTGGGTCAGAATCACCGAAGCTCGTACTCAAGAGGACAAAAGGACTCGGGATAAGATGGAGCAGATGGAAGCTAGTGCAAAAGAGCAGCAGGAAGCCCTGGCAGCAGCCCAGAGGGAGATCTCAGGGCTGAAGATCAGAGCTGGAGTGAAGAGGTCAAAGGACCAAAGTCAACACAAGAAACTAACTGCAGCTGTTACTACAAGGAATCTCCTTATCAGGAATCTTACAGAGCGTCCAGCTGATCCTGTGACTGAAGCACTTCTCAAGGAAGTTCAGGAGGACGAGTTTGGTCTTAGTGTTTGACTTTTGCTTGTTGTTGCTTTCATTTTATGTACTTTTATTTTCTTATGATGTATTTTGACCCCTCAGAGGGCTTGTATTGTAAAAAGGAACAAACTATGTATTATTTTACCTTTTGTAATATATGTATCAGTTTGCTCTATCTGAGTTTCTTTCAAAGCAACATCACAAGCATCTTCAAGGGTCTGGAAGGGTCAAAACCAAGTGCCAAGCCGGATACCTTGGAAACAAATAAGCATAACTGCATTGCATACTAACCTTCTACCTTGTTTTGTAGGTTTTTGTTTATTTGTTACTAACTCTGTTGTGATCTCAGGAATTATTGCTCGACGACGTGTGTTTCCACTCAACCGTCCACATAGATATCCCACCCGTAACAACCTTCCGGGCATACAGATGGATCAAATGCAGCAGGACCTTACAGAGGTCAGAAATCAAATGACCAACGAGAGGTTGGAAATGAGGAATCAGATGACACAATTTATGGAGGTGATGAACAATATGGCTCAAAGCCAGGAGAGGTTGAGAGCACTGGTAGAAGGAAGGAATCAGGAAGATCATCAGCCAGGGACTGCTGGGACAAGCAACAATGAAAGAGTCCAACCTCATGTCAATCCCCCAGTCTTTGGACCCCACCTACATCCAGAGGTTAACATCCCTGCAAATGTTCAAGGGACTGCCACTGCAGGCAGAGTGCTGTAAGAAGACCCCCAGGAAGATCAGTTCACAGTGATGGGAGCTGGGGAGGAGGCTTATGACAGGAGGCTGGATGAGATAGCTGAGAAGTTAAGATCCTTAGAGTCTCAAAACTCTTTAGGATTTGATGTTATGGACATGGGCTTGGTAGACGGGGTCAGGATTCCCCATAAGTTTAAGCCTCCTTGTTTTGAAAAGTACAATGGGACTTCCTGTCCCCGGACCCATCTACAATCTTTTCTGGGGAGGCTGAAGGCCTATACCATGGACGAAAAGCTATGGATGTTTTATTTCGAGGATAGCTTAACTGGAGCATCGAGAGAATGGTACTCTCATCTGACAAGAGCAACCATTAGATGCTGGAAGGACCTGGCAGAGGCCTTTATCAGACAATATCAGTACAACCTGGATATGGCCCCCAACAGGACCCTCCTGATGGGGATGTCTCAGTCATCCAGGGAGAGCTTCCGAGAGTACGCTCAAAGATGGAGACAGCTTGCTGCTGCTGTCCAGCCACCTATGTTAGAGAGGGAGATGGCTGATATGTTTATGAACACCCTCCAGGGGACTTACATTGATAGGCTAGCTGCCTTCTCATCTACCAGCTTTGCAGATGTAGTCATAGCCGGGGAGAGAATTGAAAGCCTATTGAAGATGGGTAAGATCTCAGACAACGGTGCAAGTTCATCCAGTAATGCAAGAAAGCCTTTTGCAGGCCCAAGAAGAACGGGTGAAACCAATGCTATCCACACCAGCAGGGGCAGACCCCAATATGTTCATAGGTCTATGGCAGCAGTCACCATTCCCGCTCCAGCTCATCCACAACCAGCTTATCAACCACCGCAACAAAATTATCAGCAACAACCTCAGTACCAGCAATAAACTCAGTATCCTCCGATAAATTACAACAACAGCAACACCAACAACAACAATCAGCAGAGACCATTCCAACAGAGACCTTCTCAGGCCAACAGGGTGATCGATCCAATCCCTATGCCTTATGCAACATTACTGCCACAACTCCTGAAACTCAACCTAGTTGAGCTAAGGACATTGGCACCTCCAGATCCCAACAGTCTACCAAGAAATTATGACTCCAACGCCAGATGTGCCTTCCATTCAAATGCACCTGGCCATAGTACAGAGAAGTGCAGAGCTTTGCACATGAAGGTACAAGACCTGGTAGACTCCAAGGCTTTGAATTTCGCACCACCACCAAATGTTAACAAAAACCCTATGCCACACCATGGAGGTCCCCGAATCAACGCTATTGAAGAAGACAAGCCGTCTTATTTAATAACCAGTGTGGGTCAGATTCGGACACCGTTGGTAGAAATTAAAGCTCAACTCCTCGAATGTCAAATGTTCCCGGGATGTGAGCTAGGGTGTGCTTACTGCAACATTTCAGTGAATGGTTGTGATAACTTGAGGGATGGCATAGATGGTCTCATCCAGAGTGGCCTACTTCAAATTACAACATCATTTCCAACAAATCCAGCAATCTCATCAGCAACAATTCCAGTATCTCCTACAACTGCAACAACCATTGTTCCCGACAACTCTTCAGCTTCATCCACAAATGTTTCATCTGTCATTTCAACTGACCAGATATTAACAAACATTCCTTCTACAACTTCAGCACCACTTCATTTTGAATCTCCTACAACAACAACACCCATCCTTCCAACAATGTCTCCTACAACATCAGCAGCAAACCATGAAGATGTCTCAACAGTTACGATTTATTATGATCCTGAAAATGACTCCGCATACAACTCACAAAGTGCTACTCCTATCAGGGCACCAGTCACAATATATTATGATCCACAGACTATCACAGTCCCTTCTGCAGCTGCCATCAGTCCAGTCACTGTCACAGTGCCTGGACCAGTACCTTATGAAAGCAGTAACGCCATCCCTTGGCATTACGGCTCTGACGTATACTGCGAAGGAAAGAAAATCACTCCTGAACCATCAACACCTGCACCACAAATAGACAATGTGGGAGGAGGCGGAGGCTTCACTCGAAGCGGACGTCTCTTTGCTCCACAAATTCAAAGACCCACTGCCGAAGCAGAAGCTGCTGCCAAGGCAAAAGGAAAGAGCCCGGTGCAGGAAGATCAAGCTATTAAGGAAACTTTGAAAACACCCTTTGATCAAGAAGTTGATGAGTTCATGAGAATCATCAAGAAGAGTGATTACAAAATAGTGGATCAGCTTCATCAGACGCCTTCCAAGATCTCCATTCTATCATTGCTTATGTGCTCCGAAGCCCATCGGAATGCACTACTCAAAGTATTGCACGCAGCTTACGTGCCTGAAGAGATCACTGTCAATCAGTTGGAAACTGTGGTTGGAAATGTTACTGCTAGCAATGGGCTAGGGTTCACCAATACTGATTTGACTACGGAAGGCCGCAACCATAACAAGGCCTTGCATATCACCATGGAATGTAAAGGTGCAGTCCTTTCCCATGTGCTGGTAGATACAGGATCATCCCTCAATGTCTTACCAAAAAAGGCCCTTGTGAAGCTAGAGTATGAAGGATTGGCATTACGTCCCAGTAACCTGGTAGTAAGAGCCTTTGATGGTTCTAAGAGATCGGTTCTGGGGGAAATTGAGCTGCCTGTAACGATTGGCCCACAAACTTTCAAAACGACCTTCTACGTGATGGACATTCAGCCTGCCTACAGCTGTTTGTTGGGTAGACCATGGATTCATGCCGCTGGCGCAGTAACGTCTACCCTTCACCAGAAGTTAAAATTTGAGTGGGAAGGCCAAGTCGTTACTATTTGTGGAGAGGAGGACATATTTGTTAGCCATCTGGCTACTTATAAATACATTGAGATGGATGGGGAGATCCACGAGACGATGAGTCAAGGGTTTGAGGCCCTGAATGTTAATGAAACCTCTGCTGTACTTGGGACCTCTATGACATCCTACCAACAAGCCCGGAAGGTGGTGGAAGAAGGAAACGTTCAAGGCTGGGGCAAACTGTTGCCTGTTGAGAAGAAAGAAGATAGATTTGGGTTGGGTTACAAACCAACTCAAGAAGATCAAGCAGAGGCTGCCAAGAAGCCCAACTTTGTTAGTGGGGGGATGCTCACCCCTGATGCTGTCAACAACTTGGAAGACGAGCTGGAAGAAGAACGCAACCTGGAAAGCTGGATTCGTCCAAAGATCCCGGGGAGCAGTATCTCAAACTGGTCTTCCCAGGAAATTATAAGAGTTACTCATGCAGAGTAATTATTATTTCCTGTATTTTTATAGCATGCATCAAGTCTTGCATCTTGCCCAAGATGACAAGACTCATTTTGTAATCGGGCCATCTGTACTTTTTGTGCAACAAGATTAATCAATGAAATATCAGACATCTTTTGCAAATGAGTCTTTTTCTTTTCCGCTCACTTTTTTCCATTTTTCTTTTTGTACAAAAATAAATGGCGATGTTTTCAAAATGACAACTTTATTTCACTTTTCTAAACAAGATTAAAATCAATCACTAAAATGAACAAACTGAACCCTTGCAGAGAGTGCCTTCCAGACAGCACCGACAACAGCACGGCTATGACTTCGTATGACTCTGACAATCCGATCAATCAAGCTGATAAAGGGGTTGAAGAAGATTACGAGCTTCCTGAAGAGCTAGCCAGGTTGTTGAGACAAGAGGAAAAGGTTATCACTCCTCATCAGGAGGAGATTGAAACAATTAATCTTGGTACAGATGAAGATGTGAAAGAAGTTAAAATCGGGGCCTGCTTACAAGACTCGGTGAAGAAACAACTGATTGACCTGCTTCAAGAATATGTGGACGTGTTTGCTTGGTCTTATCAAGATATGCCAGGGTTGGACACCGACATTGTTGTGCACAAGCTGCCTTTGAGAGAAGAATGCCCACCGGTTAAACAGAAATTGCGCCGTACTCGCCCGAACATGGCAATGAAGATCAAAGAAGAGGTACAAAAGCAGTGGGACGCCGGGTTCCTTGCTGTAACTAGCTATCCGCCGTGGGTTGCTAATATAGTACCTGTGCCTAAGAAAGACGGCAAAGTAAGGATGTGTGTTGACTACCGGGACCTGAACAGAGCCAGCCCGAAAGATGATTTCCCATTACCTCACATTGATGTATTGGTGGATAATACGGCTCAGTTCTCGGTATTCTCCTTCATGGACGGATTTTCAGGATACAATCAGATCAAGATGTCGCCTGAAGACATGGAGAAGACAACCTTCATCACACCCTGGGGCACGTTCTGTTACAAAGTGATGCCGTTCGGATTGAAGAACGCTGGTGCAACATATCAACGGGCTATGGTAACATTATTCCACGATATGATCCATAAAGAAATCGAGTGTTATGTGGATGACATGATCGCCAAGTCCCTTACAGAGGAAGATCACCTGGTAAATCTACTGAAGCTATTCAAGCGTCTGAGGAAGTACCAATTGAAGCTGAACCCCAACAAATGCACATTCGGGGTGCGATCCGGTAAGCTGCTGGGCTTTATTGTAAGTGAAAGAGGGATTGAGGTTGACCCTGATAAAGTCAAAGCCATTCAAGAGATGCCTGTGCCGAAAACTGAGAAAGAAGTTCGGGGGTTTCTAGGTAGATTGAACTACATTTCACGGTTCATATCTCACCTTACTGCAACCTGTGAACCCTTGTTCAAGCTGTTGAGAAAAGAACAGACGGTCAGGTGGAACGAAGACTGCCAGAAGGCTTTTGACAAGATCAAAGAATATCTGCAAGAACCTCCCATCCTTATGCCTCCAGTTGAAGGAAGACCTCTGATAATGTACTTGACAGTATTAGAAGAGTCGATGGGGTGTGTGCTGGGCCAGCATGACGAGTCTGGTCGAAAAGAGTATGCAATATACTACCTGAGCAAAAAGTTTACCGACTGTGAACAACGTTATTCACTGCTCGAGAAAACTTGCTGTGCTTTAGCGTGGGCTGCTCGCCGACTGAGACAGTATATGTTGACCCACACTACTTTGTTGATATCAAAAATGGACCCAGTTAAGTACATTTTCGAGAAGCCAGCTCTTACCGGACGGGTTGCAAGATGGAAGATGATTCTCACAGAATATGACATCCAGTACACATCTCAGAAAGCCATCAAAGGCAGTGTATTGTCTGAATATCTTGCTGAGCAACCTATTGATGATTACCAGCCTATGAGATTTGACTTCCCTGATGAAGACATCATGTTCATTAAAGCAAAAGATCATGAAGAGCCTGTTCACACTGAAGGGCCTGACCCGGAAGAAGAATGGACTATGATGTTTGATGGGGCTGTTAACATGAATGGTCGTGGTGTTGGTGCAGTACTCATTACACCTAAAGGAGTTCACATGCCTTTCTCGGCAAAACTCACTTTCAACTGCACTAACAACGAAGCTGAATACGAAGCTTGCATTATGGGTCTTGAGGAAGCCATTGACCTCAGGATCAAGACTTTGACCGTATTCGGAGATTCAGCTCTGGTAGTTAATCAAACCAACGGCAAATGGTACACCCACCAGGATCATCTGATACCTTACAGGGATTATACAAGGAGGTTACTGACTTTCTTTACAACGGTCAAGCTTGAGTATATCCCTCGGGACGAGAATCAGTTTGCAGATGCTCTGGCTACCATTTCATCTATGATCAAAGTTCAAGCTGCCAACCTTGTACCGCAGATTTTAGTGTCCAGACTTGACAGACCAACATATGTATTTGCAGCAGATATTGTCAAAGATGATAAGCCTTGGTTCCATGACATTAAGTGCTTCTTGGAGGATCAAACTTACCCATCTGGGGCATCTTCCAATGATAAGAAGACTTTGAGAAGGTTTGCTGGTAGTTTCTTTCTGAACACTGATGGTTCCCTATACAAGAGAAACTTTGATATGGTACTCCTCAGATGTGTTGATAGAACAGAAGCAGACTTGTTAATGCACGAGGTGCACGAAGGATCCTTTGGTACCCATGCTGGAGGGCATGCCATGGCTAAGAAATTGCTAAGATCAGGCTATTACTGGATTACAATGGATGCAGACTGTTGTGCCTATGCCAGAAAATGCCATAAATGCCAGATTTATGCAGACAAGGTGCATGTGTCTCCCAATCCTTTGAACATAATGTCTTCACCATGGCCCTTTGCCATGTGGGGCATTGATATGATTGGCAAGATTGAGCCAACTGCTTCAAACGGCCACAGATTCATCCTGGTCGCCATTGACTATTTTACCAAGTGGGTTGAAGCAGCCTCATATGCAAATGTTACAAGGCAAGTGGTAGCCAGATTTCTGAAGAGAGATATCATCTGTCGATATGGAGTTCCCGAGCGAATCATTACTGATAATGGTTCCAACTTGAACAACAAAATGATGGCAGAACTATGCCGGGACTTCAAGATCCAACACCACAATTCTTCTCCTTACAGGCCAAAGATGAATGGCGCTGTTGAGGCAGCTAATAAGAATATCAAGAAGATTGTGCAGAAAATGGTAGTCACCTACAAAGACTGGCACGAGATGTTACCATTTGCCTTGCATGGGTACCGCACGTCAATCAGAACATCCACTGGGGCAACACCGTATCAGCTTGTGTATGGTATGGAGGCGGTCCTACCAGTTGAAGTTGAACTACCCTCCCTACGGGTACTGATGGATGTTAAGCTGAACGAAGCAGAATGGGTCCGGTCCCGATTCGAGCAACTGAGTCTGATTGAAGAGAAAAGATTGGCTGCAATTTGTCATGGGCAGTTGTATCAGAAAAGAATGAAGAGAGCCTTCGATCAGAAAGTCAGGCACCGAGAGTACCAAGTGGGAGATCTTGTGTTGAAAAGAATCCTTCCTCCGCATACAGACCACAGGGGCAAATGGACTCCAAATTATGAAGGACCATTCGTGGTAAAGAAAGTTTTCTCTGGTGGAGCACTGATGCTCAGCACCATGGATGGTGAAGACTTCCCGTCCCCTGTGAATTCAGATGCAGTTAAAAAATACTTCACATAAAAAAATGACCCGCTGGACATAAAAACAGAATGTAAGTCCAGGCAAAAACAGGGCATCCCGGCGAGTCATAAACAGAATAAAAGACTCGGGCAAAAATAAGGGAAAATAAACAAAAAAAGATTGTACACCCACTGAGTTGAAAAGCCGCATTGGACAACTCAGGCAAAAATGGGTATCCCGATGGATTGAAAACCCGAAAGGGCGATCCATGCAAAATAAGGGAATAAGCGAACAACTGCATTCTGAATTCGTCTGTATCACCTGCAACTTGGTAAAACTTCGAAAGGATCAAGCTTCATTCGGAATCAGCCTTCCTCAGAAAGCAAGACGAGAAGAACGTCAAAAGTCATACAAGTCATAGCAAGAGGGGAAGCTCCTTTGAAAGCGTCGTCAACATCGCCAGCATTTTGTTTCTCAAATTGTAACAATCTCCTCATTTCAGGAGATATGTTTCCTTGACTGTATCTTGCCAATTCAGGGCACATGAATTAATAAAATCAGATTTTTCAGTCATGTTTTGTCTTGCACATTTTTGTTTGCAAAGAATGTCTGATGTCTTAAGAAAAACTAATTGCATGAGTACAGATGTTATCTTTAAAATAAAGAAAATAAAACACATGCTTGCAGGAAATATACTTACTCTCGAGAGTGTCTAACTCCTATGACGGAATCCAGTAAGGGATGCTGTAACACCCCAAAATTTGCCCTCTAATTCATTGCCTTAATTGACCTTATGCTCCATCCGTCTGCATTCTCACATGAGGTCACAACATTCGCAATCACGCGTTTGCAATGACTAAGGCAAGGGGATCGAAGCCGTTTTCTTGTGATGTGAATCTTCTTATTCAATGAGGATTTGTCTGGGCAAGGAAGGTTCAAACGAATGTTTGAATTCATTGTGAGTATGGCCTGGGTTGAGGATTCATCCAGCTACTGTTGTACCTACCCACCAATTCGTACTTGGAATTAAGAGAAACATAGGTCTCATGTATGGGGACTATTTGTGCAATGAGAGATTATAGTCTTAAGATTGCACCTAAAAGCTATTCCGAGCGTTATTCCTGGCGGCGGGACCATCACCTAATGTTCCCTTGAGTAATTGCTTCACAAGTTAGTTCTTTTGGGAAATTTAGAAGATTGAATCAATTTTACACTTGACGACACTTGTTAAGTGGTTGAGGCTTACTTGAAGTTTTCCTTAGGGAGAAAGGGAAAAGATTCGTTAATTCGAGCTCAAGTTTTAATGTCTGAATTATCTACTTCTTACATCCAAGCCTACTCCAAATCATAACCTATTTCTCGTACAATCACATGTCTCGTGATTCAATTACGACTAGTGCGCATTAATCTGCGCCATTCTTCATCCGCAAAACATAATTTTTACTGGAAGGAAGCCGCACACTATTTTTTTTGGTTATTAGAAATATACAAAAAAAAAATAATAGGCATCATATGTCAAGATATTTTTGGCACCAATGGATATAATATGGGAAGAGAAACGCCCCGAGACAAGTTGATTTTGATGACAAGTAGCCGGGAATATCTTTTCAATTCAAACTAAAAGATGTCATTAACTTAGATAAGTTTTGGGAAGTGTTTTTTAGAGGTGCAAGAATAATATCTTAGTTTTTGAATTCAATTCAGACTAGATGTCAGTAATTTTTAAATCTAGTCCATATTTTAAGATATTCAAAATTGCTTAGCACGTATGAATTGAGTTTGGAGTTCTTCAACAAGATACATGGATGGAGAAAATCGCTAAGTATGTGGTTACGGATCATGAGTGTAAACGCAAGATTCGAAGCTTATCCAAATTGATACAAGTACACCAATCTGGATTCATGGTCAATATTATTTTAACTACAACTTCATGCTGCCAGGATGTGTATATGATGTAAAGTTCAATTGTCATGACAAAATTGTAAACAAAATGTAAAGAATAAAGCAAGTATCAAGTTATTACAAGTTGAAAAGTTCCAATTAAACTCAAATTCACCGAGGCTAATTACAGAATTCTATGTCAGAAGTTAATTTACAAATCCTAAACTTGGCAATATTGGTGGTAACTTCATGTCTTGATTTCACACCATTTCCCTCCATTCAACTCTAACAAGCTTCACACCTGCAAGACATCACGAAATTACAACAGAATCTCAGAATCGATTCAACAATAAATCTTTATTGGTGTAATACAGCCATTCAATTCGCACATCAGAAACGAGAAGAAAGAAAATCAAGCATAAAAAAAAAGGGGGGAGATATCAGTTCAAAAAGAAGTTTTCAGTTGCAAAAGGATCCTAACCAACTCATAACTGTTTTATAATAAACTCCCTAACCCCTTCTAACTGATTTCTCATGGAATCACAAATAACAGAATCACAGGAATGAGAATAGAAGATTCAGTTATACTTGTAACAGAAACCATAACCGAATTCGGTTAGAGATCTAGCAAATTCTAGCAACTTCTAACTGAAATTAAATTGCATCACAAGACACTCACCAGGAATCTATAAAGCATTCTGATCTTCTTCTTCATGGGGCTGATTTTACTCTTCATTTTTGGACCAAGCCTCTTATCCATTCACTATCCATTGTTCTTGCAGCTTCAACCATTTCTTCCAATGCTCATCATCTCTTATCCAAAAACCTACCTTCTGCTGGTTTTCTCTTTCGTCCTTCTCTTCACCATCCTCATCAATATCAAATAGGAAGTTTCAATTTCAATCAGCTTCATCTTCCTTTGTAATCCTGCGATTTCCAGGCTTATCAGATATTGTGTAAATCACCATTAACGCCAAGGAGAGAAAGAAGAGGCAAGTTAAAAGAAGCACAGAGAGGAAGAGATGGAAGAAGATCATACCTAAGGTGTAACATCATCTCCATTTGCTTCAGGATTGAATCATCCTCAACTCGTCATCGATCTTCTGTTACCAATCTTCAACCTGAAGACGCAACTTCGGTGTAAATTCCCATTACCTTCATCGTTACGAATCCAAGAGCTTCAACCATCTTGAGCCTTCAGTATTAGTCTCCTGCATCAGCAATTCATAATGAAAGTACAAGCATCAGCAACCACGATTCAGAGCATTGGTTGACAAAAAATCAAATACAAGTGTTCAGTCCACATCAAAAAGAAAGAAATTGAAAGCACGACAGGAAAGAGAAGGCAATGAGTTCGAAGTGAATACCTTAACAAAGTTTCGTAATATTCAGCGTCTCACCATCGACTTCGTCCTCTTCGTACTTTCGGAGTTCTGCGAGCGGAGTTGCCATGGATCTCGCAACATCATCAACAACATCTTTTTGACTTCAGGAATATCAACGTGATTTCGATACCAGGTATGCGCTTGTGTCTCGCATAAGATCGTTGTTGAATCCGTTTTTGGTTTGTGATTTCAAAGAGGTTTTAGGTGTTATTCGCTCGCGGATTAGAGTAATAGGGTTTGGTTTTAGAATATTTCGCCGGAACAGCTTTCTGTGGCGTTATCATGCGCGACAAGATCCATGGCCGGTGTTCTTTAAGCGGTAATGGAAGAAAGAACTTTAGGGTTTGTGATTGTTGTGGATAGAGTGAGATTAGTTTGAATGTAGTATGGGTAAGGGTTTGTAGTTCATGAAGGTAGTGATGGTGGCGACGGCATTGCGGACTAGAGGATGATGGTGAGGCCAGCGGCGGCATTAGGGTTTGAGGAAGGAAGGAAGAAGATGAAGGGTGATAGAGAGAGTGAGAGCGTGAAAGAGAGAGAGGGATTTTGTTCTGTTTTTTTCTCTTTCTTTGACTATGTTTAAAGTTTGAGTTCTTTTTGTTTTTTTTAATTAAGACTAAATAGATTATATGATTTAGTTTAATTAGGAATTAATCAAGACTTATTATTCTTTAAATGAAATCATAAAAGCCTGATTAATATTGTTTGAAAATGTTTAAATGTCTTGATTATCCCCTTAATTTCCACCGCCCTTTCCTGACTTTGGGGGAGGTTTATGTGCTGTTGGGCTTTGCAGAGTTGATGTTTACACCCCCCATGTGCAGGCCCATTGGTTTCTAACTTAAATAAATTTCTATTTCTCCCCCCTTTATATTCTTTCTTTTCTATTTAAATTCTATTGTATATCCTTTCAAATTAATTCTGTAAAAAATACGGAAATGAATAATAAAAATCCACCAAAATTATATTAGAATATTAAGACATTTTAGAAACACTCCCAATTTTCACTTTCTGAATTTAATCATTTTTCAATTTATTTTCGAATTTTCATTTAATTGATTTTTTATTGAATTCTCATGTGGATACATAAATTTGTCCAATTTCTTTAGGTCACTTCCCATAATATTGCCTGCCCATTCTTTTTGCTATGATTAAAGGACAAGTTAAAGTGCCTAGAATATTTTTTGGTGAATTTTTAGGACATTTTTTCTATTGTTTTGATAGTATAATTTGTGTAAATTCGTGATTGAACTTTAGTTAGATTTAAGTGGTCATTTACCATAGTTAGGCTTAGAATTTTAGAGAGATTTTTTAGCACAATAATATAATCAGGTTGAAGTCCTTAGGAATTTAATTTCATATTTTTCTCATGACTTTTAATATTTTTGCCATTTTAATTCATTCCTTCACATTATGCATATTCATAATTCATATCATTCACTAACTATTTGCTTTTTCTTTGTGTGCAAGGTATTTTGCAAGGTTTGGCTTATTGGACTTGGATATTTTCTTAATTGTGTTTTATGCTTGGTGTATTTTGTGATTGTAATAGCTTAGAATTTGTATGCTTTTTTAATTTCCTTAATTAGGATTAGAAAAGATAAAAACAAATCGTTAGAAAACCAAATCTTCAAAAACAAATAAAGTATTCGATCCAACGTCGAGTATATTTTCAAATAAATAAATAAAGTTCGTATTATTTTAGGGTTCCACGATCACCTTCGTTCCACTCCATTCAACCAAAATCAAACCTTGCATGTTTCATACCATAAGTCGTGTGTCTTAGCACCACGCAACCGACCCACACACCTCATTGTTTCATTCCGTTTATATTTCATTCACGTTTTTACCTACCATGACTTAGGAGGACCCTATTGCTCATTACTAACTTCTTTTACTTGCATGTTTAGTCTTATATCTCTTATATCTCTTAGGTAGATTTTAATTCCAAACCTCACTAACCATAGGTTATCCATGAATTCAACTAATTTAGGGTAAGTCTAGTTCCCCTTAGAATGTTTACCTTTTATAACTTGAGTTTCTTCTCATCTTTAAATAAAATAAAAAAAACATTTAATAAAGGAAAGGTGTACAATGCACCACGAGCCTTAAGCTATACGGGAAATGATTAGTGGAGGTCTCCTTCACTCTTCTAGGATGCTTTACAAACGTTCCATTGGGGGCGATCTTGGAAAGTATTCGCTCCTGTGTCATAGTCTTTAGTGTTGTACATTCAATAAACACAAATTCAAAACATTTCTTCTAAAAAACAACAAACCAAGAAGTCACGTCTTCTATTCTCATCTCATACTCTTTGCGGACGAATGTGACTTGTCTCGACAGTTCAAACAGCGATACGGTAAACACCCTCGAGTCAGAGCCGGTAACACCTGAGCTAGAGCTATGGCAACGTCATCCTAAAAACCACAAAGGAGTGTAAGCCTTAGTTAGACGAACTACGGCGTCTCTGATCCTCATTTATCCCGATGAGGTACGTAGGCAGTGGGGTAGGGCCCATTCGAGCACAATCTTTCTTTTTCCCTACATTTTCCCCCCTTTATTCCCATTTGTTAATTTCATTTCTGTTCTCATTTCCATTTCATTCCAGATAGCCATTCCTTCAGTTAAACAGCATAGTATTTCTCACCCTTTGAAAACAGACTTATAAGCGTGGATCCCGTCGGGTACGGCGGACGGATTGGGGTGCTAATACCTTCTCAATTCGTAACCGACTCCCGTATCCAGATCTTTGGTTCGCAAGGCCTCGTCCTTTTCCTTCTTCCTCAGGTTTGTGCAACATTACCTTTCCCATTCATTCGGGATAAAAATGTCTGGCTGGCGACTCTAACCTTTCCGCGCCACTTTCGCGTTTGTACTAGGATGAAAATCCCGGGAGCGACAGATGCCTCGGGATTACTTGTGCGTTTCTCTGTCTTTGCAGGATTGCAGGTATCCGAAGCACAACAAGGGGCATGAAAGCTTCATCCTGGCAAGCTGGCACATCAACACTCACTCAGTCTTGACACTCAAATTACTTTCTCCCCAGCTGAGTTGCCACTTGTTGCTTCCCCCAGCCGAGTTGCTAACCATTCTTCCTCAGTCGAGTACAAAATTCAGGGAACCATCTCCCCACAGAGCTTCGGCCTCTATTCAGAAGAACAACGCATGAAGAGATCACAACAGAGTGAAGAAAGCTTCTACAAACCCCAGCTGGGTCCCTCATTACAAGGATATGTCCACCAGTGACCTATATCCCCAAGCAGAATCTCCTCATCAGATCTATCAATAATCTCATCCCCAGCTGGGATGTCCACTTCAAAAAGATCAATCAGAGATCTTCATAGCAACGGGATCCGAATCCCGGATCGGTATCTTTGCATAATCATAGCATTCGCATCATATTCACCAAACAAAGCGTAGCATTTCGTCTCAAGATCGGAGCATTACGACAAAAATCAAACATATAGCATAATCATAAGCCATGTTTTGAATCAGACACTGTTGAAAATTATCAACCCCTCCACAATATACAGAATACCCCCCAGATTCCCCAGCAAAAGCAGTTGCCTCACAGTTCACAAATACCAGTATATATTCCTTTTGACACCCGTCCGTGTCATCATTCCCTAGTAAAGTCGCCTGAACACTCTTTACAAACAAGACCACCCGTACTACAGATACTCCCTTTTGACACCCGTCCGTGTCACATCCCCAGCAGAAAGCCAAAGACACTCTCTTTGCACTCACAGATACTTATATATACACTTCCTTGACATCCGTCCATGTCATTTTCCCAACACAGTAACATAAACACTTTATAGATACTTGTTCATACTATACTCTTCTCTTTTTGACACTCGCCTGTGTCAGTCTCCCCAGCATATTGAACACTCATCTATATATCACTCATACTTTTCACTCTCA
The DNA here is from genome assembly GCA_963966055.1 of Lathyrus aphaca. Lineage (NCBI taxonomy): Eukaryota > Viridiplantae > Streptophyta > Magnoliopsida > Fabales > Fabaceae > Lathyrus > Lathyrus aphaca. Next base: position 219,307,148 of record OZ014519.1, read on the forward strand.
TTTCACTTATGCAGATACTCGTCCGTATCTTGTATACAACATTTACATCCCCGCAGATTCGGCACTCGTCCGTGTTCTTTGTTAACCAGTTGGTACTCGTCCGTACCATCATCTCAGAGCATGCGTCAAGCGTTTGTTTCTACATGATACTCGTCCGTATCATAATCTTAAGGATGCTCGTCCGCATCTTTAATCCATACACTGCGTCAAACACTTATGTCTTCTTGAATATAGACACTCGTCTGTGTCTACTATTCCCCAGAAGAATTCTTTCAGATTCAACACTCGTCCGTGTTCTTTGTTAACCCGTTGATACTCGTCCGTATCAGTACTTGTTTCTACCTGATACTCGTCCGTATCATAGTCCTGAGGATGCTCGTCCGCATCTTTAATCTATACACATCTAAACACTTATACCTTTTGTTTTCTTGGATATAAACACTCGTCCGTGTTTACTATTTCCCAGTAGATCGACAACAAAGAAATTTCCTTTTATCCGACACTCGTCCTGTGTCATGATAAACTTTGAGAGCAACCGTACCCTGCTAGGTGGTCGTCCTCCACCTCTTGATGGTCGTCCTCCATCATGCTCATCCGATGGCCGTCCCCATCGTTGATATTGAGCAGCCGTACCCTGCTAGGTGGTCGTCCTCCACCTCTTGATGATCGTCCTTCATCATTTTATCCAATGGCCGTCCCCATTGTTGATTTTTTGGTTATCTGACATTCGTCCTATGTCATGATAAACCTTGAGAGCAGCCGTCCCCTGCTAGGTGGTCATCCTCCACCTCTTGATGGTCGTCCTCCATCATGCTCATCCGATGGCCGTCCCCATCGTTGACCTTTTATCCGGCATTCGTCCTATGTCGCGATATTTTCGGCAGCCGTACCCTGCCAGGTGGTCGTCCTCCACCTAAGATGACCGTCCTTCATCTTAACCCTAACAGAGCAGCCGTCCCCTGCTAGGTGATCGTCCTTCACCTTTGATGACCGTACCTCATCATCTGTTTATTCCATTTATTCTTTAACCCGATGGCCGTCCCCGTCGTGGTCCCTTTTCTTTTTAGCCCGGTGGCCGTCCCCATCGTCGATTACTTTACTTTATGAACTTGATGGCCGTCCCCGTCATGTTTCATTCGATCCCCAGAGAATCTTGCAGCTTTACTTGATGGCCGTCCCCATCATAATATCTTATTTTTCCCAGCTAGTCGGCCGTCCCCGTCTTGGCTTTACCTTTTATCCCCAGCATGTCGGCCGTCCCCGTCATTGCTTTATTTCCCGCCCTTTCTCTAGCATGTCGGCCGTCCCCGTCATTGCTCTTTACCCAGCAGTCGTCCTCTGCTCGACGGTCGTCCTCCGTCGCCCACACTTTACAATATACTTTATTTTCTTTACAATCTATATATCCCTTTTCTTCTTCATTCTGTGAGTGCAAATTTTGGACTGTCTTTGATATTCAACCACAAGTTATCTTGTTTGCCTGTTAAGCCGTTGCTTACATCCTGCACAGCTAACTCATGTTTGAATAGGGGCAGCTGTAAACACCCCAAATTTGCCCTCACCCATTCACACCATGGCTTGTGATCATTTCATATGCATAAACTCAATCATACCATCTCATATCACATTTTTGTTTCACTGCATAGATTCAAAGTCATCTGCACCTAGGGTTTGTGATCTGAGCAATCCAAGAGCTTCTTGAGCCCCTCCAAAGGCCACCAATCACTTCAAAGGAGTCCATGTGTGTTCTTATATCATATTATATCCTCTCAAAGTCAAGAATGCCAAAGAATCACAAGAACTGGGATTTGTATGGAAGCAGAGCCAGGCTTGATTGCACAGATGACCTAAAATTAGGGTATTGGTTTCAGAGGCCATAACTCCAATTTTTTGGTCATTCTTGTTTCTATTGGTCTCTATATGGTATAGGGAGTATGCATATCAATTTTCATGAAGAAATCCATGGGGAAGTCATCTGATCAAGAGTTGACTTTCTGGACAAGTCAGTGCAAAATCAGGGCATCTGAGGCCCCCAATGACCCAACTAAGGGGTGATCTCCATCATTTTGAGTGTATTTGATCTTTATTTGATCATAGAAGAGGTTTAAAGTTCACAAAATTCAAGAATTTGAAGTTTTTGCAAAGTTGACTTTTTGGGGTAAGTTTGACTTTTAAGGAATGTGACATTTTAGGCAACTTTTCAAGCCTCACTTTTTGATCCAAAAAGGCTTCAAATGGAAAAACTTTGGACATGAAAGTTGTAGAATAGATCTTTCCCTTTTCAAAAAGTACAAGAACATGACCTAATTCATTTTGGATCAAAAGTTATGGTTCATCAAAGTTGGCAAAAATCACTAATTTCCAAGTTATGCACCAATTGGAAAACTTGCAAATTCATGTACCAAGCATTCTAGTGACTTCAAAATGATTTCAAAGCTTCATCACATGATCATACATGACCTAAAAACAGAATTGGCCCAAGGGATTTCTCATTTTTGTGCCTTGATTTTCAAAGTTCCATAAGTCATTTTTCATAAGGGTGCAAAGAGGGATGTGTGACAAAATCATTCTCCAAAGAGTTATGTGATCACTAGTTACTTTCTATGCATTGCCATGACCAATTGAGACATCATGTGACAAAATTCAGCAAGAAGAATCACATGTGCATAAGCAAAAATCATGAGAAAACACAAGTGGACAACTTGCAAAATCACTCTCAATTCATGATCCACATGTTGCAGTCATTCATAAGCAATCCAATGGTCATCCTTGACTCAAGCTGAAGCAAGACATGCCCTAACACAGCTGCTGCCATAGCCCATGCTGCAAGTACAATGCAACTTGACTTTTTGGCAAAAACCCCCATACTCTTGGCACAATAAACAGCCACCCCTACTGACCTGCCCTCAGCCTATTCACACATTGTGGGAATGATATAGCACAGCATTGGCCTTTGAAGCAGGCCAGAACTCAGTCCCCACAAAAACTGTCAAGAAGCTTCCCTCCTTCGAAACTCATTTTTCAGCCATCACACATCCCATTTCTCTTCACCAACAAACCAAACACCCTAAAAGGAACCAGAACCAACCATTGCTAGAGCTTAAAACATCATACACACAGACCTCATTTTCTGATATATCAGTTTTGAATCTCTCAAAATAGCTTGTTTAAGCTCCATCCAAGCTTGCCATTAGCACCAGGGGACCCATTGGAGTGAGTCTGCACCAAAGAGTAGCCCAGAAAGCCCAGAAACAGAAGCTTCCATCTCAGGTATGGCCATGAACATTTTCTCTCAGAGCTTGCATTTTAAGTTATTATTTGGTTGTGTATGTCTTGCTGATCATGGGGATGTGCTTAGAATCGAAAATGAGTGAAAAATGAGTTTGTACTGATGCTCTGAAATTTCACCCGTGAAATTTGTTCCCTTCGATTGGCCTGATTCTTGGAGTTTAAATGATGTTTGAGGGTAGATTTGTATCCTAGGATGTTAGAGGATCAGTTTGCTGTGTTTAATTTGAAGTGTGGTGGCCTGAATCATGATCTAGGGTTTTGACATTGCCGGAGAAGATGACCGGAGCTCCCCTCCGGTCACCTGAAAGTACTTAGCCCTAGTCCCAGTCATTAAGTCCATTTGAATCTCATGCGTTGGATTGTCTGACTTTGTTGACTTCGCGCGTGTGTGAGTGACCCAGATGTATCCTCATTACCCCTATTAATCATTAGTTTAATTAAATCCATTTAATTAATTTGTAAAACCTAATTAAGTCAGAATGCATACTGTCCTTTGATTCACGCGCCAAGTCAATGGTCTCCTCCCAGCTTTGAATCTCAGCCTCTAGATTGAATTACTTTTCATTTTATTTTGTTTATTTTATTTTTCTTTTCATTTAACTTCTATAATTTATTAAAAATAGTAAAATTCATTCAAAAAATCTGAAAATTTTTGTACAAGTTATTATTTAATTTCAGAACACAAAAATATTTTTATTTTTATTTTTAGCATTAAAAAAGTATTTTTAAATATTTAAAAGTTTCTTTTTAATTAATTAATGAGAATTAATTAATTAAAAATACTTTTAGGTATTTAAAAATCACCAAAAAATTCATGAAACATTTAAAAACATTTAGAAACATTGTCCAACCCTCAAACCAAATTTCTTTTTTGATCTTGATGCATTTTGAGAATTTTCCATGGAATTAAAATCATTTTGATGCATTATTTTGATCCTAACTTCCAAAAATCATTTCTACCTAACCCTAAAGAGTTGGACCTTGGTTCTTTTTGCATTGCATTGTGTTTAGCATGTAGTTTATGAGATTAAATGGCCATGATTTGATCTTTCATTTTCCTTTTGTTTGATAATTTTCTTGTTAAGGAACCCTAAAACCCTAGGAAACTTAGGAAAATCATATCTTGAATTAGGTTAAGAGTTGAAACCTCTCCTTTGGGCATTGGGTTAGTATAGGATTAGGGGTCCTTTGAGTGCATTTTCAATTTTTTATAGTGTTGTTTGCTTCTGATTTTGGTTTGTGTTTGATGCTTTGATCATAAACCCTAATTTGGGCTTCCATATGCATCCACCTTGCATTTACTTGCATAACACGACTTGCCATGACATTCCATGCCTCCATTTGATTCATTGAACATCTTAAGACATATTGAAAGCATGTTTGATCATTGAATCTTGCATTTGTCATGTTGTATGCCATATGCATTTCATAACTTTTCATGAATGTTTATGTGTTTTAACTTGCTCCATTTGCATCCATGAGCTTGTATGATCATCTCCATTTGTTGTCTCATGTTTGTAGTATCTCATAGCATCATTAACATCATGAATGTGCTTCTGGTTTTGGCTTGCATCATGTCATTCCATCCCATTGCATTTCTTTTCTAACCTTTCAGGTGGTAAGTGACTTTGAGAAGTGAATTTGCCTTCACTTCTCATAACTTCTCTTCATCTCTTTTATGCATCCTTGCTGCATTTTGCTTTGTGTTTGAGATTGAGCTTGCTCATTCTTCTTCTTCTTACCTTTCTTTCCTCAAGTGACTTGACTTCTTGAATGAAGCAAGTTACTTTGCTTCTCTTGATCCTTTCATCTGCTCCCTGGTGTTTCCATTGAAGATCTTCTTTCTTAAACCTCACAAACCTTAGGAACAACCAAGCATGACAATGATTAGGGTTTTGATTAGTCTCCCCACTTAGTTTTACCTTTGTGTCTCTTTTGAGTCCTCTCTCCTCACCTCATAATCAGGGACTAAACCCTAAAGGCTTTAAGACTTTGTGATTAAGCTTATGCCTGCATCCTTCTATTAGGATGGAGTGTATAACTTTAAACCTAAGTGTTAAACCCTTAATGTGTTTAAATCCTTTAATCAATCCACTTAATAATCACTAAGACATCAAGCTTGTAACTTGGGCCTTGCATTAGGGTTCTAATTCTTCCTTAATTGGTTAAGAAGGACTAACCCTAGTGTTAATGGACAAGTCCCCCTCAAGTTGTCTTACAAACCCTAAAAATCACTTCATCATCATATCACTAAATAAAATCCACTTAACAAAGGCTTTTTTTTGTCATGAGTTTAATTCCTAATCATGGATTAAGTTGAGGAGCTTTCCTCAGCTTAAACATTCTCATCTATTATCCTTCTATTAGGATGGTGTAATGAGTCTGTTTAATCCTTGATTATGGCTTAACCTCATTACTTAACACTAAACAAAAACAACAAAAACATCTAACTAATCACAAATAGGTTAATGATCTTAATCCTATATCAAAGGTGATTAAGTGTGAGAATCTGACTTCACACTTAAGGTATTCTCATTACCCCTAATCAGAGGGAAGATGTGATGAGTTTACTAAATCCATTGGTTTAGGCTTAAGCTCATTAACTTATGACAAACTTTCAAAAGCAATAAAAGACTGAAAACTCAAAAACAAACAATAATCGTCTCCTTCGGGATTCTTTTCTCATCTCATTCACTCACAAACGAGAACTAGCTTCTTCCGTCTAATGCAAGACAGTTTGCATCTGTGCCAGACAGATCATACACTTGAGCATAGACAAGTAAGCAGTTCATAAGTCAATTCACCTTTCAGTCTCTTTGGGTCGAACTACGGTGTTCTGACTTCCTCATTGCACGAGAGGATACGTAGGCATAACTTAACAGTTATCGAACAAAAGTATCTGTATACTCCCCCTCTTTCCAGCATTATCCTTTAAGCCCCATTATCTTGGGAATTTCACTCTTGTTCTTACACTGACACTTCTCTTATACATTTCACATTCTTCTACACTGACACTTACATTCTTTCCAGCTTTGATATACAAATTGCACTGACACTACCCCTTTTAAACACAAATCTTTTAAGCGTGGATCCCGTCGAGTACGACGGACAATCTGGGTGCTAATACCTTCCCAGGTTGTAACCAACCCCCTTTCTCAGTCTCTCTGGTTCGCAACCGTCTTATCCATATCTTTCTAGGTCTATGCAGCATTACCTTTCCTTCGGGATAAAAATGCCTAGCTGGCGACTCTATTCATCTCTAGTGAGTTCACGGCTGCGTGTTCTCATTGTCCCTTTCGCCGACCGTTCGCGTCTGTACCTTTATCTGGGCCATTCCCCATTTATCGGGAGCGACAGCTTGGCGACTCTGCTGGGGAAGTTATCAGTAACCAGGGCTTCTGGTTCTTTTTGTGGGTTCCTCCTAGCGCTTGATTGATTTGTGTTTACTGGGGTGTTATGTGCTATTTGTGCTTGTGTATTTGTTTTATTTTTGCTTTATGTACAGTTACTTTATTGCTTTCTTCATAGTCTTGCATATATCATACTGTCATGCTGTCTGGCTGGATATGGTTTTTCTTTGGTGGGTGGGGTTTCTATTGAGAGGTAAGGTCCTACACCTGGGACATCAGTGACACCTAGGCTAGAGTGGTTCATATTCTTTCCCATTCCATCTCGGTCTGGTGCGGGAATATGAAACACGGTTCAGATATGGGTTTCTTCTTGAGAACTCTGTGTTGCAGATTTCCTGCAGTACTAGGGCTATCTGGGAAGCCTGCTAAGTCTGGATGACCTTTAGTATTGACCTTCAGAAACTGAGGAGAATTAGAGGAGGAACTTTTATGCTTATTGTAAACACTGTACCTCCGGGTTAGAAGTGTTTACACTTCTCATAACTGATCCAAGTCTGAGGATCCTTGTTTTAGAACATCACCTGTGAGGGGGGTTGGGCTGTTTACAGGTTTGCAGGTACCCTTGACCTCAGCATACCCTGTTACTTTGTTTTGATTAAGTGTACTCCATGTTGGAACAGTTCTTGTGATTCTAAACCCTGGACATGTGACTCTTTATTTGAGTCCCCCACCTTGGTTACTGGACTTATAGACCTCCATCTGGATTTCTTGAACACATGTGGACCTATATCAGAGCAGTTAATCAGATCCAGCTCAGTCACAAAACCTTGCATATCATTTGCATACATCCTCATTGCATCATTTTAACATGTGTTTATTTGTTTTTCAGGGTATCCATCCTATCATTTTGGCTTGGTTTTGACCCCATCATCAGCTTAGACCTATCTTCATCAACACTTGCTTCAGCTACCAGTCGCCTGCTTCAGTCACTTGCATCCTCAGTCTCAGCCTACCAGTGGTCCATCTGCAGTGTTGTCCTCAGCCATCATCATCAACACCTATTCTTCATCAACATGGCACCTAAGAAAAGCAACATCTCCTATCACTTCTTTGAGCCTGAGTTGGCTAGCATCAGGAGGATTCAGACCCTGATTACTCCAGACCATATACCACTTTTCAGAGAACATTATGGAGGAATCCTTGATGTGGTTGTGGATTTGGACCCTTCACAGAGGAGCTTGATACATACCTGCCTGCAGTTCTATGAACCTCCCCTGAGGTGCTTTACATTTCAGAATTTTCAGTTGGGACCCTTGCTGGAGGAGTATTCATCATTGGTTGGTGTGCCTATCAGGGGTGGAATACCCTTCAACCCTGAGATGGCTTTCCCAAGTAATGAAGAGATAGCAAAAGCATTACACCTGGAACCAGTTTTGATTGGGCAGAATTTGACATCTAAGGCTGGAATCTCTGGTTTTCATTTGGATTTCTTGACTTCTCAGGCTAGTCTGAAGGCCTCCCTGGGGGAGTGGAAGGCAGTCTGTGCTCTGTTGGCCCTCAGCATATATGGGGTCATTTTATTTGCAGATGAGCCTAGGTTTGTTAGCAAGAGTGCAATCCATCTTTTCTACTCTGTCCATCAAAGGAATGAAAAGCAAAGGGGAAGATTAGTAAGATGCTGTGCTCCTTTGTTCCATACTTGGCTGCTCAAGCATTTGCCAAAAACTGATGCATTCCTGAACCCTCACCAGCAGAAAAACTGGGCTAGGAGGCTTGTTGCTCTAACCTCAGATGATATCAGATGGTGTACTCAGAGTACTAAGGGCAGAGACATCATTACAAGTTGTGGACAATTTCCCAATGTGCCTTTGATTGGAGTGAAAGGGTGCATCAACTACAACCCTCTGTTATTCAAAAGACAACTGGGCTATGCATCAGTCCATCCTCCTAGAGCACAGGATCTGACTGAGACCCTTTATTGTGAGATCAAGCCTAATCTGGCTGTTGTCAGGCAAGCAGCCTGGGCCTGGGACAATGTGCAGACTAAGAGGGTAACCATCCTGGGGAAGTGCAACAATGTGGCATCAGCACAGTACTATGATTGGTCCCATGCCAGGGCTCAATTTTCTGGGATGCCCTTTACTATTGAAGATATGCCTGGACCTTCTACAACACCACCTCCAGCAACTGTCAGTTTAGAGGAGTTTGAGAAGTTGAAAGAGAGGAATGAAAAGCTGACTCAAGCTCTACAGAAGACCCTCTGGGAGAGGAGTGATGGTAGATTGGATATTGAAAGGTTGGAGAAGTTGAAGGTGGAGCATTTGGCTAGAATTGAGAAGTCTGAGGATTACATTAAGAAATCTAGGGCTGGAGAACAGATCCTGAAGAATGCCTGCAAGGAAGCTCAGTTCCAGAAGGCCAGGACTGATTTGTATCTGAAGGAGAGTCAAGCTAGGTGGGTCAGAATCACCGAAGCTCGTACTCAAGAGGACAAAAGGACTCAGGATAAGATGGAGCAGATGGAAGCTAGTGCAAAAGAGCAGCAGGAAGCCCTGGCAGCAGCCCAGAGGGAGATCTCAGAGCTGAAGATCAGAGCTGGAGTGAAGAGGTCAAAGGACCAAAGTCAACACAAGAAACTAACTGCAGCTGTTACTACAAGGAATCTCCTTATCAGGAATCTTACAGAGCGTCCAGCTGATCCTGTGACTGAAGCACTTCTCAAGGAAGTTCAGGAGGACGAGTTTGGTCTTAGTGTTTGACTTTTGCTTGTTGTTGCTTTCATTTTATGTACTTTTATTTTCTTATGATGTATTTTGACCCCTCAGAGGGCTTGTATTGTAAAAAGGAACAAACTATGTATTATTTTACCTTTTGTAATATATGTATCAGTTTGCTCTATCTGAGTTTCTTTCAAAGCAACATCACAAGCATCTTCAAGGGTCTGGAAGGGTCAAAACCAAGTGCCAAGCCGGATACCTTGGAAACAAATAAGCATAACTGCATTGCATACTAACCTTCTACCTTGTTTTGTAGGTTTTTGTTTATTTGTTACTAACTCTGTTGTGATCTCAGGAATTATTGCTCGACGACGTGTGTTTCCACTCAACCGTCCACATAGATATCCCACCCGTAACAACCTTCCGGGCATACAGATGGATCAAATGCAGCAGGACCTTACAGAGGTCAGAAATCAAATGACCAACGAGAGGTTGGAAATGAGGAATCAGATGACACAATTTATGGAGGTGATGAACAATATGGCTCAAAGCCAGGAGAGGTTGAGAGCACTGGTAGAAGGAAGGAATCAGGAAGATCATCAGCCAGGGACTGCTGGGACAAGCAACAATGAAAGAGTCCAACCTCATGTCAATCCCCCAGTCTTTGGACCCCACCTACATCCAGAGGTTAACATCCCTGCAAATGTTCAAGGGACTGCCACTGCAGGCAGAGTGCTGCAAGAAGACCCCCAGGAAGATCAGTTCACAGTGATGGGAGCTGGGGAGGAGGCTTATGACAGGAGGCTGGATGAGATAGCTGAGAAGTTAAGATCCTTAGAGTCTCAAAACTCTTTAGGATTTGATGTTATGGACATGGGCTTGGTAGACGGGGTCAGGATTCCCCATAAGTTTAAGCCTCCTTGTTTTGAAAAGTACAATGGGACTTCCTGTCCCCGGACCCATCTACAATCTTTTCTGGGGAGGCTGAAGGCCTATACCATGGACGAAAAGCTATGGATGTTTTATTTCGAGGATAGCTTAACTAGAGCATCGAGAGAATGGTACTCTCATCTGACAAGAGCAACCATTAGATGCTGGAAGGACCTGGCAGAGGCCTTTATCAGACAATATCAGTACAACCTGGATATGGCCCCCAACAGGACCCTCCTGATGGGGATGTCTCAGTCATCCAGGGAGAGCTTCCGAGAGTACGCTCAAAGATGGAGACAGCTTGCTGCTGCTGTCCAGCCACCTATGTCAGAGAGGGAGATGGCTGATATGTTTATGAACACCCTCCAGGGGACTTACATTGATAGGCTAGCTGCCTTCTCATCTACCAGCTTTGCAGATGTAGTCATAGCCGGGGAGAGAATTGAAAGCCTATTGAAGATGGGTAAGATCTCAGACAACGGTGCAAGTTCATCCAGTAATGCAAGAAAGCCTTTTGCAGGCCCAAGAAGAACGGGTGAAACCAATGCTATCCACACCAGCAGGGGCAGACCCCAATATGTTCATAGGTCTGTGGCAGCAGTCACCATTCCCGCTCCAGCTCATCCACAACCAGCTTATCAACCACCGCAACAAAATTATCAGCAACAACCTCAGTACCAGCAACAAACTCAGTATCCTCCGAGAAATTACAACAACAGCAACACCAACAACAACAATCAGCAGAGACCATTCCAACAGAGACCTTCTCAGGCCAACAGGGTGATCGATCCGATCCCTATGCCCTATGCAACATTACTTCCACAACTCCTGAAACTCAACCTAGTTGAGCTAAGGACATTGGCACCTCCAGATCCCAACAGTCTACCAAGAAATTATGACTCCAACGCCAGATGTGCCTTCCATTCAAATGCACCTGGCCATAGTACAGAGAAGTGCAGAGCTTTGCACATGAAGGTACAAGACCTGGTAGACTCCAAGGCTTTGAATTTCGCACCACCACCAAATGTTAACAAAAACCCTATGCCACACCATGGAGGTCCCCGAATCAACGCTATTGAAGAAGACAAGCCGTCTTATTTAATAACCAGTGTGGGTCAGATTCGGACACCGTTGGTAGAAATTAAAGCTCAACTCCTCGAATGTCAAATGTTCCCGGGATGTGAGCTAGGGTGTGCTTACTGCAACATTTCAGTGAATGGTTGTGATAACTTGAGGGATGGCATAGATGGTCTCATCCAGAGTGGCCTACTTCAAATTACAACATCATTTCCAACAAATCCAGCAATCTCATCAGCAACAATTCCAGTATCTCCTACAACTGCAACAACCATTGTTCCCGACAACTCTTCAGCTTCATCCACAAATGTTTCATCTGTCATTTCAACTGACCAGATATTAACAAACATTCCTTCTACAACTTCAGCACCACTTCATTTTGAATCTCCTACAACAACAACACCCATCCTTCCAACAATGTCTCCTACAACATCAGCAGCAAACCATGAAGATGTCTCAACAGTTACGATTTATTATGATCCTGAAAATGACTCCGCATACAACTCACAAAGTGCTACTCCTATCAGGGCACCAGTCACAATATATTATGATCCACAGACTATCACAGTCCCTTCTGCAGCTGCCATCAGTCCAGTCACTGTCACAGTGCCTGGACCAGTACCTTATGAAAGCAGTAACGCCATCCCTTGGCATTACGGCTCTGACGTATACTGCGAAGGAAAGAAAATCACTCCTGAACCATCAACACCTGCACCACAAATAGACAATGTGGGAGGAGGCGGAGGCTTCACTCGAAGCGGACGTCTCTTTGCTCCACAAATTCAAAGACCCACTGCCGAAGCAGAAGCTGCTGCCAAGGCAAAAGGAAAGAGCCCGGTGCAGGAAGATCAAGCTATTAAGGAAACTTTGAAAACACCCTTTGATCAAGAAGTTGATGAGTTCATGAGAATCATCAAGAAGAGTGATTACAAAATAGTGGATCAGCTTCATCAGACGCCTTCCAAGATCTCCATTCTATCATTGCTTATGTGCTCCGAAGCCCATCGGAATGCACTACTCAAAGTATTGCACGCAGCTTACGTGCCTGAAGAGATCACTGTCAATCAGTTGGAAACTGTGGTTGGAAATGTTACTGCTAGCAATGGGCTAGGGTTCACCAATACTGATTTGACTACGGAAGGCCGCAACCATAACAAGGCCTTGCATATCACCATGGAATGTAAAGGTGCAGTCCTTTCCCATGTGCTGGTAGATACAGGATCATCCCTCAATGTCTTACCAAAAAAGGCCCTTGTGAAGCTAGAGTATGAAGGATTGGCATTACGTCCCAGTAACCTGGTAGTAAGAGCCTTTGATGGTTCTAAGAGATCGGTTCTGGGGGAAATTGAGCTGCCTGTAACGATTGGCCCACAAACTTTCAAAACGACCTTCTACGTGATGGACATTCAGCCTGCCTACAGCTGTTTGTTGGGTAGACCATGGATTCATGCCGCTGGCGCAGTAACGTCTACCCTTCACCAGAAGTTAAAATTTGAGTGGGAAGGCCAAGTCGTTACTATTTGTGGAGAGGAGGACATATTTGTTAGCCATCTGGCTACTTATAAATACATTGAGATGGATGGGGAGATCCACGAGACGATGAGCCAAGGGTTTGAGGCCCTGAATGTTAATGAAACCTCTGCTGTACTTGGGACCTCTATGACATCCTACCAACAAGCCCGGAAGGTGGTGGAAGAAGGAAACGTTCAAGGCTGGGGCAAACTGTTGCCTGTTGAGAAGAAAGAAGATAGATTTGGGTTGGGTTACAAACCAACTCAAGAAGATCAAGCAGAGGCTGCCAAGAAGCCCAACTTTGTTAGTGGGGGGATGCTCACCCCTGATGCTGTCAAAAACTTGGAAGACGAGCTGGAAGAAGAACGCAACCTGGAAAGCTGGATTCGTCCAAAGATCCCGGGGAGCAGTATCTCAAACTGGTCTTCCCAGGAAATTATAAGAGTTACTCATGCAGAGTAATTATTATTTCCTGTATTTTTATAGCATGCATCAAGTCTTGCATCTTGCCCAAGATGACAAGACTCATTTTGTAATCGGGCCATCTGTACTTTTTGTGCAACAAGATTAATCAATGAAATATCAGACATCTTTTGCAAATGAGTCTTTTTCTTTTCCGCTCACTTTTTTCCATTTTTCTTTTTGTACAAAAATAAATGGCGATGTTTTCAAAATGACAACTTTATTTCACTTTTCTAAACAAGATTAAAATCAATCACTAAAATGAACAAACTGAACCCTTGCAGAGAGTGCCTTCTAGACAGCACTGACAACAGCACGGCTATGACTTCGTATGACTCTGACAATCCGATCAATCAAGCTGATAAAGGGGTTGAAGAAGATTACGAGCTTCCTGAAGAGCTAGCCAGGTTGTTGAGACAAGAGGAAAAGGTTATCACTCCTCATCAGGAGGAGATTGAAACAATTAATCTTGGTACAGATGAAGATGTGAAAGAAGTTAAAATCGGGGCCTGCTTACAAGACTCGGTGAAGAAACAACTGATTGACCTGCTTCAAGAATATGTGGACGTGTTTGCTTGGTCTTATCAAGATATGCCAGGGTTGGACACCGACATTGTTGTGCACAAGCTGCCTTTGAGAGAAGAATGCCCACCGGTTAAACAGAAATTGCACCGTACTCGCCCGGACATGGAAATGAAGATCAAAGAAGAGGTACAAAAGCAGTGGGACGCCGGGTTCCTTGCTGTAACTAGCTATCCGCCGTGGGTTGCTAATATAGTACCTGTGCCTAAGAAAGACGGCAAAGTAAGGATGTGTGTTGACTACCGGGACCTGAACAGAGCCAGCCCGAAAGATGATTTCCCATTACCTCACATTGATGTATTGGTGGATAATACGGCTCAGTTCTCGGTATTCTCCTTCATGGACGGATTTTCAGGATACAATCAGATCAAGATGTCGCCTGAAGACATGGAGAAGACAACCTTCATCACACTCTGGGGCACGTTCTATTACAAAGTGATGCCGTTCGGATTGAAGAACGCTGGTGCAACATATCAACGGGCTATGGTAACATTATTCCACGATATGATCCATAAAGAAATCGAGTGTTATGTGGATGACATGATCGCCAAGTCCCTTACAAAGGAAGATCACCTGGTAAATCTACTGAAGCTATTCAAGCGTCTGAGGAAGTACCAATTGAAGCTGAACCCCAACAAATGCACATTCGGGGTGCGATCCGGTAAGCTGCTGGGCTTTATTGTAAGTGAAAGAGGGATTGAGGTTGACCCTGATAAAGTCAAAGCCATTCAAGAGATGCCTGCGCCGAAAACTGAGAAAGAAGTTCGGGGGTTTCTAGGTAGATTGAACTACATTTCACGGTTCATATCTCACCTTACTGCAACCTGTGAACCCTTGTTCAAGCTGTTGAGAAAAGAACAGACGGTCAGGTGGAACGAAGACTGCCAGAAGGCTTTTGACAAGATCAAAGAATATCTGCAAGAACCTCCCATCCTTATGCCTCCAGTTGAAGGAAGACCTCTGATAATGTACTTGACAGTATTAGAAGAGTCGATGGGGTGTGTGCTGGGCCAGCATGACGAGTCTGGTCGAAAAGAGTATGCAATATACTACCTGAGCAAAAAGTTTACCGACTGTGAACAACGTTATTCACTGCTCGAGAAAACTTGTTGTGCTTTAGCGTGGGCTGCTCGCCGACTGAGACAGTATATGTTGACCCACACTACTTTGTTGATATCAAAAATGGACCCAGTTAAGTACATTTTCGAGAAGCCAGCTCTTACCGGACGGGTTGCAAGATGGCAGATGATTCTCACAGAATATGACATCCAGTACACATCTCAGAAAGCCATCAAAGGCAGTGTATTGTCTGAATATCTTGCTGAGCAACCTATTGATGATTACCAGCCTATGAGATTTGACTTCCCTGATGAAGACATCATGTTCATTAAAGCAAAAGATCATGAAGAGCCTGTTCACACTGAAGGGCCTGACCCGGAAGAAGAATGGACTATGATGTTTGATGGGGCTGTTAACATGAATGGTCGTGGTGTTGGTGCAGTACTCATTACACCTAAAGGAGTTCACATGCCTTTCTCGGCAAAACTCACTTTCAACTGCACTAACAACGAAGCTGAATACGAAGCTTGCATTATGGGTCTTGAGGAAGCCATTGACCTCAGGATCAAGACTTTGACCGTATTCGGAGATTCAGCTCTGGTAGTTAATCAAACCAACGGCAAATGGTACACCCACCAGGATCATCTGATACCTTACAGGGATTATACAAGGAGGTTACTGACTTTCTTTACAACGGTCAAGCTTGAGTATATCCCTCGGGACGAGAATCAGTTTGCAGATGCTCTGGCTACCATTTCATCTATGATCAAAGTTCAAGCTGCCAACCTTGTACCGCAGATTTTAGTGTCCAGACTTGACAGACCAACATATGTATTTGCAGCAGATATTGTCAAAGATGATAAGCCTTGGTTCCATGACATTAAGTGCTTCTTGGAGGATCAAACTTACCCATCTGAGGCATCTTCCAATGATAAGAAGACTTTGAGAAGGTTTGCTGGTAGTTTCTTTCTGAACACTGATGGTTCCCTATACAAGAGAAACTTTGATATGGTACTCCTCAGATGTGTTGATAGAACAGAAGCAGACTTGTTAATGCACGAGGTGCACGAAGGATCCTTTGGTACCCATGCTGGAGGGCATGCCATGGCTAAGAAATTGCTAAGATCAGGCTATTACTGGATTACAATGGATGCAGACTGTTGTGCCTATGCCAGAAAATGCCATAAATGCCAGATTTATGCAGACAAGGTGCATGTGTCTCCCAATCCTTTGAACATAATGTCTTCACCATGGCCCTTTGCCATGTGGGGCATTGATATGATTGGCAAGATTGAGCCAACTGCTTCAAACGGCCACAGATTCATCCTGGTCGCCATTGACTATTTTACCAAGTGGGTTGAAGCAGCCTCATATGCAAATGTTACAAGGCAAGTGGTAGCCAGATTTCTGAAGAGAGATATCATCTGTCGATATGGAGTTCCCGAGCGAATCATTACTGATAATGGTTCCAACTTGAACAACAAAATGATGGCAGAACTATGTCGGGACTTCAAGATCCAACACCACAATTCTTCTCCTTACAGGCCAAAGATGAATGGCGCTGTTGAGGCAGCTAATAAGAATATCAAGAAGATTGTGCAGAAAATGGTAGTCACCTACAAAGACTGGCACGAGATGTTACCATTTGCCTTGCATGGGTACCGCACGTCAATCAGAACATCCACTGGGGCAACACAGTATCAGCTTGTGTATGGTATGGAGGCGGTCCTACCAGTTGAAGTTGAACTACCCTCCCTACGGGTACTGATGGATGTTAAGCTGAACGAAGCAGAATGGGTCTGGTCCCGATTCGAGCAACTGAGTCTGATTGAAGAGAAAAGATTGGCTGCAATTTGTCATGGGCAGTTGTATCAGAAAAGAATGAAGAGAGCCTTCGATCAGAAAGTCAGGCACCGAGAGTACCAAGTGGGAGATCTTGTGTTGAAAAGAATCCTTCCTCCGCATACAGACCACAGGGGCAAATGGACTCCAAATTATGAAGGACCATTCGTGGTAAAGAAAGTTTTCTCTGGTGGAGCACTGATGCTCAGCACCATGGATGGTGAAGACTTCCCGTCCCCTGTGAATTCAGATGCAGTTAAAAAATACTTCACATAAAAAAATGACCCGCTGGACATAAAAACAGAATGTAAGTCCAGGCAAAAACAGGGCATCCCGGCGAGTCATAAACAGAATAAAAGACTCGGGCAAAAATAAGGGAAAATAAACAAAAAAAGATTGTACACCCACTGAGTTGAAAAGCCGCATTGGACAACTCAGGCAAAAATGGGTATCCCGATGGATTGAAAACCCGAAAGGGCGATCCATGCAAAATAAGGGAATAAGCGAACAACTGCATTCTGAATTCGTCTGTATCACCTGCAACTTGGTAAAACTTCGAAAGGATCAAGCTTCATTCGGAATCAGCCTTCCTCAGAAAGCAAGACGAGAAGAACGTCAAAAGTCATACGAGTCATAGCAAGAGGGGAAGCTCCTTTGAAAGCGTCGTCAACATCGCCAGCATTTTGTTTCTCAAATTGTAACAATCTCCTCATTTCAGGAGATATGTTTCCTTGACTGTATCTTGCCAATTCAGGGCACATGAATTAATAAAATCAGATTTTTCAGTCATGTTTTGTCTTGCACATTTTTGTTTGCAAAGAATGTCTGATGTCTTAAGAAAAACTAATTGCATGAGTACAGATGTTATCTTTAAAATAAAGAAAATAAAACACATGCTTGCAGGAAATATACTTACTCTCGAGAGTGTCTAACTCCTATGACGGAATCCAGTAAGGGATGCCTCGGGATTACTTGTGCGTTTCTCTGTCTTTGCAGGATTGCAGGTATCCGAAGCACAACATGGGGCATGAAAGCTTCATCTTGGCAAGCTGGCACATCAACACTCACTCAGTCTTGACACTCAAATTACTTTCTCCCCAGCTGAGTTGCCACTTGTTGCTTCCCCCAGCCGAGTTGCTAACCATTCTTCCTCAGTCGAGTACAAAATTCAGGGAACCATCTCTCCACAGAGCTTCGGCCTCTATTCAGAAGAACAACGCATGAAGAGATCACAACAGAGTGAAGAAAGCTTCTACAAACCCCAGGTGGGTCCCTCATTACAAGGATATGTCCACCAGTGACCTATATCCCCAAGCAGAATCTCCTCATCAGATCTATCAATGATCTCATCCCCAGCTGGGATGTCCACTTCAAAAAGATCAATCAGAGATCTTCATAGCAACGGGATCCGAATCCCGGATCGGTATCTTTGCATAATCATAGCATTCGCATCATATTCACCAAACAAAGCGTAGCATTTCGTCTCAAGATCGGAGCATTACGACAAAAATCAAACATATAGCATAAACATAAGCCATGTTTTGAATCAGACACTGTTGAAAATTATCAACCCCTCCACAATATACAGAATACCCCCCAGATTCCCCAGCAAAAGCAGTTGCCTCACAGTTCACAAATACCAGTATATATTCCTTTTGACACCCGTCCGTGTCATCATTCCCTAGTAAAGTCGCCTGAACACTCTTTACAAACAAGACCACCCGTACTACAGATACTCCCTTTTGACACCCGTCCGTGTCACATCCCCAGCAGAAAGCCAAAGACACTCTCTTTGCACTCACAGATACTTATATATACACTTCCTTGACATCCGTCCATGTCATTTTCCCAGCACAGTAACATAAACACTTTATAGATACTTGTTCATACTATACTCTTCTCTTTTTGACACTCGCCTGTGTCAGTCTCCCCAGCATATTGAACACTCATCTATATATCACTCATACTTTTCACTCTCATTTCACTTATGCAGATACTCGTCCGTATCTTGTATACACCATTTACATCCCCGCAGATTCGGCACTCGTCCGTGTTCTTTGTTAACCAGTTGGTACTCGTCCGTACCATCATCTCAGAGCATGCGTCAAGCGTTTGTTTCTACATGATACTCGTCCGTATCATAATCTTAAGGATGCTCGTCCGCATCTTTAATCCATACACTGCGTCAAACACTTATGTCTTCTTGAATATAGACACTCGTCTGTGTCTACTATTCCCCAGAAGAATTCTTTCAGATTCAACACTCGTCCGTGTTCTTTGTTAACCCGTTGATACTCGTCCGTATCAGTACTTGTTTCTACCTGATACTCGTCCGTATCATAGTCCTGAGGATGCTCGTCCGCATCTTTAATCTATACACATCTAAACACTTATACCTTTTGTTTTCTTGGATATAAACACTCGTCCGTGTTTACTATTTCCCAGTAGATCGACAACAAAGAAATTTCCTTTTATCCGACACTCGTCCTGTGTCATGATAAACTTTGAGAGCAACCGTACCCTGCTAGGTGGTCGTCCTCCACCTCTTGATGGTCGTCCTCCATCATGCTCATCCGATGGCCGTCCCCATCGTTGATATTGAGCAGCCGTACCCTGCTAGGTGGTCGTCCTCCATCTCTTGATGATCGTCCTTCATCATTTTATCCAATGTCCGTCCCCATTGTTGATTTTTTGGTTATCTGACATTCGTCCTATGTCATGATAAACCTTGAGAGCAGCCGTCCCCTGCTAGGTGGTCATCCTCCACCTCTTGATGGTCGTCCTCCATCATGCTCATCCGATGGCCGTCCCCATCGTTGACCTTTTATCCGGCATTCGTCCTATGTCGCGATATTTTCGGCAGCCGTACCCTGCCAGGTGGTCGTCCTCCACCTAAGATGACCGTCTTTCATCTTAACCCTAACAGAGCAGCCGTCCCCTGCTAGGTGATCGTCCTTCACCTTTGATGACCGTACCTCATCATCTGTTTATTCCATTTATTCTTTAACCCGATGGCCGTCCCCGTCGTGGTCCCTTTTCTTTTTAGCCCGGTGGCCGTCCCCATCGTCGATTACTTTACTTTATGAACTTGATGGCCGTCCCCGTCATGTTTCATTCGATCCCCAGAGAATCTTGCAGCTTTACTTGATGGCCGTCCCCATCATAATATCTTATTTTTCCCAGCTAGTCGGCCGTCCCCGTCTTGGCTTTACCTTTTATCCCCAGCATGTCGGCCGTCCCCGTCATTGCTTTATTTCCCGCCCTTTCTCTAGCATGTCGGCCGTCCCCGTCATTGCTCTTTACCCAGCAGTCGTCCTCTGCTCGACGGTCGTCCTCCGTCGCCCACACTTTACAATATACTTTATTTTCTTTACAATCTATATATCCCTTTTCTTCTTCATTCTGTGAGTGCAAATTTTGGACTGTCTTTGATATTCAACCACAAGTTATCTTGTTTGCCTGTTAAGCCGTTGCTTACATCCTGCACAGCTAACTCATGTTTGAATAGGGGCAGCTGTAAACACCCCAAATTTGCCCTCACCCATTCACACCATGGCTTGTGATCATTTCATATGAATAAACTCAATCATACCATCTCATATCACATTTTTGTTTCACTGCATAGATTCAAAGTCATCTGCACCTAGGGTTTGTGATCTGAGCAATCCAAGAGCTTCTTGAGCCCCTCCAAAGGCCACCAATCACTTCAAAGGAGTCCATGTGTGTTCTTATATCATATTATATCCTCTCAAAGTCAAGAATGCCAAAGAATCACAAGAACTGGGATTTGTATGGAAGCAGAGCCAGGCTTGACTGCACAGATGAACTAAAATTAGGGTTTTGGTTTCAGAGGCCATAACTCCAATTTTTTTGGTCATTCTTGTTTCTATTGGTCTCTATATGGTATAGGGAGTATGCATATCAATTTTCATGAAGAAATCCATGGGGAAGTCATCTGATCAAGAATTGACTTTCTGGACAAGTCAGTGCAAAATCAGGGCATCTAAGGCCCCCAATGACCCAACCAAGGGGTGATCTCCATCATTTTGAGTGTATTTGATCTTTATTTGATCATAGAAGAGGTTTAAAGTTCACAAAATTCAAGAATTTGAAGTTTTTGCAAAGTTGACTTTTTGGGGTAAGTTTGACTTTTAAGGAATGTGACATTTTAGGCAACTTTTCAACCCTCACTTTTTGATCCAAAAAGGCTTCAAATGGAAAAACTTTGGACATGAAAGTTGTAGAATAGATCTTTCCCTTTTCAAAAAGTACAAGAACATGACCTAATTCATTTTGGATCAAAAGTTATGGTTCATCAAAGTTGGCAAAAATCACTAATTTCCAAGTTATGCACCAATTGGAAAACTTGCAAATTCATGTACCAAGCATTCTAGTGACTTCAAAATGATTTCAAAGCTTCATTACATAATCATACATGACCTAAAAACAGAATTGGCCCAAGGGATTTCTCATTTTTGTGCCTTGATTTTCAAAGTTCCATAAGTCATTTTTCATAAGGGTGCAAAGAGGGATGTGTGACAAAATCATTCTCCAAAGAGTTATGTGATCACTAGTTACTTTCTATGCATTGCCATGACCAATTGAGACATCATGTGACAAAATTCAGCAAGAAGAATCACATGTGCATAAGCAAAAATCATGAGAAAACACAAGTGGACAACTTGCAAAATCACTCTCAATTCATGATCCACATGTTGCAGTCATTCATAAGCAATCCAATGGTCATCCTTGACTCAAGCTGAAGCAAGACATGCCCTAACACAGCTGCTGCCATAGCCCATGCTGCAAGTACAATGCAACTTGACTTTTTGGCAAAAACCCCCATACTCTTGGCACAGTAAACAGCCACCCCTACTGACCTGCCCTCAGCCTATTCACACATTGTGGGAATGATATAGCACAGCATTGGCCTTTGAAGCAGGCCAGAACTCAGTCCCCACAAAAACTGTCAAGAAGCTTCCCTCCTTCGAAACTCATTTTTCAGCCATCACACATCCCATTTCTCTTCACCAACAAACCAAACACCCTAAAAGGAACCAGAACCAACCATTGCTAGAGCTTAAAACATCATACACACAGACCTCATTTTCTGATATATCAGTTTTGAATCTCTCAAAATAGCTTGTTTAAGCTCCATCCAAGCTTGCCATTAGCACCAGGGGACCCATTGGAGTGAGTCTGCACCAAAGAGTAGCCCAGAAAGCCCAGAAACAGAAGCTTCCATCTCAGGTATGGCCATGAACATTTTCTCTCAGAGCTTGCATTTTAAGTTATTATTTGGTTGTGTATGTCTTGCTGATCATGGGGATGTGCTTAGAATCGAAAATGAGTGAAAAATGAGTTTGTACTGATGCTCTGAAATTTCACCCGTGAAATTTGTTCCCTTCGATTGGCCTGATTCTTGGAGTTTAAATGATGTTTGAGGGTAGATTTGTATCCTAGGATGTTAGAGGATCAGTTTGCTGTGTTTAATTTGAAGTGTGGTGGCCTGAATCATGATCTAGGGTTTTGACATTGCCGGAGAAGATGACCGGAGCTCCCCTCCGGTCACCTGAAAGTACTTAGCCCTAATCCCAGTCATTAAGTCCATTTGAATCTCATGCGTTGGATTGTCTGACTTTGTTGACTTCGCGCGTGTGTGAGTGACCCAGATGTATCCTCATTACCCCTATTAATCATTAGTTTAATTAAATCCATTTAATTAATTTGTAAAACCTAATTAAGTCAGAATGCATCCTGTCCTTTGATTCACGCGCCAAGTCAATGGTCTCCTCCCAGCTTTGAATCTCAGCCTCTAGATTGAATTACTTTTCATTTTATTTTGTTTATTTTATTTTTCTTTCCATTTAACTTCTACAATTTATTAAAAATAGTAAAATTCATTCAAAAAATCTGAAAATTTTTGTACAAGTTATTATTTAATTTCAGAACACAAAAATATTTTTATTTTTATTTTTAGCATTAAAAAACTATTTTTAAATATTTAAAAGTTTCTTTTTAATTAATTAATGAGAATTAATTAATTAAAAATACTTTTAGGTATTTAAAAATCACCAAAAAATTCATGAAACATTTAAAAACATTTAGAAACATTGTACAACCCTCAAACCAAATTTCTTTTTTGATCTTGATGCATTTTGAGAATTTTCCATGGAATTAAAATCATTTTGATGCATTATTTTGATCCTAACTTCCAAAAATCATTTCTGCCTAACCCTAAAGAGTTGGACCTTGGTTCTTTCTGCATTGCATTGTGTTTAGCATGTAGTTTATGAGATTAAATGGCCATGATTTGATCTTTCATTTTCCTTTTGTTTGATAATTTTCTTTTTAAGGAACCCTAAAACCCTAGGAAACTTAGGAAAATCATATCTTGAATTAGGTTAAGAGTTGAAACCTCTCCTTTGGGCATTGGGTTAGTATAGGATTAGGGGTCCTTTGAGTGCATTTTCAATTTTTTATAGTGTTGTTTGCTTCTGATTTTGGTTTGTGTTTGATGCTTTGATCATAAACCCTAATTTGGGCTTCCATATGCATCCACCTTGCATTTACTTGCATAACACGACTTGCCATGACATTCCATGCCTCCATTTTATTCATTGAACATCTTAAGACATATTGAAAGCATGTTTGATCATTGCATCTTGCATTTGTCATGTTGTATGCCATATGCATTTCATAACTTTTCATGAATGTTCATGTGTTTTAACTTGCTCCATTTGCATCCATGAGCTTGTATGATCATCTCCATTTGTTGTCTCATGTTTGTAGTATCTCATAGCATCATTAACATCATGAATGTGCTTCTGGTTTTGGCTTGCATCATGTCATTCCATCCCATTTTGCATTGCATTGCATTTCTTTTCTAACCTTTCAGGTGGTAAGTGACTTTGAGAAGTGAATTTGCCTTCACTTCTCATAACTTCTCTTCATCTCTTTTATGCATCCTTGCTGCATTTTGCTTTGTGTTTGAGATTGAGCTTGATCATTCTTCTTCTTCTTACCTTTCTTTCCTCAAGTGACTTGACTTCTTGAATGAAGCAAGTTACTTTGCTTCTCTTGATCCTTTCATCTGCTCCCTGGTGTTTCCATTGAAGATCTTCTTTCTTAAACCTCACAAACCTTAGGAACAACCAAGCATGACAATGATTAGGGTTTTGATTAGTCTCCCCACTTAGTTTTACCTTTGTGTCTCTTTTGAGTCCTCTCTCCTCACCTCATAATCAGGGACTAAACCCTAAAGGCTTTAAGGCTTTGTGATTAAGCTTATGCCTGCATCCTTCTATTAGGATGGAGTGTATAACTTTAAACCTAAGTGTTAAACCCTTAATGTGTTTAAATCCTTTAATCAATCCACTTAATAATCACTAAGACATCAAGCTTGTAACTTGGGCCTTGCATTAGGGTTCTAATTCTTCCTTAATTGGTTAAGAAGGACTAACCCTAGTGTTAATGGACAAGTCCCCCTCAAGTTGTCTTACAAACCCTAAAAATCACTTCATCATCATATCACTAAATAAAATCCACTTAACAAAGGCTTTGTTTTGTCATGAGTTTAATCCCTAATCATGGATTAAGTTGAGGAGCTTTCCTCAGCTTAAACATTCTCATCTATTATCCTTCTATTAGGATGGTGTAATGAGTCTGTTTAATCCTTGATTATGGCTTAACCTCATTACTTAACACTAAACAAAAACAACAAAAACATCTAACTAATCACAAATAGGTTAATGATCTTAATCCTATATCAAAGGTGATTAAGTGTGAGAATCTGACTTCACACTTAAGGTATTCTCATTACCCCTAATCAGAGGGAAGATGTGATGAGTTTACTAAATCCATTGGTTTAGGCTTAAGCTCATTAACTTATGACAAACTTTCAAAAGCAATAAAAGACTGAAAACTCAAAAACAAACAATAATCGTCTCCTTCGGGATTCTTTTCTCATCTCATTCACTCACAAACGAGAACTAGCTTCTTCCGTCTAATGCAAGACAGTTTGCATCTGTGCCAGACAGATCATACACTTGAGCATAGACAAGTAAGCAGTTCATAAGTCAATTCACCTTTCAGTCTCTTTGGGTCGAACTACGGTGTTCTGACTTCCTCATTGCACGAGAGGATACGTAGGCATAACTTAACAGTTATCGAACAAAAGTCTCTGTATACTCCCCCTCTTTCCAGCATTATCCTTTAAGCCCCATTATCTTGGGCATTTCACTCTTGTTCTTACACTGACACTTCTCTTATACATTTCACATTCTTCTACACTGACACTTACATTCTTTCCAGCTTTGATACACAAATTGCACTGACACTACCCCTTTTAAACACAAATCTTTTAAGCGTGGATCCCGTCGAGTACGACGGACAATCTGGGTGCTAATACCTTCCCAGGTTGTAACCAACCCCCTTTCTCAGTCTCTCTGGTTCGCAACCGTCTTATCCATATCTATCTAGGTCTATGCAGCATTACCTTTCCTTCGGGATAAAAATGCCTAGCTGGCGACTCTATTCATCTCCAGTGAGTTCACGGCTGCGTGTTCTCATTGTCCCTTTCGCCGACCGTTCGCGTCTGTACCTTTATCTGGGCCATTCCCATTTATCGGGAGCGACAAGGGGCAGCTGTAAACACCCCAAATTTTCCCTCACTAAGTTCACACCATGGCTTGTGATCTTTCATATTTACATTAGTTTAATCATACCATTTCATGTTGCATTTTTGCTTCACTGCATTAGTTCAAGTTCATCTGCAACTAGGGTTTGTGATCTGAGCAATCCAAGATCCATCTGAGCCACCCCAAAGGTCTTCAGTAATTCCAAGAGGGTCCATGTATGTTCAATCATCATATTATATCCTCCAAATATCAAGGAAGTCAAAGAATCACAAGAACTTGCAAAGCATGGAAGCAGAGCCAAGGTTTAACTACACAGATGACCTGAAATTAGGGTTTTGGTTTCAGAGGCCATAACTCCAATGTTTTTGGTCATTCTTGTTTCTAATGGTTTCAATATGTTATAAGGATCATGTGTACCAAGTTTGATGAAGAAATTCATTGTGGAAGTCATTTTTTCACTGGGTAACTTCTTGAGTAAGTCAGAGCAAAATCAGGGCATCTGAGGCCCCCCAACATGGAACCAAAGTGGATTTTTCATCAAATTGAAGTTATATGATCTTTATTTGATTATTGAAGTGCTTAGAAGTTCACAAAATTGAAGAAAAGTGAGCTAAACCAAAAGTTGCCAAAAATGGAAATGACTTGTAATGTAAACTTTCCATTTTGGGAAAGTTTTTCAACCTCCTCTTTCTCAACCAAAAATGCTTCAAATGAAAAATTGTTGGTCATCAAAGTTGTAGATTGGATCATTCCCTTTTCCAAAAGTACAAGAACAAGATCTAATTCATTTTGGAACTCAAGATATGGCTTGTCAAAGTTGGTAAAAATCACATAATTTCAAGTTTCATGCCAAAGAGGGATTTTTGCAAATTCAAGTTCTAAGAACTTTCATGACCTCTAAATGACTTCTAAGCATCATTACAACATATTGCAACTTGCCAAGATCAGAATTGCACAATTTCACAAGGTTTCATGCCTTAGATCACAAGTTTCCATAAGCCATTTTTCATAAAATTCTCAAAAGAGGGATTTTTGCAAGAATTATTTCTAAGGATTGGTATGGCTTCTAAATGGTCTCAAAACATCACAGCAACATCATGTAACACTTCATGACCAAAATTCAGCATTGAATGAGACATGTCCATGATCTAAAATCTCAAAATGAACAAAGTTGGAAATTTGCAAAACACATGCTATCTTGCAATCCAAGTGTTGCAGTTCATCATAAACCATCCAAGGGTCATCCTCAAACTCAGCTGAAGCAGATACACCCTTTAGATCTCCTCTGCCATGGCCCATACTCTCAAGGACACATATTTGACTTTTTGGCCAAAACTCCCATACTCTTGGAATAGTGTTTTGCAGCCATTCAGAACCTACCACATATTATATTCAAACAATATAGGACCTCCATTTCTGCTAAACCAGAACCACACAACACAAACCAGCCACTCTCAAAGCTTTTCAAGCTTGACATCATCCTCAAGGGGTTCATTGAAGTTGACTTGCACAAAGGAGAGGCCCTGAAAGCTCAGAATCTCAAAGCTTCAACTAAGGTAGCCATCTCAAACTTTTTTCCAGAAATCTCTTTTTAAGTTATAGAAATGTTCCCCATGTTCCCCTGATCACACTGCACTTGTTATTTTTGAAAATGATGAAGAAATGAGCATGAACCGAATCTCTGAAATTTTTGACCTAAAAGAAGATTGATTCTATTCATGCTTGTTTCTGAAAATAAATGAATTTCGTGCTTGGATTCTTGTTCCTTGATGTTTGTTGAGTGATTCTGGAGCTTTAGAGGGCTTGGGGGTGAGGTTTTGAGTGAGATAGAAAAAATGGATGGCCGGAGAAGATGACCGGAACACTATTCCGGTCACCTGAAGGGATTCACTCAGGTTGAATTCTGGCCACAAGATCTGGCGCGCAGTCAACCAAGCATTTCCCAGATTCAATCCCAGCCATTCACTGCGTTTACTTTTATTTAATTCAGTTTTAATTCATATTTTTCTCATTTATTTTGTTCCATTTATTAAAAATAGTTAAAAATTTCCAAAAATATTTTTATTCTGCATTTTTATTACAAATAATTTTCTTAACCCAAAAATATTTTTATTTTTATTTTTCACATTAAAAAATCATTTTTTTAAAACATTTAAATGTTTATTTTAATTAATTAATGAAAATTAATTAATTAAAATATCATTTAAGTTTCTAAAAAATCCCAAAAAAATTCATATTGCATCTTTAAACATTTAGAGACATTGTCATACCATCCACACAAATTTCTTTTTAGTTTTGAACCATCTTTGATAATATTTCTTGAATTTAGGGTTCATAAAACCCTATTTTTGAACCCTAACTTCAAGAATTATTTTCTGCCTAACCAAAAATGGTATGACCATGGTTCTTTTTGCATTGATCTTCATTTGACATGTAGTTTCTAGCATAATTTTGTCACTAATTTCTTCTGCCTTTCTGAATTGATTTGCATTTTTTCCCTTTAGGTGCCTTAAAACCCTAGATAACTTAGAAAAATCATAACTTCCTTAGGGTTAAGAGTTTGGTCTCCTCCTTTGGGGTGTGATATCATATGGGGTTAGGGTTCGTTTGATTGCATTTTCAATTTTTTATCTTGTCATTTGCTTCTGTTTTTGAGTTTTGCATCTCATGTTGCATGAAAACCCTAATTTATCATCTTCCTTTGCATACATCTTGCATAAGCATTCATATAAGAACTTGCCATGACATTTCTTGCATCCACATGACTTCTAAGACATCTTAGGACACATTAGAATCACGCTTGATCATTTCTTCATCCATTTTCCATGTTTTGCATTCATTACATTCCATGAGCATTCATGAACTTTCATGCTTCCTTCATGCTTCATTTGCATTCTCATCTCTTGTATGATCATTCACAACTCTTGGCATACATTTGCATCATCTCTTAGCATCATTTCCATCATGAACATGCTTCTGGTTTTGGTTTGCATCCTTGCATTCATTTCATTTGCATTCCATTTCATTTCTTTATGCTAACTTTTCAGGTGGTAAGAACTTTGAGAAGTGAATTTGCCTTCACTTCTCACAATCTCTTCTCATCTCTTCTTTTATTCATCTTTGCTGCATTTTATGTTTATCTTAGAGTGAGCTTGCTCATTCATGTTCCTTCTTCACTTTCTTTCTTCAAGCAACTTATCTTCTTAAGTGAAGTAAGTTGACTTGCTTCTTCTGCTTCTCCTCCTTTCATCTGCTTCTTCCTTGGTGGCTCTTCTTGAAGATCTCTTGCAAGCCTCATAAACCCTAGGAACACCCAAGCATGTTAACAATTAGGGTTTGATTAGTTCCCCCCATTAGTTTTACCTTTGTGTCATCTTTTGTGTCTCTCCTCTCATCTCATAATCAGGGACTAAACCTTCAAGGCTTTAAGGCTTTGTGATTAAGATTATGCCTGCATCCTTCTCTTAGGATGGAGTGCATAACTTTAATCCTAAGTGTTAAACCCTTAATGTTGTTTAAACCCCTTAATCAATCCATCTTAATAATCACTAAGACATTAACTTGTAACTTGGGCCTTGCATTAGGGTTCTAATTCTTCCTTAATTGGTTAAGAAGGACTAACCCTAGTGTTAATGGACAAGTCCCCCTCAAGTTGTCTTACAAACCATAAAATCCACTTCTTAATCTTACTATTAACTAAAATCCACTCTAATAAAGGTTTTGTTTTGTCATGACGTTAATCCCTAATCATGGATTAAGTTGAGGTATCTTCCTCAGCTTAAATGTTCTCATCTATTATCCTTCTATTAGGATGGTGTAATGGGTCCATTAAATCCTTGATTATGGCTTAAACTCATTACTTAACACTAAACAAAAATACCAAAACATCTAAATAAATGCAAGTAGGTTAATGATCTTAATCCTACATCATGGTGATTAATTGTGAGGTGTTTACTTCATACTTAAGGTATTCTCATTTCCCCTAATCAGAGGGAAGCTGTGATGAGTTTACTAATCCTTGGTTTAGGCTTAAGCTCATTTTCTTATGAAAAACTCCAAAAGAAATAAAAGATTGAAAACCTCAAAAACAAACAATAATCGTCTCCTCCGGGATTCTTTTCTCATCTCATTCACTCGTAAACGAGAACTCTCTTCTTCTGTCTAATGCAAGACAGTTTGCACCTGAGCCAGACAGGTCATACACTTTAGCATAGATAAGTAAGCAATTCACAAGTCAATTTATCTTTCAGTCTCTTTGAGTCGAACTACGGTGTTCTGACTTCCTCATTGCACGAGAGGATACGTAGGCATAACTTAACTGTTATCGAACAAAAGTCTCTGTGTCTTCCCCTTCTTTCAGCATTATTCTTTTAAGCCTCATTCCTGAGCACATCACTCCATTTCCTTACACTGACACTTGCATTCTTTTTTAGCATTTTCACACAGATAGCACAGATACTACCCCTTTAAAACACAAACTTTCAAGCGTGGATCCCGTCTAGTATGACGGACAGTCTGGGTGCTAATACCTTCCCAGGTTGTAACCAACCCCCTTTCTCAGTTTCTCTGGTTCGCAGCCATCTTATCCATATTTTCCTAGGTTTATGCAGCATTACCTTTCCTTCGGGATAAAAATGCCTAACTGGAGACTCTTTTCACTTCATCTTCATGTTCTCTCTTTTCGCCGACCGTTCACGTCTGTACCCCGTCTGACCCTGTGTCATTTGGTGGGAGCGACACCTACCTTGCTTGAAGACTTTTACTATTCAATGCATCAAAGGAATTAGAAGCAAAGGGGAAGACTAGTCAGATGCTATGCACCCCTCTTCTACTGTTGTTTATTAAGACACTTGCCGAAGTCAGACACTTTCCTGAATCCTCATCAGCCAAGGAACTGGGCTAAGAGATTGATTGCCCTTACATCAGAAGACATCAGATGGTGCACTCAGAGCACCAAGGGCAAGGACATCATTACTAGCTGTGGGAAATATCCCAATGTACCCTTGATTGAAGTGAAAGGTTGCATTAACTACAACCCTTTACTTTTCAAGAGGCAATTAGGGTATGCTTTCGTACATCCCCCAAGAGGGCAAGATTTGAGTGAAACCCTCTATTGTGACATCCAACATAATTCAGCTATTGTCAGACAAGCTTCCTGGGCTTGGGACAACATTCAGACTAAGGGGACAACTATTCTTGGCAAGTGCAACAACATTGCTTCAGCTCAGTACCTTGATTGGTCTCGTACCAGGGGACAAATCACCCGTATGCCATTCACCTTAGAAGATGTACCTGGACCATCAGCAGTGCAACCTGCAGCTACTGTCAGTTTGGAGGAGTTTGAGAAGTTAAAAGAGAGGAATACTCAACTCTCTGAAGCCTTGAAGAAGACCCTATGGGAGAGGAATGACAGCCGGCTAGATAATGAAAGGTTAGAAAGGCTCCGGATTGAGCACTTGACCAAGATTGAGAAGACAAATGACTACATGAGAAAGGCTAGAGCAGGGGAGCTAGTGCTGAAGAATGCTTGCAAGGAAGCTAAGACTCAAAAGGCCAGGGCTGAGCATTACTTAGAAGAGAGCCAGGCTAGGTGGATCAGGATCACTGAGGCTCGTGCACAAGAATATCAGAGGACCCAGGCTAGGATAGAGCAGTTGAAGGCTAGTGAGAAGAAGAATCAGGAGGCCTTGTTAGCTGCACAGAAGGAGATCTCTGAGTTGAAGCTTCGGGAGAGGTTGAAGAGATAAAAGGACCAGGACAAGCATAAGAAGTTGACTAGTGTCATTTCCACCAGGAACCTTCTTATCAGGACCATCACAGAGCACCCAGTAGGTCCAGTGACTGAGGCTCTCCTGAAAGAAGTCAGAGAGGATGACTTCGGGCTGGATGTTTGATTTCCTTGTATTTGTATTTCCTTTTGTCTGTACTTTTGATTTTGTTGTTGTATTTTGACCCACCATGGGAGCTCTATTGTAATCAAACTATATATTTTCACATTTTTGTAATATATGGTTTGTATTATTTTGTGGGCTTAATCTCTCTGCAATATCATCATTTCCTCGAGGTCTGGAAAGGTCAAAACCAAAGAACCAAACCGGATACCCTTGGAAGACAAATAGGAATCCTGCATTGCATACTAACATTTTCTCTTTGTTTTGTAGGTTTTTGTTTTGTTGTTGTTTCTCACTTTGTTGTGGTCTCAGGAAACATTGCTCGCAGAAGAGTGTTCCATGTCAATAGAGTGCACCGGTATCCGACAAGAAACAACCTTTCGGGATTACAAATGGATCAGGTTCAACAAGACTTGACTGAAGTGAGAGCCCAGATGGCCAATGAGAGGACAAAGATGAGGGCCCAAATAAATCAATTTATGACAGTGATGACTGGTTTAGCTCAGAGCCAGGAGAGACTGAGGGAGTTGGTTGAGCGACAAACTCCTGAGGAACACCATCCAGGTACCGGGGGTACCAGTAACAACGATCACGTGCACCCTCGCACTGATCCACCAGAGTTTGGACCTCATCTGAACCCAGACATCAATGCTATAAGAAACACCCAAGGTAACACTGGAGGGAGGGCCTTGCAGGAGGACCCTCAAGAAGAATAGTTTACTGTGGTTGGGGCTGGAGACGAAGTTTACGATCGTCGGTTGGATGAAATTGCAGAAAAGATAAGGTTTCTTGAATCCCAAAACTCTCTGGGTTTTGATGTCATGGACATGGGATTAGTGGAGGGGGTTAGGATTCCTCATAAGTTCAAACCTCCTTGTTTTGAAAGATACAATGGCACATCCTGCCCACGTACCCATCTTCAGTCTTTCCTGGGGAGATTGAAAGCCTACACCATGGATGAGAAGCTGTGGATGTTTTACTTTGAGGATAGCTTGACAGGGGCATCCCGAGAGTGGTATTCTCATTTAACCAGAGCCATAGTAAGGAATTGGAAAGACTTGGCTGAAGCTTTCATTTGTCAATATCAGTATAATCTGGACATGGCTTACAACAGAACCCTTCTGATGGGAATGTCACAGTCTTCCCGAGAAAGCTTTAGAGAGTACGCCCAAAGGTGGAGGCAACTAGTTGCTACTGTTCAACCCCCGATGTCAGAAAGGGAGATGGCAGATATGTTCATGAACACTCTCCAGGGTACTTATATTGACAGATTGGTTGCATTTTCTTCCACCAGCTTTGCAGACGTAGTGATAGCTGGGGAAAGAATTGAGAGCTTACTGAAGATGAGAAAGATCTCCGACAACAGTGCCAGTTCAAGCAGTGCAAGGAAGCCATTTGCTGGGCCCCGTAGATCTGGTGAAACAAATTATGTACATATGGGAAGAGGGAGACCCCAATATCTTCCCAGATCGGTTGCTGCCGTCACTATTCCTACTCCACCTCCTCAGTATACTCAACAACCACAACATTTTCCTCAACAACCACAGTTCCCTCAACAGAGATCTTACAATAACAATAACAACAATCAACAACAACGCCCTTTTCAACAGCGGCCATCTCAGATCAACAGGGTGATTGACCCTATTCCAATGCCATATGCCACATTGCTGCCACAACTCCTAAAACTCAATCTGGTTGAGTTAAGGACATTGGCTCCACCTGATCCTCAGAACCTTCCGAGAAATTACAATGTCAATGCTAGGTGTGCTTTTCATTCTAATGCACCTGGTAACTCCACGGAAAAATGCAGGGCTCTGCATATGAAGGTCCAGGATCTGGTAGATTCAAAGGCCCTGAACTTTTCACCACCTCCCAATGTCATGAAAAATCCTATGCCAAGCCACAATGGACCAAGGATTAATGCTATAAAGGAAGGCTCACCCATGATTCCCATTGAAGATACTGCAAGTATTCAGACACCTCTGGCAGAGGTTAAAGCCCAGCTTTTGAAATGCCAGGTGTTTCCAGGTTGTGAGGCATGTTGTGAATCTTGCAAGGTTTTCGAGAACGGGTGTGCAAGCTTGAGGAATGGCATCAACGGCTTAACTAAAGAAGGCATTCTACAAATAACCATAACAGCTTCTACAACACTAGAAACTCCTTTTCCAGCAACAAATGATTTTCCTACAACTGCAACAACAATTGTTCCTACAGACTCATCTACAACTTCAGCAATCACTTCTTCCATCACTTCAACAAACCACAGTTCCATGTCATCCACTTCTACAACTTCAGCAACCACCAACAATGATGTCTCCACGGTTACTATTTATTATGACCCTACAACGGTCCCGAACTCCAGCAACTTTCAACAACAATCTCAACAACAGTTTCAGCAACAACCAAGCTTCAATTCATCACCACCAACATCCACCAGAAGTCCTGTCACCATTTTCTATGATCCACAAACAATAACGGTTCCAACCTCTGGTGCAGTAAGCCCAGTCACCATCACAGTTCCAGGGCCTATTCCATATGATAAAGACAATGTTGTACCATGGCATTATGGTGCTGACCTTTACTGCAACGGAGAAAAAGTCTTTCTTGATTCTTCAGTTCCTACTCCCCAAGTGGATAATGTCGGGGGAGGCGGAGGCTTCACCCGAAGAGGACGCCTCTTTGCGTCACAAGCTCCAAGAACTAGTACTGAGGCAGAGGCTGTTGCCAAAGCCAAAGGGAAAAGTGTGGCACCTGAAGAACCTGCACCAAAAGAAACTCATAAATCATCCTTTAATCAGGATGTGGATGAATTTATGAGGATAATTAAAAGAAGTGACTACAAATTTGTGGATCAACTCCACCAGACTCCTTCCAAGATCTTAATCTTATCCCTGCTGTTGTGTTCCGAAGCTCATCGGGATGCACTACTCAAAGTTCTGCACGCTGCCTACGTGCCAGAAGAGATCACAGTGAATCAGCTTGAGACGGTGGTGTCTAATGTCAATACTAGTCATGGGCTAGGTTTCACCAATGCTGACTTAACAACGGAAGGACGTAACCACAACAAAGCTTTGCACATAACCCTGGAGTGCAAAGGGGCTGTACTCATTCATGTTCTTGTAGACAATGGGTCCTCACTCAATGTCTTACCAAAGAAAGCTCTTGTCAAGCCTCATAAACCCTAGGAACACCCAAGCATGATAACAATTAGGGTTTGATTAGTCCCCCCCATTAGTTTTACCTTTGTGTCATCTTTTGTGTCTTATCTTCTCACCTCTTAATCAAGGACTAAACCTTCAAGGTTTTAAGGCTTTGTGATGAAGGTTATGCCTGCATCCTTCTCTTAGGATGGAGTGTATAAATTTAATCCTAAGTGTTAAACCCTTAATGTTGTTTAAACCCCTTAATCAATCCATCTTAATAATCACTAAGACATTAACTTGTAACTTGGGCCTTGCATTAGGGTTCTAATTCTTCCTTAATTGGTTAAGAAGGACTAACCCTAGTGTTAATGGACAAGTCCCCCTCAAGTTGTCTTACAAACAATAAAATCCACTTCTTAATCTTACCATTAACTAAAATCCACTCTAATAAAGGTTTTGTTTTGTCATGAGGTTAATCCCTAATCATGGATTAAGTTGAGGTATCTTCCTCAGCTTAAATGTTCTCATCTATTATCCTTCTATTAGGATGGTGTAATGGGTCCATTAAATCCTTGATTATGGCTTAAACTCATTACTTAACACTAAACAAAAATACCAAAAACATCTAAATAAATGCAAGTAGGTTAATGATCTTAATCATACATCATGGTGATTAAGTGTGAGGTGCTTACTTCATACTTAAGGTATTCTCATTACCCCTAATCAGAGGGAGGATGTGATGAGTTTACTAACCCTTGGTTTAGATTCAAGCTCATTTTCTTATGACAAACTCTAGAAAGCAATAAAAGATTGAAAATACCAAAAACAAACAATAATCGTCTCCTCCGGGATTCTTTTCTCATCTCATTCACTCACAAACGAGAACTTGCTTCTTCTGTCTAATGCAAGACAGTTTACACATGAGCCTGACAGGTCATACACTTGAGCATAGACAAGTAAGCAGTTCATCAGTCAATTTACCTTTCTGTCTCTTTGAGTCGAACTACGGTGTTCTGACTTCCTCATTGCACGAGAGGATACGTAGGCATAACTTAACTGTTATCGAACAAAAGTCTTTGTCTCTTCCCCCCTCTTCCAGCATCATTCTTTTAAGCCTCATCCCTGAGCAATTCACTTCACATTTCTCTTACACTAACACTTGCATTCTTTTTTTCCAGCTTTGGCACATAGACAACACTGACACTACCCCTTTAAACACAAAATTTCAAGCGTGGATCCCGTCGAGTACGACAGAAAATCTGGGTGCTAATACCTTCCCAGGTTGTAACCAACCCCCTTTCTCAGTTTCTCTTGTTCACAACCGCCTTATCCATATTTTTTAGGTTTATGCAGCATTACCTTTCCTTTGGGATAAAAATGCCTAGCTGGAGACTCTTTTTAGTTCACCTTCATTTCCTCCTTTCGCCGACCGTTCGCGTCTGTACCCCTTCTGACCAGGTGTCATTTTGGTGGGAGCGACAACTTGGCGACTCTGCTGGGGAACCTTATACTGCAACCAGGGCTTCTGGTTCTTTTTGTGGGTTCCTCCTAGTGCTTGTTTGATTTGTGTTTACGGGGGTGTTATGTGTTAATTGTGTTTCTTTATTTGCTTTATTTATTGCTTTATGTACAACTTTATTTACTGCTTTCTTTACAGTTTTTATATATCATATTTTCATTATCATTGCTGGATCTGGTTTTTGTTTTGGTGGGTGGGGTTCCACTGAGTGATTAAGGTCCTATACCTGGGACCTGAGTGACACCTAGGCTAGAGTGGTTCATGTTATTTCCCATTCCATTTCGGTCTGGTGCGGGAATATGAAACACGGTTCAAATGTGGGTTTCTTCTTGAGAACTCTGTGCTACAAATTTCCTGTAGTGCTAGGGCTATCTGGGAAGCCTGCTAAGTCTGGATGACCTTTAGTTTGACCTTCAGAATCTGAGGAGAATTAGAGGAGGATCCTTTATGGTTATTGCAAACACTGTACCTCCGGGTTAGAAGTGTTTACACTTCTCATAACTGATCCAAGTCTGAGGATCTTTGTTCTAGAACACTACATGTGAGGGGGTTGGGTTGTTTACAGGTTTGCAGGAACCCTTGGCCACATCATACCCTGTTACTGTTTTGTTTAAGAATACTTCACTTTGGATAGTTCTTGTTATTAGCCTAGGACATGTGACTCTTTATTTGAGTCCCCCACCTTGATTACTGGATTCCTGAACCTGCATCCGGACCTTTGAACATACATGGGCCTTATATCAAGACAGATAATCAGATCCAGCTCTTGATCACAAACCTTGCATATCATTTGCATATATCATCATTGCATCATTTAACATTTGTTTATTTGTTTTTCAGGGTATCCATCATATCATATTTGGTTTGGTTTTGACCCCTTCTACTGCTTAGACCTCTGCTTCAGTCATCTTCTTCAGCATTTGCTTCAGCTATCCCCTTCAGCACCTGCATCAGTCTGTCAAAGACTCACCTTCATCAGTCTGCCAGAGAATCACCTCCAGCTTCTCAGTCTGTGATCTTCATCAGCTTATTTTCAGCTTATGCATCAGTACTCATGGATGTTCCAAGGAAAAGCAACATATCTTATCACGTTTTTGAGCCCATATTGACTGGTATCAGGCAGGTCCAGTCTCTTATCACACCTGACCACATCCCAATGTTTAGAGAGTACTATGGGGGTATTTTGGACATGGTTATCGATCTTGATTCTTCTCAGAGGAGCATGATCCACACATGCTTGCAGTTCTATGACCCTCCTCTTAGGTGCTTCACCTTTCCTGATTTTCAGATGGGACCACTGCTAGAAGTGTTTTCTTTATTGATTGGAGTTCCTATTAGAAAAGGAATTCCTTTCAACCCATAGACGACTGCTCCCAGGAGTGAAGAGATAGCTAGGGCACTGCATCTGGAGCCTGCCCTCATTGAGCAAAACATGACAACAAAAGCTGGGATTCCTGGTTTATATCTGGACTTCTTGAGTTCTCAGGCCACCCTGAAGGCTGCAGTGGGAGAATGGAAGGCAGTCTGTGCACTCTTAGGCCTCAGCATATATGGGGCTATATTGTTTGCAGATGAGCCCAAGTTTGTGAGTAAGAATGCCATCCACTTGTTCTTGCTGAGGAACCCAATGCCTACAATGCTAGGGGATTTTTACTACTCCATCCATCAGAGAAATGAAAAGCAGAGAGGGAAGCTAGTCAGATGTTGTGCTCCACTGTTCTACTCTTGGCTACTCAAGCAATTGCCTAAGTCAGATACCTTCTTGAACCCCCATCAGCAAAAGAATTGGGCTAAGAGGTTCATCTCCTTGACTTCAGATGACATCAGGTGGTGCACCCAGAGCACCAAAGGCAAGGATATTATTACCAGTTGTGGGCAATACCCTAATGTGCCTCTAATAGGAGTGAAAGGTTGCATCAATTACAACCGTTACTGTTTAAGAGGCAATTGGGATATGCCTTGGTTCATCCTCCCAGAGGACAAGATTTGGCTGAGACTCTCTACTGTGAAGTTCAACCTAACTCTGCTGTTGTTAGATAAGCTACCTGGGCTTGGGATAATATCAAGACCAAAGGAACAACTATCCTTGGAAGATGCAACAATATTTCTTCAGCTCAGTACTCTGACTGGTCCCGTGCTAGAGCTCAGATCACCAGGATTCCTTTTATTGTAGAAGACACCCGTGGGCCCTCCACAGTGCAACCTACAGCAACTGTCAGCCTGGAGGAATTTGAAAAGTTGAAAAAAAGGAATGAGCGGCTATCTGAAGCTCTAAAGAAGACTCTTTGGGAGAGAAGTGACGGTCGTCTGGACATTGAGAGATTGGAAAAGCTCAAAATTGAGCATCTGACCAAGATTGAAAGGACAGAGGACTACATCAAGAAAGCAAGAGCTGGAGAACAGATACTGAAGAATGCCTGCAAGGAGGCCAAAATCCAGAAAGCTTGGGCAGAGCATTATCTAGAAGAAAGTCAGGCTAGGTGGTTCAGGATCACCGAAGCCCGTGCACAGGAGGACCAGAGGACTCAGGCCAAGATTGAGCAGCTGGAGGCCAATGAGAAGAAGCAGCAGGAAGCTTTGTTGGCAGCACAAAAGGAGATATCAGAATTAAAACTCCGGGCGGGGTTAAAGAGATCCAAGGATCAGGACAGGCATAAGAAGCTGACTAAGGCCATTGCTACCAGGAATCTCCTCATTCGGACTATTACAGAGCACCCAGCTGGTCCAGTGACGGAGGCTCTCCTAAAGGAGGTCAAGGAGGATGACTTCGGATTGGATGTCTGATCCTTTTGCCTGTATTTCTCTTCTTTTGATGTACTTTTTGCCTTTGATTGTTGTATTTTTGACCCACCATGGGCGTGTATTGTAAACAAACTATGTATTTTCATCATTTGTAATATATCAGTTTGTTTTATTTTGGCGGGCTTCTTTTCTCAACATCATCAAGCATCTCCTCGAGGTCTGGAAAGGTCAAAACCAAGAACCAAACCGGATACCTTGGAAAACAAATAAGCATACTGCATTGCATACTAACATTTTCTTTGTTTTGTAGGTTTTCTTTTGTTGTTTGTTTCTCACTTTGTTGTGGTTTCAGGAAACATTGCTCATCGCCGAGTGTTCCCTGTCAACCGTGCACACCGGTACCCCACTCGTAACAACCTTACAGGCATTCAGATGGATCAGGTGCAGCAGGACCTGAATGAAGTAAGAAATCAAATGGCAAATGAAAGGGTCGAGATGAGAAACCAAATGACCCAGTTTATGGCAGTAATGACTGGCTTGGCTCAGAGCCAGGAGAGGCTGAGAGAGCTGGTAGAAAGGCAAACACCTGAAGAGCCCCACCTTGGAACAGGGGGAACCAGCAATAATGAATGGGGACAGCCTCGTATTGACCTACCAGAGTATGGACCCCATTTGAATCCAGATGTTAATGGCACAAGGAATGTTCAAGGTAATACTGCTGGGGGCAGAATCCTACAAGAGGATCCCCAAGAAGAACAATTCACCGTTATTGGGGCTGGGGATGAAGTGTATGACAGAAGACTGGATGAGATTGCTGAAAAGCTAAGGTCTTTGGAATCTCAGAACTCCTTAGGCTTTGACGTAATGGATATGGGGCTGGTAGATGGGGTGAGAATTCCCCACAAATTCAAACCTCCATGCTTTGAAAAATATAATGGTACCTCATGCCCGCGTACTCATCTGCAATCTTTCTTAGAAAGACTCAAGGCTTATACCATGGACGAGAAGTTATAGATGTTCTATTTTGAGGACAGCCTGACTGGAGCATCAAGAGAATGGTATTCGCATCTGACAAGAGCCACTGTAATATGTTGGAAAGACTTGGCCGAAGCCTTCATCCGGCAATACCAGTACAACCTAGACATGGCTCCCAATAGAACTCTTCTAATGGGCATGTCTCAGTCTTCAAGGGAAAGCTTTCGGAATTATGCTTAGAGGTGGAGACAACTTGATGCTGCTATCCAGCCACCCATGTCAGAAAGAGAGATGGTCGACATGTTTATGAACACCTTGCAGAGAACTTATATTGATAGACTTACTGCTTTCTCTTCCACCAGTTTTGCCGATGTAGTTATAGCTGGTGAGAGAATTGAAATTCTTTTGAAGATGGGCAAAATCTCTGACAATGGTGTAAGCTCTTCCAACAACCCCAGAAAACCCTTTTCAGGACCCCGAAGGGCAGGTGAAACAAATGCCATCCATGATAGCAGGGGCAGACCCCAGTATTCTTACAGATCAATAGCAATCGTTACCATCCCGGCTCCAGCTCCACAACAACCACTTTTTCCTCAACAACAACAACAACAACATCACTATCAGCAACAATCCCATTTTTCGCAACAAATAACGTACAACAATAACAACAACAACCAACAGCAGCGCCCCTTTCAATAGAGGCCATCTCAGGCAAATAGGGTGATTGACCCCATCCCTATGCCTTATGCCGCTCTACTGCCACAACTCCAAAAGCTTAACCTGGTTGAGTTAAGGACGTTGGCTCCACCAGATCCTCTCAATCTCCCGAAGAATTATGATGCCAATGCTAGGTGTGCCTTTCATTCCAACGCACCTGGTCATAATACTGAGAAGTGTAGAGCCTTGCAAATGAAGGTTCAGGATTTGGTCGATTCCAAAGCTCTCAATTTCGCACCTCCTCCAAATGTTAACAGAAATCCCATGCCCAATCATGGTGGGCCCAGGATTAATACCATAGAAGAGGATCAACCATCTGCACTGAATGACAATGTTTGCACAGATTCAAATACCACTGGCAGAAGTCAAAACTCAACTCTTAAGATGCCAAGTGTTCCCGGGCTGTGGGGCCTGCTGCGAATCGTGCAAAACTGCTATTAATGGTTGTGAGAAGATAAGGTTTGGCATAGATGGCCTTATCAGAGATGGGATCTTGCAAATTACTACAACAGCTCCTTCAACAACTCTTGTTTCAGCAACAATGGAATCTCCTACAACATCAACAATCCTTTCTTCAGCAACAATAGATCCTCCTACAACAACAACACATATCATTCCCACCGATTCATCCGTAACTCCAACAATCACTCCATCCATTATTTCAACAGATCAGAGTTAAGCAACATTTACTTCTACAACATCAGCACCCATCTTATCAACGGAAACGCCTACAACACCAGCAAACACTAATGAAGATGTCTCAACGGTCACAATCTATTATGACCCGGCAAATGTTCATCCCAACAGCGATTTTCAACAACAAACTGCAACACCTCCTGTCAGATCTCCGGTCACAATCTACTACGACCCGCATACTATCACAGTTCCTTCCGATGCAACAATCAGTCCGGTCACCATTACGGTACCTGGACCCGTTCCTTATGAAAGCAGTAATGCCATACCTTGGCACTATGGCTCTGATCTCTACTACGACGGGAAGAAGATCACTCTAGATTCAACAACCTCTCCACCACAAGTTGACAATGTTGGGGGAGGCGGAGGCTTCACCAGAAGCGGACGCCTTTTTGCCTCACAAACACCAAAACCTAATGTTGAAGCAAAGGCTGCTGCCAAAGAAAAAGGGAAGAGCGTGGTGCTTGAGGAGCCAACTGTTAAAGAAACTCAGAAGACGTCTTTTGAACAAGAGGTGGACGAGTTCATGAGAATAATCAAAAAGAGTGATTACAAAGTGGTAGACCAGCTTCATCAGACACCCTCCAAAATCTCTATATTGTCATTGTTAATGTGTTCTGAAGCCCATAGGAATGCATTGTTGAAGGTCATGCACGCAACCTACGTGCCGGAAGAGATTACGGTTAATCAGCTGGAAACAGTGGTTGCAAATGTTAACATCAGTCATGGGCTGGGCTTCACAAATGTTGATTTAACGACGGAGGGATGCAACCATAACAAGGCTTTACATATCACCTTAGAATGCAAAGGTGTTGTTCTTTCTCACGTACTGGTGGACACTGGGTCTTCACTCAATGTTATCCCAAAGCAAGCCTTGGTGAAGCTAAAGTATGATGGTTTGGCATTGCGTCCAAGTAACTTGGTGGTGAGAGCATTTGATGGCTCTAAGAGATCAGTGCTTGGAGAGATTCATTTACCTGTGTTGATTGGCCCATAGACCTTTAACACTACCTTCTTCGTGATGGACATACAGCCGGCCTACAGTTGTCTGTTGGGTAGACCCTGGATCCACTCTGCTGGCGCTGTTACATCTACCCTTCACCAGAAGTTAAAATTCGAGTGGGAAGGTCAGATCATCACAATCTGCTGGGAGGAAGACATTTTTGTTAGCCAGCTGGCTACTTATAAGTACATAGAGATGGATGGGGAGATCCATGAGACTATGAGTCAGGGATTTGAGGCCCTTAACATCAATGAAGCAACTGTTGTGTTTGGAACTTCCATCACTTCTTATCAGCAGGCCCGAAAGGTTGTTGAAGAGGGTACCGCTCAAGGCTGGGGCAAGCTGCTGCTAGTAGAAAAGAAAGAAGACAGATTCGGGTTGGGTTACAGACCAACTCGACAAGATCAACCAGAGGCTGCAACGGAGCCCAAATTTGTCAGCAGGGGAATGCTGACCCCGAACGCTGTGAACAGTCTGGAAGATGAGGAAGAAGACGAACGCAACCTGGAAAGCTGGATACGTCCAAAGATCTCGGGGAACCAAGTCTCTAACTGGTCTTCTCAGGAAATTATAAGAGTTACTCCTGCACAATAATTATTATTTCCTGTCTTTTAAGCATGCATCAAGTCCTGCATCTTTCCCAAGATGTCAGGACTCATTTTGTAATCGGGTCATCTTGTATTTTGTGCAAATGATCAATTAATAAATATCAGGACATCTTTTGCAAACGAGTCTCTTTTTTCGCTCACTGTTTTTCATTTTTCATTTTTTGTACAAAACAATAAAATGGCAATGTTTTCAAAATAAAATTTTCACTTTTTTAAATAAGATAAAACTGATCACTAAAATGAACCAATCTAAACCCTTGCAGAGAGTGCCCTCCAGACTGTACCGACAACGACACTGCTATGACTTCGTATGACTTCGACAATCCGATTAATCAAGCTGATGAAGGGGTTGAAGAATATTACGAACTACCTGAAGAACTAGCTAGACTGTTAAGGCAAGAGGAGAAGGTTATCACTCCTCATCAGGAGGAAGTTGAGACGGTTAATCTTGGTACTGAAGAAGACTTGAAAGAAGTGAAAATCGGGGCCCGTCTGCAAGATTCAGTGAAGGAACAACTTATTGACATGCTTCGAGAGTATGTTGATGTTTTTGCTTGGTCTTATCAAGACATGCCAGGGTTGGATACCGACATCGTTGTGCAGAAGCTGCCTTTGAAAGAAGGATGTCCTCCAGTAAAACAGAAGCTGACTTCCAGTTCGGATATGGCAATGAAGATAAAAGAAGAGGTGCAAAAACAGTGGGACGCCGACTTCCTTGCTGTAACTAGCTACCCGTCGTGGGTTGCTAATATTGTACATGTGCCTAAGAAGGATGGCAAAGTACGAATGTGTGTGGATTACCGGGATCTGAATAGAGCTAGCCCGAAAGATGACTTCCCATTACCTCACATTGATGTATTGGTCGACAATACAACTCAGTTCTCGGTATTCTCCTTCATGGATGGATTTTCAGGATATAATCAGATCAAGATGTCACCTGAAGACATGGAGAAGACAACTTTCATCACACCCTGGGGCACATTTTGTTATAAGGTAATGCCGTTCGGACTGAAGAATGCTGGTGCCACTTATCAACGGGCTATGGTAACATTATTCCATGACATGATCCACAAAGAAATTGAATGTTATGTGGATGACATGATTGCCAAGTCCCTCACAGAAGAAGACCATCCGGTAAATCTGTTGAAGCTGTTCAAACGTCTGAGAAAATACTAGTTGAAGTTAAACCCCAAAAAATGCACATTCGGGGTACGGTCCGGTAAACTGCTGGGATTTATTATAAGAGAAAAAGGA
Organism: Lathyrus aphaca; assembly: GCA_963966055.1. NCBI lineage: Eukaryota > Viridiplantae > Streptophyta > Magnoliopsida > Fabales > Fabaceae > Lathyrus > Lathyrus aphaca. The sequence goes on from OZ014519.1 coordinate 219,351,154, forward strand.
ATTAAAGTTGACATTGACAAAGTCAAAGCCATTCAAGAGATGCCTGCACCGAAGACTGAAAAAGAAGTTCGGGGGTTCCTAGGTAGATTGAACTACATTTCAAGGTTCATATCTCACCTTACAGCAATTTGTGAGCCTTTGTTCAAGTTGTTAAGAAAAGAGCAAACGGTCAGGTGGAATGAAGACTGCCAGAAGGCTTTTGACAAAATCAAGGAATACTTACAAGAACCTCCAATCCTTATGCCTCCAGTTGAAGGAAGACCTCTAATAATGTACTTGACAGTATTAGAAGAATCAATGGGGTGTGTGTTGGGCTAGCATGACGAGTCTGGTCGAAAAGAGTATGCAATATACTACCTAAGCAAAACGTTTACCGACTGCGAACAACGTTATTCACTGCTTGAGAAAACTTGTTGTGCTTTAGCGTGGGCTGCTCGCCGACTAAGGCAGTATATGTTGACTCACACTACCTTGTTGATCTCAAAGATGGATCCAGTCAAGTACATATTTGAGAAGCCAGCACTTACCGGAAGGGTTGCAAGATGGCAAATGATCTTGACAGAATATGACATTCAGTACACATCTCAAAAGGCCATCAAGGGCAGTGTATTGTATGACTATCTAGCTGAGCAACCCATTGATGATTACCAGCCAATGAGATTTGACTTCCCTGATGAAGACATCATGTTCTTGAAAGAAAAAGATCATGAAGAGCCTGTTCACACTGAAGGACCTGACCCAGAAGAAGAATGGACAATGATGTTCGATGGGGCTGTTAATATGAATGGTCGTGGGGTTGGTGCAGTACTTATTACACCTAAAGGAGTTCACATGCCTTTCTCGGCAAAGCTCACTTTTAACTACACTAATAACGAAGCTGAATACGAAGCCTGTATCATGGGTCTTGAGGAAGCCATTGACCTCAGGATCAAGACTTTAACTGTATTCGGAGATTCAGCTCTGGTAATCAATCAAACCAACGGCAAATGGTACACTCACCAGGGGCATCTGATTCCATACCGGGATTATACGAGGAGATTACTGACTTTCTTCACAATAGTAAAGCTTGAGTATATCCCTCGAGATGAAAATTAGTTTGCAGATGCTCTGGCTACCATTTCCTCCATGATCAAAGTTCAAGTTGCCAACTTTGTGCCTCGGATTTCAGTGTCCAGACTTGACATACCAGCATACGTATTCTCTGTGGACATTGCTAAAGATGACAAGCCATGGTTCCATGACATCAAATGCTTCTTAGAGGATCAAACATACCCACCTGGGGCATCATCCAATGATAAGAAGACATTAAGAAGGCTGGCTGGTAGTTTCTTCTTGAATGTTGATGGTTCGTTATACAAAAGAAACTTTGACATGGTACTTCTCAGATGTGTTGATAAGAAAGAGGAAGACTTGTTGATGCACGAGGTGCATGAAGGATCTTTCGGTACCCATGCTGGAGGACATGCAATGGCTAAGAAATTATTACGATCAAGTTACTACTGGATCATAATGGATGCAGACTGTTGTGCCTATTCCAGAAAGTGCCACAAATGCCAGATCTACGCAGACAAAGTGCATGTACCTCCGAATCCTTTGAATGTGATATCTTCACCTTGGCCCTTTGCCATGTGGGGCATTGATATGATTGGAAAGATCGAGCCGACTGCTTCAAATGGCCACAGATTCATCTTGGTAGCCATTGACTATTTTACCAAGTGGGTTGAAGCAACTTCGTATGCAAATGTCACCAGGCAGGTGGTAGCCCGATTCCTAAAGGAGACATCATCTGTCGGTATGGAGTACCCGAGCGAATCATTACTGATAATGGTTCCAACTTGAACAATAAAATGATGGCAGAACTATGCCGGGACTTCAAGATCCAACATCACAATTCTTCTCCTTACAGGCCAAAGATGAATGGCGCTGTTGAGGCAGCTAACAAGAACATTAAGAAGATTGTGCAGAAGATGGTGGTGACATACAAAGACTGGCATGAAATTCTACCATTTGCCTTGCATGGGTACCGTACTTCAATCAGAACATCCACTGGGGGAACACCGTATCAGCTTGTGTATGGCATGGAGGCAGTCCTACCTGTAGAAGTTGAATTGCCCTCCTTACGGGTACTAATGGATGTCAAGCTGAATGAAGCAGAATGGGTCCGATCTCGGTACAATCAACTGAATCTGATCGAAGAGAAGAGATTAGCCGCAATCTGTCATGGGCAGCTATATCATAAAATAATGAAGAAGGCCTTCGATCAGAAAGTCAGGCTTCGAGAATACCAAGTAGGAGATCTTGTGCTGAAAAGACTCCTACCTCCTCATACAGACCACAGGGGCAAGTGGACTCCGAATTACGATGGACCGTTCATAGTAAAAAAGGTTTTCTCTGGTGGAGCATTGATGCTCACTACCATGGATGGTGAAGATTTCTTATCCCCTGTGAATTCAGATGCAGTTAAAAAATACTTCGCATAAAATGACCCGCTGGACACAATAACAGAATGTAAGTCCAGGCAAAAATAGGGCATCCCGGCGAGTCAAAAACAGAATAAAAGACTCGGGAAAAAATAAGGGAAAATAAAAAATGTACACCCGCTGAGTTGAAAATCCGCATTGGACAGCTCAGGCAGAAATGGGTATCCCGGTGGATTGAAAACTCGAAAGGGCGATCCACGCAAAATTAGGGAATAAGCGAACAACTGCATTCTGAATCCGTCTGTATCACCCTGAACTCGGCAAACTTTGAAAGGTTAGAGCATCAGTCAGAATCAACCTTCTTCAGAAAGCAAGATGAGAAGAACGCCAAGGTCATACGGATCATAGCAAGGGAAGCTCACTGAAGCGTCACCAACATTGCCAGCATTTTCATTTTTCTCAATTTGTAACAATCTCCTCATTTCAGGGGATCTGTTTCTTTGACTGTATCTACCAATTCAGGGCATCCAAAGTAATAAAATTAGAGTTTTTTGGTCACTGCGTCTTGTGCATTTTTGTCTCGTTTGCAAAATATCCGATGTTCATGATATGATACCTGCATAAAACAGATATGCCTTTTCTAAATAAATGCTTGCATGGAATATATTTTTACTTCCAGGAATGTCTAACTCCTATGACGGAATCCGGTAAGGGATACCTCGGGATACTGGCACGTTTCTTTGTTATAACAGGATTGCAGGTATTCAGAGCGCAACAGGGGACATGAAAGTTTTATCCCAGCAAAGTTGCCAAATCATTATTTCCTCAACACATCCTCCAAACAACACCGGAAGTGCTTTCTCCCCATCAAGAGTTGCCAGACATCATTTCTCCAGCGCATTTTCTTTAGAGCAGCAACAGAAGGTGCTTATTTCCCCAGCTGAGTTGTCAAATATCATCATCCTCAGCAGGGTCCCCAAAGAGCTCCAGCCCTCCCAGAAGAGCAATGTCTGAATTTCCCACACAACAAAGTGACGAAAGTTTCCACATCCCCACCTGGGCTCTGTAACACGGTGGGAGAACTGACTTTAGTTATATTGCGGATAGCAAGAGTCGCCACCGACTTTTATTTTATCCAAAGGAAAGGGCATAAAAGAACAGGAAAGACCTTAAAAGATTTTTGGGTTCGGGGGTAGGTTATGTAAAGGGAAGGTGTTAGCACCATTTACATCCATGGTTATCCATGGGCTCTTAGTTACTTAGCTCACTTTAAACTGTTTTGAGAAGTGTAGTGTGTGATTAAAAAATTTCTTAAGTACTTTATAATGATCCTTGTATGGATATATATAAAGACTTTGTTTAGAAAATTGTTTGAAAATGTGAAGTATAATGAAGTAATTTGATGTAAAGTGAGCAAGTACTTAAGAGGAACCTACCCTATGATTAAATCTTTACTGTTCTTAAATATTCTTTCAATGGTAAGACTATCCCTATTATTAAGGAATAGGTAGTCATTACCTTGGATGTTATAAGGGACAGATGAAGGGTCATCTGTGTTTAGGCAACTGTAAGGTGTCTTAGCAATTCGAAGGGACTTATCATCTTTTATTCGAAAGGGACAAGATCATTTACGAAGGCAACATTCGAAGGGACTTGATCTTATAATCGTAAAGGGACTTGATGATATTTTAGGAGAAGGGACCTTGCTTTTAGACACCTTACTTGACCTTTTGGTTTAGGCAACATGAGGGATAACCCTTAAGGAAGTGAGATGGCGATCAAAGATCGACTTACGTGTGTGTGTGTATAAATTCAAATATTTATCTTATGATTAGTGATCTAAATTAATTTTAAAGCAAATATGTTATCACTCCCTATAACTACTAACCAAAGCAATATAAATATTTACAAGCAATAAAAAAATAAAACCTACGACTATTACACGGCTTTTACAGTTACATAATAATAGAAACGATTTAAATAATAAACATATAAATAAATAATAAAAGGATTATAAGAGAAAAGAGGTTAGCACAAAATATAAAATATACAAATTAATTAAATATTTTAAAATTAAATAAACATTTTTTAAGAATTTTTTGAAATAAGAATAAACCATACACTAATTTATTTACAAAATAAAGCATGATTAATTAGTTAATTGGATATTAGGAAAAATTTAATTAATTTTAAGATTTAAATAAAATAAGAATTAGGGTTAGGATTAGGGTTAGAGAAAATTAGGGTTTTTAATTAGATATAAAAAATATTAGGGTTAGACATTTTTTTAGAAAAAATAAATTAGGGTTTATAACTTAATTTACATTATTAATTTGGTTATTAAATAAATATGTACATATTTCAATTTAAATAAAAAAAAATAGGATTAAGAGTTTAGAAAATAATTTAGAGTTTTTTTTATAGAAAATATGAAATATTTACATATTATTCACTTATAATTATTTAAATATATATTGAATATGATTATAATTAACTAGAAAATAAAATAACTAATTAAAAATAATTAAACAAACAAAAATCAAAACTTACCTGGGGCAGGGATTGAACCCACGCCCTAGGCTTCACCACCCTTGGACCAACAAGCCTTCCACTAGGCTGCGCATGCGCTTGTGCTAGTAATACAGGTTGTAATCCCTTTGTTCTTTATCCTACAAAGTAAAATAAATCAAAGCAAAAAAAATCCTTGGCCGGTTTCGAACCCAGGCCTTTCACTAGCACATACACGCACCAAAACCATCTGAGCTACGCGCTCGTTTGTGAAGTATAACAAGAACAAAATCATAATAAAATAAGTCCAATATTCAAATTATATTTTCGCACGCTGATGGTCTTCTTCTACCTCTGAATCTGCGCATTTTGCTGCGAATTCTACTACGAATTTTCCTGCGATGTCAAAACCTGCGAATTCTCAAACTTCACCAAAACAGTGAAATTTCTTCAAATTAATTAGTGAAACATAATCCTTAGAACTCATACAATCTTCCTATGTTCTTAGAATTAATTTATTTTAGCCCAATCGCAAAACCCTAAAGTAGGCCGAAAACCCTAACAATGGTGGATTTTGCTATAGTCTATAAAAATCAAATCAAACCATCCAGAAAGCTTCGAAACTTCATAACAAACACAAACCAATGGTTAGTTTCAAATTATAATGCTTAAATATATGAAATCGAAAACACATAATATGAACATGAAGATGCATTCGGTTATGGCATATGAGCAAGTTTCAGGTGCTTTTGAAGGTTGGGATCGATTCAGTGATATCCAAGGATCCTTCTTATGTCTTTAAAATACCTTTAAATGCCTTGTAATAGTGAAACCAAATTTGAGTTTTTGAATGATTTTGTGAAGTTTGAACAAGGTGTTGGAGGCTGTGAATTCGTGTCTTTGAGGTTGCTAAATGTTGTTTATATATGAGTGAATGAATTTAGGTCAGAAACTTGGTCCATCCTTTGATCTTTTTGATCCATAGAGATTGAAAAAGATTTGTTCTTAAATTTTGAATATCCTTGATCTAGCCTTGCTATTTTAGTATGATCTTCATTATTCTTGTATCAATCAAGTCTAAATAAGTCTTAAGACTTTCTAGAAACCAAATCAAATCAAATATCCATTATTTTATATTTTATTTTAATTTAAAATTATTTTTAACATAAAAAATCATAATAAATAAAAATAAAATGAATAAAATTATGAATAAATGAATTTTATTTCGTGCATGATGTCATGGAAGTATTTGGATCACAAAAAAGCAAGCCCATTTGGTGAATTATGGTTTTAAGACCCTATTTGCTTCATAAACCTCTCAAAAATTTCCCAACTTTGCAAGGGCACAAATCCTTCAATTTTAATGCTATGAAGGTGTTCTTGGACATTTTGGAAAGCTTAAAGAGTCCTCTAACCAACCTCTTTGGTCTCATCTTTTACCATTCTTAAGTTATGCTCTTTGGAAGTTGTTGACTTTTTGTTGACTTTTAAAAGGACCTATAATGTCTTAGCTCATACCTTCCAAATGAAGCATTTTTGGGCTTGGCTTGTGAGACACAAAGTTGTAGAGAATTCAATTTCCTTCAAAATGAGATTTGGATGGAAAATTTTTGATGAAGCATGTGAAAGTTATGGCTGGTCAAAGTTCAGTTGACTTTTCCTATGAAAACCCTAATTTAGAAACTCCCGATTCTTGATGATCTGCAATCTCCTTGATGAATCATGATCAACCCTTGATCAAATTATGAATTTTACTTCATATACTTGATGTTGGCAAAAAATCATGAAGTTTGACTTTGGTTTGACCACAGTTGATCTCAGTTTGACTTTTTAACTACTTTGACTGATTTTAACCTATCTGATCATCTGACTGAGCAAATATTTTGGGAAAGTCTTGAAACTTGACATGGGGATTCTTGAACACATATAGGATGCTATGAAGCTCACTTGAAGTCTTGGAAGTCCATTTAGCTTGATGAAAGTCAAAACCCTAGTTTAGGATGCCTTGCTTAGGAGGATGCATTGTCTGAGGGAATTGTCAAACTTTCTGACTAATTGTGAACCTTGTGAACCTCATGAGACATATTGTGAACCTTGTGAACCTCTTAGCACACAAAGTCTTGTCTTGTGAGGGCAAATTTTGGGGTGCAACAGGCTCTTCATTACCAAGATAGGTCTAACAATGACTTATTTCCCCAAGCAGAGTCCTATATTTTATCAGATCTACCAATGATCTCATCCCCAGCTGGGATATCTTGTCAAGCAGATCAGTCAGAAATCTCCACGGGCAGCGGGACCCGAGTCCCGGATCGGTATCTTTTGCATAATCATAGCATTCACATCATATTTCCCCCACATAGCGTAGCATTCCGTCTAATACGGAGCATTACGGCAAAAATCAAACATATTGCATAATCTCAAGTCTGGTTCGAACCAGTCACCTGTAAATACCAACATTCCATCAGCAGTGTATAAAGACTCACAGTCCCCGCAGAACGCCAAAGCGTCCCCTCCACACTCTCAAATACAGATACATGCTCCTTTTGACACTCGTCTGTGTCATCATTCCCCAGTAAAGTCGCCAGAACACTCTCTACAAACAAATACTTGTCCATAACCTGCTTGTCCCGACACTCGTCTGTGTCATCTCCATTTCCCCAGCAGAAAGCCAAAGTGTCCTCTTTGCACTCTCATACACAAATACATGTTTATATATACCCATTCGACACTCTTCCGTGTCATATCATCTCCCTGAAGATATAAGCCACAAATATCCTTGTTAAATACAGAACTTTACATACTCTTTTTGACACCCGTCCGTGTCACCAATCCCCAGCATGGTCGCCTAATCACTTATTATAAACCAAACACTTGTTTATAATACACCTCTCATTTGACACCCGTCTGTGTTATCTTATCCCCACAGATCACTGGATTATCTTTTACACTCAAGTTCATAATTTATACACTTTCTCTTTTGACACCCGTCCGTGTCACTCTTCCCAGCAAGTTAAACACTCGTCTGTGTCTCACTCATGCTTATTTTTACTCATACAGATACTCGTCCGTATTTTGCACACCACTTATTTTCCCTCAGATTCGACACTCGTCCGTGTTCTTTGTTAACCAGTTGATGCTCGACCATATCATCATCTCTAAACATGCGTCAACTTTTGTTTCTACCGATACTCGTCCGTATCATAGTCTTAAGGATGCTCGTCCGCATCTTTAATCTATACACAGTGTCAAACACTTATACCTTTCATTTCTTGGATGTAAACACTCGTCCGTGTTTACTATTCCCCAGTAAGTCCCCAGCAAAACTTCTTTTATCTGACATTCGTCCTATGTCATGATACTTTCGGCAGCCGTCCCTTGCCAGGTGATCGTCCTTCACCTTTGGACGACCGTCCCTCATCCTTCTCCCAACGGAGTCTCCATTATTGGAACTCCTTTGTTATCCGACATTCGTCCTATGTCGTGATATTTAGCAGCCGTCCCCTGCTAGGTGATCGTCCTTCACCATTTTGATGATCATCCTTCATCATTTTACCCGATGGTCATCCCCATCGTTGATTCTGTTATCCGACATTCGTCCTATGTCATGATAAACCCCAAGAGCAGTCGTACCCTGCTAGGTGATCGTCCTTCACCTCTTGATGATCGTCCTTCATCATGCTTATCTGATGGCCGTCCCCATCGTCGACCTTTTCTATCCGACATTCGTCCTATGTCGCGATACTCTCGGTAGCCGTACCCTGCCTGGTGATCGTCCTTCACCCTGGATGACCGTCCCTGATCCTTATCCCCAACCGAGCAGTCATCCCCTGCTAGGTGATCGTCCTTCACCTTTGATGACCGTCCCTCATCATTTATTTCCTTAAACCGATGGCCATCCCCGTCGATGTTTACATTAATTTACAAACCTGATGGTCGTCCCCATCTCTGACTTTACCTTTAATCCCCAGAGAATATTGTTTCTTTACCTGATGGTTGTCACCGTCATAATCTCTATATTTCCCCAGCATATCGGCCGTCCCCATCATTGCTTTATCCCCAGCAGTCGTTCTCTGCTCGGTGGTCGTACTCCATCGCCCTCACTTGATAATTGTATTCTACTCTCCTTTTACAATCTATATCCCTTTTCTTCTTCTCCCCAGTGAGTGCAAATTTCGGACTGTCTTTGGTATTCAACCACAAGTTATCTTGTTCGTCTGTTAAGCCCGTCGCTTACATCTTGCACAGCTAACTCATGCTTGAATAGGGGCAGCTGTAAACACCCCAAATTTGCCCTCACTAATTTCACACCATGTCTTGTGATCTTTCACATTTACATTAGTCCAAGCATATCATTGCATGTTGCATTTTTTGCTTCACTGCATTGGTTCAAGTTCATCTGCATCTAGGGTTTGTGATCTGAGCAATCCAGGATCCATCTGAGCCACTTCAAAGGCCTCCAATCATCTCAAGAGGGTCCATGTATGTTCAATCATTATATTTTATCCTCCAAAGATCAAGGAAGTCAAAGAATCACAAGAACTGGCAAAGCATGGAAGCAGAGCTAGGGTTTAATTGCACAAATGACCTAAAATTAGGGTTTTGGTTTCAGAGGCCATAACTCCAAAATTTTTGGTCATTCTTGTTTCTATTGGTCTTAATATGATATAAAGTTCATGCATACCAAGTTTGATGAAGAAATTCATTATGGAAGTCATCTGATCACTGGGTAGCTTCTTGAGCAAGTCAGAGCAAAATCAGGGCATCTGGAGCCCCCCAACATGGAACCAAAGTGGATTTTTCATCAAATTGAGGTTATTTGATCTTTATTTAATCATTTAAGTGCTTAGGAGTTCACAAAATTGAAGAAAAGTGAGCTAAACCAAAAGTTGCCAAAAATGGAAATGACTTGTAATGTAAACTTTCCATTTTGGGAAAGTTTTTCAACCTCCTCTTTCTCAACCAAAAATGCTTCAAATGAAAAATTATTGGTCATGAAAGTTGTAGATTGGATCATTCCCTTTTCAAAAGGTACAAGAACAAGATCTAATTCATTATGGAACTCAAGTTATGGCTTGTCAAAGTTGGCAAAAATCACATAATTTTCAAGAATGCACCAAAGAGGGATTTTTGCAAAACCTCTTGCCATTTCATTTTGTGACCTCTAATTGACTTCTAAGCATCATACAAACATTGTGCAATGTCTAAGACTCAGAATTTCTCAAAGAATCTCAAGATTTCATGCCTTGCCCATGAAGAAATCTCAAAGGGGCCAAAGTTTCATGAAATTGCAAAATGACCAAGAACTTTTCACAAACATGCTGAATTGCCTCTAAATGAATTCCATGGCCATCCTTGATCCTTTCTTCACCAGACACCCCATTGTACCAAGCCTGCCACTTGCCCATACCTCAAGTACAAGAAATGTTGACTTTTTGCATTTCACACCATACCAATCACACTATGCCACAACAACTCTCTGAACCAATTGCATTTGTTTATACTAACCTAAAGCAAGCCATAACACACAAGAACACAACCAAGAAACCTCAGCATTCTCAAGTTCACAAAAAACTCCCCTCTTGCAAAAACCTTCGAATCTCATAACTCAGCCACCCATTCTTCAAACAAACATCACCATTCACTTCTAAATCACTCACTGACCCAAAACCACCCCTCAAAACAGCCAAGAACACACCACAAACAAAACACGATTTTCTGACCAGTGGAGCACAAACTCACGAACCAGCCTTCCTCAAAGCTCTCCAAGCATCAAAGCTTCTTCAGGGAGGTCATTAGAGGCATTTTGCACCAAGGAAGCAGCCATAAAGCTCAAGGGTTGAAAGCTCCACCTCAGGTAGCCATGCGAATTAATTTTTCCAGAACCTTTATTTCATGTTACTAAATGATTAAGCATGTTCCCCTGAGTACACTGAACTTGTTATTTTTGAAAATGATGAAGAAATGAGAATGTATTGCTTGTCTGAAAGTTTCACCATTTTTGATCTTTGCTTCGAATCTAGAGATTGAGTGAAAAGAAATTGTTTTTGGGGATGGATTTGATCTTAGGAGAGTGAAAGGAGTGAATCTGGAGCTTTAGAGCTCCAGAAAAGACCTAGGGAAGAAGTTGAGAATTTTCAGGTGAGGAGCTGGCCGGAGAAGATGACCGGAGGTCTTCTCCGGCCACCTGAGAGTCATTAAGTGACTAATTAGGGTTAGGGAAAACTTTGAATGTGGACCCTTGGATTTGTCTTTCCCGCGTGCAGTGAATGGCCAAGATCTTTTCATTAGTGATTAATCTGGATTAATTAATAATTTAATTAGGATTAACAGAATTTGAATTTGAGCCGTAGGATAGCGCGCCAGGTCAATCCCTTTAAACCCAGTTTCAATCCAGGCCATCCATTCAACATACTTTTGTTTATTTTATTTTTAATTCAATTTTTCTTATTTATTTTGCACGAATTATTTAAAATACATAGAAAATCCAAAAAAATATTTTTATTCAGCATTTTAATTCCAAATAATTTTCTCAACCCAAAAATATTTTTTATTTTTATTTTTTGCATTTAAAAATTATTTTTTAGACATTAAAATGTTTATTTTAATTAATTAATGAAAATTAATTAATTAAAATATCATTTAGGTTTCTAAAAAATCCCAAAAAATTCATGTTGCATCTTTAAACATTTAGAGACATTGTCATACCATCCACACAAATTTCTTTTTGGTTTTGAATCATTTTGACACTTTTTCTTTGAATTTAGGGTTCATAAAATCCCATTTTTGAACCCTAACTTCAAGAATTATTTTCTGCCTAACCAAGAATGGTATGACCATGGTTCTTTATGCATTGATCTTCATTTGACATGTAGTTTCTAACATATTTTTGCCATAAATTTCTTCTGCCTTTTTGATTTGATTTACATTTTTCCCTTTAGGTACCTTAAACCCTAGATAACTTAGGAAAATCATAACTTTCATTAGGTTAAGAGTTAGGTCTTCTCCCTTGGGGTGTGAAATCATATGGGGTTAGGGTTCCTTTGGTTCCATTTTCAATTTTTTATCTTGTCATTTGCTTCTGTTTTTGAGTTTTGCATCTCATGTTGCATGAAAACCCTAATTTCTCATCTTCCTTTGCATACATCTTGCATAAGCATTCATATAAGAACTTGCCATGACATTTTGTGCATCCACATGACTTCTAAGACATCTTAGGACACATTAGAATCATGTTTGATCATTGCATCATCCATTTGCCATGTTATGCATTCATTTTATTTCATGGGCATTCATGAACTTTCATGCTTCTTTCATGCTTCATTTGCATCCTCATCACTTGTATGATCACTCACATCTCTTGACATGCATTTGCATCATCTCTTAGCATCATTTACATCATGATTATGCTTCTGGTTTTGGTTTGCATCCTTTCATTCATTTCATTTTCATTTCATTTCATTTCCTTTTACTAACTTTTCAGGTGGTAAGTTACTTTGAGAAGTGAATTTGCCTTCACTTCTCACAATCTCCTCTCATCTCTCTTATGCATTCATTGCTGCATTTTGCATTTGTCTTAGAGTGAGCTTGCTCATTCATGTTCCCTCCTCACCTTCTTCCTTCAAGCAACTTATCTTCTTAAGTTAAGTGAGTTGACTTGTTTCTTTTGCTTCTCCTCCTTTCATCTGCTTCTTCCTTGGTGGCTCTTCTTGAAGATCTCTTGCAAGCCTCATAAACCCTAGGGACACCAAAGCATAATAACAATTAGGGTTTGATTAGTCCCCCCGTTAGTTTTACCTTTGTGTCATCTTTTGTGTCTTCTCTTCTCACCTCTTAATCAGGGACTAAACCTTCAAGGTTTTAAGGCTTTGTGATTAAGGTTATGCCTGCATCCTTCTTTTAGGATGGAGTGTATAACTTTAATCCTAAGTGTTAAACCCTTAATGTTGTTTAAACCCCTTAATCAATCCATCTTAATAATCACTAAGACATTAACTTGTAACTTGGGCCTTGCATTAGGGTTCTAATTCTTCCTTAATTGGTTAAGAAGGACTAACCCTAGTGTTAATGGACAAGTCCCCCTCAAGTTGTCTTACAAACCATAAAATCCATTTCTTAATCTTACCATTAACTAAAATCCACTCTAATAAAGGTTTTGTTTTGTCATGAGGTTAATCCCTAATCATGGATAAAGTTGAGGTATCTTCCTCAGCTTAAATGTTCTCATCTATTATCCTTCTATTAGGATGGTGTAATGGGTCCATTAAATCCTTGATTATGGCTTAAACTAATTACTTAACACTAAACAAAAATACCAAAAACATCTGAATCAAACACCTGTATATATCTACTTTCCACAAGCCATATACATATATACAAAGACCCACAAGTCACAACAGAAAGCCAAGGCATCCCCTTTGCACTCTCAAATACAGATACATGCTCCTTTTGGCACTCGCCCGTGTCATCATTCCCCAGCATGGTTACCTAAATAGTCATTGTAAATCAAACACTTGTTTATAATACATTTCTTCTGACATCCGCCTGTGTCGTCTTACCCCCACAGATCTTCGGAATATCTTTTACACATATAAGTTCATAACTTATACACTTCCCTTTATGATACTCGTCCGTATCATACTCTCCCCAGCAAGTTGAACACTCGTCTGTGTCTCACTCATACTTTTTACTCATATAGATACTCGTCCGTATCTTGTATACACCACTTATCTTCCCCAGATTTGATACTCGTCCGTGTTCTTTGTTAACCGGTTGGTACTCGTCTGTACCATCATCTCTGAACATGCGTCAGCGTTTGTTTCTACCGATACTCGTCCGTATCATAGTCTTAAGGATGCTCGTCCACATCTTTAATTTATACACAGTGTCAAACACTTATACCTTTCATCTCTTGAATGTAGATACTCGTCTGTATCTACCATTCCCCAGAGGAGTCCCCAACAAATCCCAATAAATTATTTCCTTTCTATCTGACATTCGTCCTATGTCATGATACTTTCGGCAGCTGTGCCCTGCCAGATGATCGTCCTTCACCCTTTTGATGATCTTCCTTCATCATTCCCCCAGCGGAGTCTCCGTTATTGAAACCCTTTCCTATCCGACATTCATCCTATGTCGTGATATTTTAGCAGCCGTCCCCTGCTAGGTGATCGTCCTTCACCTCTTGATGATCGTCCTTCATCATTATTATTCGATGGTCGTCCCCATCGTTGATCTTGTTATCTGACATTCGTCCTATGTCATGATGAACCCCGAGAGCAGCCATACCCTGCTAGGTGATCATCCTTCACCTCTTAATGATCGTCCTTCATCATGCTTATCCAATGGTCGTCCCCATCGTCGACCTTTTCTATCCGACATTCGTCCTATGTCGTGATGCTTTTAGCAGTCGTCCCCTGCTAGGTGATCGTCCTTCACCTTTGATGACCGTACCTCATCATTTATTTCATTAACCTGATGGTCGTCCCCATCATTGACTTTACCTTTTAATCCCCAGAGAGTCTGGTTACTACTTGATTGCCGTCCCCATCATGATCCCTTTATTTCCCCAGCATGTCGGCCGTCCCCGTCATTGCTTTATCCCCAGCAGTCGTCCTCTGCTCGACGGTCGTTGTCCGTCGCCCGCACTTTATAATCATACTTTACTTCCTTTCACAATCTATATCCTTTTTCTTCTTCATACCCAGTGAGTGCAAATTTTGGATTGTCTTTGGTATTCAACCACAAGTTATCTTGTTTGCCTGTTAAGTCGTCGCTTACATCCTGCACAACTAACTCATGCTTGAATAGGGGAAGCTGTAAACACCCCAAATTTGCCCTCACTAAGTTCACACTATGGCTTGTGATCTTCCACATTTGCATTAGTTCAACCATATCATCTCATATTGCATTTTTTCTTCACTGCATTGGTTCAAAGTCATCTGCATCTAGGGTTTGTGATCTGAGCAATCCCTGAGCCATCTGAGCCACTCCAAAGGTCATCAATCATCTCAAGAGGGTCCATGTATGTTCAAATATCATATTGTATCCTCCCAAGATCAAGGAAGTCATAAAATCACAAGAACTGAGAAAGGCATGGAAGCATAGCCAAGCTTAATTGCACAGATGACCTGAAATTAGGGTTTTGGTTTCAAAGGCCATAACTCCAAATATTTTTGGTCATTCTTGTTTCTATTGGTCTCTATATGTTATAAGGATCATACATACCAATTTTTATGAAGAAATTCAATGGGGAAGGCATCTGATCAATAGATGACTTCTTGAGCAAGTCAGTGCAAAATCAGGGCATCTGAGGCCCCCAATCATCCAACCAAAGGGTCTTCTCCATCATTTTGGGGTGTATATGATCTTTATTTGATCTTAGAAGAAGTTAGAAGTTCACAAAATTGAAGAATTTCAAGCCATTTGCAAAGTTGCCATTTTGGGAAAGTTTTCAACCTCCTCTTTTTGATTCAAAAATGCTTCAAATGAAAAATTCTTGGTCATGAAAGTTGTAGATTGGATCATTCCCTTTTCAAAAAGTACAAGAACTTGATCTAATTCATCATAGAACTCAAGTTATGGCCTTGCAAAGTTGGGAAAAATCACAAAATTTCACTTATGTACCAAAGAGGGAAACTTGCAAAAACTCATGTCAAACCAATTTGTGACCTCTAATTGACTTCTAACCATTACACAAACCTCATACATGACCTATAATTCAGAATTGCCCAAAGAATTCTCAAGTTTCATGCCTTGATCATCAAGTATTTCAAAAAGGGCCAAACTTCCCCAAAATTGCAAAATGGATCAAATTTCTTCAGCCACTTGTGTCAGCTACAAAATATGACTTCCATGGACCTCCTTGAAGCAAGCTGACTCGAGCCATACCCTTGTACCATGCCTGAACCAGCCCATGCCTTCACTTACACAAATGTTGACTTTTTGCATATTGAACCATACCAATCAGCATAGGCCACCAACAACTCTCTGACCTATCAAGGATTGATATGTGTACCAAAGGCAAGCCATTTCACACAAGCTTGGAACCTGAATCCTCCCACAACTCAGCACACACCAAAATCCCCTCTTATGCATTTCTCTTTGAAACTTAGCACACAAGCTTCAAACCTCAAAACAAATTCCAAAGAACAACTCACCATCACCCTTTGATCATTTCCCAACCATCACCTTGCCCGGAAACCCCCCATATCAAACATACGATTCTGGCCCCTCCTTGAACTGAGCTTCAGTAAACTTCCAAAAGAGTCCACAAAAGCTTCATCCAAGCATCCCAGAAGCAAGAGGGAGTCAAAAGAAGGTGGTTTGCATTAAGAAGAAGGCCCAGGCAGCTCCATTGGCAAAGCTTCATCTCAGGTATCATCCAAGAACATTTTTCCAGAACTTGCGTTTTAAGTTATAAACTGATTCTATGTGGTGTGTTGATCATTTTGAGCTTTGAACCATTGAAAATGGTTGAGTGTGTAGGATGTATTTGATCTCTAAAATTTTTGTGTGTTTTCCGTTTTGATTCGTTTCTCATGATTCATGTAAAATAAATGTTGTTTGTTTGCTGATTCGTGTTCCATGAAGCTTGGGGTTTGATTCTGGGCAGTTTTTAGGTTTTGGGGTGGCTTAGGGAGAGAGTTAAGGTTTTGAGAGTTAAGCCAGTTTAAATTATGACCATAGGATCATGTTTGCCCGCGCATACGAATGGCCCAGATCTTTCCAATTAGCCATAATCCTGATTATTTAGATTAATTAATTTTAATTAACCAGATGCAATCCCAGCCTTACGTTCACGCGCGCAGTCTCCCTGGGTTTGAATCCTGGCCATGGATCATGCTGACTTTCCTTTTCTTTGTTTTTTATTTTATATTTTATTCATTTCTTTTCACATTTTATTTAAAATAGTAAAAATACTTCAAAAATTCTGAAAATTTTTATTACATCTTTTATTAATTTTCAGAACCCAAAAATATTTTTACTTTTATTTTTTGCATTAAAAATTATTTTTAAATCATTTAAATGATTATTTTTAATTAGTTAATGAGAATTAATTAATTAAAAATACATTTAGGTATTTAAAAATCCCAAAAAAATTCAGAGAGCATTTTAAAACATTTACAAACATTTACAAACTCACAAGACAAATTTATTTTTGGTTTTAATCATACTTTGGCAATTTTCATTTGAATTAGGGTTCTTTAATTTGAATATTTTCAACCCTAACTTCAAAAATTCATAACTTTTGATCCAAGTTGAGTTTGTGAATGGTTCTTTTTTCATTGTGTTATACATTCTTTCTAGCATCTAAAAACATTTTTGTTTCATTTTTATCTTTCATTTTCCATTTGTTTAGCATTTTACCTTTAGGATCACCCTTAAAACCCTAGAAACTTAGGAAATTCATAAGTCCCTTAGGGTTTAGCTTCTGACCTTCCCCTTTGGACAATGAACTTGTATAGGTTTAGGGTTCCTTTAAGGCCATTTTCAATTTTTTATCTTACCATTTGCTTCTGATTTTGATTTTGCATTGCATCTTGTACATAAACCCTAATTTTTGCCTTCATTTGCATTCATTCTTCATATGCTTGCATACATGAACTTGCCATGACATTTTGTGCATCCACATGACATATAAGACATCTTAGGACATATTGAAATCATGTTTGATCATTGCATCATCCATTTGTCATGTTATGCATCCATTGCATTTCATAATTTTTCATGATCTTTCATGCCTCCTTTCATGTTTCATTTGCATCTTCATTGCTTGTATGATCATCCTCATCTCTTGACATACTTTCACATCATCCCATAGCATCATGTACATCTTGAGCTTGCTTCTGGTTTTGGTTTCATCCTTGCATTTCATATCATTTCCTTTTCATTTCATTTCTTGTTGCTAACTTTTCAGGTGGTAAGTGTTGGAGAAGTGAATTTGCCTTCTGTAAACACCCCAAATTTGCCCTCACCCATTCACACCATGGCTTGTGATCATTTCATATGCATAAACACAATCATAACATTTC
Organism: Lathyrus aphaca; assembly: GCA_963966055.1. Lineage (NCBI taxonomy): Eukaryota > Viridiplantae > Streptophyta > Magnoliopsida > Fabales > Fabaceae > Lathyrus > Lathyrus aphaca. Next base: position 219,369,113 of record OZ014519.1, read on the forward strand.
ATACCACAATTTTGAGTCTTTGCATTGGTTCTAAGTCATCTGCATCTAGGGTTTGTGATCTGAGCAATCCAAGAGCTTCTTGAGCCACTCCAAAGGTCATCAATCACTTAAAAGGGATCCATATGTGTTCAAGTATCATATTTTATCCTCTCAAAGTCAAGAATGTCAAAGAATCACAAGAACTGGGATTGGTATGGAAGCAGAGCTAGGCTTGACTGCACAAATGACCTGAAATTAGGGTTTTGGTTTCAGAGGCCATAACTTCAAATTTTTTGGTCATTCTTGTTTCTATTGGTCTCTATATGATATAGGGAGTATGCATATCAATTTTCATGAAGAAATTCCATGGGGAAGTCATCTGATCAAGAGTTGACTTTTCAGACAAGTCAGTGCAAAATCAGGGCATCTGAGGCCCCAAATGACCCAACCAAGGGGTGATCTTCATCATTTTGGGTGCATATAATCTTTATTTGATCATAGAAGAAGTTGTAAGTTTACAAAATTCAAGAATTTCAAGTTTTTGCAAAGTTGACTTTTTAGGGCAAGTTTGACTTTTAAGGAATTTGTCATTTTAAGCAACTTTTCAATCCTTACTTTTGGATCCAAAAATGCCTCAAATGAAAGAACTTTGGTCATGAAAGTTGTAGATTAGATCTTTCCCTTTTCAAAAAGTACAAGAACATGACCTAATTCATTTTGGATCAAAAGTTATGGTTCATCAAAGTTGGCTAAAATCACTAAAATTCAAATTATGCACCAAATGAGAAACTTGCAAAACTTTGTACCAAGGCAAATTTGTGACTTCTAATTGATGTCAAACCATTACACAAACATCACATGTGACCTAAAAATCAGAATGGGCCAAGAGTTTCTCATTTGTTTGGCCTTTGGAGCAAGATATTTTCATGAAAAGCAAAAGCAAAGTCAAGTTGCAAAAGCTCATGATCACTTCTCATCCACTTGCTACCTTGGATGCTGAACCACCCTAGCCTTTCCCCTCACCATGCTGCGCAGCCCACAGCCCTTGTACTTGGCTAGAACAAGACCCATGCCTTCTCTTACACAAAGTTGACATTTTGCAAAAGCCACCATACCAATCAATAAAGCACATGTCATGTCATCTGACCAATGAGATTTGTTTATGTGGATCAAATGCAAGCTAAACACAACAAGAGGCAAGGCTGAAACTCACCACAACTCAGCATCCACAAACTCTCTCCAACTTGCATTTTCCTTCGAAACACTCTCCATAGGCCACAAACATACAAACAAACTTCACCAATCATCTCACCATGCTTCACTGAACACAAACCAACACTCAAAACAGCCTGAAAGCCATTGAATCAAAAACACGATTCCTTCACTCCACTAAACAGAACTTGTTCAAACTTCCAAACCAGCCATTCTAAACTCCAACTAAGCACTGCAAGCTTCTCAGGAAGTCCATTAGAGGCATTTTGGATCAAAGGGCCAGCCAGAAAGTGTCAGAAATCAAAGCTCCAGTTCAGGTGAGCTCAAGAACTTTTTTTCCAGAAACTTCTTTTTAAGTTCTTAAATGATTCTCCATGTTCCACTGATCATGCTGACATGTTTTGTTTCGAAAATAGTTGAGTATTGAGCATGTATGCTGTTCCTGAAATTTGTTTGACCTAAACCCCTTTTGATTCGATTCAGCCTGGATACGAAAAATAAATGCATTTTGTTTGTTGATTCATGTTGTGTGATGTCTGGGGATGGATTCTGGGCAGAAAGATTGTGTTTTAGATACCTAGGGAGTGAGATTGAGATTCTCAGGGGAGAGTGTGGCCGGAGAAGATGACCGGAGGTCATTTCCGGCCACCTGAAAGTCATTAGTAACTTAATTAGGGTTAGGGCAAACTTTGAACGTGGACCCTTGGATCTGTCTTCCCGCGCGCATTTGAGTGGTCTGGATCATGTCATTAGTTGATAATTAGGATTAATTTATTTAATTAATTGAAATTAGGAAGTTTGAACTTGGGCCGTCCAGATGCGCGCCCAGTCAAACATTTTAAACCCAGTTTCAATCTGAGCCTTCCATCCTGCATACTTCCCATTTATTTCATTTTATTTTCTTTTTATTTCATTTAATTTCTCCATTTATTTTAAAATAGTAAAACTTATTTAAAAATTCTGAAATTTTTTATACAAGTTATTATTTAATTTCAGAACACAAAAATATTTTTATTTTTATTTTTAGCATTAAAAAAGTATTTTTAAATATTTAAAAGTTTCTTTTTAATTAATTAATGGGAATTAATTAATTAAAAATACTTTTAGGTATTTAAAAATCACCAAAAAATTCATGAAACCTTTGAAAACATTTAGAAACATTGTCCAACCCTCAAACCAAATTTCTTTTTTGATCTTGATGCATTTTAAGAATTTTCCATGGAATTAAAATCATTTTGATGCATTATTTTGATCCAAACTTCCAAAAATCATTTCTGCCTAACCCTAAAGAGTTGGACTTTGATTCTTTTTGCATTGTGTTTAGCATATCATGTAGTTTGTAAGATTAAATGGTCATGATTTGATCTTTCATTTTCCATTTGTTTGGCATTTTTCTTGTTAAAGAACCCTAAAACCCTAGAAAACTTAGGAAAATCATAACTTGAATTAGGTTAAGAGTTGGAACTTCTCCTTTGGGCAGTGAGTTAGTATAGGATTAGGGATCCTTTGAATGCATTTTCAATTTTTTATCTTAATGTTTGCTTCTGATTTTGGTTTGTGTTTGATGCTTTGATCATAAACCCTAATTCATGCTTTCCTTTGCATCCATCTCTCATATGCTTGCATACCATGACTTGCCATGACATTTTATGTATTCATTTGATTCAATATACATCTTAGGGCATATTAGAATCATGTTTGATCATTGCATCTTTCATTTGCCATGTTGTATGTCATTTGCATTCCATAACTTTTCATGAACATCCATGGCTCAAAGCATGCTTCTCTTGCATCCATATGTTTGTATGATCATTTCCATGTGTTGCCTCATGTTTGTAGCATCTCATAGCATCATTAACATCATGTATGTGCTTCTGGTTTTGTTTCTCATCATGCCATCCCATCCCATTTTGCATTGCATTGCATTTCTCTTCTAACTTTTCAGGTGGTAAGTGGCTTTGAGAAGTGAATTTGCCTTCACTTCTCATACTTTCTTTTCATCTCTCTTTTGCATCCATGCTGCATTTTGTTATGTGTTTGAGATTGAGCTTGCTCATTCTTCTCCTTCTCACTTTCTTTCCTCAAGTGACTTGCCTTCTTAAATGAAGCAAGTTGCTTTGCTTCTCCTGATCCTTTCATCTGTTTCCTGGTGGTTCCTCTGAAGACTTTTCTTGTAAACCTCACAAACCTTAGGAACAACCAAGCATGACAATGATTAGGGTTTTGATTAGTCCCCCATTAGTTTTACCTTTGTGTCATCTTTGTGTCTTCTCTTCTCATCTCATAATCAAGGACTAAACCTTAAAGGTTTTAAGGCTTTGTGATTAAGCTTATGCCTGCATCCTTCTATTAGGATGGAGTGTATAACTTTAATCCTAAGTGTTAAACCCTTAATGTGTTTAACTCCTTTAATCAATCCATTTAATAATCATCAAGACATCAAGCTTGTAACTTGGGCCTTGTATTAGGGTTCTAATTCTTCCTTAACTGGTTAAGAAGGACTAACCCTAGTGTTAATGGACAAGTCCCCCTCAAGTTGTCTTACAAACCCTAAAAATCACTTCATCATCATACCAATTAAATAAAAATCCGCTTAATAAAGGCTTTGTTTTGTCATGAGTTTAATCCCTAATCATGGATTAAGTTGAGGAGCATTCCTCAGCTTAAACATTCTCATCTTTTATCCTTCTATTAGGATGGTGTAATGAGTCTGTTTAATCCCTGATTATGGCTTAACCTCATTACTTAACACTAAACAAAAACACCAAAAAAAACATCTAAATAATCACAAGTAGGTTAATGATCTTAATCCTACATCAAAGGTGATTAAGTGTGAGAATCTGACTTCACACTTAAGGTATTCTCATTACCCCTAATCAGAGGGAAGATGTGATGAGTTTACTAAATCCATTGGTTCAGGCTTAAGCTCATTAACTTATGACAAACTTTCAAAAGCAATAAAAGACTGAAAACTCAAAAGCAAACAATAATCGTCTCCTCCGGGATTCTTTTCTCATCTCATTCACTCACAACCGAGAACTTGCTTCTTCCGTCTAATGCAAGACAGTTTGCACCTGAGCCAGACAGGTCATACACTTGAGCATAGACAAGCAAGCAGTTCACAAGTCAATTCATCTTTCAGTCTCTTTGGGTCGAACTACGGTGTTCTGACTTCCTCATTGCACGAGAGGATACGTAGGCATAACTTAACGGTTATAGAACAAAAGTCTTTGTATATTCCCCCTCTTTCTAGCCTTATCCTTTTAGCCTCATACTCCTGAGCATGTCACTCTTGTTCTTACACTGACACTGTATATATTACACTTGCACTTCTTTTACACAGACACCTGTACATCCTTTTCCAGCTCTTTTGCACACAAAATTGCACTGACACTACCCCTTTAATACACAAATCTTTTAAGCGTGGATCCCGTCGAGTACGACGGACAATCTGGGTGCTAATACCTTCCCAGGTTGTAACCGACCCCCTTTCTCAGTCTCTCTGGTTCGCAACCGTCTTATCCATCTTTTTCTAGGTCTACGCAGCATTGCCTTTCCTCCGGGATAAAAATGCCTAGCTGGCGACTCTTTTCATCTCCAGTGAGTTCACTGCTGTGTGTTCTCATTGTCCCCTCTCGCCGACCGTTCGCGTCTGTACCATATTTGAGCCAGTCTCATCTTTTGGGAGCGACACCTTCACTTCTCACAATCTCTTCTCATCTCTTTTATGCATTCTTTGCTGCATTTTACTTGTGTTTTAGAATGAGCTTGCTCATTCATTCCCCTCACTCTCTTTCATTCTTTGTTGCATCTTAAGCGAAGTAAGTTGTCTTGCTTACTTCTTTCTCTTTTCCTTCCATCCTGCTTCTTCCTTGGTGGCTCTCTTGAAGATCTTCTTGCAAGCTTCATAAACCCTAGGAACACCCAAGCATGATCACAATTAGGGTTTGATTATTCCCCCCATTATTTTTACCTTTGTGTCATCTTTGAGTCTTCTCTTCTCATCTCTTAATCAAGGACTAAACCTTAAAGGTTTTAAGGCTTTGTGACTAAGGTTATGCTTGTATCCTTCTATTAGGATGGAGTGTATAACTTTAATCCTAAGTGTTAGACCCTTAATGTGTTTAAACCCTTTAATCAATTAACCTAATAATCATCAAGACATCTAGCTTGTAACTTGGGCCTTGCATTAGGGTTCTAATTCTTCCTTAATTGGTTAAGAAGGACTAACCCTAGTGTTAATGGACAAGTCCCCCTCAAGTTGTCTTACAAACCATAAAATTCACTTCTTAATCTTACCATTAACTAAAATCCACTTTAATAAAGGCTTTGTTTTGTCATGAGGTTAATCCCTAATCATGGATTAAGTTGAGGTATCTTCCTCAGCTTAAATGTTCTCATATATTATCCTTCTATTAGGATGGTGTAATGAGTCCATTAAATCTTTGATTATGGCTTAAACTCATTACTTAACACCAAACAAAACTCCCAAAAACATCTAAATAAATGCAAGTAAGGTAATGATCTTAATCCTACATCATGGTGATTAAGTGTGAGGTGTTTACTTCATACTTAAGGTATTCTCATTACCCCTAATCAGAGGGAAGATGTGATGAGTTTACTAACCCTTGGTTTAGGCTTAAGCTCATTTTCTTATGACAAACTCCAAAAGCAATAAAAGATTGAAAATATCAAAAACAAACAAAAATCGTCTCCTCCGGAATTCTTTTCTCACCTCATTCACTCATAAACGAGAACTTGCTTCTTCCGTCTAATGCAAGACAGTTTGCACCTGAGCCAGACAGGTCATACACTTGAGCATAGACAAGTAAGCAGTTCACAAGTCAATTTATCTTTCAGTCTCTTTAAGTCGAACTACGGTGTTCTGACTTCCTCATTGCACGAGAGGATACGTAGGCATAACTTAACAGTTATCGAACAAAAGTTTCTGTATATTCCCCCTCTTCCAGCATTGTTCTTTTAAGCCTCATGGTCTTGAGCTTTGCACTCTTTTCTTGCACTAACACTCTTTTATTTCACTTCACATTTCTTTTGCACTGACACTTTCATTCTTTTCCAGCTTTGATACACAGAATAGCACTGACATTACCCCTTTAAACACAAATCTTTTAAGCGTGGATCCCGTCGAGTACGACGGACAATCTGGGTGCTAATATCTTCCCAGGTTGTAACCAACTCCCTTTCTTAGTTTCTCTGGTTCGCAACCGTCTTATCCATCTTTTCTTAGGTTTATGCAGCATTACCTTTCCTTCGGGATAAAAATGCCTAGCTGGCGACTCTTTTCATTCTTCTCCTTTCGCCGACCGTTCGCGTCTGTACCCCTCTTGACCGAGTGTCATTTGGTGGGAGCGACAACTACCCCTAATAATTTAATTGAATCCAATACTTTAGCCAGCAAATTTTTAAGTTTTTTTTTATCCTGGAATTGTTTTGTACAATGCCGAAATCCCCTACAAATGCCCTTACCGAAAGGGCCGGACCCATGGTGCCTTGCTCCGGACCATCCATCACAGAATTGGGTCAAGAACTCGCAAGTAATTCCAGCCCAGAAACAACCATATTGGTATGTTCATAGCTTGTAATAAAGTTGCCACACTAGATATACTTAGTATAAGAAAGTACATAAATTACAATGTAAAAATACCTTAAGTTTAGAGAATGGTATAAGAAAGTACTATAATATCATAATCATTCATTTACATAATCGTGATTAGATCCATCTTGGAATAAATTCAATCTTATAATAATTTTAGAGAATGGAAAAAATCTTACTAATAAAGGGATATGATGAGATGACCGAGTTCTTTGTCTGACTGTCGTAAACATTGGTGGCTCCGAGAGATGGAACCATGATTCCTGTGAGACTGGTTGTTACCATTTTATTGATGTTACTGTCTTGCTCATAATTACGAGACTCTAATGCAAAACATCACGAGATTTCTTTCATGTAAGCATGTTGAAAGTGGTTAGCTTTTATATGTGATATTATATTAGTATTATTTCGGTAATGATGTTGAAATTTCCTACTAGTGGAAGTACTTTTAAAGATTGAAATTGTCTTCCCATGACTAAGTCATTATGCCCCTGAGTTGGAATCAAAGCGACATTTGTGTTGCTATTTCTAGTTATGGTGTATGTTTCTTGATTACTAGTCATTTCCTATGATATAATATAACCTGCTTCATAGATTCTCTTAATCACGTTCTCTTTTTTCAATATAATAATTATAATAATAATAATAATAATAATAATAATAATAAATATCTATCAGCAAACTACGCATATCCTCAATCGTCAGCAAATATGTATAATCACTACTATAAAACGTACAAACAACAACGATAGATTTACAACGAACTCTTATAAACCGCTGCATAGGTTAAAATTTCCGCAACTAAATTTATATACAGTAATTTAATGATAATTGTCTTAAAATCGTAATAACAAATCACACACATACTAAACATGTACCACGATAACACATATTCTTATTTCACCAGCATCACGATCAATCATCAATCACATTGTTATTGATCATATTCAAAATACACAATCCCATACAAGAGTATTTTACAACACTCAAATATCTCATATGCACTACAGTTATGTAATGCAATGTAACATCGACTCAACTCATGCTCGTCACGGTCCCTATAATACCTTGTATTTTATTAAATGCTCAAGATAATATTAATTGAGATCAATAGAGTTCCGGTTTCATCTGAGAGTTATCTGTTAAGATAATTAGAACACCCAATAAGCTCGAATTGAATTAATTAATATCATCTGACTATGAGGTTTTAATTAATTGATGCATTAAAGACATTTTTTGATACTCTCAATTTATGGATCAGTTAGTGTTACTAACTGATAGATATTTTCCTATATCATTTCAATTATCTCATTTGTTCTAAAAATAGAAACAAAAAGAGAGGAAGTAGAGAGAAGTAAAGAGCAAGAGCAAGAAGAAGAAGAAGAAGAAGAAGGAACCCTAGAGAGGAGAAGAAGCTTGGATCATCACCATTCTTCATCAAATCATCTCTTCATCTTCATCCTCATTGTTAGAGCATTAGGTTATAAGTTGATAAAAATGATTAATTTGATAAATCAATGTTTCTAACGGTTTAAATGTGGAAATAATCGGGTAGTATAATCGGGTTATATGTATATTGAACCTATTAAACTTGCTATGATGTTCCACTGTAATTTGTGAATGTTTCAAAGATTTTTGAGTAAGAAAAATGATGAATATCACATTACGCGCAACCGTTAACCGGTTAACAAGGTTTGGTTAACCAGTTAACACGTTTTGGATACTGAACGTGAAAAATGAGTGGATTATTATTATTATTGCTATGTTATTCAATTATTATTATTATTATAATATTTAAGTCATACACATTTTTTATAAGCTAGAATTATATTGAAAAGGAGAACTAAGGGTTCTCAATCTTGCTTACAAAAGAACGGCAAAAATTGTTGAGAGAAAATTACAAACCAATTACCGGTTACGAATAATAAAAAATAGGATCTTTAACGAATTCGTAAAAATTGCAATTGGGATGTGTAATCTTCCCGATGTACGACCATCTCCAAAGTAAAGTTTTGATACTCCACACCATATCCAAAACGTTTCACCTTTCATTACTAAAAATAATGACATTCCTAAGTAACCGTATATGCCCAATAGTTGCCATCCAAACACATCTTTCCTTCCCTCTCTTCATTCCCTTATGATTTCCCACGCGACACCACCACAAGAAACTCTCTTTCAAATTAGTTGTTTCCAAAGTGTTACACCCAAACCAATATGCCACCTCCTTCCAAACCAATCTAGATACTCTACACCCTAAAAATAAATGATCTGTTGATTCCGATCACCCACTACAAAAACCACAATCATAATCGTTGTTGACAAAATGACACCCTCTAACGGTTAAATTGACCTTAGAAGGTATTCTATTCAAAAGACCTCTCCAAACAAAGCACCTCACCTTATAAGGAACCTTCATTCTCCACAAAAAAGAAAACGCTTCATCAAAATCATTCTTAGGACCATACGGAATCCTAAAAGGATCCGTAAGAGCTCTAAGGCTAGACACCGAAAAGACTCCAGAAGCTTCTACTTTCCAACTGACCCTGTCACCCCCGTCTCCCGCCGAACCTACATCTTGCAACAATGTTGACAAGATCCCCACTGCCTACACTAAGCCACCGTCCTGCATACTAGACGCAACATCATCTTGATCTTGCATAAGTCGGTTCGCTACTGAGGGATACTATTGTAAACACCCCAAATTTGCCCTCATCCATTCACACCATGACTTGTGATCATTTCATATGCATAAACATAATCATACCATCTCATATCACATTTTGATTCACTGCATAGTTTCTAAGTCATCTGCACCTAGGGTTTGTGATCTGAGCAATCCAAGAGCCTTTTGAGCCACTCCAAAGGCAACCAATCACTTCAAAGGGGTCCATGTGTGTTCAAGTATCATATTACATCCTCTCAAAGTCAAAAATGCCAAAGAATCACAAGAACTGGGATTGGTATGGAAGCAGAGCCAGGTTTGATTAAACAGTTGACCTAAAATTAGGGTTTTGGTTTCAGAGGCCATAACTCCAATTTTTTGGTCATTCTTGTTTCCATTGGTCTCTATATGGTGTAGGGAGTATGCATATCAATTTTCATGAAGAAATTCCATGGGGAAGTCATCTGATCAAGAGTTGACTTTTCAGACAAGTCAGTGCAAAATCAGGGCATCTGAGGCCCCCAATGACTCAACCAAGGGGTGATCTTCATCATTTTGAGTGTATATGATCTTTATTTGATCATGGAAGAGGGTTGAAGTTCACAAAAATCAAGAATTTGAAGTTTTTTGCAAAGTTGACTTTTTAGGGCATGGTTGACTTTTCAAGAATATGTCATTTTATGCCACTTTTCAAACCTTACTTTTTGATCCAAAAAAGCTTCAAATGGAAAAACTTTGGTCATGAAAGTTGTAGAATACATTTTTCCCTTTTCAAAAAGTACAAGAACATGATCTAATTCATTTTGGATCAAAAGTTATGGTGTGACAAAGTTGGCAAAAATCACTAATTTTCAAGACATGCACCAATTGGAAAATTTGCAAAACCATGTATCAAGGCCATTTGTAACTTCTAGTTCACTTCAAACCAATGTACAAACATCACATAAGTTCTAAAAATCAGAATTGAACCAAGGTTTCTCATGTTACATGGTTTGTATAACAAGACATTTTCATGAAGTTTCAAAAGTGATCAAGTTGCAAAACCACTCATCACACTTCACCAACTTGCTGCATTGGCTATTGAACCTTTCTAGCTTCACACACACACCATGCTGCGCCAGCCCATGCTCTTGTACCAAGCTAGAACTTAGCCCATGCCTCTCTTACAACAAAGTGGACATTTTGCAAAAGTGAACATCCCAATCACAGCAGGCCAGGTCACATCATCTGACCAATGGGAGTTCTTTATGCAAGGAAAATGCTAGCCATTTCATACATCAAGCCAGCCTGAAGCAAGCCCTAGCACAACATACACAAACTCACCCCATTTTGCATTTCTCTTCGAATCTGCCTGCACAACTCACAAACATTCAAACAAGTTTCACTAATCATCTCACCATGTTTCATTGAGCCTAAACCAACAAGACACAAGCCTGAATCCAGCAAGAACACCTCATTCCCATTTTCACTCCAACTTGCAGTTTCCTTCGAAACATCTTCCACAGCTCACAAACACCCAAACAAGCTTCACAAACCTTCTCAAAACATCACCCTGACCACAAACAACCCTTCACCATTGCCAGAAACAGCCTGAATCACCATCACCATTTTCAACTGAGCTTGAGCAGAAGCTGCTCAAACTCCTCAACCAGCCAACTTAAACTCCTTCTAAGCATTCAAGCATCATCAGAGGATCAAGTGGAGTGGATTACATCAAGAGGGGAGGTCAGAAAGTTGCCGGATTGAAAGCTTCGAAACTCAGGTAGCTCAAGAACATTTTTTCCAGAAATCATTTTTTAAGTTCCTAAGTTGTTCTATATGCTTCACTGATTGTTCTGATGCCTTTAGTTTCGAAAATGGTTGGAAAATGAGGATGTAATCGTGTTCTGAAACTCTGTGACCTAAAAAATGTTTTGCTCGATTCATGAGTTTGGGGAAAAATAAATGAGCTTTGGCCTGGGGTTTTGATTCAGTAAGTTGTGGGGATCATTTCCATGTTTTTAGATTTCATTTTAGTTAGGTTTTGAGAGTTTTAGAAATTTTCAGGTGGGGTTCCCACCGGAGAAGACGACCGGAGGTCTTCTCCGGCCACCTGAAAATAATTAGGGTTTAATCCCTGTAATTAAGAGAGTTTGAATCTGGAGCGTTCGATTGCCTTGACCAGTTGACTTGCCGCGCGTGTGAATGGTCCAGATGTGGTCATTAAACCCTAATCACTATTTTTTATTTAATTAATTGAGTTTAAGTCAGTTTGAATATGGGCCATCAGATGACGCGCGCAGTCAACCCATTCAAACTCAGAAGCCATCCCAGCCCTCCATTCGTTTGACTTTCCATTTTATTTTATTTCATTTCATTTATTTCATATTTGTTTTGCATAATTAATTTAAAATAGCAAAATTGTTTTAAAAATTATGAAACTTTTTGTCATGAGTTTCATTAATTTTTAAAACACAAAAATATTTTTATTTTCATTTTTAGCATTTAAAAAGTATTTTAAAATATTTAAAAGTTTATTTTTAATTGATTAATGAAAATTAATTTATTAAAAATACTTTTAGGTATTTAAAAATCACCAAAAAATTCATGAAATGTTCTAAGACATTTAGAAACATTGTCCAACCTTCAAACCAAATTTGTTTTTTGATCTTGATGCATTTTGAGAATTTTTCATTGAATTAAAATCATTTTTGTGCATTAATTTGATCCAAAGTTCAAAAAATCATTTCTGCCTATCCATGAAGAGTTGGACATTGATTCTTCTTGCATTGCATTGTGTTTAGCATGTAGCTTATGAGATTAAATGGCCATGATTTGATCTTTCTTTTTCCATTTGTTTGATAATTTTCTTGTTTAGGAACCCTAAAAACCCTAGAAACTTAGAAAATTCATATCTTGAGTTAGGTTAGGAGTTGAGACTTCTCCTTTGGGCATTGGTTTAGTATAGGATTAGGGGTCCTTTGAGTGGCATTTTCAATTTTTTATCTTAGGGTTTGTTTCTGATTTTGAGTTTTGTTTGAAGTATGGTTCATAAACCCTAATTTGGGCTTTCATATGCATCCATCTTGCATTCTCTTGCATAACATGACTTTCCATGACATTTCAAGCATCCATTTGATTCATTTGACATCATAAGACATATTGAAGGCATGTTTGATCATTGCATCATGTATTTGCCATGTTGTATGCCATGTGCACTTCATAACTTTTCATGTATGTTCATGCTTCCTAACCTGCTTCATTTGCATTCATGAACTTGTATGAACATTTCCATGTGCTGCCTCATGTTTGTAGCATCTCATAGCATCATTAACCTCTCATATATGCTTCTGGTTTTGTTTCTCATCATGTCATCTCATCCCATTTTGCATTGCATTGCATTTTCTTTTCTAACCTTTCAGGTGGTAAGTGATTCTGGGAAGTGAATTTGCCTTCACTTCTCACAACTTTTCTTTCCATCTCTCTTGCATCCATGCTGCATTTTTATATGTGTTTGAGTTTGAGCTTGCTCATTCTTCTTCTTCCCACTTTCGTTCTTCAAGTGACTTGACTTCTTGAATGAAGCAAGTCACTTTGCTTCTCTTGATCCTTTCATCTGCTTCCTGGTGGTTCCATTGAAGATTGTTCTTGAAAACCGCACAAACCTTAGGAACAACCAAGCATGACAATGATTAGAGTTTTGATTAGTCCCCCCTCTTAGTTTCACCTTTGTGTCTCTCTTGAGTCTTCTCTCCTCATCTCATAATCAGGGACTAAACCCTAAAGGCTTTAAGGCTTTGTGATTAAGCTTATGCCTGCATCCTTCTATTAGGATGGAGTGTATAACTTTAATCCTAAGTGTTAAACCCTTAATGTGTTTAAATCTCTTAATCAATTCACATAATAATCATCAAGACATCACACTTGTAACTTGGGCCTTGCATTAGGGTTCTAATTCTTCCTTAAATGGTTAAGAAGGACTAACCCTAGTGTTAATGGACAAGTCCCCCTCAAGTTGTCTTACAAATCATAAAAATCACTTCATCATCATACCATTAAATAAAATCCACTTAATCAAAGGCTTGTTTTGTCATGAGTTTAATCCCTAATCATGGATTAAGTTGAGGAGCTTTCCTCAGCTTAAACACCCTCATCTATTATCCTTCTATTAGGATGGTGTAATGAGTCTGTTTAATCCTTGATTATGGCTTAACCTCATTACTCAACACTAAACAAAAACACCAGAAACATCTAAATAATCACAAGTAGGTTAATGATCTTAATCCTGCATCAAAGGTGATTAAGTGTGAGAAGCTGACTTCACACTTAAGGCATTCTCATTACCCCTAATCAGAGGGAAGATGTGATGAGTTTACTAACCCATTGGTTTAGGCTTAAGCTCATTAACTTATGACAAACATCCAAAAGCAATAAAAGATTGAAAACTCAAAAACAAACAATAATCGTCTCCTCCGGGATTCTTTTCTCATCTCATTCACTCACAACCGAGAACTTGCTTCTTCCGTCTAATGCAAGACAGTTTGCATCTGTGCCAGACAGATCATACACTTGAGCATAGGCAAGTAAGCAGTTCACAAGTCAATTCATCTTTCAGTCTCTTTGGGTCGAACTACGGTGTTCTGACTTCCTCATTGCACGAGAGGATACGTAGGCATAACTTAACAGTTATCGAACAAAAGTCTCTGTATATTCCCCCTCTTTCTAGCTTTATTCTTTAGCCTCATTATCTTGAGCATATTCTCATTCCTGCACTGACACTTTCATATTTCACTTCACTTTTCCCTTGCACTAACACCTGTACATCCTTTTCCAGCCATTGTATACACAAATTGCACTGACACTACCCCTTTAAAACACAAATCTTTTAAGCGTGGATCCCGTCGAGTACGACGGACAATCTGGGTGGTAATACCTTCCCAGGTTGTAACCAACCCCCTTTCTCAGTCTCTCTGGTTCGCAACCGTCTTATCCATCTTTTTCTAGGTTTATGCAGCATTACCTTTCCTCTGGGATAAAAATGCCTAGCTGGCAACTCTATTCATCTCCAGTGAGTTCACGGCTGTGTGTTCTCACTGTCCCCTTCGCCGACCGTTCGCGCTTGTACCGGGATGCAAATCTTTGGGAGCGACAGCTTGGCGACTCTGCTGGGGAACCTTATACTGCAACCAGGGCTTCTGGTTCTTTTTGTGGGTTCCTCCTAGCGCTTGTTTGATTTGTGTTTACTGGGGTGTTATGTGCTTATTTGTGTTTGTATTTTTGTATTTATTTATTTCTTTATGTACAGTTGATTACTGCTTTCTTTATAGCTTTGCATTATATAATATTGTCATACTGTGCTGCTGGCTGGATCTTTTTGTTTGCTTTGGTGGGTGGGTGTTCCATTGAGAGTTAAGGTCCTATACCTGGGACCTGAGTGACACCTAGGCTAGAGTGAATCATATTCTTTCCCATTCCATCTCGGTCTGGTGCGGGAATATGAAACACGGTTCAGATATGGGTTTCTTCTTGAGAACTCTGTGTTGCAGATTTCCTGCAATGCTAGGGCTATCTGGGAAGCCTGCTAAGTCTGGATGACCTTTAGAATTGACCTTCAGAAACTGAGGTGAATTAGAGGAGGAACTTTTATGGTTATTGTAAACACTGTACCTCCGGGTTAGAAGTGTTTACACTTCTCATAACTGATCCAAGTCTGAGGATCCTTGTTTTAGAACACTACCTGTGAGGGGGTTGGGCTGTTTACAGGTTTGCAGGTACCTTGACCTCAGAATACCCTGTTGTTTTGTTTGAATAAGAGTACTCCATTTTGGGACAGTTCTTGTGATTCTAAAACCCTAGATATGTGGCTCTTTATTTGAGTCCCCCACCTTGGTTACTGGACTTATAGACCTCCATCTGGATTTCTTGAGCACACTTGGACTTATATCAGAGCACTTGATCGGATCCAGCTCAGTCACAAACCCTTTGCATATCATTTGCATACATAATCATTGCATCATATTGACATTTGCTTATTTGTGTTTCAGGGTATCCATCCTCATTTGGTTTTGGTTTTGACCCCATCTTCAGTATTGACCTACCTTCATCAGCACTTGCTTCAGCTATCAGCTACCTGCACCTGCCAATCAGTGGCCCATTCTTCAGCATCACCATCAGCACTTGTCTCTACTCAGTCTCAACATCATGACACCTAAAAAGAGCAACATCACCTACCACTTTTTCCATCCAGAATTAGCAGATATCAGGAGGATTCAGACCCTGATCACTCCAGACCATATACCACTGTTCAGGGAACACCATGGAGATATACTTGATATGGTTATGGATCTGGGCCCCTCACAGAGAAGCCTGATCCACACTTGCCTTCAGTTTTATGATCCCCCACTGAGATGTTTCACTTTTCAAGACTTTCAGTTGGGTCCTTTATTGGAAGAGTACTCCTCATTAGTGGGTATACCTATCAGGGGTGGAGTCCCTTTCAACCCTGAGATGGTCTTTCCTGGTAATGAAGAAGTAGCTAAGGCATTGCATCTGGAACCAGTCTTGATTGGGCAGCATATGACTTCTAAGGCTGGAATCCCTGGCCTGCATCTGGATTTCTTGATTTCTCAAGCTACTTTGAAAGTTTCTTTAGGAGAGTGGAAAGCAGTCTGTGCTTTACTGGCCTTGAGCATATATGGGGTTGTATTATTTGCAGATGAGCCTCGGTTCATTAGTAAGAATGCAATTCATCTGTTCATTCTAAAGAACCCAGTGCCAACTTTATTGGGGGATCTCTACTATTCAGTGCATCAGAGGAATGAAAAGCAGAGGGGAAGATTAGTGAGGTGCTGTGCTCCTTTGTTCCATACTTGGCTTCTCAGGCATTTGCCCAAGACAGATGCATTTTTGAACCCTCATCAGCAGAAAAACTGGGCTGGAAGGCTTACTACTCTAACTTCAGCTGACATCAGATGGTGCACTCAAAGCACAAAAGGCAGGGATATCATCACCAGTTGTGGGCATTTTCCCAATGTGCCCCTAATAGGAGTTAAGGGTAGTATTAATTACAACCCTCTGCTGTTCAAAAGACAACTGGGTTATGCACTGGTCCACACTCCTAAGGCACAAGACTTGGTTGAGACTCTTTATTGTGAGAACAAGCTTAATCTGGCTATTATTAGGCAGGCAGCCTGGGCCTGGGATAATGTTCAAACTAAGGGGATAACCATCCTGGGAAAGTGTAACAATGTGGCATCAGCACAATACTATGATTGGTCCCATGCCAGGGCTCAATTTTCTGGATTGCCTTTCACTATTGAAGATATGCCTGGACCTTCTACAGCATCACCTCCAGCAACTGTCAGCTTAGAGGAGTTTGAGAAGTTGAAAGAGAGAAATGAGAAGTTGACTCAAGCTCTACAGAAGACCCTCTGGGAGAGGAGTGATGGCAGATTGGATATTGAGAGGTTGGAAAAGTTGAAAGTGGAGCATCTGGCTAGAATTGAGAAGTCTGAAGATTACATTAAGAAGTCTAGGGCTGGAGAGCAAATCCTGAAAAATGCTTGCAAAGAAGCCCAATTCCAGAAAGCCAGGACAGACTTGTATCTAAAGGAGAGTCAGGCTAGGTGGGTCAGGATCACCGAGGCTCGCACTCTGGAGGACAAGAGGGTCCAAGACAAGATAGAGCAGATGGAAGCTAATGCAAAAGAGCAACAAGAAGTCCTGGCAGCAGCCCAGAGGGAGATATTAGAGCTGAAGATCAGAGCTGGAGTGAAGAGGTCAAAGGACCAAAGTCAGCACAAGAAGCTAACTGCAGCTGTTACTACAAGGAATCTTCTCATCAGGAACCTTACGGAGCGTCCGGCTGATCCTGTGACCGAAGCGCTTCTCAAGGAAGTTCGGGAGGATGAGTTTGGTCTTGGTGTTTGACCATTTGCTTGTTGTTGCTTTTATTCCATGTACTTTTATTTTCTTGTGATGTATTTTGACCCCTTAGAGGGCTTGTGTTGTAAAAAGAACAAGTTGTATTGTTTTACTTTCTGTAATATATATGTGTGTTGGTTTACTTCGAAAGCAACATCAACAGCATCTTCAAGGGTCTGGAAGGGTCAAAGCTAAATGTCAAGCCGGATACCTTGAGAACAAATAAGCATACTGCATTGCATGCTAACCCTTTGTTTGTTTTGTAGGTTTTTGTTTTGTTGTTGCTAACTCTGTTGTGATGTTCAGGAACTATTGCTCGACGCCGGGTATTTCCCCTCAACCGTCCACACAGATACCCTACCCATAACAATCTTCCGGGCATATAGATGGATCAGATGCAGCAGGACCTTACGGAGGTCAGGAACCAGATGACCAACGAAAGGTTGGAAATGAGGACTCAAATGACGCAGTTTATGGAGGTAATGAACAACATGGCTCAAAGCCAGGAGAGGCTCAGAGCACTGGTGGAAGGGAGAAATCAGGAAGATCATCAGCCAGGGACTGCTGGGACTAGCAACAATGAAAGAGTCCAACCTCATGTCAATCCCCCAGTCTTTGGACCCCACCTCCATCCAGAAGCTAACATCCCTGTCAATATACAAGGGACTGCCACAGCAGGGAGGGTACTGCAAGAAGACCCCTAGGAAGACCAGTTTACAGTAATGGGAGCTGGGGAGGAAGCTTATGATAGGAGATTGGATGAAATAGCTGAGAAGTTAAGATCCTTAGAGTCTCAAAACTCTTTGGGTTTTGATGTTATGGATATGGGCTTGGTAGACGGGGTCAGGATTCCCCACAAGTTTAAGCCACCATGCTTTGAGAAGTATAATGGGACTTCCTGTCCCCGGACCCATCTACAATCTTTTCTCGGGAGACTAAAAGCCTATACCATGGACGAGAAACTGTGGATGTTCTATTTCGAGGATAGCTTGACTGGAGCTTCGAGGGAATGGTATTCCCATCTGACAAGAGCAACTATTAGATGCTGGAAGGACCTGGCAGAGGCCTTCATCAGACAGTATCAGTATAATCTGGATATGGCACCCAACCGGACCCTCCTAATGGGAATGTCACAGTCATCTAGAGAAAGCTTTCGAGAGTATGCTCAAAGATGGAGACAGCTTGCTGCTGCTGTCCAGCCACCTATGTCAGAACGGGAGATGGCTGATATGTTCATGAATACCCTTCAGGGGACTTACATTGATAGGCTAGCTGCCTTCTCATCTACCAGCTTTGCAGATGTAGTCATAGCTGGGGAGAGAATTGAAAGCCTATTGAAGATGGGTAAGATCTCAGACAATGGTGCAAGCTCATCCAGTAATGCAAGAAAGCCTTTTGCAGGCCCAAGAAGGACTGGTGAGACCAATGCCATTCACACCAACAGGGGCAGGCCCCAATATGTTCATAGATCCGTGGCAGCAGTCACCATCCCCGCTCCAGCTCATCCACAACCAGCTTATCAATCTCCGCAGCAAAACTATCAGCAGCAACCTCAGTACCATCAACAAAATCAGTATCCTCCAAGAAACTACAACAACAGCAACACCAACAACAGTAATCAGCAAAGGCCATTCCAGCAGAGGCCTTCTCAAGCCAATAGGGTGATCGATCCGATCCCCATGCCATATGCTACATTGCTGCCACAACTCTTGAAACTCAACCTAGTTGAGCTAAGGACATTGGCACCTCCAGATCCCAACAGTCTACCCAGGAATTACGACTCCAACGCCAGATGTGCCTTTCATTCAAACGCACCTGGCCATAGTACAGAAAAGTGCAGAGCCTTGCACATGAAGGTACAAGACCTGGTAGACTCTAAGGCCCTGAACTTTGCACCACCACCCAATGTCAACAAAAATCCTATGCCGCACCACGGTGGTCCCAGAATCAACGCTATTGAAGAAGACAAGTCGTCTTATTTAATAACCAGTGTGGGTCAGATTCGGACACCGTTGGTAGAAATCAAAGCTCAGCTCTTGGAATGTCAGATGTTCCCAGGGTGTGATTTAGGGTGTGCTTACTGCAATATTTCAGTAAATGGGTGCGATAACCTGAGGAATGGCATAGATGGTCTCATTCAGAGTGGCCAACTTCAAATCACCACATCATTTCCCACAAATCCAGCGATCTCATCAACAACAGTTCCGGTATCTCCTACAACTGCAGCAACCATTGTTCCTGACAACTCTTCGGCTTCATCAACAAGTACTTCATCTGTCATCTCAACTGATCAGTTATCAACAAATTTTCCTGCTACAACTTCAGCATCACTCCATTTTGAGTCTCCTACAACAACAACACCCATCCTTCCAACAATATCTCCTACAACACCAGCAGCAAATCATGAAGATGTCTCAACCGTCACAATATTTTATGATCCTAAAAACAACTCTGCCTACAACTCAGAAGGTGCTGCTCCCATCAGAGCACCAGTCACAATTTATTACGATCCGCAAACTATCACAGTCCCTTCTGCAGCTGCCATCAGTCCAGTCACTGTCACGGTGCCTGGACCGGTACCTTATGAAAGCAATAGGGCCATCCCTTGGCACTACGGCTCTGACGTATACTGCGAAGGAAAGAAAATCACCCTTGAACCATCAACACCTACACCACAAATAGACAATGTGGGAGGAGGCGGAGGCTTCACTCGAAGCGGACGTCTCTTTGCTCCACAAATTCAAAGACCCACTGCCGAAGCAGAAGCTGCTGCCAAGGCAAAAGGAAAGAGCCCAGTGCAGGAAGATCAAGCTGTTAAGGAAGCTTTGAAAACACCATTCGATCAAGAAGTTGATGAGTTCATGAGAATCATCAAAAAGAGTGATTACAAAATAGTGGATCAGCTTCACCAGACGCCATCCAAGATCTCTATCCTATCACTGCTTATGTGCTCCGAAGCCCATCGGAATGCACTACTCAAAGTCTTGCACGCAGCTTACGTGCCTGAAGAGATCACTGTCAATCAGTTGGAAACCGTGGTTGGAAATGTTACTGCTAGCAATGGGCTAGGGTTCACCAATACTGACTTGACAATGGAAGGCCGCAACCATAACAAAGCCTTGCACATCACCATGGAATGTAAAGGTGCAGTCCTTTCCCATGTGCTGGTAGACACAGGGTCATCCCTTAATGTCTTACCCAAAAAGGCCCTGGTGAAGCTAGAGTATGAAGGATTAGCATTGCGACCCAGTAACCTGGTAGTAAGAGCCTTTGATGGTTCTAAGAGATCGGTTCTGGGAGAAATTGAGCTGCCTGTGACAATTGGCCCACAAACTTTTACAACGATCTTCTACGTGATGGACATTCAGCCTGCCTACAGCTGTTTGTTGGGTAGACCATGGATTCATGCCGCTGGCGCAGTAACGTCTACCCTTCACCAGAAGTTAAAATTTGAGTGGGAAGGCCAAGTTGTTACCATCTGTGGGGAGGAGGATATATTTGTTAGCCATCCGGCTACTTATAAGTATATTGAGATGGATGGGGAGATCCATGAAACAATGAGCCAAGGGTTTGAGGCCCTGAATGTTAATGAAGCATCTGCTGTATCTGGAATCTCCATGTCGTCTTATCAGCAAGCCCGGAAGGTTGTTGAAGAAGGAACTGCCCAAGGCTGGGGCAAGGTTTTATCTGTGGAGGAGAAGAAAGACAAATTTGGGTTGGGTTACAGACCAACACAACAAAATCAAGCAGAGGCTGCTGAGAAGCCCGGTTTTGTCAGTGGGGGGATGCTCACCCCTGATGCTATCAACAATTTGGAAGACGAGCTGGAAGAGGAGCGCAACCTGGAAAGCTGGATTTGTCCAAAGATCCCAGGGAGCAGTATCTCAAACTGGTCTTCCCAGGAAATTATAAGAGTTACTCATGCAGAGTAATTATTATTTCCTGTATTTTTATAGCATGCATCAAAGTCTTGCATCTTGCCCAAGATGACAAGACTCATTTTGTAATCAGGGCCATCTGTACTTTTTGTGCAAACAAGATTAATCAATGAAATATCAGACATCTTTTTGCAAATGAGTCTTTTTCCTTTTCATTCACTGTTTTTCCATTTTTCTTTTTTGTACAAAAATAAATGGCGATGTTTTCAAAATGATAACTTTATTTCACTTTTCTAAACAAGATTAAAATCAATCACTAAAATGAACGAACTGAACCCTTGCAGAGAGTGCCTTCCTGACAGCACCGACAACAGCACGGCTATGACTTCGTATGACTTTGACAATCCGATCAATCAAGCTGATGAAGGGGTTGAAGAAGAATATGAGCTTCCTGAAGAGCTAGCCAGGTTGTTAAGGCAAGAGGAAAAGGTTATTACTCCTCACCAGGAGGAGGTTGAAGTGATTAATCTTGGTACAGAGGAAGACGTGAAAGAGGTTAAAATCGGGGCCTGCTTACAAGACTCAGTGAAGAGACAACTGATTGATCTGCTTCAAGAATATGTGGATGTGTTTGCTTGGTCGTATCAGGATATGCCAGGGTTGGACACCGACATCGTCATGCACAAGCTGCCTTTAAGAGAAGAATGCCCGCCAGTTAAACAGAAACTGCGCCGTACTCGCCCAGATATGGCAATGAAAATCAAAGAAGAGGTGCAAAAGCAATGGGACGCCGGGTTCCTTGCTGTAACTAGCTACCCACCGTGGGTTGCTAATATAGTACCTGTGCCTAAGAAAGACGGCAAAGTAAGGATGTGTGTTGACTACCGGGATCTGAACAGAGCCAGCCCGAAAGATGATTTTCCATTACCTCACATTGACGTATTGGTAGATAATACGGCTCAGTTCTCGGTATTCTCCTTCATGGACGGATTTTCAGGATACAATCAGATCAAAATGTCACCTGAAGACATGGAGAAGACAACTTTCATCACACCCTGGGGCACGTTCTGTTACAAAGTGATGCCATTCGGACTGAAGAATGCCGGTGCAACATATCAACGGGCTATGGTGACATTATTCCACGATATGATCCATAAAGAAATCGAGTGTTATGTGGATGACATGATTGCCAAGTCCCTTACAGAGGAAGACCACCTGATAAATCTGCTGAAGCTGTTCAAGCGTCTGAGGAAGTACCAATTGAAGTGGAACCCCAACAAGTGCACATTCGGGGTACGATCCGGTAAGCTGTTGGGCTTTATTGTAAGCGAGAAAGGGATTGAAGTAGACCCTGATAAAGTCAAGGCCATTCAAGAGATGCCTGCACCGAAAACTGAGAAAGAAGTTCGAGGGTTCCTAGGTCGATTGAACTACATTTCACGGTTCATATCTCACCTCACTGCAACCTGTGAACCTTTGTTCAAACTGTTAAGAAAAGAACAGACGGTCAGGTGGAACGAAGATTGCCAGAAGGCTTTTGACAAGATCAAGGAATATCTGCAAGAACCTCCAATCCTTATGCCTCCAGTTGAAGGAAGACCTCTGATAATGTACTTGACAGTATTAGAAGAGTCAATGGGGTGTGTGTTGGGCCAGCATGACGAGTCTGGTCGAAAAGAGTATGCAATATACTACCTGAGCAAAAAGTTTACCGACTGTGAACAACGTTATGCACTGCTCGAGAAAACTTGCTGTGCTTTAGCGTGGGCTGCTCGCCGACTGAGACAGTATATGTTGACCCACACTACTTTATTGATCTCAAGGATGGACCCAGTTAAGTACATTTTCGAGAAGCCAACTCTTACCGGACGGGTTGCAAGATGGCAAATGATTCTCACAGAATATGACATCCAATACACTTCTCAAAAAGCCATCAAGGGCAGTGTACTATCTGAATATCTTGCTGAGCAACCCATTGATGACTACCAGCCTATGAGATTTGACTTCCCTGATGAAGACATCATGTTCATTAAAGCGAAAGATCATGAAGAGCCTATTCACACTGAAGGGCCTGACCCGGAAGAAGAATGGACTATGATGTTTGATGGGGCTGTTAATATGAATGGTCGTGGTGTTGGTGCAGTACTCATTACACCTAAAGGAGTCCACATGCCTTTCTCGGCAAAACTCACTTTCAACTGCACTAACAACGAAGCTGAATACGAAGCTTGCATTATGGGTCTTGAGGAAGCCATTGACCTCAGGATCAAGACATTGACTGTATTCGGAGATTCAGCTCTGGTAGTAAATCAAACCAACGGAAAATGGTACACCCACCAAGATCATCTGATACCTTACAGGGATTATACAAGGAGGTTATTGACTTTCTTCACAACAGTCAAGCTTGAGTATATCCCTCGGGACGAGAATCAGTTTGCAGATGCTCTTGCTACCATTTCATCCATGATCAAAGTTCAGGCTGCCAACTTTGTACCCCAGATATCAGTGTCCAGACTTGATAGACCAGCATACGTATTTGCAGCAGATATTGCCAAAGATGATAAGCCTTGGTACCATGACATTAAATGCTTCTTGGAGGATCAAACATACCCACTTGGGGCATCTTCCAATGATAGGAAGACTTTGAGAAGGCTTGCTGGTAGTTTCTTTCTGAACACTGATGGGTCTTTATACAAAAGGAACTTTGATATGGTACTCCTCAGATGTGTTGACAAGACGGAGGCAGATTTGTTGATGCATGAAGTAAACGAAGGATCCTTTGGTACCCATGCAGGAGGGCATGCCATGGCTAAAAAGTTGTTAAGATCGGGTTATTACTGGATCACAATGGATGCAGACTGTTGTGCTTATGCCAGAAAATGCCACAAATGCCAGATTTATGCGGATAAGGTGCATGTGCCTCCCAATCCTTTGAACATCATGTCTTCACCATGGCCCTTTGCCATGTGGGGCATTGATATGATTGGCAAGATTGAGCCAACTGCTTCGAACGGCCACAGATTCATCCTGGTTGCCATTGATTATTTCACCAAGTGGGTTGAAGCAGCCTCATATGCAAATGTTACAAGACAAGTGGTAGCCAGATTTCTGAAGAGAGATATCATCTGTCGATATGGAGTGCCCGAGCGAATCATTACTGATAATGGTTCCAATCTAAACAACAAAATGATGGCAGAACTGTGCCGGGACTTCAAGATCCAACACCACAATTCTTCTCCTTACAGGCCAAAGATGAACGGCGCTGTTGAGGCAGCAAATAAGAATATCAAGAAGATTGTGCAGAAGATGGTAGTCACTTACAGAGACTGGCATGAAATGCTACCGTTTGCCTTGCATGGGTACCGCACGTCAATCAGAACATCCACCGGGGCAACACCGTATCAGCTTGTGTATGGTATGGAAGCAGTCCTACCTGTTGAAGTTGAATTACCCTCTTTACGAGTATTGATGGATGTTAAGCTGAACGAAGCAGAATGGGTTCGGTCCCGATTCGAACAACTGAGTCTGATCGAAGAGAAAAGATTGGCTGCAATCTGTCATGGGCAGTTATATCAGAAAAGAATGAAGAGAGCCTTCGATCAGAAAGTCAGGCACCGAGGGTACCAAGTGGGAGATCTTGTGTTGAAAAGAATCCTCCCTCCTCATACAGACCACAGGGGCAAGTGGACCCCAAATTATGAAGGACCATTCGTGGTAAAGAAAGTTTTCTCTGGTGGAGCACTGATGCTCAGCACCATGGATGGTGAAGACTTCCCGTCCCCTGTGAATTCAGATGCAGTTGAAAAATACTTCGCATAAAAATGACCCGCTGGACACAAAAACAGAATGTAAGTCCAGGCAAAAATAGGGCATCCCGGCGAGTCAAAAACAGAATAAAAGACTCGGGCAAAAATAAGGGAAAATAAACAAAGATGTACACCCGCTGAGTTGAAAAGCCGCATTGGACAGCTCAGGCAAAAATGGGTATCCCGATGGATTGAAAACCCGAAAGGGCGATCCATGCAAAATAAGGGAATAAGCGAACAACTGCATTCTGAATTCGTCTGTATCGCCTACAACTTAGCAAAACTCGAAAGGATCAAGCTTTAATCAGAATCAGTCTCCTTCAGAAAGCAAGACGAGAAGAACGTCAAAAGTCATACGAGTCATAGCAAGAGGAAGCTCCTTTGAAAGCGTCGTCAGCATCGCCAGCACTTTGTTTCTCAATTTGTAACAATCTCCTCATTTCAGGAGATATGTTTCCTTGACTGTATCTTGCCAATTCAGGGCGCATGAATTAATAAAATCAGATTTTTCAGTCGTGTTTCGTCTTTCACATTTTTATTTGCAAAGAATGTCTGATGTCTCTAAAAAACTGATTGCATAAATACAGATGCTTATCTTCAAAAATAATAAAACACATGCTTGCAGGAAATATACTTACTCTCGAAAGTGTCTGAACTCCTATGACGGAATCCAGTAAAGGATACCTCGGGACCATTTGTGCGTTTCCTTATCTCTGCAGGATTGCAGGTATCCAGGACGCAACTTGGGGCATGCAAGCTTCACCCCAGCAAGCTGACGAGTCAACACTCATTCTCAGCACCCGAGGTACTTCCTCCCCAGCTGAGTTGCCAACAAATTCCCCCAGCCGAATTGCCAATCATTCTTCCTCAGTCAAGTACAAAAGCTAGGGAATCATCTCCCCACAGAGCCTCAACCTCTATCCAGAAGAGCAATGCATGAAGGAGTCACAACAGAGTACGGGAAGCTTCTACAAACCCCAGCTGGGTCCCATATTACAAGGATATGTCAATCAGTGACCTAGATCCCCAAGCAGATACATCTCGTCAGATTTATCAATGATCTCATCCCACGCTGGGAGGTCCATTTCAAGCAGATCGACCAGAGATCTTCACAGCAACGGGATCCGAATCCCGGATCTGTACCATCGCATAATCATGGCATTTGCATCATATTCACCCACAAAGCGTAGCATTCCGTCTAATGCGGAGCATTACGGCAAAAAATCAAATACATAGCATAATCATAAGTCATGTTGTGAATCGAACATTTGTGGATAATAAACCAGTCATCAGAATGCAGAATACAATACACAAAAATCCCCGCCAGAGTCCCTCAGCAAAAGCAGTTGCCTCACAAATCACAAACACCAGTATATACTCCTTTGGACACCCGTCCGTGTCATCACTCCCCAGTAAAGTCGCCTGAACACTCTTTACAAACAAGATCACCTGTATTACAGATACTTCCTGGCACCCGTCCGTGTCATAACTCCAGCAGAAAGCCAAAGACATCCTCTTTGCACTCACCTATACTTGTATATTTATTTTCTTGGCACCCGTCCGTGTCATTTCCCCAGCGCAGTCACCTACACTTTTACAACCCATATACTTGTCGATACTATACTTTTTCTTTTTCTGACACTCATCAGTATCACTCTCCACAGCAGTTAAAATATTCATCAATACTCATACTCACTACTCATGTTGCACCTATACAGATACTCGTCCGTATCTTGTATACACCATTTATATCCCCACAGATTCGACATTGGTCCTTGTTCTTTGTTAACCAGTTGGTACTCTTCCGTACCATCATCTCAGAACATGCGTCTAGTGTTTGTTTCTACATGATACTCGTCCGTATCATAGTCTTAAGGATGCTCGTCCGCATCTTTAATCCATACACTATGTCAAACACTTGTGTCTTCTTGAATATAGATACTCGTCTGTGTCTACTATTCCCCAGAAGAGTCCCCTCAGATTCAACACTCATCCGTGTTCCTTGTTAACCAGTTGATAACTCGTCCGTATCATCATCTCTGAGCATGTGTCAGTACTTGTTTCTACCTGATACTCGTCCGTATCATAGTCTTAAGGATGCTCGTCCGCATCTTTAATCTATACACATCTAAACACTTATACCTTTTGTTTTCTTGGATATAAACACTCGTCCGTGTTTACCATTCCCCAGTAGATCGACAACAAAGCAAATTTTCCTTTATCTGACATTCGTCCTATGTCATGATAAACCTTGAGAGCAGCCGTACCCTGCTAGGTGGTCGTCCTCCACCTCTTGATGGCCGTCCTCCGTCATGCTCCTCCGATGGCCGTCCCCATCGTTGATATTTAGCAGCCGTCCCCTGCTAGGTGGTCGTCCTCCACCTCTTGATGATTGTCCTTCATCACTTTATCCAATGGCCGTCCCCATTGTTGATTTTGGTTATCTGACATTCGTCCTGTGTCATGATGAACCTTGAGAGCAGCCGTCCCCTGCTAGGTGGTCGTCCTCCACCTCTTGATGGTCGTCCTCCATCATGCTCGTCCGATGGCCGTCCCCATCGTTGACCCTTTTATCCGGCATTCATCCTATGTCGCGATATTTTCGGCAGCCGTACCCTGCCAGGTGGTCGTCCTCCACCTAAGATGATTGTCCCTCATCTTAACCCTTACAGAGCAGCCGTCCCCTGCTAGGTGATCGTTCTTCACCTTTGATGACCGTACCTCATCATCTGTTCATTTCATTTATTCTTTAACCCGATGGCCGTCCCCGTCGTGGTCCCTTTTCTTTTTAGCCCGATGGCCGTCCCCATCGTTGATTACTTTACTTTATGAACTTGATGGCCGTCCCCGTCATGTTTCATTTGATTCCCAGAGAATTTTACAGCTTTATCTTGATGGCCGTCCCCATCATATTTTCTTGTTTTTCAGCTAGTCGGCCGTCCCCGTCTTGGCTTTACCTTTTATCCCCAGCATGTCGGCCGTCCCCGTCATTGCTTTATTTTCCGCACTTTTGCCAGCATGTCGGTCGTCCCCGTCATTGCTTTACTTCACACACTTTTCCCAGCATGTCGGCCGTCCCCGTCATTGCTCTTTACCCAGCAGTCGTCCTCTGCTTGACGGTCGTCCTCCGTCGCCCACACTTTACAATATACTTTATTTTCTTTTACAATCTATATCTCTTTTCTTCTTCATTCTGTGAGTGCAAATTTTGGACTGTCTTTGGTATTCAACCACAAGTTATCTTGTTTGCCTGTTAAGCCGTCGCTTACATCCTGCACAGCTAACTCATGTTTGAATAGGGGCAGCTGTAAACACCCCAAATTTGCCCTCATCCATTCACACCATGACTTGTGATCATTTCATATGCATAAACATAATCATACCATCTCATATCACATTTTGATTCACTGCATAGTTTCTAAGTCATCTGCACCTAGGGTTTGTGATCTGAGCAATCCAAGAGCCTTTTGAGCCACTTCAAAGGCAACCAATCACTTCAAAGGGGTCCATGTGTGTTCAAGTATCATATTACATCCTCTCAAAGTCAAAAATGCCAAAGAATCACAAGAACTGGGATTGGTATGGAAGCAGAGCCAGGTTTGACTGAACAGTTGACCTAAAATTAGGGTTTTGGTTTCAGAGGCCATAACTCCAATTTTTTTGGTCATTCTTGTTTCCATTGGTCTCTATATGGTGTAGGGAGTATGCATATCAATTTTCATGAAGAAATTCCATGGGGAAGTCATCTGATCAAGAGTTGACTTTTCAGACAAGTCAGTGCAAAATCAGGGCATCTGAGGCCCCCAATGACTCAACCAAGGGGTGATCTTCATCATTTTGAGTGTATATGATCTTTATTTGATCATGAAAGAGGGTTGAAGTTCACAAAAATCAAGAATTTGAAGTTTTTTGCAAAGTTGACTTTTTAGGGCATGGTTGACTTTTCAAGAATATGTCATTTTATGCCACTTTTCAAACCTTACTTTTTGATCCAAAAAAGCTTCAAATGGAAAAACTTTGGTCATGAAAGTTGTAGAATACATTTTTCCCTTTTCAAAAAGTACAAGAACATGATCTAATTCATTTTGGATCAAAAGTTATGGTGTGACAAAGTTGGCAAAAATCACTAATTTTCAAGACATGCACCAATTGGAAAATTTGCAAAACCATGTATCAAGGCCATTTGTAACTTCTAGTTCACTTCAAACCAATGTACAAACATCACATAAGTTCTAAAAATCAGAATTGAACCAAGGTTTCTCATGTTACATGGTTTGTATAACAAGACATTTTCATGAAGTTTCAAAAGTGATCAAGTTGCAAAACCACTCATCACACTTCACCAACTTGCTGCATTGGCTATTGAACCTTTCTAGCTTCACACACACACCATGCTGCGCCAGCCCATGCTCTTGTACCAAGCTAGAACTTAGCCCATGCCTCTCTTACAACAAAGTGGACATTTTGCAAAAGTGAACATCCCAATCACAGCAGGCCAGGTCACATCATCTGACCAATGGGAGTTCTTTATGCAAGGAAAATGCTAGCCATTTCATACATCAAGCCAGCCTGAAGCAAGCCCTAGCACAACATACACAAACTCACCCCATTTTGCATTTCTCTTCGAATCTGCCTGCACAACTCACAAACATTCAAACAAGTTTCACTAATCATCTCACCATGTTTCATTGAGCCTAAACCAACAAGACACAAGCCTGAATCCAGCAAGAACACCTCATTCCCATTTTCACTCCAACTTGCAGTTTCCTTCGAAACATCTTCCACAGCTCACAAACACCCAAACAAGCTTCACAAACCTTCTCAAAACATCACCCTGACCACAAACAACCCTTCACCATTGCCAGAAACAGCCTGAATCACCATCACCATTTTCAACTGAGCTTGAGCAGAAGCTGCTCAAACTCCTCAACCAGCCAACTTAAACTCCTTCTAAGCATTCAAGCATCATCAGAGGATCAAGTGGAGTGGATTACATCAAGAGGGGAGGTCAGAAAGTTTCCGGATTGAAAGCTTCGAAACTCAGGTAGCTCAAGAACATTTTTTCCAGAAATCATTTTTTAAGTTCCTAAGTTGTTCTATATGCTTCACTGATTGTTCTGATGCCTTTAGTTTCGAAAATGGTTGGAAAATGAGGATGTAATCGTGTTCTGAAACTCTGTGACCTAAAAAATGTTTTGCTCGATTCATGAGTTTGGGGAAAAATAAATGAGCTTTGGCCTGGGGTTTTGATTCAGTAAGTTGTGGGGATCATTTCCATGTTTTTAGATTTCATTTTAGTTAGGTTTTGAGAGTTTTAGAAATTTTCAGGTGGGGTTCCCACCGGAGAAGACGACCGGAGGTCTTCTCCGGCCACCTGAAAATAATTAGGGTTTAATCCCTGTAATTAAGAGAGTTTGAATCTGGAGCGTTCGATTGCCTTGACCAGTTGACTTGCCGCGCGTGTGAATGGTCCAGATGTGGTCATTAAACCCTAATCACTATTTTTTATTTAATTAATTGAGTTTAAGTCAGTTTGAATATGGGCCATCAGATGACGCGCGCAGTCAACCCATTCAAACTCAGAAGCCATCCCAGCCCTCCATTCGTTTGACTTTCCATTTTATTTTATTTCATTTCATTTATTTCATATTTGTTTTGCATAATTAATTTAAAATAGCAAAATTGTTTTAAAAATTATGAAACTTTTTGTCATGAGTTTCATTAATTTTTAAAACACAAAAATATTTTTATTTTCATTTTTAGCATTTAAAAAGTATTTTAAAATATTTAAAAGTTTATTTTTAATTGATTAATGAAAATTAATTTATTAAAAATACTTTTAGGTATTTAAAAATCACCAAAAAATTCATGAAATGTTCTAAGACATTTAGAAACATTGTCCAACCTTCAAACCAAATTTCTTTTTTGATCTTGATGCATTTTGAGAATTTTTCATTGAATTAAAATCATTTTTGTGCATTAATTTGATCCAAAGTTCAAAAAATCATTTCTGCCTATCCATGAAGAGTTGGACATTGATTCTTCTTGCATTGCATTGTGTTTAGCATGTAGCTTATGAGATTAAATGGCCATGATTTGATCTTTCTTTTTCCATTTGTTTGGTAATTTTCTTGTTTAGGAACCCTAAAAACCCTAGAAACTTAGAAAATTCATATCTTGAGTTAGGTTAGGAGTTGAGACTTCTCCTTTGGGCATTGGTTTAGTATAGGATTAGGGGTCCTTTGAGT
Source organism: Lathyrus aphaca (assembly GCA_963966055.1). Taxonomy (NCBI): domain Eukaryota; kingdom Viridiplantae; phylum Streptophyta; class Magnoliopsida; order Fabales; family Fabaceae; genus Lathyrus; species Lathyrus aphaca. The sequence goes on from OZ014519.1 coordinate 219,400,417, forward strand.
GGCATTTTCAATTTTTTATCTTAGGGTTTGTTTCTGATTTTGAGTTTTGTTTGAAGTATGGTTCATAAACCCTAATTTGGGCTTTCATATGCATCCATCTTGCATTCTCTTGCATAACATGACTTTCCATGACATTTCAAGCATCCATTTGATTCATTTGACATCATAAGACATATTGAAGGCATGTTTGATCATTGCATCATGTATTTGCCATGTTGTATGCCATGTGCACTTCATAACTTTTCATGTATGTTCATGCTTCCTAACCTGCTTCATTTGCATTCATGAACTTGTATGAACATTTCCATGTGCTGCCTCATGCTTGTAGCATCTCATAGCATCATTAACCTCTCATATATGCTTCTGGTTTTGTTTCTCATCATGTCATCTCATCCCATTTTGCATTGCATTGCATTTTCTTTTCTAACCTTTCAGGTGGTAAGTGATTCTGGGAAGTGAATTTGCCTTCACTTCTCACAACTTTTCTTTCCATCTCTCTTGCATCCATGCTGCATTTTTATATGTGTTTGAGTTTGATCTTGCTCATTCTTCTTCTTCCCACTTTCTTTCTTCAAGTGACTTGACTTCTTGAATGAAGCAAGTCACTTTGCTTCTCTTGATCCTTTCATCTACTTCCTGGTGGTTCCATTGAAGATTGTTCTTGAAAACCTCACAAACCTTAGGAACAACCAAGCATGACAATGATTAGGGTTTTGATTAGTCCCCCCTCTTAGTTTCACCTTTGTGTCTCTCTTGAGTCTTCTCTCCTCATCTCATAATCAGGGACTAAACCCTAAAGGCTTTAAGGCTTTGTGATTAAGCTTATGCCTGCATCCTTCTATTAGGATGGAGTGTATAACTTTAATCCTAAGTGTTAAACCCTTAATGTGTTTAAATCTCTTAATCAATTCACATAATAATCATCAAGACATCACACTTGTAACTTGGGCCTTGCATTAGGGTTCTAATTCTTCCTTAAATGGTTAAGAAGGACTAACCCTAGTGTTAATGGACAAGTCCCCCTCAAGTTGTCTTACAAATCATAAAAATCACTTCATCATCATACCATTAAATAAAATCCACTTAATCAAAGGCTTGTTTTGTCATGAGTTTAATCCCTAATCATGGATTAAGTTGAGGAGCTTTCCTCAGCTTAAACACCCTCATCTATTATCCTTCTATTAGGATGGTGTAATGAGTCTGTTTAATCCTTGATTATGGCTTAACCTCATTACTCAACACTAAACAAAAACACCAGAAACATCTAAATAATCACAAGTAGGTTAATGATCTTAATCCTGCATCAAAGGTGATTAAGTGTGAGAAGCTGACTTCACACTTAAGGCATTCTCATTACCCCTAATCATAGGGAAGATGTGATGAGTTTACTAACCCATTGGTTTAGGCTTAAGCTCATTAACTTATGACAAACATCCAAAAGCAATAAAAGATTGAAAACTCAAAAACAAACAATAATCGTCTCTTCCGGGATTCTTTTCTCATCTCATTCACTCACAACCGAGAACTTGCTTCTTCCGTCTAATGCAAGACAGTTTGCATCTGTGCCAGACAGATCATACACTTGAGCATAGGCAAGTAAGCAGTTCACAAGTCAATTCATCTTTCAGTCTCTTTGGGTCGAACTACGGTGTTCTGACTTCCTCATTGCACGAGAGGATACGTAGGCATAACTTAACAGTTATCGAACAAAAGTCTCTGTATATTCCCCCTCTTTCTAGCTTTATTCTTTAGCCTCATTATCTTGAGCATATTCTCATTCCTGCACTGACACTTTCATATTTCACTTCACTTTTCCCTTGCACTGACACCTGTACATCCTTTTCCAGCCATTGTATACACAAATTGCACTGACACTACCCCTTTAAAACACAAATCTTTTAAGTGTGGATCCCGTCGAGTACGACGGACAATCTGGGTGGTAATACCTTCCCAGGTTGTAACCAACCCCCTTTCTCAGTCTCTCTGGTTCGCAACCGTCTTATCCATCTTTTTCTAGGTTTATGCAGCATTACCTTTCCTCTGGGATAAAAATGCCTAGCTGGCGACTCTATTCATCTCCAGTGAGTTCACGGCTGTGTGTTCTCACTGTCCCCTTCGCCGACCGTTCGCGCTTGTACCGGGATGCAAATCTTTGGGAGCGACAACTATAACGAAACAACACCAGAATTGGACATAAGCAGACCTTCCTGTGAAGAACTCCCCTCCAGCAAACCGGGAATAACTTCCTTTTGATCTTCAATTGATTACAGCGATAACATAAGAGCCTGCGAAACTTCCAGAACTGCTCCCAAGCCCCATTCATCCCCCCAAATTACTCTCCCTATCCTGCAAACTTCCTCTAATTTGTTGCATAAGGCAAATGTTACTTCCTGCATTTATGTCTGCTCCAAACTGGTTAATTCCGCCACTATTAATACTCAATGCATCCTCCACCGAATTAATGTTGAGACCATAATTCCCCCAAGCCCAAAGTTTATCTGTCCAACCCCCATACAGACTACAAAGACATTCTTCAATTGAGATTCCGTATAAATATTCTGAAACTTTTCCCGTAAACAAAAGTCGTGAATCAAATTTGAATGCCAAAAGTGTCATACCCTAATTTTTGACCCTAAAATTTTTCGCATCTCATCTGCATCCTGCATACAAACAAGATCACGCACTGGTTCGTTCATCCTTCTCAGGTGCAGGTCTATGCTTCGCAGTGGATCACCATGCTTTTACCTACTTTATTTGTTTATATTTACTAACTTCTAACCAAAATACAAAAAAAAATGTTGCAGTTTGCTTCTTCTTCTCTCTGTGTTGCAGGATTTAAAAGACAGGGCAGTGATTTCAATCCAGATGCGTTTGTTCAGTCACAATTTGATTCAGATGGACGTTTGACCTAAATTTGGTCAAACTATCAAAGGATTGTTTCAAATGCAAGTTGTGTGTGCCAGTGGTCTATTCCTCAGACAATGCGTTTTCAAAGTTCAAGTGGTGTTGTGTGTGAAAATGATCAGTTTATCAGCAGTTCATCTGAGGATTTATTTTCCTCAACACAGATTCGAATAATCAGGACAGATTTCAGTGTTTGTGGTTGAAGTGGCAAGTTCTTCGGTGATGCAATGATGGCTGTGTTCATTTTAATCAGTGGCTTGTGCAAGAATAATCAAGATTTGATTGTTGGGCTTAAAATCAAGACTTCATTCATTATCCTTCTCTTCCATTTTTGATTTTAACCATTTTTATTTTTCTATTTCTATAATCCAAATATTCAATAATCGTCCATTTCAATTTTATATCAATATTTGATTTTTTTTAATCCATTCACTTCAATTTAGCCGATTATCCATATAACCATTTTTTCCAATTTTTCTCGATTACTCTATTCATACCTTTTTTAGTTCGATTATCAAAATTACTATTCTTTAACTGATTTTCCATATCCATTTTCTATATTCATTGTCATTTTTTTCCTCATATTTTTATTAATATCCATTTATCCATATTTTAGTTTCAAATATCTTTTTTTTAAGCCCAAATACTAAACCAAGGGAGTCCAATTCCAATTCTTAAAAAAATAAATCCATATGTTTTTTTTAGTCTATGTTTAGTGGTTCAATTCCATATCATAAAAATCGAAAAAAAAGAAACAAATTATGTGTGGGCCCATAGTCAGCTGCCTTCAGTAACATCAAGCCGCAGCCAAACCAGTTGTTTCACGTGAGCACAGTCCAAAACACTTTTCCAGCTATACTTCAGTCATTCATTACGTGATCTTCTTTTTACAACAAGCCCAGCTAACATCCAGCCGCCGTACGCGCATCATATCAGCATCTCAAGCCGCATCAGTTGCTAGCATACCAAAACGCAGCGGAAAGGTACACAAAACGCAAGCTAGCTGTAACAAACATCACGCGAACTGCTCCAAAACGCAATGAGAATTAACATAAAATGCAGGCCCACAATTTCCTCAGTTGCAGGCCCAAAACGTCGCAACTTCACCTTCACAACAGCACCTGTTAAACGGCATCAAACGCATACAAAACGACTTCAGCCAATACATGCCGCAAGTTGCTTCACGCGAGCGGTATCCAAATTCATCATAAGCAAGCACGCAATGACCGTGAGCACCAAAATGCAAGTTAACGTGACGAAACGGCAACAATTTCCTCACCTCATCATCTATAAAATTGAGCTTTAATTCACACTTCCAAGAAGCTTAGAAAGCCATAGAAAAATTCTGCAGAAAACAAAACAAAACCAAAACTAAGCTTCAACCTTCAATTTCTCTCATTCTCACCTTCAAAGTTCATCATCAAATCTTCAACTCAGACCTCCACTTTTTCATAAACACAAACCTGCAAGAGGAGAGAATCGGTGAGAAATTCGGATCTAGAAGAAGAGAAGAAGAAGAGTGGAGTGGTTTTCGGATGTAATTTCGAAGGTAATGGAAGTTCTCCGACGTAAACCTCACGATTTCGATCCAAATCTGTAGTTGAATCTTGTTTGAAATCAGAAACATGTTTGAATAGAGCTTTGCGTTACGATGTGAATGGTCCAATTGTTGACTTCCGCCGCTAACTGAAGGCTTCCGCCGTTTTCCCTTTCCGCCTTGCTACAGTAGCGCCGTGGCTCTCATGAAGAAGATAAAGAAGAATCTGTTCTTCTCTTTGTTATTTTTTATATAATTTGTTTCTTTTGTTTTTTTATGAATTTGTTTGGTTTGGGCCTAAGGCCTTTTGATCAATATTTCTATCTCCACCACTCCCAGATCCAGCGCATGACTCCCCTCTCTTTTCTTATGTTTCTTTGTTTTTTTATTATTCCTCTCCAATACTTTGTTTATGTTGTATAAGAAATTTACAAAAAAGTTGTTTCCCTCTTTTTTTTCCTTCTAATTTAGCCTCATTTCTAAAAATATAGAATTTACTTAGAAAATTATTTTTGACAAGGTTTTCTTGTTAGAAATAATATTCTAATTTTTTTTGTGGATTCTATTTTAGATCCATCTTTTATTTCATCTCTTTTTATTTTTGGTCGATGAGATCTCAGATTTGTAGATTATTGGTTTTCGAAGATGTTTTATCTTCATTATTTCAAATCTATGGATGAATGATCATTTGGATCATTCTCCATACTTTGGAATCGTGATAGGTTGCCTTTGATAATCCAATGTGAAATCTCGATTAAGATTAGAACATTACCTTTTCTTTTCGTGCGACATGTTTTCGGAGAATGGTTCATTATATCATTTCTCTAACATGTATTAGCACAAAGATTTTCCACCTTAATTGGTGGTGGCCGGCCTCATTTGTAGGGTAATTACTTCGTAAATTACTCGGCGATTGCTTAACATAGACCTAAACTTGTCCCGATTCGGAATAAGATCCATTTGGATCCGGTTGCCTCTCGATTTTGGTTATCTTTTTGTGGTTGTGTTTGATTAAGTTCATCATACCATTTCTATGTAAATATTATAATAATACTAATATACTAACCATTTTAATTCAATCTCTCGCACCTTATCCTCTTTAGTTCAATCTCTCGCTCCTTATCTCTTTTATTATGCTTTTATAATATATCATCCATCATATTGTTTATGTTTATATTGTTATGCTTGTGTGATTTTTCTTTTGTCCATTTGGACACAAAAACATTAATAAAGGATTAAACATCTAAAAGATTTGTAACATTAATTTCGGACTATGGTTACTATCCTTAGCATTGGACTTGGAGTTGGACTTAGATTTTAGGATCTTTCCCTTTGCTCAAGTTATTATGGATTGAAGACTTTGACCCCGATTAGGTTCATTTGTTCATGAAGATGGAAATCCCATTGATCTAGAGGAATGCTTGCCATACGGTTTGATCGTTCTTCCTTTAGCTTTACATTCAAGTTTTAGGATAGTCCCTTCATCTCCTCCCACTTCTTAAATTTTCGAATTTCCTTCCTATTTTCAAAATCCTCTTTGTTTTCAAACTTCAAACATTTTTGCAATCAAACCTTGACTTAGGTCATGCGGTTTTACTTTTTCATTTCATTTCTTAATAAATGCTAAACCACATAAGCATATCGAAACTTTCTTCTCAAAAACTCAAAAAATATCCAAACCTCATTCAATTGTTTTTGTGCCCTCGTGCATGTTTCTTCTTAACCATTTTTTCATGTTTAGATATGATTCATTCTTTCTAGCGGAATTATTCGCTAAAGAATGACGACTTATCTTTACATTTTAAAATCAATTCAACTCATTGTTTCTTTTCAAATTTTGTACCACGAACTACGAGGTTTTGATCTCGCATTGCACTTTGTGGGTACGTAGGCATGAGACAATCGTCTCTTCAAACACAAAAATATTAAAAAAAACGTTTCTCTTCTCATCTCATCAATCTCTTTCAAACAAACCATTTTCAAACCAAAAAAGCAGTAAATATTTCAAAGGGCTCCCGTGGAGTACCACGGACATTTTGGGTGCGTAAAACCTTCCCAATTTGTAACCTATCCCCTTACCCGTTCTCTGTTTGATTCTTTTAGCTTTTTAGCTTTTAGATTCATTAGGTTTTATTCGCTCTTTTTCCCTTTTCCATTTGGAATAAAATAAAAGCGCGGTGGCGACTCTGTTTACCTTGAGTTAAGTTAGTTAATAGCTTACACTCATGATTTTACCGCTACAGAAAAGTGGCGACTCTGCTGGGGAGTCAATATCTAAGTGGATTCGGCCTACTTTGATTTATTTACTACTTTAGTTTGATTTGTTTGTTACTTGGTTGTTATGTTTCGGTTTTGGTGATTCTCTGTGAGATAGGTTCTAACCCGGATCTGAGTGGAACTTATGATAGGACGGCGATATTCGAAGCGATACGCGATGGAGTAGTCCAAAGCGATATCAATTTGATAATCTCCACTCGGTTAGGCTCTCTTGGATTATCAATGTCATGACGAGTAATCGTACGTGGCATTATTTTCTGACCTTTAGCTGATCATACTGAGGACTGTAGAACCCTTAACCAATCTAAGCCAATTTAGGAACGTAGTGCGGAAACTATCTGAGTGTAAACTTAAGGTGGTTGTCACGCGATACTACACTTGGACGAGGTCTATTTTAAGAATGTTATCGGTTGGGGAGTAATCCAACGTACCGATAAAATTCTAAAGATGGCTGTTAACTCCGGGCACCTCTGTTAGCACCCTTTTGGTTTTTTGCAGGTACAATGAAGACAAAACCTTAGTACTTACCTTTGTGGGTTGTTGGTTCTTATCCCTTGATTCCATGCTTGTGATCCGAACCTTTGAACCTGTATGCTTTGCGTGATCTTGTTTGTGGTTGTTGCATCTACATATTCATCATGATCATTATCACAACCATTTCTCAAGGAAAACAATTCCGATTATTGCAAATGTTTGAAAAAAGTAAATATTCTTTTTTGTCAAGATTTTTCATGATAGTATTCTCGATGTTGACCATGTTTGCAATAATCGAGTTGTTTTTCTGAAAATGGAAGTGAACATTGCATATCATTGCATCCTCACATATTCTTGTGTTCATCCGAGTTGTGTGGGAACTCATCCCGGTTGTTTCTTTCTTCAGTTGTCTGTTGATCCGTCAAGCTGACTCCTCATCACAGATACGGTACTAGAGCTGCTAACATATTGAGAGCTATCAGATTGAGAATGGAACACCAAGAACAACATAACATGGAAGTCCGGATGGAGATTGATGAGTTGAAGGCTGATATGACCAGGCTCACTGAAATGATGCAAGTTCTGATTGCTCGAGGTGAACCACCTCAAAGGACTGTTATCTCTGAAGTTTTTACTGCTGTTGTTGACCCTCCTGCTATTCAGCAACCGGTTTCTACTTGGCCTGAATTTGGGTTACCTCCGGATTATGTGTCAGTTTCTGCTACTGCTCAAATGGGTGGTCCATCTGTTGTGCTAGTCTTTTCAGCTCTGACTTTTGTCGAACCTCAACCTGTTGTGCACACTACTGCTCAGACTACTTATCAGAATTCTCCTTTTTTGTATCAAGCTGCTGGTCCAAAAGCTGAAAGTCAGGGTGAACCTGGATATATGGATGAAGTTAGAGAGCAATGTTTGACTCTTGAGAAGAGGGTAAGAGGTCTAGAAGGAAAAGATGTCTTTGGTTCTGCTGCGATAGACATGTGTTTGGTCTCTGACCTAGTTTTTCCTGATAAGTTCAAGGTTCCTGTATATGAGAAGTACAATGGTCATACTTGTCCAAAGATTCATCTGCTGATGTATTGTCGCAAAATGGCTGCGCAGGCCAAGGATGACAAGCTGCTTATTCATTGTTTTCAAGATAGTCTGAGTGGTGCTTCTATGAAATGGTATGTGGGACTTGAGAAGAGTCACATTCGAAGCTGGAAAGATTTATCTGATGCTTTTGTAAGGCAGTATAAGTACAATCTGGACATGGCACCTGACCGTCGTCAACTTCAAAACATGTCGCAGAAAGAGAAAGAATCGTTCAAAGAGTATGCTCAGCATTGGAGAGAGCTAGCTGCTCAAGTGGAACCACCTTTGCCCGAAAAGGAATTAACTGGTTTGTTCATGGACACTCTTCAACCGTTCTTTTGGGAGAAAATGGTAGGAAGTGTTTCATCTGGTTTTTCTGATTTAGTCACTATTGGAGAAAGACTAGAGGAAGGTATCAAGAAGGGAAATTTTACCAATTCTGAATCTCCCAATGCTGCAAGAAAGTCTTTTGGGAACTTTCACAAGAGAAAAGATGGTGATGCTTATGCTGTTTCAACTGAGAGGAAGCCTTACCACCCGCAACAACGATATGTTCAACCATATGTAGCTGCAATTGCTCCTGTTGTCAAAACTCAACCTGCTCAAACTCAAGCTCAAGTTCAAGCTCAACCAACTCAAGCTCAAGTTCAGATTCGAGCTCAAGCTCAGGCTCCTCATCCTGCTGCTGGACAAAATCAGTATCGCAATAGGCCACACTTTGATCCTATCCCGATGCCTTACACTGATTTGTTTCCTTCCTTGATTAAGAGTGGTTTAATTACTACTAGGCCTCCGCCCCCTGTTCCAAATCCTCTTCCGGTTGGTTATAGATCGGATCTTTGCTGTGAGTTTCATCAAGGTGGAACTGGTCATGACCTGGAACATTGCTTTGCACTGAAGGCTAAAGTGCAAGAACTTATCAGGAACAACATCCTTTACTTTAATGATACAAATCCTAATGTTGTCAACAATCCTTTATCGAAGCTTGGGAAGTGAATCTTCTAGAGGAATTCAACAGTTAAATTTTCTTCAAGGCCAGAATATCAGACGGGACAGCTCATCCTTGTTGCTGATGGATCACTAGGCCATTGTTTCTTTATGTTTGCATTTTTCTTCAATTGTATTGACTTGTTTGCTTTTAAACTTTGTTTGTACTTTCATGATGGTTTTAATGAAATGAGCATTGCTTTGTTTTGATTCAATTTCATTTACTATTTGCATCTTTATGCTTTATATTTCAAGTTCATTTTCTTTTCTCAAGCTTTTACAATGATTGGAGGGAGGATGATGAAAACGAGATACCCATAATTGTTGTCGGTATGCTTTCAATTGAGACTTGGTTGATGATATACATGAATTGTTTCCAATCCCAAACACTGGAGAAATAAGGAAGTTAATCCTTTGTTAACCCATTTAAGCCTTGAAGTTGGAGTTTCTTTCTATTCGAAAAACCCGCAATTTTAACCTGGGGATGGGTAGTTCTCAATTAATTCGAATGTGCATTCAAGTACAAGAGAATCATTCAAGACATATTTCAATAAAGTTTGCAATCTCAAGTTTTCCTTCACACACATCAAAGAAGTGTTGAAGATGTTTCTCATTTCAAAAGTTAATGATGGTTCGTCGTAATCATTAAGCCATGCAGTCATTATCTTTAAAAAAAATGATATTAAAAAATATTATTGAAAGAAATCAAAGCTCGCTAAGTCAAAACCTATGAAGGAAACTTAGGCAAAAACTGGGGCATTCCGCTGACTGTAAGATTAAATGATATAATTCAGGCAAAATTTAGGGACAACAAAAAGAAATATTTATCAAGAGGTCATCAAAATCCTCAACAAAAATAAGATGAGTGGACCAAAGTCCTCATCAGAAATAACAAAAGGAAGAGGTGACTGCTATCTCAAAATCCTTTGGCTTATTGAACCATCTTCATCTGTGCAATCCTAAATTTCTAGGAACTTGAATGCATAGGTTGAATTATTTGAATGTAGGACTGAAGTTCATCACGAAGTGGGGTTGGGTACAAATACACTTTGAGCCTATATCCTTTGATTCATAAACCGTGAACCAGGCCACGTTACAACCTTCAAAAGTCCTAATTGAATCCGGGTTTCTTTTGGAAAGCATACTACAACAAGGTTGCGTAAACTGACTCCCAAGTTTGTTACCAATCATTTGTTTCTTACCTTTTCTTTATCTTTAATTTTGTCTCAACCGCTGTGTTTTGACAATGTTTTCATTTACTTTACATCAATCAATGTCATTCCAAAAATGATTCTTGATTTCAAACTTTGCATGAACTTTGCATTAAAATTACCAGGTTTGTACAAACACTTTTTATTTGCAAATAAACTTTCCTCATCAAGGAATTTTCAAACAATTAAGAAACTTAGTCGGTGATCCTACCAAGGGGCAAGTTCTTCCTATGTCCTATGGTTCAAGAGTTGTTGATCAGTGCAAGTTATTCTCAGATATGGTTAGTCAAAAGATTCTCTGCAAGATTCATACTTGGTTTATCTTCTCGACATTCATTTCAAGAACTGAAGCCATGATCAGTTTATTTTCTCAACAGTCATTTCAAGATTTGATTATTTTCTCCAGCAGCAGTCAAGAACTGAATCCATTATCAATTTACCTTCATCAGTCATTGAACTTGGGGCAACTTTCTTCATGAATCCTCAAGCAGCTTCGCATGACTTCTCTCAAAAGATTTTTAATTTGATACAGTTTACTGGAGGGACAGAGTTTTGTTCAGCAGTAGCATCTCTAATATTCGAGCAGAATGGCAGTGATCTCTGTGTTGAGGAATCAGTCTTCTTTCTTTTCACTCCTCTAAGAGTATAAACTGGTTGTCAGCATTTTCTCACATTTTACCTCTTGGGTGTGTTATTCCCCAGTTTTGTTTATGTTTGCATATTTGAGTGTGTTATTCCTCATTATGCATTTTCTTGGGTGTGTTATTCCCCAGTTTTGTTTACATTTGCATATTTGAGTGTTTTAGTCCTCATTATGCGTATTCTTGGGTGGTTTAGTCCCCATTTTCATAAATGTCTGCATACTGAGTGTTTTAGTCCTCATATGTATTTCTCGAGGTCTTGTTGTTTTCAACTTCTTACTTTGTGATCAAAGTCCAACTTACTTGGCATTTGTCTGTCTCTTCATAACTTTTCCTTCATATACTTGTTGTGTCTTCTCAGATATTACACCCTTTTATCCGGTTGCTATTCTCGGATGTCCATAGTGAAGTCATCATTGATTTGATGTACTGTCCCGAACTTTTTCCCATCTCATTCAGTGTTGTTCCTGAATGTTGTGATTCACATTTTATCTGATTGCTATTCTTGGATGATGTGATCACTTTCCGTCTGATTGCTATTCTCGGATGTCCATAGTGAAGTTATCATTGATGTGATGTACTGTCCCGGACCTTTTCCCATTTCATTCAGTTCTGTTCCTGGATGTTGTGATTCACATTTTATCTGACTGCTATTCTCAGATATTGTGATTACCTTTTTCCGATTTCCATTCTCGGATATCCCTTTTAAAGTCAGTAATGTCATCCCTGGATGCTTCTGATGTACTTTTTCGGGATTTGTCTCACTTCATTCAGTGCCATTCCTGGATGTTGTGATCCTTTCTGTCCAATTGCCATTCTTGGACATTTTCGTCTCAGCTGAGCCATGAGTTTATTCTCTAGGATGTTGTTGTTTTTCCCCGTCGGAGTCTTATGCTCCTTATCCCCAGCGTTTATTCTTTTTCATGTATCGTCTTATCCCTCACGGATTTCTCTGCATTTCACATTTTTCCTCTATATTCTCATAACATCTCATATGCTTTCATATACTTTCATATGCTTTCATAACATTTTCATTTGCTTCATATCATTTCCATATCATCTTCATATCTTTCGCTTCATATTGTTTCATTTCATTCCATTTTTTGGCATCTTAGGATCAAAAATTGGGTTTTTTTTCGATATTTAAGTATCTTCCATCTTGTCGAAACAAAGATTTTAATCTTCATTATCTCTGGATTGAAGAAACTTAAATAGGGGCATCTGTCATACCCTAATTGTTTACCCTAAGATTTTTCGCATCTCATCTACATCCTGCATACAAACAAGATCACGCACTGGTTCGTTCATCCTTCTCAGGTGCAGGTCTATGCTTCGCAGTGGATCACCATGCTTTTACCTACTTTATTTGTATTTATTTACTAACTACTAACCAAAATACAAAAAAAAATGTTGCAGTTTGCTTCTTCTTCTCTCTGTGTTGCAGGATTTAAAAGACAGGGCAATGATTTCAATCCAGATGCGTTTGTTCAGTCACAATTTGATTCAGATGGACGTTTGACCTAAATTTGGTCAAACTATCAAAGGATTGTTTCAATTGCAAGTTGTGTGTGCCAGTGGTCTATTCCTCAGACAATGCGTTTTCAAAGTTCAAATGGTGTTGTGTGTGAAAATGATCAGTTTGTCAGCAGTTCATCAGAGGATTTATTTTCCTCAACACAGATTCGAATAATCAGGACAGATTTTAGTGTTTGTGGTTGAAGTGGCGAGTTCTTCGGTGATGCAATGATGGTTGTGTTCATTTTAATCAGTGGCTTGTGCAAGAATAATCAAGATTTGATTGTTGGGCTTAAAATCAAGACTTCATCCATTATCCTTCTCTTCCATTTTTGATTTTAACCATTTTTATTTTTCTATTTCTATAATCCAAATATTCAATAACCGTCCATTTCAATTTTATATCAATATTTGATTTTTTTTTAATCCATTCACTTCAATTTAACCGATTATCCATATAACCATTTTTTCCAATTTTTCTCGATTACCCTATTCATACCTTTTTTAGTTCGATTGTCAAAATTACTATTCTTTAACTGATTTTCCATATCCATTTTCTATATTCATTGTCATTTTTTTTTCTCATATTTTTATTAATATCCATTTATCCATATTTTTATTTCAAATATCTTTTTTTTAAGCCCAAATACTAAACCAAGGGAGTCCAATTCCAATTCTTACAAAAATAAATCCATATGTTCTTTTTGAGTCTATGTTTGGTGGTTCAATTCCATATCATAAAAATTGAAAAAAAGAAACAAATTATGTGTGGGCCCATAGTCAGCTACCTTCAGTAACATCAAGCCGCAGCCAAGCCAGTTGTTTCACGTGAGCACAATCCAAAACACTTTTCAAGCTATACTTCAGCCATTCATTACGTGATCTTCTTTTTACAACAAGCCCAGCTAACATCCAGTCGTCGTACGCGCATCATATCAGCATCTCAAGCCGCATCAGTTGCTAGCATACCAAAACACAGCGGAAAGGTACACAAAACGCAAGCTAGCTGTAAAAAACGTCACGCGAACTGCTCCAAAACGCAATGAGAATTAACATAAAACGCAGGCCCACGATTTCCTCAGTTGCAGGCCCAAAACATCGCAACTTCAGCTTCACAACAGCACCTGTTAAACGGCATCAAACACACACAAAACGACTTCAGCCAATACATGCCGCAAGTTGCTTCACGCGAGCGGTATCCAAAGTCATCATAAGCAAGCACGCAATGACCGTGAGCACCAAAACGCAAGTTAACGTGACGAAACAGCAGCAATTTCCACACCTCATCTTCTATAAATTTGAGCTTTAATTCACACTTCCAAGAAGCTTAGAAAGCCATAGAAAAATTCTGCAGAAAACAAAACAAAACCAAAACTAATCTTCAACCTTCAATTTCTCTCATTCTCACCTTCAAAGTTCATCATCAAATCTTCAACTCAGACCTCCACTTTTTCATAAACACAAACCTGCAAGAGGAGAGAATCAGTGAGAAATTCGGATCTAGAAGAAGAGAAGAAGAAGAGTGGAGTGGTTTTCGGATGTAATTTCGAAGGTAATGGAAGTTCTCCGACGTAAACCTCACGATTTCGATCTGAATCTGTAGTTGAATCTTGTTTGAAATCAGAAACATGTTTGAATAGAGCTTTGCGTTGCGATGTGAATGGTTCAATTGTTGACTTCCGCCGCTAACTGAAGGCTTCCGCCGTTTTCCCTTTCCGCCTTGCTACAGTAGCGCCGTGGCTCTCATGAAGAAGATAAAGAAGAACTTGTTCTTCTCTTTGTTATTTTTTATATAATTTGTTTCTTTTGTTTTTTTATGAATTTGTTTGGTTTGGGCCTAAGGCCTTTTGATCAATATTTCTATCTCCACGACTCCCAGATCCAGCGCATGACTCCCCTCTCTTTTCTTATGTTTCTTTGTTTTTTTATTATTCCTCTCCAATACTTTGTTTATGTTGTATAAGAAATTTACAAAAAAGTTGTTTCCCTCTTTTTTTTCCTTCTAATTTAGCCTCATTTCTAAAAATATAGAATTTACTTAGAAAATTATTTTTGACAAGGTTTTCTTGTTAGAAATAATATTCTAATTTTTTTTTGTGGATTCTATTTTAGATCCATCTTTTATTTCATCTCTTTTTATTTTTGGTCGATGAGATCTCGGATTCGTAGATTATTGGTTTTCGAAGATGTTTTATCTTCATTATTTCAAATCTATGGATGAATGATCATTTGGATCATTCTCCATACTTTGGAATCGTGATAGGTTGCCTTCGATAATCCAATGTGAAATCTCGATTAAGATTCGGAGAATGATTCATTATATCATTTCTCTAACATGTATTAGCACAAAGATTTTCCACCTTAATTGGTGGTGGCCGGCCTCATTTGTAGGGTAATTACTTCGTAAATTACTCGGCGATTGCTTAACATAGACCTAAACTTGTCCCGATTCGGAATAAGATCCATTTGGATCCGGTTGCCTCTCGATTTTGGTTATCTTTTTGTGGTTGTGTTTGATTAAGTTCATCATACCATTTCTATGTAAATATTATAATAATACTAATATACTAACCATTTTAATTCAATCTCTCGCACCTTATCCTCTTTATTTCAATCTCTCGCTCCTTATCTCTTTTATTATGCTTTTATACTATATCATCCATCATATTGTTTATGTGTATATTGTTATGCTTGTGATTTTTCTTTTGTCCATTTGGATACAAAAACATTAATAAAGGATTAAACATCTAAAAGATTTGTGACTTTAATTTCGGACTATGGTTACTATCCTTAGCATTGGACTTGGAGTTGGACTTAGATTTTAGGATCTTTCCCTTTGCTCAAGTTATTATGGATTGAAGACTTTGGCCCCGATTAGGTTCATTTGTTTATGAAGATGGAAATCCCATTGTTCTTGAGGAATTCTTGCCATACGGTTTGATCGTTTTTCCTTTAGCTTTACATTCAAGTTTTAGGATAGTCCCTTCATCTCCTCCCACTTCTTAAATTTTCGAATTTCCTTCCTATTTTCAAAATCCTCTTTGTTTTCAAACTTCAAACATTTTTGCAATCAAACCTTGACTTAGGTCATGCGGTTTTACTTTTTCATTTCATTTCTTAATAAATGCTAAACCACATAAGCATATCGAAACTTTCTTCTCAAAAACTCAAAAAATATCCAAACCTCATTCAATTGTTTTTGTGCCCTCGTGCACGTTTCTTCTTAACCATTTTTTCATGTTTAGATATGATTCATTCTTTCTAGCGGAATTATGACGACTTATCTTTACATTTTAAAATCAATTCAACTCATTGTTTCTTTTCAAATTTTGTACCACGAACTACGAGGTTTTGATCTCGCATTACACTTTGTGGGTACGTAGGCATGAGACAATCGTCTCTTCAAACACAAAAATATTAAAAAACGTTTCTCTTCTCATCTCTTCAATCTCTTTCAAACAAAGCATTTTCAAACCAAACAAGCAGTAAATATTTCAAAGGGCTCCCGTGGAGTATCACGGACATTTTGGGTGCGTAAAACCTTCCCAATTTGTAACCTATCCCCTTACCCGTTCTCTGTTTAATTCTTTTAGCTTTTTAGCTTTTAGATTCATTAGGCTTTATTCGCTCTTTTTCCCTTTTCCATTTGGAATAAAATAAAAGCGCGGTGGCGATTCTGTTTACCTTGAGTTAAGTTAGCTAATAGCTTACACTCATGATTTTACCGCTACAAAAAGGATGTATGATTGTCTTTCCCTAATTGAAATTTGCAATTCGTAACAAAAACGTCTTCCTAAAAATAGTTTTCCAATTTAAGAATCTCCCTCCACCATGATGATGATGCTCCCCCTTTAACTTAACTTCATCGGCTCTCACCATATTCAAAGAAATGTCGTCGTATCGTGCCCTAATTACATCTAACCAAAGAGCGTTCTTTTCCGTTAAAATTCTCCATCTCCACTTGTGTAAAAGAACTATATTAAAATTCTCAACTCGACCAAGACCAAGACCCCCCCTTATCCAACGGGAGGCACATTGTATTCCAACTTACCCAATGAATGCACCTTTTCTCCTCTTTACTACCCCAAAGAAAGTTACTTTGGATTGAAGTGATGATTTTGGAAATATTAATTGGAGCTTTGTAAAAAGATAGCATAAATATAGATAAGCTAGAGAGCACCGATTTTAAAAGAATCAACCTACCACAAAAACATAGCAAACGGTTGGACCAACAAGAAAGCCTCTTTCTCATCTTCGATATCAAGCCCTCCCATAAAGACGCATTGTTGGAGATATGACAAATAGGGATCCCAAGAAAAAATAACTTACTTTCTTCCCTCCTACAAGATAGAAAATAAGAAGTCGCTTCCAACCTATTAAAGCTAGTATTTATCCTAATAAGCTTACTTTTGTGGAAATTAATTATGAGCCCCGACACCAATTCAAAACCCTTAAGAACATACTTTATAGCCCAAATATGCTTCCAACTACCATCACCTACCAACAAAGTGTCATCTGCGAATTGGAGAATGTCCACAAAGCATCTCCTATTGAAAAAGAATCCCTTGAAATCATCATTTTCGACGGACTTGTGCACCATACCTCTTAAACCTTCAGCGACAATGACAAAAAGAAAAGGAGAGGGGGGATCTCCTTGCCTCAATCCTCTATCAACACCAAATTACTTTGTTGGACTATCATTAACTAACATCAATATCTTACTATTGAAAACCAAAGCTTCCATCCATCCCATCCAAGCCTCCCAAAACCCCATATTTCTAAGCATAAACCTTAGAAACTTTCACGAAACTTTATCATAAGCCTTTTCGAAATACACCTTGAAAAGTAAACATTATTTTCTTTTCTTCGTAGCAAAGTTAACCAATTTGTTAGCAACAAGGACATCATCTAACAATTGTCTACCCGGAACAAAGGCACTTTGGATCCTAGAAATAATGTTGTTCAAAACCCCTTTCAACCTCATTGATAAAAGTTTGGCCAAAGCTTTATACACATATCCAACAAGGCAAATGAGCCTAAAATCATCCAAACCCATAGGATTGGAAGATTTCAGGATCAAAGTTAAAAAAGAATAAGTAAATGCCTTTGATAAAATTGCATCTGAGTGAAACGACTCAAAACACCGAATGAAATCCTCCTTCATGAAAAACCAACACTTTTTAATGAAAAAGAAAGTGTAACCGTCCGGACTCGGGCTCTTCGACCCCTCACACTACCACACCCCCTTTTTTATCTCTCCCTCCGAAAAAGGTGCCTCAAGTAAATAATTCTCATAAGAATTAATAGAATTAAAAACTAAACCATCAAGAATCGGCCTCACAAAATCCGTTTCCTTGAATTTGGAAGCAAAGTGAACCCTAACCACTTCTTTTACCTCATCCACCGAAGTTATACCTCCACCTTCTAAAATTAAAGATCCAATAAAATTACGCCTTCTCCTCTCTTTCATAACCCGATGAAAATATCTACTATTAGAATCCCCTTCGTTTAACCATTTCAACCTAGATTTTTGTATAAGCATGTTTTCTTTAATTGTGAGGTTCAACCATATCTTCATATTTGCCTTCCTCATTTCCTCCATCTCACTCTCCCCAAGTTATCCTCTCTATCGTCTCCCAAGTTTAACTTTATCAGCTCATCCTCAATCTCCAAATCAATCTTCCCGAAAACATTATAATTCCACCATCTAAGCCTTTTCTTAAGTAACCGAAGCTTCTCCTTACGAAAAAAAATATCTTCTACCCTGTACCACCAACTTCTTCCATTCCTTCTCAACAAAGGAAATAAAATCTTTATCATTGAACCACTCATCGTTCACTTTAAAAGGCTTTGGTCCCCAATTTGACTTATTGATAATAAACCAAATAGGACAATGATCAGATATATCTCTATCGCCAATGAATTGACCCATTATCCCTCATTTCTCAATAACCTCGCTATCCACAAGAAAGCAGTCGATTCTAATAAAATACATACATTCGCCTCCATACCAAGTGTACTTCTTCCCTCTACAAGGAACATCAATTAAATTACTTAAAATTATAAAATCCTCAAATTCTACACATTCTGACAACCCACTTCGTATCGCACGCCCCTTACGTTCATTAACGAATTTGATCACATTGAAATCACCTCTAATTATCCATTTTCCGTCTCCCTTGCCCACCTTCAAATCTAATAAATTCCTCCATAAAACACGCTTAGAGCCAATATCACAAGGAGAATAAACATTTACAATGTAGTATAAGGCACCCTTCCATCTAATCTTAATACCAAAGTATATGGCTCCTTTGAAATTATAGATCACATCACAGCTTCCTAACTTCCAAAGAATCAATAAACCTCTCGAAGCTCCTACCGAGTTAGAATACGTGTATTCTACTAACTCCTTCTTCCAAAAACTTCTAACCATGGAATCGGTCAAATCCTGAATTTTGGTTTCCTGGATCAATAAAATATCGGTATTACCTTTATTAATCAAAACAGAAATTATGCTCCTCTTCACTCTACTAACACCCCCCTCTAATGTTCATAGCTCCTAAAATCCTTTAAACACATTGAATTTCTCCTTCTCCCCTGCTTTTCTGTTAAAATCTAATTTCTCCATGTCTTCCAATCTCTTCTTGTAATTTCAAATCGATGTTCCACCCACAACTCCCAAACCAGAAATTGCACTCAACAATTTGTGACCAACATTAGAACCCACCATATTCTCCAACATCCTAAAGTTACTCCTAAATATGTGATTCTCCCAAAAATTCTCCGTGAATTAATTTTTCCTCATTACGGATCAGCCCAACTATGTTATGATTTATAGAAGATATTGAATTTTCATTCAGCCTTCCTGTTTCTTGATCAACGACTATTTTGTTGCTTTGAAAAGCAGGTTGTTTCAAACTATATTTTTGCCTCCTAACCCTCTTGTTAGACCCACTCAACATACATAAACTTTTGAATTTCATGGGCTTACCAAAGTGACATTTGGCCCCACGTTGACTGCTTTCTTGAAAAGGGATGCTAGCTTTTTGATACGCTGCTTTATTGCTACAGATAGATGGCATATATCCTTCTAAACTAAAATCTACCCTGGTGCCCACCGACAATCTCCTTTCTAAAATCTCCTTCTCACTCTCCTCATGTAATGCACCGCCATAAAATCTTTTGCCTGCCACTTCAGCTATTGTGTTGTTAAAAACCCCATCAACCTTCATAAGAGCCGTATGAAAAATGTTATTATCTGCAGTGAAATTCTGGTATGACAGACTCAGATGTCGAATATGATGTTGAGACATCTTATCTGTTACTTATAAACATGGTAAGGCATACATATCAGTACTTAAATAATTCTGATATATCAAAGTCAAACATACTTCATGATGTTGTGACATCTGATAGGACATTCAGTTCAGGTACTGCATAAAACATAAAACAGAAAAGATATAAAGAACACATCAGAATTGTTAACCCAGTTCGATCAAATCAATCTACTCTGGGGGCTACCAAGCCATGAAGGAAATCCACTATGTAGTATCAATTCAAAGACTTCTCAGCAAACACCTACAGTTTACAGTCTTCTCACTTAATCACTACCAATGCAACTTCTACTTAGGAACTCCTAAATATGAGAAACTCATCCTCACTTCCAATCACCTCAGTGATGTCTCACAGTTCTCAACTCTCAGTTGCTGATATTGAAGACTTCATACCTATACAACAATTCATAAATAGAATCCATACTTCCATGACAACAACTTAACCTTGCTTAGCAGCTTCAGTTAAGTACAATACTTCTCTTGCTTACAAGCTTCGAGAATCACAGGTGAAACAGCCACAATAGGTTTCCTTGTTACGCACGGCTGCCACAAGAACACAACCCTAATAATGTTTACATTTTCGGTTGATTGGGTTAATTCTAAACTAGGTTACAGGGTTTCTTTTATAACCTATTCCCAACTAGATTTGGGCCTAAACAATCACAACAATAGCTGCTACAAATATGCAGAAAAAATCTGCTACAAATATACCAAAAGATCTTCAAATCTAAAAACTCCTAAAATATCTCTAAATATAGAAACTCTATATTTTTCAATATTTGTCTTCAATTTAAATTGAGTCGTTAAGATCTTCTAAATCAGCACCCTTTAAATCAGCGCCACATATGATTGCATAATATCTCCAGAATATTCTGCATCTTTAAAAAATAATTCCACCTGTGATATCAGAATATTTTGTAGAATATTCTGCATAATTCAGATCTGATAAATCCCACTGTCATCACCTTGAATTAGGGTTAGTTAGTTTGTTACCTCCTTGATTCAAGGTGAGTTAGTTATTTTGTTATACTGAATTCAGATAACTAATCTCCCTAAAGATGCGCCTTGTATTGCTTATCTCTTTCCAATTAATTCTAGATAAATTCCCCTGAATTTACTCAGTTATGTTGCGCATCATTTAAGTCTGGTAGCAGGTTTACGATGTCCCAACATCTGGTGTGACATCCTGATATCTTGACTTAAGTTCATTAACTGTTACTCTATTTGACAATGTCACAACATTCGGTGTGACATCCTGAACTAAGTTCAACACTTCTTGTTTGATATCTATCTGTAACACATGACAGTAATGTTGTCATGACAGTTGCAGATGTTTCAACATTTTCTTTGACATCTGTCTGTAACATATGACAGTAATGTTGTCATGACAGTTGCAGATGTTTCAACATTTTCTTTGACATCTGTCTGTAACATATGACAGTAATTATGTCATGACATTTGCAGATGTTTCAACATCTTCTTTGACATCTGTCTGTAACATATGACAGTAATTCTGTCATGACATTTGCAGATGTTTCAACATCTTCTTTGACATCCGTCTGTAACATATGACAGAAATTCTGTCATGACATTTGCAGATGTTTCAACATCTTCTTCAGTATCTGCCAATTATTATAACCACATTTATCTGTGCCACCATGTCAAGACATCATGTTTGACATGTTCTTCTTGAATCTATACCATGTTAATTTAACATATGGAACTTCTTATTCAACATTTTCCAGCCATATTAGTTTTACCAAACATAATGCCAATCATAAAATAATAGGATTAACAATTTCCCCCTTTGGCTTATTTTGGCTAAAACTAATTTACATGTAGAAGTTCCTTAACATCACATCTTCATATCAGACCTCAATAGTACACACTATTAATTCTCCCCCTTTTTAGCCATAAAAATACAAAGGCACGATAATAACCATAGACTATCTGCTAGAAGTGCAACGGTATGGTTCACAATTCCTCAAGAATCAAATATAAACTGCAGAGAGCAGCTTTATACAATATAGCCTTCTAGACTCCTAGGATACTCCTTATCTGGTTAAGGTATTACTCCCCCTTAACTCCACAAAATCAGTTGCACATACTTGTAACACACTCCCCCTGTCTAGGATACTCCATGCTTCTCTGTACATTGATGAAAGGAAAACATAAGACGCATCTTCATGTCTTCAAGAGCTCACCCTCTATTCAATTCCCAATTGAACACATTCACTTCTTGTACCAAAGCATACCTGATTCCTTTCTTGGTTTGTAGTTACCACAGACTACACAAGATGAACATCTTCTAGCACACTGGTTCTTGACACTAAGCCTTTACTCACCAAAGGCCATACAATCCAGATAAAACACATCCAAACTAATTATGACATTAGAATGAATGTCCACAAACAAACTTCCAAGCAATCAATACCTGATATACTTCAGTCTCTTCTACATGTTTCTTCCAATATAAATCATCTACTTCATCATTCTCCCATATGATTAGGTAGTCTAATAATAGAAACCATGTAGATAAACACCCTAGATAATGTACTAACACTTAGTTAGAACATTTTTCATACACCAAGACCTTATCACCATGATCCTAGATGTGCTCCACCAACTGGACTTACTATAGCATAGTAATCCAAGAACTGAAAATCTTCAACTACACTATGCCACCAGTTAGAATCAGAAATCCAGAAAGAGTGATAAACTCTCATCCACCTTCAAGAAGAATAAATCCTCTTGAGTCTTCAACTCATCACTCCTCTGCCCAAGAGCAATTTGTTCCAAGACAATCCTCAAGAACAACCAGCTGCCACACTCTGATTATCTTGATTCTTCGAATCCACTTTAAAGATCAACCAATTACCACATTTTGATAACCTCCTTTATGAATCCTCATATGAAAAAGCCAATTGCCACTTTTGTCTTCTTCACGTTTATAATAAATCTTCCAAAGATATACTGATCAATAAAGTTGATCTTCATCAAGCTGTCAAGATAATAGGCCTTATGAAACATTCAATCCCTATAGATCATTCTATCTTAATTTATGTGTCACTTCACCAATTAGACTCTGATGTTGAACTAGATGTTTGAACATTATTAGCCCACATCCATCTGTTAAATTCAGGTCCTTCTTCTGCCACTTGAAAGAACCTCCTTCCTTTATAGAACAAGAGTTCCATGCTCTCATAGACTTGATTTATCCATCAAGTTTGAGTAAACAACCTCCCTTCTATTGGTTTTGCAGAAATTCCTACCGATAACACATATTGATGAGAAACTTCCAATGTTTCTCCAAAGTCTTCAAACCTGCCACTGTCTGATTATTTAGAAGGAATAGTTAAGAACTACACCTCATAACTATACCAAGGATGCCACCTTTCCTTGAGTAAGGCAGTCTTAACAAATTTATGATATCGCCACCTATCTTAACTCCATGATGAGCATTCTGGACTGCACCTAGATCAGAAATAAACCAATCCAAGTAGTCATCAAGATTATGATGTGTTCATGGTCTTTCATCTCCATCTTCAGAATCAACAATATCCAGACCAGTTCTTGCCAAAAAACTTTCCAGAAATACACAACTCCTGTCACACAAGACTGAAGCTAATGCTACAGCTTATGCAATACCTCTCCCATGATTCTGCACAAACTCTGATGATAAGATGTTCCAACATCTTTTTGAACATCACCAATCTTGAATCACAAGGATAATCAATCAAATATTTGTGAACTCCACAAACAACAATATATCTTAAATCCTTGTATAATACCCTATCAGATAGTTCTACACAATCTAATCTTTTAATTTTGAAGGATTTTAAGGTTAGCTCCAGATAAGATTAGCAAGATCTCCTCATGTCATGGATAAACAATACTCCAGCTGAGCATAAACTCCACTAATTCTCAACTTCACACCCCTGATGAACATACTCTCAAACCGAAAAACAATCATGAGTTTTACAAATTCATATACATTAGTTCTCTGAGAATACCACAAAGAGCACAACTGATAAATATCCTTATATATCCATACAAGACACACTTGATTTTATATTCCAAAACAGATGCTCTCAGTTTGCTTGCTACAAAGGGTTCATACTGCCACTATCCATGACTAGTAGTATAAGAAACTACCAGTTCAACAACCATTCTGATCAGACCTCCCAATCTGACATTCTTCCCTTGCTTCTAGCAATTGTTGGTCACATTGCTAGCTTTAATCATGACCAAAGTCATGCATTTATCACACACATTTGTAGATACATTTAGAAGCTTCTTTTATCTACCAATAGACATGATTGTTTCAATATCATTTAGGACTTCAACACAGAGCTCCAAAGACAATCTCTAAGGATCACACCTTCAGTAGCTAGTTCAGGTCATCACAGACTAAAACACCATGAAGAGAAATATACAGCCACAAAGAGAAAAGTAATTTCTCAACACTTCTTGAATTATGATGTTTAGACTGTAGTTCTGCACTTTTACATCAGACATATACATAATCCTCCGTTAATGTATTTTCTCATTGGTTGAAAGCACAACATCTTTCAAAGACAGATAAGCATTTAGCTCCTGTCAGAGTATTCATTATCGGTTAGATGCATATCCTTATCAATAGCAGACAAATACTCAACTCCTGTCAAGGTTTTTATCATATGTGATAAGGTAACCTTCTCACACAAGGTAGGAGATTTGGTTTGACATTCATTTCCTGCACACCTGTGGCACTTGCTAATCCCTATTTTATTAATCCACACCACCTATCACTTCAAATTAGGTAAGTGGCTTGACCTGATATTCCACCATGAGCACAACTAACTTCCTTGGTTGAAGACTCAACATTTTTTGAGATGATGTTCCAACATCAGATCTGACAACAATCTTAAACAAATTGATTTGACACTTACTATGGTTTTGGGGGTAACAACAGTAGTAATCCATGTACAACTCTTTGCAGAGGGTACGAGATTTCACCAGAAGTTAATCATCCTTTTCTATCAGACCCAAATACATGCAGTGACTTGCATGATACATACCATTAACATGTCTGCATATTATACTCTTCATACGGGGACATCACATAATTGGGCCTAAGCTTGATGGAGAATTCCCTTGATCATACACCAATAACTATGGTTATTAGCAACACACTCCCACTTTCTTAAACTTGAGACCTTCAACATATAGCATAGATGCCTCCTCTTCCAGGTTAGGAGTAGGTTCCAAACATATGTGATCATCACACATTTGTCTAGCACCCAAAGCATCCATCATGTTAGCAGGATATCACACCAGTTTCCTTCTTCTGGAACACAAAACTAAGCTTGGTTCTGAAACATTACTGCTTTCAAGATTACTATCTTTTCTTCAATCAGCTCCAACTGAAGTGCTATAACATTATGAAAGATACTTTGCACAAATACAATCGTCAGTAGCATCTCAAAGAGTATTCAACTTCATAGCTTCAGAGATCCTTAAAAAAACACAATCTTTTAGGTCTTTGACTCAACATTTACCATAAACTGCTAATGTGTAGTGTGGTGTCAAGCCATTAGGATTGACATATCAACTCAGCTTCTTTCTTGATGAAACTTCCTTTAGTTCATGATTTAGACAATCAGAAACATGTATCTCCACAAGAGAAATTATCTTCAGCTATATCTAAACTACATTGGACACCATAACCAAGAAGAATATCCTAATTAGGTCACCATAAATAAGCTTAAGAGATAACTTATCAAGATCTTCACTCCCGCATGAAAGATTTGATAATTATACTCTTTTGCTTTGGCTCCAACCTCTTCTTTCACCAGGAATCTCTCATCAAGAAACACAACATTCTGAACTAAGTGTTCTCCAGTTCTGTAATCACATGATAGAACATCAAACTTGACATTATGAATTGAAGCTTTACAATAGCCTTTGTATGAAGTACTGGGGAACCACTATCAAACAATCAGACATAACACATCATAAATAATAGAGCAATTCCTTAGAGATAAATAAACTCCTCCACAGTAAGATCCTCCAAAAGATATTGAAACACGATGTCAAGACATCTTATCTGACATCAGCAAACCTATGTGAATAAAACACCATTATACCATATGATGAATAGTCCATCCTCCACTTCTAGGGACCATTCAAACGCCAATATGAACCTCTCAAGTTCCAACAGCTTTTCATTATATCATCCTTCTTCCTTTACCATGAACCAGAAAGTATCCCCCTTAGATCTCATCCAGAAACAGACCAGGATGCCTGCTCTGATACCAATTGAAATTCTGGTATGACAGACTCAGATGTCGAATATGATGTTGAGACATCTTATCTGTTACTTATAAACATGGTAAGGCATACATATCAGTACTTAAATAATTCTGATATATCAAAGTCAAACATACTTCAGGATGTTGTGACATCTGATAGGACATTCAGTTCAGGTACTGCATAAAACATAAAACAGAAAAGATATAAAGAACACAGCAGAATTGTTAACCCAGTTCGATCAAATCAATCTACTCTGGGGGCTACCAAGCCAGGAAGGAAATCCACTATGTAGTATCAATTCAAAGACTTCTCAGCAAACACCTACAGTTTACAGTCTTCTCACTTAATCACTACCAATGCAACTTCTACTTAGGAACTCCTAAATATGAGAAACTCATCCTCACTTCCAATCACCTCAGTGATGTCTCACAGTTCTCAACTCTCAGTTGCTGATATTGACGACTTCATACCTATACAACAATTCATAAATAGAATCCATACTTCCATGACAACAACTTAACCTTGCTTAGCAGCTTCAGTTAAGTACAATACTTCTCTTGCTTACAAGCTTCGAGAATCACAGGTGAAACAGCCACAATAGGTTTCCTTGTTACGCACGACTGCCACAAGAACACAACCCTAATAATGTTTACATTTTCGGTTGATTGGGTTAATTCTAAACTAGGTTACAGGGTTTCTTTTATAACCTATTCCCAACTAGATTTAGGCTTAAACAATCACAACAATAGCTGCTACAAATATGCAGAAAAAATCTGCTACAAATATACCAAAAGATCTTCAAATCTAAAAACTCCTAAAATATCTCTAAATATAGAAACTCTATATTTTTCAATATTTGTCTTCAATTTAAATTGAGTCTTTAAGATCTTCTAAATCAGCACCCTTTAAATCAGCGCCACATATGATTGCATAATATCTCCAGAATATTCTGCATCTTTAAAAAATAATTCCACCTGTGATATCATAATATTTTGTAGAATATTCTGCATAATTCATATATGATAAATCCCATTGTCATCACCTTGAATTAGGGTTAGTTAGTTTGTTACCTCCTTGATTCAAGGTGAGTTAGTTATTCTGTTATACTGATTTCAGATAACTAATCTCCCTAAAGATGCGCCTTGTATTGCTTATCTCTTTCCAATTAATTCCAGATAAATTCCCCTGAATTTACTCAGTTCTGTTGCGCATCATTTAAGTCTGGTAGCAGGTTTACGATGTCCCAACATCTGGTGTGACATCCTGATATCTTGACTTAAGTTCATTAATTGTTACTCTGTTTGACAATGTCACAACATCTGGTGTGACATCCTGAACTAAGTTCAACACTTCTTGTTTGATATCTATCTGTAACACATGACAGTAATGTTGTCATGACAGTTGCAGATGTTTCAACATTTTCTTTGACATCTGTCTGTAACATATGACAGTAATGTTGTCATGACAGTTGCAGATGTTTCAACATTTTCTTTGACATTTGTCTGTAACATATGTCAGTAATTCTGTCATGACATTTGCAGATGTTTCAACATCTTCTTTGACATCTGTCTGTAACATATGACAGTAATTCTGTCATGACATTTGCAGATGTTTCAACATCTTCTTTGACATCTGTCTGTAACATATGACAGTAATTCTGTCATGACAATTGCAGATGTTTCAACATCTTCTTCAGTATCTGCCAATTATTATAACCACATTTATCTGTGCCACCATGTCAGGACATCATGTTTGACATGTTCTTCCAGAATCTATACCATGTTAATTTAACATATGGAACTTCTTATTTAACATTTTCCAGCCATATTAGTTTTACCAAACATAATGCCAATCATAAAATAATAGGATTAACATGCAGCAAACCCATTGTCTTTTTCCAAACTATGCGACACTGTATTATCCTCTGGACTATTCTCCTCCAGATTACGCACTAAATTGTTTAGCTCTCCCTCCTCCTTAATGAAACCTCCTCCTTCACACCCTTTCTCCGCCGCGTCATGCAAGCACCTAACACTTGAACCATCACTATCGTACCCTGCCTCCGCATCTGTGATCGAATCAATTCATGATTCTGAATCGCCCTTGTTCACGAAACTGGGTTTTGACAATCTCAGAGGCCCATAAAAATCCTCCCTCAGGAATAGAGTAAACTTCTGGTTGTCGATGTTTACCTCCATTGAATCCTGAATCTTGAAACCGAGAGGAACCTTAATCATTATTATGGCTACGTCTTTGACTTTCCCTTTCATCATGAAATCGTATGCGCAAATGAAATCTCCCCAGGTGTTGACGAAACCGGTGAAAAATTCCATCCTCCAGGCTTGCAAAGGAACCCCATAAATCCTTACCCATATTACTCTATCATTGTACACATCCTTCTCCTTCCACTATCATATATATATGAGCCATTGACTCTGCCACTTTTCCCCTTCCACGATCATATCTTCAATGGCACCCCCTTCCATTTCTACCAACAAGCAGAAATTGGCTCCTAAAGGAGTGACTTTGATTGTGAAGTACCCCTCCAACTCGAAGAAAGTTTGAATATTAAACATCGTCCCCAGAGTGTACACCACTCCAATGTATTCCTTCCTCAGCCTCTCCATATGCCCCGCGTCAGAATGATAAGCAAAAATGTTTGTTCCTCCTTACTGACTGATCAGTGAATTTTGGTGCACATTCCTACATGATTGCACTTAGGCATTTATTTAGTTTTCTTTGTTTATTTTTATATTTTAATCTGTTTTTCTAATTTACTTTATTTTTGGCTTAATTTAATTTTCGTACTTAATTTTCAGCTTTAATAGCTTTTACGGAAATGATCATACCGGGGTTCCAGGAATCTGATTGAGGCGTTCTACCAGTCGATGGAAGCTAAGAGAGAGCTACAATTAGTTTTAAGCTGCTGCATTAGCTAAGAGGCGTTCTACCAGTCGATGGAGTCGAAGTCAGATTCGGAGTCACATTTTCCAGAATTTCGTTTGAAGCTGCTGCATTAGTTTTATTTAGTTTCGGGTCATTTCGAATTGGGTATGAGTTATGTATTTGACCCAGTTGGGTTGTAAACGGGTCATTTAGATTTTTCTATTTAACCTAGCAGCCGCATCGGCTCTTGTACACACTTTTTAGGATTTTAATTTTTTACGCTCAAAGAGACGAATTATGGAGAACTAATTCCAAGGATTAATCTGCTGTAATTGGTTTTCGCCGATACTTTGAGGTTCTTATATTTTCCAATTAATCTATTTCCTTTCAATTCTGATCTTGATATCTTTTTTGATTAATTCGATTTATCTAAGGTTAGATTGATTTATTTCGATGATTGCATGTTCCTATGCTTTAATCGCGTTTGCTTAATTCGTGTATGTTTATCGTGTTTGCTTAATTCACGATTGATATATTTCATCTGTTTGCTTAATTCGGAAATTAGGAATATTTATCATATAATATCAATTACGCTTGTTTAATTGTTATTATAATCGAAAAGGAAATAGAGTCCGCTTAGGAATTGAGAATTTTTTGGGTCGATGATAAGTTGCCAAATCAAAACAGCAGATTAACCGTTTTAGCTTATTTTGATAATCACTTTTTATTTTAATTGCTTTTTCTTCAAATTAAAATCAACCCCCATTAATCGTTACTATCATTAGTTAATAAGATCAAGAATCCTGGTGAGACGATACTCGAGTTGTCGTTACCGTAACTACATTTTTAAATCACTCGTTTTTTATCTGTGCGCGACACGCGAATCAAATTGGCGCCGCTGCCGGGGATTCTTGTTGTTATTAATCGATTTTATAGTTATAGGTATAGTTTTCTTGCTAGTTTTTTTTGTTTTGTTTTGTTGTGTTTGTGGATTTTCAGGGTTGCAATACCGGTTGCAGTATAGTGATAAGTTTTCCAGCATTTCAGGTAAGTTAGAAGCTACTGTTTCGATTTGCTCCGATTTTTTTTCAGAAAATCAGAAATAAATCGAAGAACAATACTCTTTTAGAATAAAATTCTAACAGATTTTGACCCTCAAAATCGTAAATTTTGCGTTTTTCTATTTTATTTGATTTATTTTATGTTTTCATATTTTCAAAAAAATCTAAATTTTTTTGTGTGATCTTTATTTGATTTAATTAGATTTTTAGCGTTATTTTTATATTTTTTAGATTCTATTTTAATTTATTTTCTTATTTTCCATTCTTTTTAAATCTGCAGTGATTTTATTTGATTCTGTATTGAAATTTATAATCATATCATGACTGATCAAAGAACTCTGAGAGAACTGACTGAACTTGTGAATTATAATGCTTTATGTATTGAATATCATGTTGTTGATGCATCTTGCAAATTGAAATTTGGTTTAACACGCTTGTTGTCAAGTTTTAATAGTTTTGCAGGTGAGGATCCACATAAGCATATGAATGAATTTCAGGTTGTGTACTCTGCACCTTTCGAACCTTCACTAGAGGACCTTGTCAAGCAAATTGCTACAAATAGTCTCCAGTTTCAACAACAAACAGATTATAGTCTTCAGGCTTTGCAAACACAGCTTGATCAACTTACCACTTCGATGAATGCTATATAACAAGCTCAAGGATAAAACCAACAACCTTCGGAAGAACATTCTATTTTTCAAATAGAGTTGCCTTCTAAAATTGTTGATGATACTTGTATTAAATTGTTTGCAGCTGATTTTCCATCATTGTCTGATTTTAATGATGTTTACTCTTGTGATGTTTGTACTGACACTAAAATTTGCTATGTTTGTGCTGAAGTTGAGGTTGTCTTGCAAGTTGATATTCTTACTATAAATGAGGTTGCAAATGAAGTTGCTCATGTCAATGAAGCTCTCGACACCCCGACTTCCCGGAACAAACCATCCATCGAGAAACCACCCTCTTTAGAGCTGAAACCACTTCCTAATAATTTATTTGAATTTGTGCAGGAAGAGAAATCATTACAGGAACATAAGAAGGGAATTGGATGCACTTTGTTTAATACTTGTGATATTAGCCCATCCACGAGTATGCATAGGATCTCAATTGAAGATGGAATAAAAGTAGTGAGACGGCCCCTTAATCCTATGATTCTTAAAGTTGTAGAAAAGGAGATCACTATCATGTGCACATTCAACACTTTTACTTATCGAAGATTCTTCTTTGATCCTGGAAAAAAAGGAGAAGGCACTAATAAAAACTCCAAGATTAATGGATACTACCCAAAGTTACTTTATGAGATCCCCACTTTGGAAGAAGAGACTGTAGAAGAGCTCTCTTTAGGAAATGTTACTTATGTGATCACTTATCCACCTTGATTACTCGGGTGTGTTCTTTCCTTTCTCTCCCTCTTATTTTATATTTATGTCCTTTCATTGAGGACAATGCTTGTTTTAAGTGCGAGGGAGGGAATAATTTATTTTCTTTGTTTTTGTTTTGTTTTTGTTTGTTTTGTTTTGTTTTAGAAACACTAGACTTTTTTTTTGAAAGTTTTAGGCTATAGATTATTTTGAGGTTAGCTGCGGAGACTTGGGAAAAGTTTACAAGACCAGTATCGTTTTAACACCTTAAGTCTCCTGAATATGGAAATCATTTTGAATACTTGTTATGCCATAGTCTTGAGTTCTCATCCTTTAATATCTCTTAAGTAGTTTATCTAGCAGTCAACACCATCTAGAAATCAAACACTAAGTAATTCAGCTGATACAAATAAGTGAATGATTTTGTGCTTAAAACTAAATCTGAATAGGAATCCACCTTATAAGTTAGGTGACCCTCACCCGGTCATTTAGCCTAACGGATGTGAAACCTTAAGAAAAAAAATTCTTGTTGTTACTAAAGTAAATTTAAAATATTGTCAAGTATGAATCATAATTACTATAAGGCTTATTTACCATGCGTATGAATAGATAACGAGCTTAATGTGATTGCACTAGAATGAAAGAGAGCAAAAGGGAGGATGAGTAAGTTAGGCTTAGGCATAATAACATGATTCGAAATGGTTTGTATATAATGGAGGCTTATGACCGCACAATTGTGGATTTGTGTTCTTACGATATCCTTAGTGTGTAAGATTAGTACCTATCGATGTTATCTTAATCGAAGAAGAGTTTGTAGCCTAGAATGAGTATCTGAATGATGTTGTGTTTCTTGAGTCTTGAGTTTACTTTTTCTCGAAGTGCAAAAGTTCAAGTGTAGGGGAATTTGATCAGTGCATTTTGGTGCACATTCCTACATGATTGCACTTAGGCATTTCTTTAGTTTTCTTTGTTTATTTTTATATTTTAATTTTTTTTTCTAATTTACTTTATTTTTGGCTTAATTTATTTTTCGTACTTAATTCCCAGCTTTAACAGCTTTTACGGAAATGATCATAACCGGAGTTCCAGGAATCTGGTTGAGGCGTTCTACCAGTCGATGGAAAGCTAAGAGAGAGAGAGAGAGAGAGAGAGAGAGAGAGCTACAACTTTCATGTTGGAGTCGATGTCAGATTCGGAGTCATAATTTCCAGAATTTCATTTGAAGCTGCTGCATTAGTTTTATTTAGTTTCGGGTCATTTAGAATTGAGTCTGGGTTATGTATTTGACCCAGTTGGGTTGTAAACAGGTCATTTAGGTTTTTCTATTTAACCTAGCAGCCGTATCTGCTCTTGTACACAATTTTTATGATTTTAATTTTTTACGCTCGAAGAGACGAATTATGGAGAGCTAATTCCAAGGATTAATCTGCTGTAATCGATTTTCGCCGACACTTTGAGGTTCTTATATTTTCCAATTAATCTATTTCCTTTCAATTCTGATTTTGATATCTTGTTTGCTTAATTCGATTTATCTAAGGTTAGATTGGTTTATTTCGATGATTGCATGTTCCTATACTTTAATCGCGTTTGCTTAATTTGCGTATGTTTATCGTGTTTGCTTAATTCACGATTGATATATTTCATCCGTTTGCTTAATTCGGAAATTAGGAATATTTATCATATAATATCAATTACGCTTGTTTAATTGTTATTATAATCGAAAAGAAAATAGAGTCCGCTTAGGAATTGGGAATTATTTGGGTCGATGATAAGTTGCCAAATCAAAACAGCAGATTAACCGTTTTAGCTTATTTTGATAATCACTTTTTATTTTAATTGCTTTTTCTTCAAATTAAAATCAACCCTCATTAATTGTTAATATCATTAGTTAATAAGATCAAGAATCCTTGTGAGACGATACTCGAGTTGTCGTTACCGTAACTACATTTTTAAATTACTCGTTTTTGATCCGTGTGCGATATGCGAATCACTGACATATCAAACCAAGGCTCCAACCACCTCTACAAAGGATTTACCTCCTGATCCTCCTTGAAAACAACTATTTCCCCTCTTCTAGTTCCTATTCATCCCAACCTGTTGAGGAATCTTCAACTAAGTGACACCTCTAAACTCTTTCCATATATCCATAATCATCCTTATCTCCCATTTTCTTTCGAATCTCGACGGATTCGCATGAATTTTCCTACCATCGATTTGAATGTTATCTAGCATCACAGCAAGAACCACTACAACAAACAAGACCTTAGACAGCGCTTTTTTTAGCCTTAGACAGCGCTTTAAAGCGCTGTCTAAACCTCCGTTGCTAAAGGTTTAGACAGCGCTTTTTAAAATGTGAAAAGCGCTGTCTAATCCCCCACCCTTAGACAGCGCTTTGGCCAAAAGCACTTTAAAAGACCCTCTTAATTTAAATTTTTTAGGTACACCTTAGACAGCGCTTTTCAAAAGCGCTGTCTAAGCCCCCTACCTTAGACAGCGCTTTGGCCAAAAGCGCTGTCTAAGCCCCTCCTATTTTAAATTTTTTAGGTATACCTTAGACAGCGCTTTTGTCAAAAGCGCTGTCTAAGCCCCCCCCTTAGACAGCGCTTTTGCCTAAAGCGCTTTCTAATCCCCCCCTTAGACAGCGCTTTTGGCAAAAGCGCTGTCTAAGGTATACGAAATTTTTTGTAGGATTTGTTTGTAACCACATTTTTTCCAGGTTTATAAACCAGAATTGGTACCTGTTTTCAACCATATTTTTTCAGACAATTATCACATTTTATATATGCCATTTTGGCCTTTTTTTACCAAAATTTGGCTAACCAATTCAAACCAATTCAAACCAAATTTTCCATAAATGTATCAAAATATATACAAATTTATGTTTACATTTATAAGTCATTACATATACTACTACAAATGTACACATTAATTACACACTTTGAGCTCTATCATGTATTGACACCACTCCTCTTTGATTTCGTCCACTTGATCCTTTGTATAAGATGCACACTTGAATTCATCAAAGTACTACATAATAATATAACATATTTTGAATTAATTCCAACTATTTAATTATATGAGATATGTGTAAATATAAAAATAACTCATAAGTTAGAAATACATACATCGGTGGGAATCTCTAATCGGCCCAACATGAGAGTATCTCGCATAAACCTCAACATGAAATACCCGCAATCTATTTCATTACGTTGAAGAGGACACTACATATGAAAAAATAATATGAATTATAAATCCTAAGTTTTATCAAGTGTAGTCATCACTAATATAATAAAAAACGCGGTAATTAAAAATATACCGCCACTTTAATCCATGAAATGGAGTTGGCGCCCCTCCTTGAGGTCTGGATAACTCGTTGGGCCCGAAAAGCTTGTAGGACGCTAATAAAATAAAAATGAAGCAATTAGAACAATTCACATAAACTAATAAAAATTTTGAACATTCTCACTTACGTGTCAATTAGGACCTTCATATCCGGGTATGTTGTCCAATCATTTCCTAACGAGTCAAGATAATACACAATTTCTCGGATAGGATTGATTGCGAGCAACAACCAATGTCCACTGTAATGATTAGGCAAATGTTAGATGGTAACTTGGAAAATAATTATAATAGATGAATTTAGAATGAAATGCTAACCCGGTATTAAACGGTACAAAAAACAACTTCTCCGCATTTTTATTCTCCACGAGGATCCGAAGAACGTACTCCGTCACGGTATCCGGTCTACTTATCATTAAACCATAGTTGACGGTTGCGGGTGCTAAGAATCCGAATGACACGTCCAAACCATTGGGGCGCATCAATTTGTCATACAAAAACCTAATATAAAAACATCATTAACATAAAGTAAACATCATTAAAATAAGTTGTTTAATCATGCATTATCACATATAACTTATAATCAAAACAATCGAAAAAAATAAAATAAAGAAACCATGGATAATTTACCTAAGTCACTAACATCTCTTTCTTTTCTTTTTTGGAATATTAATCACTTGTTTCTTAGCAATGCGTACGGATGAATTGATCCAAATTCCCTCATTATGATCGTTTCTTATATATGACTCATCCGGTATAAGATCCTCAACTTCATCATTTCTATTCAACTCATTCCGTCTAATGCATGACTCATTCTCAACATCAATATCACATTGATCGACACCGCTATTATCAGTCACTTTGTTAGAGAAAAGCACTATAGACCATTTTGTACTCTTCGGGTCATTCACATAGAACACTTGTTTAGCCTGAGATGCTAGAATAAAAGGTTCATCTTTGTACCCCACCCTAGTAAGATCAACTTGCAAAAATCCAGACTTATCCATTCGTATGCCACTACTATTCACCCACTTGCAACCAAAGATGGGAATCTGAAACTTCTCGTAATCAAACACCCAAATGTGCTCAATAACTCCAAAATATGACAGATTTGCATATTTGGGGTTTAAGTCCTTCATGCTTGATATATGCATTGCTTCAGCTAGCACGGTGACACCACTATTTTGCATAGTACTCTTATCATCTTGTTCTTTGGTATAAAATGTGTATCCATTAATTGAATATGCGCTATGAGAAAACACATGCAAACTTGGACCATATGCCAAACATCTCAACCTTTCTGTTACCGAAGAAGGATCTGAAGAGCGCTTCAAATAAATATGATCCTTCAACCATTGTATGAAACTTTGATTGTGCTCTATAACTATCCAATTTTCATTTCTGTTCGGATTTAACCTTCGGAGTACATCCTTGTGCATTTCAACATATGGCTCAACCTCATTATTATTGTGCAGAACATACAAATGAACTTGATCCCGTTCATCCCTTGATATTGTCACAATTTTATTCCCAATTAATTTTTTACCTTCCATTTTGTCGAAAATCTGAGCTCTGGGGAGTCCAATCGATTGAACGTTAGACAAATATTCAGTACAAAACTCAACAGCTTCTTCAACAATGTATCGTTCAACAATACAACCCTCTGGTCGACTTCGGGATTTCACGTACCCTTTTAATATTTTCATATACCGTTCAGCAGGGTACATCCATCTCATATAAGCTGGTCCACACAACTGTGTCTCTTTCACAAGATGAACAACTAAATGAACCATTATGTCAAAAAAAGACGGAGGAAAATACATTTCAAGCTCACACAAGGTAATTACAATCTCTTTTTGTAGTGTTGGTAAGATCTCGGGATCGATCACCTTACTACAAATTGACCTAAAGAAAAAACACAATTTAGTTATGGAACTTCTTACTTTTTCTGGCAAAATAGAACGTATACCGATCGGTAGAAAATGTTCCATTATAACGTGACAATCATGTGTCTTCAAATTCTTCAACTTGAGGTCTTTCATAGAAACAAGTCTTCTGATATCAGATGAGTATCCTTCTGGAACCTTAACTTCACTCAGAGACTTACACAAAAATTTTTTCTCCTTTCTAGATAAAGTAAAAGCAGCAGGTGGTAGATATGTTCGTCTTCCTTTCTTCACGGGTGCTAATTCAGTTCTCATTCCCATTTTTAACATGTCCTCCCTTGCTTTAAGGCCATCCTTAGACTTGCCTTTTATATTGAGTAATGTACCGATAACACTTTCAAATACGTTTTTTTCAATATGCATAACATCGAGAAAATGTCTCACGTACAAAGACTTCCAATATGGCAATTCAAAAAATATCGACCTTTTCTTCCACCCACCTTTCACAATCTTATGTGCAAAAGGCTTGCCAAACTCAGTACGCACATCTTTCACCTTTTCAAAAACTTGTTCACCTGACAATGCGGGTGGAGCTCTACGATGTTCGGTGTCTCCATTGAATGCTTTTTTCCACCCACGGTAGTGATGTTTAGAATGTAAGAATCTACGATGACCGAGAAACACATTCTTCTGGCAAAGTTCCAATCGGATCGTATCGGTTCCGTCTTCACAAATAGGACACGCACGTTGACCTTTAATGCTATACCCAGATAGATTCCCGTATGCTGGAAAATCATTAATTGTGCCAAACAACATCGCCCTCAAATTGAAACTTTCTTTCCTATATCCATCATAAACCTCCACACCGTTCTCCCACAAAATCTTTAAATCTTCGATCAGAGGTGTCAAGTATACGTCTATGTCATTACCTGGTTGTTTAGGCCCAGAGATTAACATAGATAACATCATGTACTTACGCTTCATACATAGCCACGGAGGTAGGTTATAAATCATAAGAATCACAGGCCATGTGGTATGTGAAATACTTTGAAGACCATGTGGGTTCATTCCATCAGTAGATAATGCCAATCGAAGGTTTCTTGCTTCTGATCCAAACTCAGGATAATCATTATCAATCTTCGACCACTGTGGTGAATCAGCCGGATGCCGATACTTTCCATCGGTGATTCTTTCATCTGCATGCCAAGTAAGATGTCTTGCATCGGTTTCACTACGAAACATGCGCCTAAATCTCGGAATTATCGGAAAATACCATAAGACTTTTGCGGGAGATAATCTTTTCTTATATCGAGACAAACCGCATTTGGGGCACTCAGTTAACGTTGCATATTCGTTACGAAACAAAATGCAATCGTTAGGACAAGCATGTATCTTATCATAGCTCATGCCAATAGAGCACAACATTTTTTTTGCCTCATAGGTTCGATTAGGAAGAACATTATCATCCGGTAGCATTTCTCTCATAAGGGCCAACAACTCTGTGAAACTTTTATCCGACCATCCATTGCCCGCCTTTAAGTTGTACAACTTTAATACCGCAGAAAGTCTTGAGAATTTAGTGCAACCTTTGTACAACGGTTTCTCTGCATCGCTTACCATCCTCTCAAACATTTCAGGACAATCATGAAGATCTTCTTCCAGTGCTTCTACAATCTCTTCAACTCGATCACAATCATATGTTTCCGTGTCTTTGTCGTATGAAGCATAGGTCGTATTTCTTTTTCCACTCGATTCAACATTCCCGTTAATTTTCTCACCATGAAATATCCAACACTGATAACTTTGATCAATTCCATGCCTCAGCAAATGCGATTTCAATCCATGTGCGTCAACCTTACCAATATAACAACAACGCAAGCAAGGACAATGCATTCGTCTGGGGTTTTCAGCGTGTTGAACAGCATACTTAACGAATTCCGCAACCCCACTCTCGTACTCTTTGGTCATTCGATCGGCACAGATCCATGTTTTATCCATGATTTTCCTACTTATTTAAAAGAACACTCAAATAATGATAAATAAAATTTAAATATATTAGTTAAAATATTCAAATAATATAAAAATTAATGGCATTTTTTAACTTGTTACCAATAAGTCTTTTTTATTTGTCCAATATCTCTATCACTCTTCACGATAAGTAAATTGTTCTTGTGGTCAACCTCCACGGTATAAAACCAAATTAAGATTCTGTAGCGTATCTTGTCATAATCTCTACTAATTACCCTTTTACACAACTTCATAATACAGAACATGAGATAAATTCATTATAATTTGCTTAGTTTGGAAGTCAACTTCATAAGATATGGATAAAAGTATTTCTACCTCGCTCGTCATAAATCATCTTAGACATCAATTTCACTAAACAACAATTAGATGTGAGTAATCTTATACAGTCTTCTCCTCGTCCAATCTATGTCTCAGGTATAAATAAAATATCTAGTCCAACTACCTTGCAACTGTCTATTCTCTTTGATCTTTCACTTACCCCAGACTTCTGAATCCTAGGATACAAGGTGTAATATTAGCCCTCCATTCTAGTGAATAGCCTATCTAAGTGCAATAAAATTCTATGGCCTCCAACTACCAAGCTGTGAAAGTAACTCTTCACCCTTTCTTTGAAATCTTGTTTTGTGACCAAGATTTTTCCCTCTTTAAAAGTTCGAAGTTGTATCGATATTAACATTTCATTTAACGGGAAGTTCCACATATACATATAACCATTTATCCCCCATATGGGTTCCTCACAAAATCAGCATTTGAAAACAAAAAAGACATAAAGAAAATATCATAAGATGATACCAAGAAAATTTGCAACACTAACAGAACATAAATGATATGTACAACTAAATGTATGTATAGACAAAAATCTATCACAATAAAATAAAAAGCATATAAAAAGATTGATCAAAGTTAAGAGGTGAAAGGCATTATAAAGACCAGTACTAAGAAGAATACCTTTTAAAAATGCTACAGCAAAAACCTCAAACAGCAGAGAAGCTAATACAGAGAACACAATAAACACCTGCATAAAGGGTGCATACAAGTTACATTCAAAATAGTAACTAGAAACATAAAACCTGTAAAAAAAAGCAGAACCAGAAAAAAAAGCAGAACTGAAGCCTGTAACGAAGAACTGAAGCAATGAACCCGATTCGTCAAACAAATGATTCGTCAAACAAATGAAACGCAGAAATGATTCGTCAAACAAATGAAATGAAACGCAGAACTGAAACCTGTAACGAAGAACTGAAGCAATGAACCCGATTCTTTCAACGGCGGTGAATGAATGAAGAAGCAATGAAACCGATTCTTCAAACGCAGTGAAAAAGTGAAGAAATGAAGCACAATCAATGGCTGAAACACTTTCAAGAACGAACGATTTCGCTGTTAGGGTTCGCTTTCGCTGTTAGAAGGGAAAACAGAAAGAACAGAGAACGAAAATAGAAGTCTGAATTTTAATTTTAATAAGACCTTAGACAGCGCTTTTGGGAAAAGCGCTTTCTAAGGTATGCCTTAGACAGCGCTTTTGAAAAGCGCTTTCTAAACCCCCCCTTAGACAGCGCTTATGGTTTTATTTTTTTTTTAAATTTAAAAGCTTTAGACAGCGCTTTATCAAAAGCGCTAACTAAGGTGAATATTTAAAAGCGCTTTCTATAAGCGCTGTCTAAGGGGGGGTCTTAGACAGCGCTTTCTAAAAGCGCTGTCTAAGACCCCCCCTTAGACAGCGCTTTCATTATTTTTTTGGAACATTTTCCGTGTTTTTTTTAAATTTTAAACTTGGACAGCGCTTTCTCTTAAAAGCGCTGTCTAAGATGCGCTGTTAAAAAGCAGTTTTGGCGTAGTGAACCCTCATGCCTTGGACTCCTACGAACCTTGTGAAATCGTATGCTCCTTCAAGACTTCTGCCCAATAACCTAAATGTCAGAGGGACCATTGGCTTTATGCCCTTCATCCGAGGAGGATTTATCGACCATGGTTACCCGTGGTCGGATTCCTATGCTCCTTCAAGACTTCTGCCCAACACCCGTGGAAGTCACCTAGATTCAGTCGAAGACAACTCTTTCATGATCGATTTCATGACCGAATCGGGAAACTATTACTACAATGTAATTCCTTTTAGCTTGAAAATGCGGGTGCGACCTACCAATGAATGATGAACAAAGTCCTTCGAGCAGAAATCAAAGAAATGCTTGAAGTTTACATGGACAACATGATCATTAAGTTCCACAAGGAAACCGATCATGCTCTCCCCTTAAAGAAATTTTTTTATTGGCACACAAGTGCAAAATGCAATTTAATCCAGAAAAATGCACGTTCGGGGTACGAGCGGGAAAATTCCTCAGTTTCTATCTATCCGAAAGAGGAATCGAAGCTAACCCCGACAAGTGCCGAACATTCGCCGAAACGCCCATGCCAAAATCCAAAAACTTCATCCAGTCACTAAACGTGGTACTCACCTTGTTATCCCGCTTTGTGGAGAAATCCGCCCAGCACGCGCTACCCCTCTTCAAGCTCCTCCGCAAAGAGGTTGTTTTCAAATGGATGGAAGAGTGCGAGCAAGCCTTGACACACCTCAAGAAGGCTCTGTCAGAACTCCCAATTCTCTCCCAACTAGAGACCGGGGAGACTTTGTTTCTATATCTGGTCGTCATTAACGAAACCGTAAGCGCCACCCACATACGGGAAACACCCGAGGGACAAAAACTAATTTATTTCATGAGCAAAGCCCTAAAAGGGCCCGAGCTCAGGTATCAGCAAATTGAAAAATTTCCCCTTACGCTCCTCTATGCAGCGAGGAGACTCAGCCACTACTTCCTGGCACATACGGTCGGCGTACGAACAGACCAACCTATCAGGCAGCTCCTCGGTCGACCCGAAATGGCCGGAAGGATGCTCAAATGGTCCTTGGAGCTATCTTAGTTTGACATCCGATATGAAAGCAGACAAGACCTCAAAGTGCAGGCCCTAGATAATTTTGTGGCCGAAATGACCACCCCGGAAAACCAAGTCAGCGCGTTTAGGAAATGGACCATTTTTTTGTGGATGGAGTATCGAGATCGATGGTAAGTGGAGCAGGGATTATCCTAGAAAACAAAGAGGGTATATTGATAGAGGTATCCTTCACGCTATCTTTTCCCACCTCTAATAACCAAGCGGAATATGAAGCTTTCCTTGCTGGTCTAAGGCTCGCCAACAATCTAGGAGCTAGAGAGATAGTCATCTGTACAGACTCTCATCTCGTGGCCTTGCAAGTCAAAGGTGAATAACAAGTCAAAAATGACAATTTGTCAAAATACCAGACTCTGGTCAAGGAAAAGATTACATCTGTAAAAGTCAAACATGTCCCCCGTGAACATAATGTGCGAGCAGATGCACCATCAAAACTTGCAAGCAAAAAAAGGAAAGGCGGAAACAAGTATGTTATACAGGAGCTAAACATCACTTCGCTTCAGTCGAAAACTAGCAAACAAATGGGCAGGCCGAAGCAGCGAATAGGGTCATCCTTCGAGGACTCAAATGAAGACTAGATGATATCAAGAAACGATGGGTTGAGGAATTGCACAACGTCTTATGGGCATACCCGACCACACCTCACTCTACAATCGGGAAGACCCCTTTCCGACTAACATACAGAACCGAGGTCTTTATCCCCATAGAAATGCAAATATTGTCCAAGCAAACAGAAGCCCTAATGGACGAGGATACAAATACGGAAGCATTATGCGAGGAGCTCAGTTTGGTAGAGGAAGTTTGATCATAGGAAGCCCTACACAAGGCATCACTTAAACAAAATATCGCCATCAGACATGACTCTAAAGTCATAAAGGGAACATTCGAGGTCGGAAGTCTCGTCCTGAGGAGAAACCTCAAAGACTCCAGAGAAGGTAAACTGACCGCAAACTGGGAAGTTCCCTGCCGCGTCCGAGCAAAAACGGGAAATGGGGCCTATTACTTAGAAAATCTGAATGGGGAAAAACTTGTTCGTCCTTGGAACGCCGAGAAACTTAAACAATACTACAATTAAGGCATCCGTCGGCCTTCTCAGATCTAAACGATGGAGCACAAGCACCTATCTAACATGCATACCTAAGTACAAGTATCGCATACCAAAATATTTTCTTCGATGGGATTTCCCTCATGAACGAGGAAGAACATTGTCACACGATTGGATCCTCAACCGATTTCGTCGTCTTCGTACCACGACCAGGCATAAAACCCAGCTCGCGATGGAACGTTCACACTGTAGAGCTCGGGTCATCATCATGACTCAAGCACCATCCTCCGACCAGATATACTTTGTTTTTCTGCTCGGTTCCCTAAATTGCCATATATACATGAACCGAGCATAGTTTCCCAAACATACAAACAAACTGCAACTCCCCATGACTCATATAAAAAAGAACAACGCATGCACACGTTTATTAAAGCGAACACCTAAGCGATCAAGCATCGTAAAAACACTTAGTAAAAATTTAAAAATTAAAGTGTGCCCTCCGATGGACACACGTGCCCACACAACAAGTAGATAATAAAGCGACCGTCAAGGTCGAGAAAACAAAAACATTAAAAATATGGTCACACAGACCGACTTGTTCAAATATTACATAAATGGGGGAACACCCCCCCCCCCAAGCAGAATAAAGGTTATGGCACGTACGCTGACCAACAAAATTAAAGGGAAAAAAACAAGATCTTCAAACATTTGCATCTGCGTAAGGCTGAGCGTCAACGGGGACCCCTTGATTCCCTTCAACCATGGTTGTATCATCTTCCGGCTGTCTAAGGAAATTAGGTACAAAGATCTCCCCATCCTTGACCTTGTAAAGGAAGTTGATGCCCTCATCATTGAGCACCACCCTAGGGTTGATTATCTTCAATTGATCCACCGCATTTTAAAACGCCACACCCGCTATCTCCTCAAGGTCTTATTCCCCTTGCTCAATCTTTGAGATCAGCTCATCCTGGGTCACCAGCGACTTCAGGTCCTCAGGTTCGTCCTCGGCAGGAGCCAGTGCAGCCTTAAGACAAGCAACTTCGTCCTTGTCCATTATCTTCTCTGGATTAGCAGCAACTAGCGACTCTTTTAACTCCTTGATCTTCTTCGAAACTTCCTTCAAAGACTCTGAGGATGCATTAGCTTTATCCTCGGAAGAAGGCAAAAGAGTCTTCAGCCGTTGGATCTCTTGCTCCTAAGTGGCAGTACCTTTGGCGTACATGAAGGCCATCATTCAAACCCTCATCACCGAGCTTGCATCCCGAGCCAAACACAACTGCCTATCTGATCGACTCGGCTCGTCCAACTTATGCGTTTACGCCCTGTGGACCTGTAGAGAGGTATCCTCGAAGAAAGGCGGCTTCAAGAAGCATGTTGGGAGCTCGAACGAAAGCTTTGGGGGGTCTCCGTTAAGTGTATAAATTCATCGGCCCTCGAACTTTTCCCTAGTCTGGAAGCGGTGCCCGGTGAACCATGAGGAGATAAGGAAGAGTTACCTGAACCTGTTCCCGCAGTACCAACCGATCATTCAGACGATTTTGTTTAAGCTTCTTGGCCCCCTTATCTTGGCAGCGTTGGCCATTACCTTGTCCTGCAAGTCAACCATCGAATTTGAAAATGATAGAGAAAAATTGGTTAAAGCATAAAAGGTATACGGGCATAAATTCAATGCAAGCAAACAACTCTAAACACTACCAAGATAAGCGGTGGCGTCCTTTTTCGTCTCACAAATGAGAATTTTTGACACTTTTATGAATCTAGAGGTCACTTTGGAACCCATGTCCTTGTCTAAAATCGCATGACCCTGATCATCTACATGCGTAATCATGGTAATCTTGGAAACGTAGCTCATTAGAGCATCATAGTTAGTCTGATCCTCGTCACTTAGCTTAAACGCTATAGCCAAATACTCCTCGGTACCATGCATAAAATGGTCATGCGACTAGGAAAAATGGAATTTCAACATAAGACGGGGAA
This sequence comes from Lathyrus aphaca, assembly GCA_963966055.1. Lineage (NCBI taxonomy): Eukaryota > Viridiplantae > Streptophyta > Magnoliopsida > Fabales > Fabaceae > Lathyrus > Lathyrus aphaca. The sequence continues at coordinate 219,445,191 of OZ014519.1, forward strand.
CTTCCTCCCCCTCCTCGTCAAACAAGACTCTCCCTTCATCATCAGTATCGACCAGGTAATAACGATCCTTGAAGTCTCTGATCAACTCAGAGTCGGCTTTGAAAATATTTTTCTTTTATTTGAGGGAGACCTACCCATATCTCCCCTGCACGACGTGCCTCTGAAGACGAAATATGTGGAAAAACAGAGGAAGGGTCGCTCCAATATTCAGGTATCCAAAGGTCAGCTCGAAAGCTCTCATGAAAGCAAACGAGTTTGGATGCAGCTGCGACAACGAAAGCTTTAAGTGGACAAACATGGAAATCTAAATGTCCGAGAAGGGGAGCCTAAATTTGAGCTCCTTGAAGAATATGTAATACATGGGGAACATGTTGGGGCTGTATGACAAGAAAATACGATCCTCCTCGCCAGGGTATCTGATAACCCAATCCTCAGGGTTCCCGACCACCGGACTTGTACCCTCCATGGGTTGGGAATATATCGATTAAATTGTCAGTGGCTCCTCAGAAACCCATTCTTCAAAAGGAATATTTTGATCCTCATCGTTTTCCTCGGGGGTGTCAGGATCAGTATGATTCATGGTAGTTTCCTCGGAATCAGTCGAGGCAGAAGCAGTTCTCCTTGACATCATTTCATTAGATTGATTTGGGGACAAAGCTGTGTCACTAGAAAGCTCTTCCACATCCATGTGGGCAGGTGCATCGCTAGACATCTTTACACCTGAAAAGCAACGAAAGTAAATATGAATTCGATGAGTTAAATTAAATCCACCCTTCCACCGTTGATCAAGTGAAAGGGTGCGTAGAGGAACGAGGACGCTGTCCTCGACCTAAGCACTTATTCAAAATAGTTTATGGTCATTATAACGACCAGGTATCTATACGGGGAAGGGGGAATCATAAGATATCAAACTACCGGTTCACAACGACTAGCAGATGACTCCGCCCTAAAACCCAGAACTCCGATTGAAGTTCAAACGGAGTTGTCGTACAAAGCCACGAGGAACTTCGCTAAAAGCCCTAAGTGTCGCAACGAAGACGGCGTGGCACACATTAGCCACTTTACAAAAATGGGGACGCCGTATCAAAACCCTAACCGTCTAAATTATAGGTCATATTGACCCTAAAATCTATCCTAACCACATGCATCTATGTAATAAGCAAGAATTAGAAGGAACAATAGATAGGTAGGTGAAGAAACTTACAAGTTTTAGAAGGTTTCGACGTGGTCGTTTGGCTGTCCTCGTTGGAAACGGCGGAAGACGATGGTTTGCAGCGGAGATCGAGGACTTATCCTTGTCGAGCAGAAAAACTGAGAGCGAAAAGTATGAAACTGAGTCCCAACGCCCTATTTATAGCTTCCTTTAACATGTTCATGGGAATATGGGACCTATAACTTATAAATGACATACTCATTTCCTAGGGACACTGTAGAGTAGCCATCATTACGTATTAAATGCGCACACATCCTAAAGTGCGGGCGTGACGTGACTTCTCAGCATAATTGTTGAGATCCTCGTCCGACGACCACATTTTAGCGCCTAGTGGAACGCGAGTTTATCTATGCCGAGCTAGGTGACTAAAGAATATCACAAGTCTTAGCTGCACCCCGTGCGTAGCTGACCACCCTTAAGTCATTGCTTCTACGAACATAAGCAACGACTTAGGGGGCTCATGCTCCAGACTGACCCAATGACTAGGCATGGCCTAATCCACTCCTGCACATAGGACGGTCCAATAGACTAAATGTCTGAGGGACCATTGGCTTTATGCCCCTCAGCCGAGGAGGATTTGTCGACCATGGTTACCCATGGTCGGACTCCTCTGCTCCTTCAAGACTTCTTCCCGGCACCCGCAGAAGTCGCCCAGATTCAGCCGAAGACAACTCCTGCTCGGATATCCCTATGCCCGACACACGTCCCTTCCGACCAGGTATGCTTGTCCCAACGACTAGTTTCTGGCAGTTACCTATTTTTGGCGAATCCACGATCCAGGCCAAAAATAGGGACCAATAGCCAAGCACTATGAGCTCTTTATAAACCCTCTCGCATGAGAGGGTCAGATATCGAATATTCACTCCCTTAACACTTTTACTCGTACTTGCATACTCTTTTGTCCGCTCTTACTTTGGCATCGGAGTACCTTGCAGGTACACCCCCAACTCTCCTCAACGACCGATCAAAGACTATAATATTCACGTCAGCGTCCACAGCCGTTGTAGATTCTGATCACAACAGGTATGATTAATTTCCTTTTGTTAACCAATGTCCAAGCCATTACCTAGAAAAAACCTCTGGCCGAAATTCAAAATCTAGAGAGAGGGGAGAGTTTCTCTCTCTTTATTTCTTTATGTTATATTTGTATGATTTTTAATGTTTAATGAAAGTTATATTTTAATGAATTTGATAAGAAACTAGATTGTCGACCCATTCCGCAAGAGTATATTAGAAATAATTTTTTATTTACCTATAAAATTATCTTGTAGTCCATTTAGATAATGTTTGCAATTATACTATTATTTTTTTAATAAGAAACAATAATAATACAAAAAAGTATTTTATATTATTGTTTTTTTAGGTTATCAGAAGATCTATTATGGTTACATTTATATATTATAATAAATAATTTATTTATATATAAAAATATGAATATAATTTTATTAAGAATATGAATATAATTTTAGTACAAATGAAAATAACAGTAACAATAGTAATAGTAATGTCCTAGAAATAAATAAAACAATATTAGGAATAAAAATAGATGTCAACAACAAATCTCATAGACCTCCAGAGCAGTAATGATAGAAGTATTTAAAAAAATTCATTTATCTTGTACTCTCATTTCATGTGAAAAAATACTTATATTTATGTTAACCAATACAAAAATGAGAAAGAAAGATAGAATAATCAACTAAAACAAAAATATATAAATAAAAAGAAAAATTTTAAATGAGGAAAATAATAAGAGTATAGACATGTACTTATCTGAATATATATTAGATTTTCCAAGCAACAATAACATAATAAAATTTTATCATCATCTTCTTTTGATTCACATGAAAAAAAAGTCATATCTACATCAACCAATAAAAAATTATAAAAATAATTAGAATAGGAGACTAATCAAAATTATATAAATATAAACGTAAGTTTAAATATTTGTAATAGAATAATTCGAATTTCTATTATGTCACAAAACAAACACTAAGACAAATATAAAGTGAAACAAAAACAATAAAAAATGCGAGGAGCACCACCAATCGTGAAAAATGATTTGTTTTCATATTGAAGAAATTGAAAATGTTAAAAAATTGTCATTATGATTAACATCGCAAATTATACTTTACACAATAAAAAAATTTAATGAGGTACAATTTTATTTTTAATATAATTTACTATAGAAGTAATACTCAATAGTCGTAAATTATTGGTCTGTTATAAATAGAATAGTAAATAAGATTAATTATATTTAAAATTTTAAAAATGTTCACTACTAGAAATACACGATTTACCTGCGGATTTTCCTGCGGAAAAATATCAGCAGGTAAATCTGCGACATTAGCTGCGGATTTTTGATGTAAAATTTTTTTTTCTGCAGAAAATAAAGTCGCAGCAAAGTTTGCAGGAATTCCTGAGAATTTACCTGCGACTATATATTTTATAATATTATTCTCATTTTCCTGCGGATTTTACTGCTAGTTTATTCATAGGAAATATAAAAACTCAAATCCTTCAAAATGTCAGGAATTGCTGCGGATTTTGCTGCGACCTTTGCTGCGAGTTATTAATATTATTTTATTTTTGAATTTTTTTTTATATTTTTAATAATTATATATAAAATTATAAGGCATTACTTTGGTATATTATAATTTCATATTAATTTTTATATTTCTATTTTTTTCCTATATCAATTCTTTTATTATTTTTTATAGAAAATTTAATAATTTAAAAAATTTTCTTAGGATAAAATAAAATAAAAAATTAACTTTTAATTCTTATATTTCTAAACAAACATATTTTAGGAAAAATAATAATATATAGTATAAATTTTTTTTACGTGAAAATAGAACATGTACAGACAGTTTAAGACAGTTTAAAATAATTTTACGTTGTCAACCAATCACTATTATGTATTCAGCCATATCAGATTGTAAATTTTAAAATAATTGTATGGCATTAAAGACTGATGAATTCATATTGAATGATAGTGTAAAATTATTTTACACTATCAATACATATCATTAAACTCTTCTTTAATATTTTAAAAAATAAATAAATTTATATTACAATCATTCTAAAGTATAATCCTATAACTTACTCCATTACAATTTCCATCCAAATATTTAACCAATTAATCAAAATAAAAAATCAATAATATTTAATTAATTAAAAAATATAAATTTATGATATAATTGATAAAATTTTGTGATTTGATAGTGTCAATTTATAAATAGTCTAAAAAATTTAAAAAATATTTTTTGCAATTCCACGATGTTAATTTATAAAAAAACATATTTATAAATTAACACTATTGAATAAAAAAATTATAAAAATTGAGAGATTTATTTTTTAAAAAAAGAAATAATTTATTAATCATAAATAATACACTTAGATTTTTTCCAAAAACTTATTCCTACTTACAAGTTCACACACACTTACACTCAAACTCACACACTCGCAGTCACTCTTTGGAATCACACAAATCTCATAAACAACGAAGAACTGTTGTGTGTGTGTGATACTTGTGATGACGGTGATTTCAATAGAGTTGAAGAAACCCTAATTGCTAGGGAAACAAAGTTGAAGGCGGAAATTGAAGATAAGAAGAGAGAAATACGATTGTTGAATGAAGAAATTGATTTTCAAAGGATAGAAAAAATGTCGGTTGAATTTGAACTCAAGAGGCTGAAGGAACATGTAGACGGAGGAGACATTGCTTGTATTGTTGCTAAAATGGGAAATGTTGGGGTTAATGTTGATTCAGGTACACCCATTCTATCTATTATGTTTACATTCTTAATCTTACAATGTTACTTTTATAATATTTACTTGTTTCCCCTACTAGTGAAATGGATGGTAATTCTTTGAATTCAGATAAACTATGGAATGGATGGTAATTAACTGAGTCATGTTTCCTCTACTAGTGAAAACCACCTAGATATCGCACTCTAAATATTTGATAAAATGCCTTTGTGTGTTTTTGATATTTTTTCTGTAATTCCTTTATTGCACTCTAAATGTTCGATAAAATGCCTCATGTTGTCATGTATTCACAATTTCATCACGAGGTATTTGCTTGTGAACATATGCTTGTCCTCTTTTTTGGTAAGGTTTTAAACAAAGGATTTTCCATAACCTGATTTGGGTGGCTCTAGACCTAAGTTTCCTTACTTGTATCTACATGTCTATGCTAATACTATACCCATGTACTGAACATATGTGTCTTGTTAAAGACTACGATATATCCAGTAACATGATATGTCTGGATGAGGATGTCAAACCTTTTGCTCTAATAACTTTTGTTCATTCAACAGCTCACGAAGACTTGAAGTTAGTAGAGTGGAACTGCTTCTCCAGGTTGGAACATTCTGTGTGGCAGTTGGCGCCCTTTGGCCACAAATCTTCGGTACCACTTTCTAAAATAAAAACAAATGATCCCACTTTCTAAAATAAATGATCGAGTTATCTTTTTAAGGTGTGATTTAGCGCATTAGGTTAAAACTTTGCAGCCATATTACCTAGTAACACATATGTAAATGGATTTAAGTGTTGGAAAGAACTTGTTATTAGTTACTGAGATGGCCTAACCAATGTGTGCATGACTCAATCTATGCGTCTATCAATAATCATAGAAATCTCAATATGTAAAGAAATTCATTCTCGAAATATATATTCTTATTTTGTATCTCTATAATTCATTCCTGATAAAGCACTGTATCTACTGAATACTTGTTAAAATTCTTCAATCAAACATATTATTAGATCTCAAACAAGTGTGCTTATAAACTTGCTGCAGAACACTAATATGCTACATTATTGATCATTCCTTTCTCCTGCTAGATGTTCTTTCAGACATTGTTTAGAAATTCAAGAGATGTTGTGAATTATGAAAACTGACAGGAGTGGAAATATAAATAAATGGTTTTGAAAGGGAAGACTAGTAGAAAAATATGATTGATTTTGAAAAGGGAATTTGGATGTTTATTATTCTTCATACTACAAAAACTGTCTAGCTTGAAAAGGTTTATATATTAAAAAGAGACTTGGGATGCCTTTAAACACGTGATTGAAAGGCACACTTGACAGTGTACATTATCCTAACCACAAACATAGCTGAAAACCCTTAACAATAAAATTAAGAATTCAATCTATAAAAAAACAAAACTGGAAACATTTAACTCGATATAACCCTTAGAATGTCAAAACACAGCAAAACATAAGAGTAAATGTTACAAAGGTAACAAGGACCTCCTAATGAAGAACAGCCTAAATATACATAAAAAAAAAGTTAAATAAAGATTCTTCTAACTCATAATATTAAAATCCACACTTATCAGCCAAGTAGGTCTGTGACAGCTCAGGAAGAAACATAGTCAGTAAGTAGATCAAAGAATTTTTATTTTGTTTCATAAATAGCAGGGTCTGTGTTAATTGAAGGGGCACAGACAAGAATACCCAAAATCAATTAATAGCAGCATGCACTTCATGCATACAGACGCTGGTGGATTTATCTAGTCTAAAGATTACACATACATACATACATACATGCAATTCGTGTTTTCTTACAAAATACTCTAAATTTTTTAGTCTCCCTTGCTGAGTGAAGACACCTCATTGGATTTAGTGAAAGTGTTTGATTTGGAAGGAAATGGTATTCCAATTTCTGATTTGTGGAAAGATAGGAAAGCTGTTGTTGCATTTGCTCGTCACTTCGGGTGATTTTCTGTTGCTTGATTCACATATCAAGCTATTCTTTAATTTAGACGTGATTATCTCTTGTAATTGAGTTGTGTAACAAACTAACTATTGAATATGCTTGTACATTTTGCAGGTGTGTACTTTGCCGCAAAAGGGCTGATTATCTTGCATCAAAGAAGGTAAATGAACCGTCAGGTGTTGGCCTGTTGGCAAAGACTTGGGTCCTGAGAGTGTGCTTCTCTCAAGGTCTCAGGTTTGAATCCCACTAAATGCTAACAATCCCCGTGTTGGGTCAGACCATACTGAGTTTTGCTCTGGCTTTAAATGAACCCTGCTAGTGGACGGTGGGATTGTTCTGGCTTTAAATGGTCTTTGCTTACTCATGTTGTACGCTGTATTTTACCATCTCTACTTTTGATTATGCTATATCAACAGGATATTATGGACGCATCTGGTGTAGCACTTGTATTGATTGGACCTGGCAACATTGATCAGGTGTGCTAAATTTTCTGCATTCTCGTAGCATCTTAGAATTCTGAATTGATTGATCTAATTTTGCAGCTAATACCTATATTTAATACAGGCCAAATCCTTTGCTGAGCAAACAAAATTTAAAGGAGGTACTTTAGATCTGACCTAACCTATTACTTATGCTAGTTTCTGTAATGTAATCATCTTTTATATATCAGTACTTTAACAGAATCTTGTTACTTGTTCTAGAAATCTATGCAGACCCTGCTCAATCGTCATATGAGGCCTTAAGATTTGTTTCTGGAGTTTTAACCACATTTACCCCCAAAGTAATGGCTGAGTGATGTATACACTTATAATTGAAGTTTTTTTGTTAACTATACAAAAGATACATGTTTTAATTTTAGCTGTTAACTACAGGCAGGTCTTAAGATAATAGAATTGTACATGGAAGGTTATCGACAAGATTGGAAGCTTTCATTTGAAAAGGATACTGTTAGCAGAGGAGGGTGGTATGTGAATTTTCTTGCAAGTCTTACAGTGTCACATTATCTGATTACCTATGCCACTTTAAATGGATCTTCTGTTGTGTCTTTATCATTTCTTGTTTTGTGAAAAATCTTAAAGATGTGTTACATTGAATATGATTGGGGCATTACTATGTACCCCGTAGTTCCCGGGTAATATTAATAACCACACACAAAGATATTCGTCAGTTGAGTTTGATCTTAAGAATATAATTGATTTTGATTGTATTGTATATATATGTATAGGCATGAGATAACAGGGGTTATCACTAAGGTTGGGAGTGATGTATCAGGATTCAAAGAAGGAGAAAGAGTTGGTGTGGGGTGTTTGGCTGCTTCATGTTTGGATTGTGAGTTTTGCAAAACAGATCAAGAAAATTACTGTGAAAAGTTGCAGTTTGTTTACAATGGAATTTTCTGGGATGGTAGCATTACATATGGTGGTTACTCACAAATCTTGGTGGTAAACTACAGGTATTTTTTTATTCATTTCTTTAACTGAGGGTAAAATGGGGAATTCAATTTTTAAGTCCACCGCAAATAGTTGTTGAACATGTCTCAGATTTTTTTAACACTAGTACTACTATTCACCAGCCGAATAAAAGTAATTAATAAATTGTCTTCTAATAGAGACAAATTCTGTCTATGCTTCATTTTTAAATTAGAATTTTATATCGAACATTGACTAAAGATTATGAAAATTTGATGTTCAGATATGTAGTACACATTCCAGAGAGCTTATTGCCTATCTTAGAATTGCTCAAAGTTACTGGGACCTTATTTCTTGTGGGCGCACCCGACAAGCCACTACAATTGCCTGCTTTTCCATTGATATTCGGTAAAACTATTCTCACAGTTAGAAACTTTAAGTATTCACACATTTGGTGCATTCTTGATATTGATCAAGCAACCATGTATAGACAGTAACACTAATTCTAAGCATTTGAGTGTTTAGTTTATTAGTTAATAAATGCAATTTTTTGTTGTTACTTACCAATTACAGGGAAGAGATCCATAAAAGGTGGAATCATTGGAGGAATAAAAGAGACACAAGAAATGTTGGACATTTGTGGAAAACTGAATATAACATGTGACATTGAGTTAATCAAAGCTGATACAATCAATGAAGCTTTTGCTCGTCTTTTGAAGAATGATGTTCGCTCATAGAAGGGAAAAAAGAGTTCAGAGCTGAAGTTAGCATCATCGGAAGCATTCATCATCTTAATTTGGTAAGGCTTAAAGGATTTTGCGCAGACGGAACTCACAGGCTTTTAGTTTATGAGTACATGGCTAATAACTCGTTGGATAAATGGATATTCAAGAAGAAGAAAGGCGAATTTCTTTTGGATTGGGATACAAGGTATAACATCGCAGTAGGAACAGTGAAAGGACTAGCTTATCTGCACGAAGATTGCGACTCAAAGATTGTTCATTGTGACATCAAGCCAGAAAACGTACTCCTAGACGATCATTTCATGGCTAAAGTTTCAGATTTCGGGTTAGCCAAGCTCATGAACCGAGAACAAAGCCATGTTTTCACAACACTAAGAGGAACACGCGGCTACCTGGCACCAGAATGGATAACAAACTACGCTATATCAGAGAAAAGCGACGTATACAGCTACGGAATGGTCTTGCTAGAGATTATCGGCGGAAGGAAGAACTACGATACGAATGAGACTTCAGAGAAAAACTATTTCCTGAGTTTCGCTTTCAAGATGATGGAAGAAGGGAAAATGAGAGATATACTTGACTCTGAGCTGCAAATTGATGAGCATGATGATAGGGTTCATTGTGCTATAAGGGTTGCATTGTGGTGTATACAAGAAGACATGTCAATGAGACCATCAATGACAAAGGTTGTTCAAATGTTGGAAGGTCTTTGTACTGTTCCTATACCACCAACTAGTTCTTATTTGGGTTCTAGACTTTATTCCACTGTGTTTAAATCATCCAGTGAAGGAGGAAATTCCTCTGGTCCATCAGATTGTAATAGTGATGCTTATCTTTCTGCAGTTCGTCTTTCTGGCCCAAGATAACAGTATGAATAATTCTCTGTATTTTTTTCTTCTGTTATAATGTAATATATTCAGAAAATTGATATGTAAATCCTGAGCTATTCAGTCTTTAATTTTGTAGATTGTAAATTAAATTTTAATTTATATATTATTGTTACTTTGATATTTAACATATTATAATATTTAAAAAATGAATTAGACAAAAAAATTTAAAAATTAGAGAAAAATTTTCTGCGGAATTACCTGTGGTTTTTTATTTTCCTGCGAATTTTTCTGCGATTTTACTGCGACTTGAGACTTTCCTGCGCATTTACCTGCGAGTTTTTCCTGCGACTTTACCTGCGGATTTTGATTCCTGCGACCTTACCTGCTGATATATATTATCCACGAAGGTTTTAGCTGGGGACGAAAAGTCGCAGGAAACGTGTTTTCTGCGAATTTTTTTCTAAAATCCGCAGGAAAACAGTGCATTTCTACTAGTGGTTACACATAAAATTATTAGTTATAATGATTTAAAATGAATTAATAATACCAATCGTTAATTGATCCAGTGATGATTGACGTTGGACTTGGTAGGGAGAATCACATATCGATCTCACCAATTGTGATCGGGAGGGGGCTGAACCCACTTGATGTCAGAATTGACCCCCGAACCAGACTAAACCGGTGGTGATAAACAAAAAAAAAAGAATTAGTAATAATGCCTTAAAATAAATTAGTTAAATTAGCTATGGATATATAAAAACTTTATACATTAAAATAATTAGTTATAATGCTTTAAATAAAATAACATTTGAATTACTAATAATATTATTATTATTATTATCATATTATTATTATTATTATTATTATTATTATTATTATTATTATTATTATTATTATTATGTTGATTGGTAATTACATTTTTAATTGTTATTATTATTAGATAAATATTATATTATAATTTCTAAGTTATATTATTATTATTATTATTATTATTATTATTATTATTATTATTATTATTATTATTTATACAATAAAAACATTTATTGGGATATCGTTTTATTTTCAATATAATTTACTAGAAGTAATACTCAATAGTGGTAAATTATTGGTCTGTTATAAATATAATAAATAGTAAATATGGATAATTATATTTAAAATTTTAAAAATGTTTCACATAAAATTATTAGTTATGATGATTTAAAATAAATTAGTTATAATGCTTTAAAATAAATAAATAATAATTAGCTCTAGTAATATAAAAACGCTACACACTAAAATAATTAGTTATAATACTTTAAATAAAATATCATTTGAATTAGTAATATTATTATTATTATATTGTTAATAGCATTTTTAATTATTTTTACTATTAGATAAATATTATATTATAATTTATTATCTATATTATTATTTACATAATAAAAACATTTAATGGAGTACAGTTTTATTTTCAATATAATTTAATATAGAAGTATTACCAATATAATATTATTATATATTATTTATATGATTATTAATATTGTGGCTGAATAATCCTTCTAAAATATAATATTGATATTATTATTAGGATTAGAAATAAATTATTATTTATATTGTAATATTTATATTATTATTTATATTGGTGATTCAATATTTATATTATTTTTATATTTATATTATTATTATTGTTATATTATATATTAATTATATAATTATTAATAGTGGTGATTGAATAATCCTTTTATAATATAATATTGATATTATAATTAGGATTAGAAATAAATTATCATTTATATTATTTATATTGTTGTTGGTTATTTAATATTAATATTATTATGTATATTATAATGCTTTAAAATAAATATATTATAATTGGCTCTAATAATATAAAATTGTTACACACTAAAATAATTATTAGTTATAATGCTTTAAATAAAATATCATTTGAATTAATAATAATATTATTATATTAATATTATTTTTATTATATTGTTAATAGTATTTTAATTGGTATTGTTATTAGATGAATATTATATTATAATTTATTATTTATATTATTATTATTATTATTATAAAACATTTAATGGGGTACCGTTTTATTTTCAATATAATTTACTATAGAAGCATTACCAATATTATATTATTATATATTATTTATATGATTATTAATACTGGTGGTTGAATAATCCTTTTAAAATATAATATTGATATTATTATTAGGATTTAGAAATAATTTTTTTTTTTATTATTATTATTACTATTATTATCATTATTTATATCGGTGATTTAATATTCATATTATTATTATTGTTATATTATATATTAATTATATTATTATTATTATTATTATTATTATTATTATTATTATTATTATTATTGATTATTAAATATTAATATTATTATTGTATTAATATTCTTATGAATATTATTATTACATGTTGGTAATTAGGGTTAGAGATAATATTGAATATATTAAGAAAATGCTACATAGATAATTAGAGTTAGAGAAATTATCACATAGATGATTAGAATTAGGATTATGACCAAAATTATCATCATGACAATCTTGGACTTAATTAAGCCGATAGATTAATGAATAGTTTTTTTTCTAACACCTCACCATTTTAATGATGTGGCAAAATAAGTATAGATATATAATAGATTGTATTTACCCAATGAAAAAGACCGTTTACTTATATCAGCCCATTGGTATCCTTTGGTTAACTAATTCAATGAGACTGCATTCAGATCAATTATATTATATTCAAAATACACTCCCATAATATAATAGAAAATTGAAAATCAACAGAAAATAGAAAAACAATTAAAAAATGAACCTCCGGGTTTATGCATGTGAGTTTTTAAATGGAATCACTATTATATTAACTTGGTGGCCAATTATTTATATTGATTATTATTAAAGTGTAAGATTTGTTTAAGTTACCCATAGATAAGAAAAATGTATGTATTACTATATCCTCTATAAATTCATACTCTTCAATTACCGTAACTTCCATCCATCACAAACTTCTAATTTTAAGCATACAAAACAATGAAAATCACACTGCTGGCATTTTTCCTTCTCTTTGCCTTGTTGAGCTCACAACCACTTCTTGGAGAAGCTAATGCTTCAAATGATCAAGTGGTTGACATATTAGGCAAGAAGCTCCGAGCTGATGCTCATTATTATATTCTTCCAGTTCTACCCATTCACAAAGGTAGAAGCAATGGTTCAAGTCTTGGCCTTGCAAGCATAGGAACAACTTGCCCGCTTGATGTTGTGCTTGTTGAGAAATATCACGGCATGCCACTTAATTTTATACCTGTTAATCCAAAGAAAGGCATTGTTCGTGTCTCTACTGATTTAAACATTAAATTTGCATATCTTCCAACTTGTCTACACTATTCCTTGGTTTGGAAGCTTGATCGTTTTGATATTTCTAAGAGACAGTGGTTTGTAACTACCGGTGGTGTTGTTGGAAATCCTGGTTGGGAAACCGTAAATAATTGGTTCAAAATAGACAAGTATGGGGATGCTTATAAGTTGGTGTTTTGTCCAAGTGTGGTGCAATCTTTCAAGCATCTGTGTAAGGATGTTGGAGTTTTTGTAGATCAAAACGGGAGTAAGCGTCTGGCTTTGAGTGATGTTCCCCTCAAAATTAAATTTCAACAAGCCGTGTATTAGCTTCTCCAATATTATGACTAAAAAAAATGAACACATGTATTTCCTTTTCAATAATGTTTAATGGGATCCTCATAGTTAGGGTTCCTTGTTACAATTAAAATAAAAATGAAATAAATAAAATATGTTAATGTTTGTCATTTTAGTATCCGTTTTTAAATGATATTCACCAATGCTTTAAATTAAGAACACACCAATTGCAAGACAATCACAGAGAGAGAGATGTGTGATCATCTATATACAACAATAGAGATTTGCATGGGTTTTTATTTCCAAAAACCAAATCATATATACACTCTGTTGTTAGCGTTATCTATTTAATTTGTTGTCAAATTTTTCCGTTTTTAAGTCCCTCAAAACTACCTCACATGCTTGCTGCATAGGTTGAAAAACTAATTTTCATACTTTTAAATGAACATTTAATCAAAGTCAACTCAAGATGATTTGAATCCAAAAGCTTCTAATTTGGAATTTAAAAAAAACTCATGAATGCATGATTTGAATCTTGAACAAGTTTTATCAACTACATACAACTTGTTACTTAGTAATGTCTTCAGGATCATATGAGCAGTATTGTGATCAATGAAAATCTTCATCATTTTGACTTCATTCTTTTCGATTTTCTCCCAAACAGAAATACAACATAACATCAATGTGTTTGGTTCTCTTATGATAGCTTGTGACAGTTGGATGACAGTTTGACTATCACATTTAACAATAATTACTTGACCTTGAAGCTTCAGTTCTTTAGCAAAATCTTCAAACTGCAATGTTTCTTTTAAAACTTATGTGAGAGAAATATATTCAACTTCAATGGTTTATAAGGCTACAACCTTTTAAAGTATAACTTTTCAACCGATTGCAAACATAATGAAAACATATCCAGAAAAAAGATTTTTTAGTATCTATTCATCCTACATAGTCAGAGTCAACAAACCCTTTGACTTAAAGTTTGTTCGCCTCTGACACCATCGTAAACATAGACCCTGAACAGAATCATTTCATGTATCTTAGGATCCCCATTGAGGTTGATAACTGTTGCATCGTCAATATTTGAGGATTATTTAAAAACGACAAAGTCGCCATTGAAATTTATTAAATTATAGAAAATATTGATAAAACTCTTTAAAATAAAAAATGATCATTATAACCATATTTTAGGTTTGGGAATGAATTATGCGTAGGAAAGATATTCATAAAAAAAATACTTACCTCGGATTATTTGTGCAGTTATCTTGTAAATATTTATTTAATCCTTGTTATTAAATGTGAATTAAAATTAAAATTTAAACTATAAATTATATTAGGTTTTTCTTTATTAATTTATAAATTAAAATACAGTCGAAATTGAGATTTTTTTTTTAAATAATTTAGTTTAATAATTTAAATTCCAAAATAACATACTTCTCAAAAGAATTACCAAAGTAACGTATTTTTAGTATGCATTCGCCCAATGAATTGGCGAATGAGTTTAAAATGAAAATTTTGTTAACAAGCGTTCGCCAATTGCTTTGGCGAAAGAGTGTTGGTCAGATTTTTTTTTTCATTTTTTAGAAGCATTCGCCAATTGCTTTGGCAAAAGAGTTACATTTTTTTTATTTATATAAAGCTTTCACCAATTGAATTGGCTAAAGTGTAAATTTGTTTTTTATTTTCCTATAAATACATGCTCCGTAAACCAATTTTATCACACATTCCTTTCAATCCTCTCTCACTCATTCCTTTCAATCCATCTCTCATTCATTCCTTTCAATCCCTCCCTCTCATTCTCATTTGTTATTTCTTTCTTTTCCTCGTCACAACATGGCTTCTCCTCGTCCATCACCATCATCATCAACATTAGAAGAACCGCTTCCAAAATTTGATATTTTGAAGAAAAATGCTTTGGTGTTTTTCTCACCAACAAAGCCTCCTTTGAAGATGCTGCTCGGGAACACGCAGACTTTGGAACACTTGCATAGAGAATTAAACCGCTGGTTAGAAGGAGAAATCGAACATAAAGAAAAGATCATTAAAATTGAGAAGCGGGCCGTGGAGTCAGGTGTGATGAAATGAAGAAAAGTGGTCAATGATGTGGGTGTTCTTATGATGATGTTAGGTCTAGATGAAGTTGTCTTTACGGTTGTAATAGCCTAGATACGTTGAATGTTTTAGTTGTTTTATTTATGTATGGTCATATTTTAAATTATGTATTTTCTTGTATGTTCTTTTTTTATTTATGTATGTTCTTGTATGTGGTTGTAAGAATTTATTGATATGAATGAAACAAACGAGGCTTCTTTTATAAAGAGATACAATTACAATGGTTTAAATTATGTCGTTGTGCTTGGTCCAACATTGGGACATTTCTTACGATTGTGCCCGGGCTGACGACATGAACTGCATAGTTTCACCATTTTGTTTGCCGTATCCATTTTTGTTCGAATACGCGTGTTGTTAGGATGCCCCTTTTTCTTTCTTCATATGTTTTCATTGTGCCAGACTATTGTATGTAGGCCAGTAGTCCTCATTTGCAACAATTGGAAAGCTTTCATTGTAGACATTGCAAAGATTTTTCACTTGGTAAACAGTGAACAGTAAGTTTGATGGGTCAAGTCGAACCTTTGAACATGTCGCTATGACATGGGAGCAAGGCATACGAAAGGTTTGGAATTTTCCGCAGTCGCACCAATTGCTATCAAGTTCTACCCGATAGGATCTCCTTGGTCTCCCTTCGTGGTGATCCATAATCTCATCAACATTGAAATGTCCTTTATTACGGTTAAACATTGTGACTACATGTGTGTTAGATTTGGAAGCTTCCTCTTTAATGAATGTCATTGAACTATCACTGAACACTTGACTAGACTGTAGGATAGAACTCTATTTTGAACGTCTGGTGTCAAAAAGTTCCCCGAGCCTAAAGTAGGTTGACCTCACCAAAGCGGTTATCGGTAGGTTACGAATGCCTTTGAAAACGGAGTTCATTGATTCCATGAGATTTGTGGTCATGTGACCCTATCGTTGTTCTTTGTCGTATGCCATGGTCCACTTATCCAATGGAATTTGGTTGATCCATTTGAATGCATATTCATTTGTAAGTCTGATTTTGTCACGGTAGTGTTTGAATGACGGTTCGGTTAATGAATACCCTGCATTCACGACATTCTTTTGCAATGCCTTGTCTTTGATTTGTCTCATGAAATTTTGAGCGATGTGTCTAATGCAATAGACATGTGTCGGAGGAGGATCCTACCAGCCATTATCAACATTCTTCCATGCACTCTCAATTGATGCATGTTTGTCCAAAATCAAACATAAGTTAAACTGGGGAGCAACGTGGAGTCGGAGATTTTTTAGAAAAAACTTCACCCCTCAGCAGTTTCTCCCTCGACTAGAGCGAATGCAATTGGGAAGATGTTGCTATTTCCGTCTTGGGCCACTGCCATCAATAGAGTTCCTTTGTATTTACCGTAGAGCCATGTTCCATCAATTTGGATTATAGGCTTGCAGAAGGCAAAACCCTTTATACATGGGTCAAATGCCCAAAAGAGTCGGTGGAATATGCCATTTCCACTAACACAATAACTTTCTGGAGTATACACCGACAAGGTCTCAAGAATGACAACAGTCCCTGGAGCGTAGTGCTTAAATGCCAACAAAAACTTTCGGAGTTCTTTGTACGAGTCCTCCCAATTTCCAAATACAACGGCAACAACCTCCGTTCTAGCTATCCATGCTTTCCTGTACGACAGAGTATACTTGTGTTCATGAACTATGTGCTTAATTATCGTGCTGAACTTTACCGAAGGGTCGTCACCAACGATTGATAAGATATCATTGCATATTAGCTGAGAGCTCAGTTGTCGATGATCCCGCAATGCGTTAGTGATTACACAAGTATGCTCCGGACCCATAGACACAACTTTCCAATCCTCACTTCTCTTTTTGTAAGATGCTATCAATCGAAACAGTATTTATAAAGTATTTTTATAAAATAAATATCAAGAGTATGATGGTGTATTTTGAATAATAAGTGGATGAGATATTTTATTTAAATAATGATAATATAATGAGGTGGTATTATTATTATAATATTGTTATTTAATAAATAAAATAAAATATAAGTTGGAGGATCGAGGGGCAAGGTTGTAATTTGATTATGTTATGAAAAGGGGAGAACACGATACATTTTATCATTATCGTATTTTGACGAAGGAAAAAGGGCTCTGGAGAAAAAGGGAAAGGAGAAGGGAAATCAAGAATCGTAAAGCTTCAAGATCAAGGCTTTGCAAGGATTTTGTCAAATTCGAGGTAAGGGAGGAGAAAGGGTTCTTTATTGGTGACCTAACATGAAAGGGTAATTGGGAGTTCCTTACTCCCTAGGGATTGTCTAATGTTGTTGATTATGATGAAATTGTGATATGATGTATATATATATATATATATATATATATATATATATATATATATATATATATATATATATATATGTTATGATGATTGATTATGGTTGGGTGAAATTATTATTGAGTTATATGCTTGATTGTTGTAATTGGAATGGTGGTGATTTGAGTTATATGATAAGTTTGGTATGGAAGTAGTTATAGAGATAATGATGTTGATGATGATGTAAATGGAGAATTGGAAACAAACCTAGGATCTTTCTTAATTTGATTAGTAATATTAGGTTGTGAAGATCATAAGAAATTAGATGTATAAAATTAGTTTAAGAACAACAATTGGATTGTTTTGAGTGATAAAAGTGAGAGATAAGTGATAGAATTCGAACTGGTATGAAATTGGGAGAGAAAATTGAGTTTTAGAAAAAGCTGAATTTTGGGTGCAGGTGGCCTGACACGGGCGGTCGTGTCAGCCCCCTGTATTTTTCGAAATCTTGAGTTTTGAAGGGGATGTTCAGGCCACATGACACGGGTCGTGTCATGGGACACGGGGGGCCGTGTCAGGCCTCTGTTTTGAGGAATTTTTCTGTATTTTAAGTGGTTTAATCCCGAGTTCTTGTTCGATACTTGTACCATTAGTCTAGGGTCTTGATGATGACATCCATGTTTAACTATAGGACCCGACGACCAATAATAAGCGTGTGCGTGTTATGTGATTATTAGAGATTTATAACTTTATTAATATGTTGATAAGAAGGTGTTGATGATGGAAATGTTTGCTATAAGCCTTGCACAATTATATGAAGGAATAGTGATAAACGAAGAGGATCGTGATGATTGGTAACATAGTTGATTATATGTCTTGCTTAGACCCCATGATGTAAGTGTTGGTAGCGGGAGGATCGGAAGGATCGTGTGGTATTAGAATATATGTATAGGGAGTAAATGAGAGTGGAATTAATGAGGAATTCATAAGATATGACATTTGGTAATTAGCGTGTATGAATATTTGTGCTTAGATTGATTTATATGACTCTTGATGATGAACTATACGAATTGTATTAATAATATGTGTGAACATTGTCTAATTATTTATGTGACCCATGTGATAAGATGTTTGGTAATTGATGAAGATCATGAGGATCGTGTTGGCATGATTGTATTCATGTGTGTTCGTGATATGGCATGTGTGTAATCGATTTTTGCATACGCATACATGTTGATGGAATAATCATGTCGTGGATGTGATTATTCGGGATTCGTTGAGAATCGTGGTTGCATGGATGATCATGTCTTGTTGGAGACGTTAACGATGCATTTGGGGTTCTATTTGATGAACCGTTATTGTGAGTCGGTATCGCGTTTGCATTGTGTCATTGAGTCACTTTGCATTGATTGAATTAATGATGTATGATATGTGTTGATGAACTATTTAAGATATTGATTAATTTATGATGTATGATGTGTATTTGATGAATAGAGGTGAGACTACCCTGTAAGATGTTATTTTCACCGTTAATATATTGAATTGTTTTCTCACCCCTTTGTTGTTTGGTTGCGTCTGTGCTTCTTCGGAAGTACAGATGATTCAGGTACTTGAGTATGCTCGGAGTACAAGTTGTTTGGTCGAGTCCTAGGAGTCGCTCTGATACGTAACACGGGAAATGAGAATATTTTTTATTTAATTATTCTTGTTAGTAATAGTTACGTATCATATTTTGTTGAAACTTATAAATTAAGTGAATTGATGAATTTTGTGGATATTTGGAGAATTGCCGATTTTTGAATAAAAAGATATTTCCGCTGTTTTTAATAAATGATTATACTTTTGGTTGATTTTGAAAATGTAGCTACTCACTTGTTAATTAAACTCTGGTTTATCTGAAAACTTATGTTATTTTAGAAAATGGGAAAAGTGGGTGTTACAATTGGTATCAGAGCAGGTCGGTCCGTCCGGCCAGGTTGTCGCGTGTCGTTTGTCCCGGAGTATGCGATATGTGTGTGAAACACTATCGATACTTGATTGTTTGCTAGATGTTTGTTTGCAGATGTTTGTTGAATATAAGTGGGGGAGGAGTTATTGCTTCTCCTGTGAGTTGGCTTATGGTGTGTTGGAATTGCGGTGTGGAAGAGGTTGCTAAGGTTGGCGTTGACTAAGGACTCGCTCGTGAAGCAACTTAGTTCGCAAGATGCAAGGAACACTATTAAAGTTGGAAAATGTGACTTATGGCCATCATGATTGTCGGCTATCTATTGGCAAATTGAGGAACTGGTCACCCTCAATCCCTTGCTAATAGTAGGCGAAATTGTGTTGGATGCAAAAGACATATCTTTCAGCCGAGATAGTATATTCAGTAGACCATTTGGAGATGAGCCAGAGCTATTAGTGGTATAAAGGAGTAGATGTAGATTCCGGTATCCGGAAAAGAGATGAATTTAAGGATTGATTATGTTGATTAGATATTACTAATGGTTACTCCTCGGTGAGTAGGAAGTGAATTGGGAATGGATAGTTATGAAAAGTTGAATGTTATATCTACTGGGTATGTAGCAGAACTTTTGAGAGATGACTCTGATGTCTGATTTGGTTGCATAGATGGCATTGATTGGGAATAAGGTCACAACAATGGACCGTCTGTAGAGTACAAATTATAATTGTGTTTTGAAAGATATATTAGAGGCGTAGTTATAAGGAATCGTGGCAGCAAGGGTGCCTTCTGGGAAAACTTCGGTGTTATTGATATAAAAAGATGAGGATATGAAGTTATATGTTGATTAGTGAATAGTATGAGAATTCACAATTGCAATGGGAACAAATTGGATTTGACTGATAAAGGATCAATAGTGAGCTGAAATTCATCTGTAGTATTGTTGTTGTTGTGAGTTGGATTGTCATGCCTACCAGGACCTTGAGTTAGTTGGGATTTTGCAAGCCTAGTGTAAGAGGAATGTGGTAATAAGAACTAGATGTTGACAGATCATGTTGGATGAATTTACTACGTTGAAGGATGTGGGATGGAGATTGAAGAAGTAAGTATTGAGTTATATTTTGGCATAGTATGATAAGAGGTGGGTGAGTTTTTGAAACTACGAAGGTACAATTTTTGTGGGAATTAATTATAACCAGGTGTCTGCACAATGTAGTGATGTTGAGCTATTGCCTTAGTAGTATGGTGTACGTTGATACAACAGAGTGTGAATAGTTTCATAAGTGTTTGAAATGGTGAACCGTGAGTTATGGGATGCAACAATGGAAATATAAGTATCACTGTATGTGTTGGACTATTAAGACAAAAGTAAAATAATAAGTGTGCAATATTTATTTTTCTGGAATTTATGAATTCATAGTCTAATTAATGTGGAATTGGAACGTTGGAAGGATAATCTAACGAGAGAGTAGGCATAATGTGAAACTATGAGATAGTCATGAATATTGTGTAGAAGCTAGTAGTGACTGGTATGTATTAAGGTAAGTATGGATATGAATGGTGCCTTTCAAGGTGGCTTGGATAATTTCGAGATAGTAACCTTTGGATGTTCTTGTCTATAATCAAAGTAGAGAAAAAGGTTTTGGAGAATATTGGAAATTGAAATATGAGAATTAGAAAAGATGCAGTTATATACTAAGTTGTCGAGGACAATTTTTATGAACATGTGTAGATTGAGTTGTTCAGAGAAAGGTATGAGAAAGAGTTTGTCCGAAGTAGATATGGAACTACAATGATGGAAAAGAGTGGGATATAAGAGACTAGGATGTATTTGGACTTAGTTGGTTGTTGTTAAGGTTTGTGAAAAGTTTTCCAAGTTAGTATTCTATGGTTTCGGATAATTTGCAAAAGATAAGTTGTTCGTTGAGAAGGGGTGTGGTGAGGGAAGGTGCTAGAGAGTCGGAATAGGAGTTAGCTACGATTGTAGTATGATTTTGTTTGATTCTAACAAGTTGTGGATAGAATGTTGGATAATGATGTGATAAGTGGATAAGTTATTAGTACTGGATCGTAGAGTCATAGTTGGTATTATACGATGAGAGAGGAATTATAGAGGTATCTATCTTACCCATGAATTGAAAATGGATGAGAGTAAAATGGTGGGAATATCCGATAGTATTATTGTTATGATTGAAGATTGAAGTGTTTGGTAATCACATGAACACACAGTTCTGATTTGATCGGAAAGGGGGAGGATGGGACAACTAAGATAATTGGAAGGTTTGAGGTAGGAAGTCGATGATTTTTCCTATGTTTGCACTAATGGTTAAAGAGTTGGAATTGAATTAACAATTAAGGGACTTGCATTCGGATTTTTGAAATATGCTAAGGGAATTATCACTATAATTGTGATGATGGTTGGGAATGATTAAAGTTAGAATGCGAATTTCATGGAATAAATAGCTGTGAGTAATCAGAGTGCGCAGCGGAAGATTGAAGTGGTGTAATTGTTTATACATAAATGGTTAGTAAAGACTCGAGAGATTGAATAATAAGACCTGTTGAGATATTGAGACTATTGGACGTCCTGGAATGGATGGGTAGTGGTAAGAGGTTATCTACACATCGAGGATTGTGAGATATACAAATATATTAATATATGTGATGTATGTCCTTCATTGATGGATTATAATCATGTTGTTTTGGTAGAGGAAACCAAAAGGTCATTTTGTTATCAATGTTGTGGTATCCAGAGGATGTATAGAGTGAAATTTTGAGTTTGTCTTGGTTGTCGCCTCGTTACCTACGGTGATGGTACGAGTGCGGTTGACTAATTCCTACGATGGGGAATTAGGAGAGTGTTACCTACGGTGATGGTAGCGACTTTCGTTGTGTTCTTTTTCAGGTATATATCTACGTGTTGAGCATTGATAAAGGTGGTGCTTGTTATTAGGGAGGTTGTCCTGGCATCAGTGTTGTTGTTTTGAGTTGGTTGCGGAGTTGCCGGCTTGGGCAAGGGAGTGATTAGTCAGGTGCAAAAGTATATCTAAGTGATGCCATTGAGTATTATTTTCGATGACGAAAATAAAATAAGTGGGGGAGAGTTGTAACGCCCCAATTTTATAAAGTATTTTTATAAAATAAATATCAAGAGTATGATGGTGTATTTTGAATAATAAGTGGATGAGGTATTTTATTTAAATAATGATAATATAATGAGGTATTATTATTATTATTATAATATTGTTATTTAATAAATAAAATAAAATATAAGTTGGAGGATCGAGGGGCAAGGTTGTAATTTGATTATGTTATGAAAAGGGGAGAACACGATACATTTTATCATTATCGTATTTTGACGAAGGAAATAGGGCTCTGGAGAAAAAGGGAAAGGAGAAGGGAAATCAAGAATCGTAAAGCTTCAAGATCAAGGCTTTGCAAGGATTTTGTCAAATTCGAGGTAAGGGGGGAGAAAGGGTTCTTTATTGGTGACCTAACATGAAAGGGTAATTGGGAGTTCCTTACTCCCTAGGGATTGTCTAATGTTGTTGATTATGATAAAATTGTGATATGATGTATATATATGTTATGATGATTGATTATGGTTGGGTGAAATTATTATTGAGTTATATGCTTGATTGTTGTAATTGGAATGGTGGTGATTTGAGTTATATGATAAGTTTGGTATGGAAGTAGTTATAGAGATAATGATGTTAATGATGATGTAAATGAAGAATTGGAAACAAACCTAGGATCTTTCTTAATTTGATTAGTAATATTAGGTTGTGAAGATCATAAGGAATTAGAGGTATAAAATTAGTTTAAGAACAACAATTGGATTGTTTTGAGTGATAAAAGTGAGAGATAAGTGATAGAATTCGAACTGGTATGAAATTGGGAGAGAAAATTGAGTTTTAGAAAAAGCTGAATTTTGGGTGCAGGTGGCCTGACACAGGCGGCCGTGTCAGCCCCCTGTATTTTTCGAAATCTTGAGTTTTGAAGGGGATGTTCAGGCCACATGACACGGGGGGCCGTGTCAGGCCTCTGTTTTGAGGAATTTTTCTGTATTTTAAGTGGTTTAATCCCGAGTTCTTGTTCGATACTTGTACCATTAGTCTAGGGCCTTGATGATGACATCCATGTTTAACTATAGGACCCGACGACCAATAATAAGCGTGTGCGTGTTATGTGATTATTGGGGATATTATAACTTTATTAATATGTCGATTAGAAGGTGTTGATGATGGAAATGTTTACTATAAGTCTTGCACAATTATATGAAGGAATAGTGATAAACGAAGAGGATTGTGATGATTGGTAACATAGTTGATTATATGTCTTGCTTAGACCCCATGATGTAAGTGTTGGTAGCGGGAGGATCGGAAGGATCGTGTGGTATTAGAATATATGTATAGGGAATAAATGAGAGTGGAATTAATGAGGAATTCATAAGATATGACATTTGGTAATTAGCGTGTATGAATATATGTGCTTAGGTTGATTTATATGACTCTTGATGATGAACTATACGAATTGTATTAATAATATGTGTGTACATTGTCTAATTATTTATGTGACCCATGTGATAAGATGTGTGGTAATTGATGAAGATCATGAGGATCGTGTTGGCATGATTGTATTCATGTGTGTTCGTGATATGGCATGTGTGTAATCGAGTTTTGCATACGCATACATGTTGATGGAATAATCATGTCGTGGATGTGATTATTCGGGATTCGTTGAGAATCGTGGTTGCAGGGATGATCATGTCTTGTTGGAGACGTTAACGATGCATTCGGGGTTCTATTTGATGAACCGTTATTGTGAGTCGGTACCACGTTTGCATTGTGTCATTGAGTCACTTTGCATTGATTGAATTAATGATGTATGATATGTGTTGATGAACTATTTAAGATATTGATTAATTGTATGATGTATGATGTGTATTTGATGAATAGAGGTGAGACTACCCTGTAAGATGTTATTTTCACCGTTAATATATTGAATTGTTTTCTCACCCCTTTATTGTTTGGTTGCGTCTGTGCTTCTTCGGAAGTACAGATGATTCAGGTACTTGAGTATGCTCGGAGTACAAGTTGTTTGGTCGAGTCCTAGGAGTCGCTCTGATACGTAACACGGGAAATGGGAATATTTTTTATTTAATTATTCTTGTTAGTAATAGTTACGTATCACATTTTGTTGAAACTTATAAATTAAGTGAACTGATGAATTTTGTGGATATTTGGAGAATTGCCGATTTTTGAATAAAAAGATATTTCCGCTATTTTTAATAAATGATTATACTTTTGGTTGATTTTGAAAATGTAGCTACTCACTTGTTAATTAAACTCTGATTTATCTGAAAACTTATGTTATTTTAGAAAATGGGAAAAGTGGGTGTTACACGAGTCCTCCCAATTTCCAAATACAACGGCAACAACCTTCGTTGTAGCTATCCATGCTTTCCTGTACGACAGAGTATACTTGTGTTTATGAACTATGTGCTTAATTATCGTGCTGAACTTTACTGAAGGGTCGTCACCAACGATTGATAAGATATCATTGCATATTAGCTGAGAGCTCAGTTGTCGATGATCCTGCAATGCATTAGTGATTACACAAGTATGCTCCGGACCCATAGACACAACTTTCCAATCCTCACTTCTCTTTTTGTACGATGCTATCAATCGAAACAGACTTGTCACATTACGACAACACATCTTATACAGTGTAGGGTTCATTCGGTCGACCCTATAATCAACTGATAAATCCATGTGGTAATGTTTTATCACTCAGACGCATTCTTCTTTTGTTCGAAAATGGTCGCCCTCCTTTAATGCACATTGGTTTTGAAGATACAGATCGTAAAATATATCTCAAGATGGGTCATCACCTCCCAAGTTCAGCCTTGTCATGTGTCGAGATGGACAATATACATGAATGTCCGGGACCTCATCTTCATTGACCATTTCATCAACAATTTCCTCATTTTCTTCCTCGTCGTCATCAACAACATCGACTTCAGCTAAATTATTGTCGGATTCGACAAACACTTGCAAAGGATCAACTATTTGAGACATCTGATGTTGGTGTAGCGTAATATAAAGCTCAATATCATTGAAACCAGAACACTCATGGCTGAGAAATATAGTACGGACACTTTCGTCATCACATACAATTAGTTGGAAAAACATGACCTGGTTATCTTCATAAAAGACTGGATTTTTGTAAATGATGTTCTCTACTGGACCACGTTGTATTTTCTTTTCCAGCCTCTATTTCAGATGAGCAAAATATGACCGTCGGGTAATTGAGAACCGAGTAACCTCGGTGTTTCAAAAGTTGAACCCATATAGGTAAGAATCGAATATTTCGCCATTTATATGTGCATTTATCATATACTGCGGTGATTGAGCCATAGTTCAAATACGATGAAACTTTGTGATATGTTTAATGTTGAAAGTTTTTGGTACATTGAAACACTGAAATATATCTATAAATAGAATTATTCTTATATTGTTTTCTTATTCTCTTATTTTATTCATATGCAAGTTGTGTACAATTATTTACGTAGGGTTTTGAAACATAGGGTTATCTTGTACTGTTTTCCTATTCAATTATTTTTACCGTTCACTTATCGTTTCTGATATTATTACGCAACCTATATAATATGTAACCTATTCAATTATTTTTCCTATTCACTTATCTTTTCGCGTTCAATTATTTTTCCTATTCACTTATCTTTAAGTATTCAATTATTTTTCATACTCAATTATTTTTCCATATTAAGTAATAAACAATACACCCAATTATTTTTCACTACTAAGTAATAAACAATACACTCAATTATTTTTTCCTACTAAGTAATAAACAATACACCCAATTCAATTATATGTTCATACCAAAAAATAACAATGCCTTCATTCGCCAATCAGATTGGCTTAGGGTTTGAATTAACACCCATTTGCCAATCCAAATGGCGAAACATAATAGGGATTCGCCAATCAATTCGGAGACTGGGTCAAAGTCCTAAATTTGAACAATTTGCATGGTTGTTCTTTGCGTTTGCAATGTTGTGTGATTCCCATCTCTGTGTTTGCAGTGTTGCGTGATTCCCAACATCCTTACAAGATTCCCTGCCATTTGATTAATACTTTCCATGGTCAAGATTCCCATAAATATTGGTGAAGAGCATTGCATGTGAAAGAGAATGGTGATCCTACGTAAAGCCCATTTTCCAATCAAAACGCAGAGCGACAATCCTCACAAATTCAATTGAACCAATCAGGATTTAGGGCACGCATTTAAAACCCATTCGCCAATCAGATAGGCGAATGCTCTTAGGTTTTTACCATGCTTTCGCCATATCACATGGATGATGTGTTTTTTTTTCTACCCTATAAATAAATGCAACAATCTTATTTCTTAACCATCCTTTCATAAAATAACACTATAACATTCTAGATAATTTCATACCTTCAACAACTCAAGATTCAATGACTCTACTAGCAATGGATGACCAACATAGAGGCACAATAGAAAATATTGCTACATTTGTATGTGTTTTTTAACCATCAATTATTTTTAGTTATGCTATATATATATATATATATATATATATATATATATATATATATATATATATATATATATATTACTTATGTCAATTATATATAATTTGTACTTATCTCAATTATATATAATTTTTACTAGTGTTAATTTATATCATTCGTGTCTACAAAATGTAAAAAGATTTGATTGTCTGGTGCATGACTACATACCATATGATCCAATCATAGAACCGTATTTACGTTCATGTGAATTTGGTGATGTCATAAAGGTAAACAACAATTCGGTAGACACAAAATTTATTTTGGCACTACTAGAGAGATGGAGACCGGAGACACACACTTTTCACCTTCCATTTGGTGAATGCACGGTAACACTCGAAGATGTTTACATGCTGTTGGGTTTACGTGTAATAGGTAAAGCTGTTTTCAGTAAGGTCAACCATGAAGTCAAAATAGTATAGGAATTATTGGTTGTCCCTCTCATTGACGAGGAGAAGCCAACAAATACTCGTAGCAGGGGTTCAACGATTAATTTAGGAGTCCTTAGAGCCCATTCTGCTAGTATAATATTAAACGATGAATCAACTGAGTTTGAAAAAATTATTAAGACTAGGTGTTATATTATGATTTTATTTGGTCATTTTTATTTCATGACGGTACCGGTAACATAATAAATATGATGTATTTACTGTTGTTGTGAAACATCAACAAGGTAAACACATATAGTTGGGGTTCAACTGTTTTGGCCCATTTGTATAGTAGCCTTTGTAAAAATGCAACAAAGGATACTTGTACATTTTTTGGTTGTTCTTTTCTGTTACAAGCATGAGGGTATTCAAGACTGCCGATGCTCGCCCCACACAATATGAATCCATGTTCGTTCCCCTACGCCAACCAGTAAGTATGCTATTATAATTCTTTTCTGCGATATTAAATTTTAAATATTCTACGATTATTGTAACTAATTGCTTTTAAATCTTTTCTGTTTAGGTGGTCCGATCTTGGGATGTATTACAGTAGGAATCCAAGAAGTTCTATAGTTGTCTATCGCAATTTGTTAGACCACGTGGGTGTCGATCAGGTATTGCCAACTAAACTACTATAACTTTGCTTTATAGATTAGTATTCTTCCCCTATACTAAAAAAAATTATTTTCTTTTTAATGCAGTTTATATAGTGGCCATATTTAGGCTTGGACCATGAACCTAACCCCGAGGATGTTGAAATATGATCAGCAAAAACACCAATCATTTGGTTCACTACAATTGAAATGCACCAGATTGATCGGGTGAAAATGCAGTTCGGAATGCAACAATATATTTCAGGCCCTCCGACATGTTTGGGAGAATGGCATTTGAAAAGAGTAGATGCCATGTGGAATATGGATGATTGGAAAGACTTTGTTAGGGAGTTGCATCAATAATGGAGAGATCGCTGCCAACACATCCTAACTGACCTAGTATTGCAAAATATTAGACCAACTTGAGAATATTTAGTTTGGTTTAGGTCAGTTACAATACAACAGTGGGTGTATGATAACCCATACTTGCTTGACTCGCACTCGCAGGCCGCAAGATATGCCTAACCACCAACCCCACACAATGACCTACCCACCCAATTTCAGCCATCAACTTCAAACACCAATAGACCATTCTTCCAAACCTGTAACCCATTCATGCCACAAACCCAATCACAACAACAAGAGCCTAACCCACACCAATATACCCCCGATAACTCCTTCAACTCCACACCAGCCTATCATAGCCCCCACCCTTGTATCGTTCTCAAAACGAGGCAATATCCTCATTCGGTCAATTGTACCATCTTCATCAAACCCAATCCAACCCAACCTAACAAATACGACCCAACTTTGAAAACATGGGCACTCAACTAAGTTACGGCAGCGCCTCTGGCAGTAACCCTCCGGGTTATTGGGTTGCAAACATAACGGGATCATCAGCTCAAGAACAACCTCCTCCACCAAACATGCAAAGACAGGAGGCACCTCAACCACCTTGTGGTAGAGTTCGAAGGTGGGGTCATCCCCGTGGATGTGGAACTGGGGGACAATTAGATAAGGCGGGAAATTAATCGTTTATAATATCACTGTTGAATTATCAATAATAATTTTCTATTATATTTTTCTTTGTCGAATTTTTTTAATTTCATTTATTTAATTATCAATATTAAGTAAAAAAAATTATAATTCTTTTCTTATATACTCCAAAATATTAAAATATAAATGTTTATAGAAAAAAAAACGAATTAACACTTTAGCTAAATGAATTGGCGAAAGCATTAAGAAAATTAAAAAAATAAGATTTTCACTCACTCAACATATGAATTAGCGAATTCCTTAAAAAATTAAGAAATTTTTTCACTCATTCAACATATGAATTGGCGAATGTTCATAAAAAAGAAAAAGAAAAAGTTAGCCAATCCATTTGACGAATGCTTTTGCATTTTGTTCTCATTCATCAAATGGATTGGCGAATGCACACCAAACTACGTTAATTTAGTAATTTTTTTAAATACTATATTATTTTAGATTTTTTTTAACTAGGTTATTTTAAAAAAAAAATCTGAAATTGATGGAAACATATTGATTTTTTATTAATGTGCTTAACAAGAGTTTTTCTACTCCTACACATCTCAATGTGTGATGGAGAATTTAAAGTAACAGTTATAATGATACAAAACATTATAGAGAGAGTCTTTTACTTCTCTCTAAACTTTTTTCGGTTTCTTCCTCTTTCCAAGTTTTTTGTTCAGTTTGTTCACCCTGTACCAACTAAGCAACCATGTACCAAGTTCATTAGACATTGTTACTATTGTGTTATTTCTGCCAAGTCGCACCCTTTATAGTTTCAGTTTGGATAAGGAGCAGTGTATAACTTGGAGGGTTTGATTTAAAATCTTAATCTTAGGATTAAGGATCTTCCTCCCTTTGAGTTTGTTTCATTGTTCTTCTTTCCTTCTAGATCTATTTCTGCGTGGTTTTGGATTGAATATGGCATTGAGGAATATTGAGGGGTGAAAGAAGGTTAAGAGGAGTTATCAACCTACATTTGCTATTGCTCGTCATTCTATTTGGAAAGCATGTGGTGGTTAAGGCAATGAGCTGGATCTGAAGGAAGCATCTTCTTTCTTCTTTTTTGAATTCCCGGATTCTTACGAAGCTAAGCAGATGTTTGACATCAAAGATTTTGGCCTGGTGTTGGAGGTGTACATTCCTCCATGCAAATACAAAAGATGAAATAGGTTTGGTTTTGTCAAGTTCAAGAAGGTGGTAGATGAATATCGTATTTCCATTAAATTGGACAATATTGTCATGAATGTCAACATGATATTTGCGAATACTACAAGGTTTCAACAAGGGATAGGAAAGGGCAATAAAGGAAATTATTTAATCAGAGGTTAGGAAAAGAATTCACGCGGGTTAAAACGCATCACTAGAATGCTCCCAGAAACGACTTTATGTATGCCCATGCAACCAAAGGTAGTCGTTTGAATAGAGGAACTTTCAAGAAGATACAAAATCAAGTTTTCCTAGGTGACAAACCCAATTTTCTCACCTGAGGTTCAATGTTGACAAGGATGATATGACAAGGTTTGAAAATGGTTTTATTGGAGTTATGGAAGATCCGGGAACAACGTTTGACGTCTAAGAAGCTCTTCACATTAAAGGATTTTTCATATCAAAGCTACCCCTTTAGGGGCTAATCTTTGTTTATTAGAGGAGAAGGTAAAAGGTAGCAATATGAGAATGGTGAATGAAGATGGTGACTGGATATCTAGATGGTTTTTTGATATCCACCCTTGGTCTCCAGCGGATGTCGATAAATAAAATTGACTTGGGTGAGTATTTATGGTTTTCCTTGTCATATTTGGGGTGAAAAGTTTTACAAATTCTTGGCTGCCAAAATTGGTGTGCTGATGAGGAAACCCAAAAGATGTCGAGATTAGACGTGGCTCGATTATTGATTAGAACTAAGTTTGCCTTGAATCTCAATGAAGTTGTAAACATTAAGTGAATAATAGCATACACCGCATCATGGTCGAGGAATACTCTATTGGCAGGGACCCGTGTGTGTAAGGTAATCAACCAGGGGTTGGTAGATTAAATTTTGTTGTTGTGATACCCAAGGTTTGTACTTTTGATAAAGGTGATGTTCATGGATCGTTGGAAATTCTTGGGAGGCCAAATGTTGTCCACTTAGCAGACCGTGCTGACTTGACAAGTGACTTTATAAGAGGCTTTGACCTGGACAATGGTTCAAAGGTTGCAGATTCTTCTGACAGTTTAGGTCATTTGCATGTGGTTAGAGGTGAAATGGTGCAGGATTTGGCGGGTGAGCTGGTGGTGGATTTACAAATAAACAACGCCAGTGAGGAGGATAATTCTTGTCTTAGCGTGGTGCCTCAACAGTCTGGCCCACTCCGACAGGCTGGCCCAGCAGACCTTTGTAAACCAAAGAAGATTTTTTTTACTTGATGACTGTAGATGTTTAAGAATTGGCAGAATTTTTGACATATTTGTTTGAGGGGGAGTAATCTCAAATAAGAATCAACAGAAAAGTTATGATATACTCTGATAAAAAGAACTTCTGCTGCACTCTGAAAACCAGAAAAGATGTTAGCCAAAAATTAGCCAAAGGGGGAGTTTGTAGATGTTTAAGAATTGGCAGAATTTTTGACCAAACAAGAAATGTTAAATTCAGTTCAGAATGTCCTATCAGATGTTAGGACATTAGCAAACAGAGTATGTGAACTTATTTGAGGATGTCTCATCAGATGTTGGGACATTGTGTAAATGACTAAGTTCAGTTTTGTCAGGATGTCCCAACAGATGTTGAGACATCTCAGACCTGCTACCAGAATTAATTATTGATTAACAGATCAGAGATATTTAAGGAGAACTATCTGGAATTAATTAATGCTGGATAAAAACAGAACAAGGTGCATCTGTAGGGAGTTTTAAATTGAAGATTCAGATTAAAACAGAAGACCTAATGCACCTAGAATATAGGAGGTAACAAACCCTAAATTCAAGGTGACAGTTGCTGCACATTAGGGCTGGATCATTCTACAGAAAGCCCAAAATTCAGATACCTATTTAATCAACAGAAACTCATAGAATTGAGTACGAATTTCAGAAGACCAAATAGGGTGTCTAGTGTTTTAAATAGCAGGTTGTTTTTATGTACCACTTGATGAGCTTTTAAGCAAAAGTGCATTTGTGACTTGATTGAAACTGTGAAGTAAGATCAAGCTGTTATTGTTTGAAGGATGTCTTCAACTTTTGTAAACTTGTAAACTTGATCACTGGGTGATTGAGGGGGAGTGAGTAGGGTACTCTTATCTAAGTGAGTCTTAGGTAGAAATTGCATTGGGTAAGTATTAAGTGATAGATTAAACAGGGTGGTTTAAGTCTAGAATTAATATTACTAATAGTGGATTTCCTCCTGGCTTGGTAGCCTCCAGATGTAGGTGTGGTTATACACTGAACTGGGTTAACAAACTTCTGTGTTGTTTACTTTTCTTGCTGTTTAAGTTTTGGTTAAATTTGTCAAATGTCCTATTAAGTGTTGGGACATCTCTTAGGACATCTCATACCTGATCACAGAATTTCAATTGGCATCAGAGCAGGCACCCTGCCTGTTTATACTGGGTGAGATCTAGGGAAAACAAATTCTGTAACATGGACAGAGATATAGGGTCAGTAAATAGACCACCTATACTGGATGGTTCTAATTATGACTACTGGAAGCCAAGAATGATTGCATTCTTAAAGTCACTTGACAACAGGGCATGGAGAGCAGTAAATGTTGGATGGAAACATCCTGTTCAAGACACCAAAGATGGATCAATAGTTCTGAAACCTGAAGAAGAATGGAGTAAAGAGGAAGAAGATTCAGAACTAGGCAACTCAAAAGCCCTAAATGCTTTATTCAATGGCATTGATAGAAATATTTTCAGACTAGTGCATCATTGTGAGCTGGCCAAAGATGTGTGGGATACCCTCAAGACAACTCATGAAGGAACATCAAAAGTAAAAATGTCAAGACTTCAACTTCTCACCACCAAGTTTGAGAACTTAAGAATGAAGGAAGATGAATCAATTCATGAGTTCTACTTGAACATCTTGGATATAGCCAATACTTCTGGAGCCTTGGGAGAAAAGATGACTGATGAAAAGCTTGTAAGGAAGATTCTCAGATCTTTGCCAAAAAGATTTGACATGAAAGTCACAGCAATAGAAGAAGCACAAGACATATGCTCCATGAAAGCTGAAGAACTAATTGGTTCCCTTCAAACTTTTGAAATGGGAATGAATGACACACATGCTAAAAAGAACAAAAGCATAGCCTTGGTGTCAAATACAGATGAAGAAGAAGATGATGAATCAGCAAATGACAAAAGCTTATCAGAAAACCTTGCCTTGCTTGGAAGACAATTCAAACAGATTCTCAGAGGAATGGAAGGCCAATTCAAATCCAGTGGAAGAAACACAAACTCTGAGAACAGGAGACCATATGATGCTAACAGAAAGTCAAAGTTTGCTGAAAAGACCAGTCAAGATAAAGGAATCAAATGCCATGAATGTGAAGGATATGGACACATCAAGTTTGAATGTCCTACCTACTTAAAGAGGCAAAAGAAAGGACTCTCTGTGACCTGGTCTGATGAAGACTCAGGAGAGTCAGAAGAAGAATCAGCTAAGCATATTACTGCTCTAGCTGGACTGTGTGAATATGATAGTGATTCCAGTTGTGGAGAACTTACTTATGAAGAACTTGAGCAAGCATTCAAAGATCTATACAAAAGAAGCTCTGAAATATGCAGTGATGTTATAAAGCTAAAGAAGCAGAATGAGACTTTAGAAGATGACAAAGCAAATGATCAGGAGATCATTGAAACCTTAAAAAGTGAAGTAAGCCTTCTCAACTCTAAATTGGAACATATGTCCAAATCTGTTAGAATGTTGAACAGCAGCTCAAACACACTGGATGTTATTCTCAGCAATAATAAACATTCAGGGGACAAAAGTGGACTGGGATATGACAGAGATGAAGCAAGCTCTAGCAGAACTACTTCAAAAACTACACAGTCAAACAAGATGTCCCAACAGATGCTCCAACATCAGAACACAAAGACAAACATAATGTTCCAACAGATGTCTCAACATTCTGGAAAGAACAAAATGAAGAAAAAATATCAAAGATGGAGATGTCATCACTGTGGAAGATTTGGGCATATCAAACCTCACTGTTATAAGCTACATGGATATCCAAATCAGATGTGTCAGCAACCTTCCAAGCAGAAATTAGTAGATACCAAGAAAGTGCTGCATAAAAGTCAGCAATATCCTAAGCAAAAGACAGAAGTAATCAAGAAAGTTTGGAGACCAAAAGCTGACATTCAGACTGATCAAAGCCACATACACAAGAACAAGATCAACAATCAAGCTTGGAGATCAGCTGAACAACACTCAGAGTAAAGGCATCAAAAGAAATCTCAACTCATCTGGTCAAAGAAAAGTACTGCATACATAGCACATACATCATTGAAAGTATCAGCTAAAGAAGACTGGTACTTTGACAGTGGATGCTCAAGACACATGACTGGATTGAAGAATTTGCTAGTAAACTTAAAGCCACATTCATCCAGGTATGTTACCTTTGGAGATGGAGCTAAAGGAGAGATCAAGGGAGTTGGAACCTTGGATTGTCAAGATGTTCCAAGACTAGATGATGTGCTGCTTGTTAAAGGTTTAACTGCTAACCTGATCAGTATAAGTCAGTTATGTGATCAAGGGTACAGTGTAAACTTTACCAAATCTGAATGTATAGTGACTAACAAAGAACAAGAGGTTGTCATGAAAGGAGCCAGATCTAAAGACAACTGTTACATGTGGGAATCCCAAAATCTCAGTCTCACTTCAACCTGTTCTCTAGCTAAAGAAGAAGAAGTGAAACTGTGGCATCAAAGACTAGGTCATCTTCATTTCAGAGGCATAAAGAAGATCATATCTATGGATGCTGTAAGAGGTATTCCTAAACTGAAGATTGATGATGGCAAAATATGTGGTGAATGTCAAATAGGCAAGCAAACCAAGATGTCCCATCCAAAGCTTCAACATCTGACAACTTCCAAAGTTTTGGAACTTCTACATATGGATCTTATGGGACCTATGCAGGTTGAAAGTCTTGGTGGTAAGAGGTATGCCTATGTTGTGGTTGATGATTTTTCAAGATATACATGGATAAACTTCATCAAAGAAAAGTCAGATGTATTTGATGTATTCAAAGAATTATGTCAAAGATTGCAAAGGGAAAAATCCAGCTGTGTGATCAGAATAAGAAGTGATCATGGAAAAGAATTTGAGAATCAAAAGTTCTTAGATTTCTGCTCTTCAGAAGGAATCAATCATGAGTATTCTTCACCTATCACTCCTCAACAGAATGGGATTGTTGAAAGGAAGAATAGAACCATTCAAGAATCAGCAAGAGCTATGATACATGCTAAAAAGCTACCTCTGTATTTCTGGGCTGAAGCCATGAACACTGCCTGCTATATCCATAACAGAGTTACCTTGAGAAAAGGAACTTTGTCCATAATATATGAAGTCTGGAAGGGCAGAAAACCCACTGTTAAGTATTTTCATGTATTTGGAAGTAAATGCTATATTCTGGCAGATAGGGAGCAAAGGAGAAAAATGGATCCTAAAAGTGATGAAGGAATTTTCCTTGGATACTCTATAAACAGCAGAGCATATAGAGTATTTAACTACAGAACAAATGTTATCATGGAGTCCATAAATGTGATAATTGATGATGCTCCTACAGATGTCCCAGAAGATGTTGGAACATCTGCTGATATCAAGGTTGAAGCTGAAGAAAAGAATGATCAATATAACTTCACTCAAAATGATACAAGGTCAGAAGATTCAAGCAAACCTCCCTCCATCAGAATACAGAAGGATCATCCCAAAGATTTAATAATTGGTGATCCCAACAGAGGTGTGAGCACTAGATCAAGAGAAGTGATTTCAGGTTCTTGTTTTGTTTCCAAAATAGAACCTAAAAATGTCAAGGAAGCTCTCACTGATGAATACTGGATTTGTGCTATGCAAGAGGAATTAGGTCAATTCACAAGGAATGAAGTGTGGAATCTTGTACCTAGACCTGATGACATAAATGTGATTGGTACAAAATGGGTGTATAAGAACAAGTCAAATGAACAAGGAATTGTTACAAAGAACAAAGCTAGACTTGTGGCTCAAGGATACACTCAAATTGAAGGAGTAGACTTTGATGAAACCTTTGCACCAGTAGCAAGGCTTGAATCAATAAGACTACTGTTGGGAATTGCTTGTATCTTAAAGTTCAAGCTATTTCAAATGGATGTGAAAAGTGCCTTTCTTAATGGTTATCTTAATGAGGAGGTATATGTAGAACAGCCTAAAGGATTTGTTGATCCAAGCTGTCCAAATCATGTATACAAACTCAAGAAAGCACTTTATGGTCTGAAGCAAGCTCCAAGGGCATGGTATGAAAGACTTACCACATTTCTTATCAAGCAAGGATACAGAAAAGGTGGGATTGATAAAACCCTGTTTGTTAAAGATGAAGAAGGTAATGTCATGATTGCACAAATATATGTTGATGACATTGTGTTTGGTGGGATGTCTGATAAGATGGTCAAACATTTTGTCAAGCAGATGGAAGCTGAATTTGAAATGAGTCTAGTAGGTGAATTAACCTATTTTCTTGGTCTGCAAGTTAAGCAAATGGAAGACTCAATGTTCATCTCACAAAGCAAGTACTCCAAAAACATAGTGAAGAAATTTGGAATGGAAAATGCTTCTCATAAAAGAACTCCTGCTCCTACACATTTAAAGCTGACTAAAGATGAGAAGGGTGAGAATGTAGATCATAGTTTATATAGAAGCATGATTGGAAGCTTGTTATACTTGACTGCTAGCAGACCAGACATTGCATTTGCAGTAGGAGTTTGTGCAAGATATCAAGCTGATCCAAAAGTCAGTCATCTCAATCAAGTCAAGAGAATCCTTAAATATGTTAATGGTACTTGTGACTATGGCATAATGTACTTTCATGGTTGCAAACCTATTCTCACTGGCTTCTGTGATGCTGATTGGGCAGGAAGTGCTGATGACAGAAAAAGCACTTCAGGAGGATGCTTCTTTCTAGGAAACAATATGATTTCTTGGTTCAGTAAGAAACAGAATTGTGTATCTTTATCTACAGCTGAAGCTGAATACATAGCAACAGGTAGCAGTTGTTCTCAGCTGGTTTGGATGAAGCAGATGCTCACTGAGTACAATGTCCCACGGGATGTCATGACATTGTACTGTGATAACTTAAGTGCAATCAACATATCTAAAAATCCTATTCAACATAGCAGGACAAAGCATATTGATATCAGACATCATTTCATCAGAGATCTTGTAGAAGAGAAGGTGATTTCATTGGAGCATGTTGCTACAGATCTGCAATTAGCTGATATCTTTACCAAAGCATTGGATGCTACACAATTTGAGAACTTAAGGGGCAAACTTGGAATATGTTTATGTGATATTTAGCAGTTAATGAGATGTGCCAACATGTCATATGACATTGCATGGCATAAGTTCCAGATGGCAAAGCTAGTCTGGACAAGATCCTTGGGAATTCCATTCTTAATCATTTGGACTGTAACGGCTACTTATTTAGTAACTACTTATAAGAAGCTATCAAGATTCTCATCATATCATCACAAGCGAATCACATTAACTCTCAAATCTTCAGAAATCATAAACCCTAAAGCTGTTCATCCTTCTTCCTTTACAATGTCTCAAAACCCTAAAACAGCTGAGGAAATTCTCAACAAGGAAGACGTGGTTCATGCCACTCCAATCTCTGTTGTGCCAATGCCTTCAACACCATTGGACGAGCTCAGGGGAAGCGCCTCTCACACTAAAAAGGCAAGAACACCAAAGAGATGTAAAGATCAAATCAGAAGCAAAGCTAAAGGCATTCCCTCTCCTGCCAACATGTCTACAAGGTACTCCAAATATGTTGATGATTCCATCAAGGAGATTGTTAACCAAGTCTTTTCTGAACAAAGAGTGGTGAAAGGTATCTCTGTTCCTTTGAACACCATTCCTGCACCTCAAGAAGAACCAGCTCAAGCTACAAAGGACACTGCTGCAGAACAAGATGTCCCAACAGATGTTGGAACATCTGAAGACAAGAAAAAGAACTCATCTGATGTTGAACAAACTGAGGATAAAACCTCAAGTGAAAGTGATAAAGAAGTTTCTGTGGAACAGGCTAAAGAATCAAATGAAGATCAAATTTCTGCTGATCAACAAGCTGATGAGGAGTCTGCTCAATCCCCTCCAGTAGTCAATCTGGAGCAGGACTCTGATGCAGAAATCATAGCATTTGTCAAACCCAGCATAGCCAAAAGGCTAAGGTCCAGGAAAGGAAAGATGCAAGATGAACCTGTCATTCCTGAGAAGAAGAAGGCTAGTCCAAAGAAAGGCAAGGCTAAAGCCACTTTTGGTCCAGCAAAACCATGGAGCAAGGTTCAAACTCAGAAGAGAAAAGCTGCAACACCATC
Organism: Lathyrus aphaca; assembly: GCA_963966055.1. Taxonomy (NCBI): domain Eukaryota; kingdom Viridiplantae; phylum Streptophyta; class Magnoliopsida; order Fabales; family Fabaceae; genus Lathyrus; species Lathyrus aphaca. Next base: position 219,484,281 of record OZ014519.1, read on the forward strand.
AGATTCAGATGTTGGATCAGATGTCCCAACATCTCCTCCCAAGAAGAAACCAGCACCAGCTAGAGCTTCAACTGTTGTTCCAGAAGCTCCCTTGGACAATATATCCTTCCATCATGTCTCTAGTGTCAACAGATGGAAATATGTGTACCAAAGAAGGGTTGCTTTGGAAAGAGAACTAAGCAGCAATGCACTTGAGTGCACAGAACTCATTGACCTAATCTCTGCTGCAGGACTATTCAAGACAGTCTCAGAGTTCTCTCCCTGTTATGAACTTCTTGTCAAAGAGTTCATTGTGAATCTTCAGGAGGATTGCTCAAATGGTAAGTCCTCTGAGTTTAGAAAAGTTTATGTTAGAGGTAGATGTGTGGAGTTTTCTCCCCAAATCATAAATCAGTATCTAGGAAGAGAAACAGATGGACCAAATGAGCTAGGCAAGACAGATAATCAAGTCTGTAAGGTGATAACTGCTGACCAGGTCAAGGCATGGCCTGTGAAGGGAAAGCTATCTGTAAGCATGCTTACCAGAAAGTATGCCATGCTGAACAGGATTGGTACATCTAATTGGGTGCCTACCAACCACACTTCATCTATCTCAACTGGTCTGGCCAGATTCATCTATGCTGTGGGGACTCAAACCAAGCTGGACTTTGGAGCTTTTATCTTTTGATCAAACCATGAAGCATGCTAGCTCCTCTGCAACCAAGCTACCAATAGCCTTTCCATCATTGCTGTGTGGTATTGTACTCAATCAATATCCTGGGATTTTAACTGACAAGGATACTGCCTGCAAGAGAGAGAGCCCCCTGGCTTTTCACTACAAGTTATTCCTCAGTCATCATGCTGCAGATGTTGAAGCCCCTTCTGGGACATCTTCTGGTCCCTCAACTGCTAAGTCTTCTATCTCCAAGAAAGAATTAATTGCTGAGCTAAAGTGCACCTGCAAAGAGCTTGAAGCTAGGAAGAAGAAGCTGGAGGAAATCATTCAAATGTTGGAAAGTGAAGAAGATCAGAATGCTGCATCTGGTGAAGACAGTGAAGCTGAAAGTGAAGCTGATAAAGATGAAGACACTGAAGTGGAGGAAGCTACTGAGAATGATGAATCTGAGTGATCTTTGTATGTGAGGCATTTGTAATGACAGCAATGATTTGTAATTCTGGATAATAGTTCTTTGGCCCCTAATTTTGTGCCTACCAAGGGGGAGAACAACATCAAATGTAATTGCTGTTTAAATGAATGAAAGATCTGTTTGTTTCTGTCTGAACTGAATCAGTGTGTATTTCTGTTGCAACAAGACTGGACACATATTTGTTTGAGGGGGAGTAATCTCAAATAAGAATCAACAGAAAAGTTATGATATACTCTGATAAAAAGAACTTCTGCTGCACTCTGAAAACCAGAAAAGATGTTAGCCAAAAATTAGCCAAAGGGGGAGTTTGTAGATGTTTAAGAATTGGCAGAATTTTTGACCAAACAAGAAATGTTAAATTCAGTTCAGAATGTCCTATCAGATGTTAGGACATTAGCAAACAGAGTATGTGAACTTATTTGAGGATGTCTCATCAGATGTTGGGACATTGTGTAAATGACTAAGTTCAGTTTTGTCAGGATGTCCCAACAGATGTTGAGACATCTCAGACCTGCTACCAGAATTAATTATTGATTAACAGATCAGAGATATTTAAGGAGAACTATCTGGAATTAATTAATGCTGGATAAAAACAGAACAAGGCGCATCTGTAGGGAGTTTTAAATTGAAGATTCAGATTAAAACAGAAGACCTAATGCACCTAGAATATAGGAGGTAACAAACCCTAAATTCAAGGTGACAGTTGCTGCACATTAGGGCTGGATCATTCTACAGAAAGCCCAAAATTCAGATACCTATTTAATCAACAGAAACTCATAGAATTGAGTACGAATTTCAGAAGACCAAATAGGGTGTCTAGTGTTTTAAATAGCAGGTTGTTTTTATGTACCACTTGATGAGCTTTTAAGCAAAAGTGCATTTGTGACTTGATTGAAACTGTGAAGTAAGATCAAGCTGTTATTGTTTGAAGGATGTCTTCAACTTTTGTAAACTTGTAAACTTGATCACTGGGTGATTGAGGGGGAGTGAGTAGGGTACTCTTATCTAAGTGAGTCTTAGGTAGAAATTGCATTGGGTAAGTATTAAGTGATAGATTAAACAGGGTGGTTTAAGTCTAGAATTAATATTACTAATAGTGGATTTCCTCCTGGCTTGGTAGCCTCCAGATGTAGGTGTGGTTATACACTGAACTGGGTTAACAAACTTCTGTGTTGTTTACTTTTCTTGCTGTTTAAGTTTTGGTTAAATTTGTCAAATGTCCTATTAAGTGTTGGGACATCTCTTAGGACATCTCATACCTGATCACAGAATTTCAATGACATATATTAGAACATCAAAATCCCATTTGCCCCTTCCTATTATTCAACTTTATTGAACTATGAAATTTCCCTGCTTAGTCTTCCACTTACCCCAAACCACTCACCTTTGGTTGGTGAAGAAGATATTTCTAGTTTTCGAGAAATTCGTGTTGGTGATTTTAGTATCATCAATGTATTTTAGTAGTAATGTGATTTACTATAGGTCGATGCAATTATGCGTTTAAGCTTGGAAACGAGTTAGGCCGATGCACGCTCGTCGAGCCAACGTATAATTGAATACGAATAATTGAAACGGGGTTCCAAGGGGCAAAGCCCCTGGCGGGGTGCGGGGCAGCGCCCCGTGGGGTTCCAAGGGGCAGAGCCCCTGGCTGGGGTCCCGCTGCCCCGTTCGAAATTTTCCTTTGAACAGTTGAACCATTTTCCCTACAGACTTAACCATTTTCCGAACATGTATGTCTTTTTGTTTTGAATTATTGATCTCTTATATAAGGAGTCATTTGGCCTCAGTTTGAACACAGATAACAAAACCGAAAACTTTCTACATTTTGAACAATTTTCTTTTGCCAGAAACAATTCGTTCTTCAAGAATTATCCCCACAAAGATTTCGTGAACCCAGGCAAGAATAGGGTCGAAATACTTTGTTCGGAAAGTGTACGAACACGATTCTTCGAAGTTATCTTGAATTATCATACCCGCAATTCTAACAATTCGATGTTGGGTGCTGCATCCATTGGTAATGAAGATGTTCTTAAGAGTAACTCCAGAATCAAGAAGAAGCTTGAAAGTTTGCATGTCACAATCTGGGAGTCTATCAAAATAATGGGGTTGGAGGCAGACGAAGATATTGAGGCCTTTGAAAATATCATTCGTGATTTGGAAAAATCGGAAAGATTAGGAGTTAAGGGTAAGAAGGTGGAAGCTAAGGGTAAGTTATGAATTTCATTACTTACAACATTGGAGTGTGTGGTAGAAGTATAGAAAGAAGAAAAATCAGTTCTCTACTACAACGAGAAGGTGTGGATTTGGTCTTTTTGAAGGAAACCAAATGCGAGCATATAAATGAAGACATTGTGAGCAATATCTGGGGAGATAAAAATTACAATTGGTCTGCGTCAAACTCGACTGGTAAAGTGGGTGGAATTCTTATTATCTGGCAGAAAAGTTGTTTCAGAGGCAGTGGGTATGTTGGAATAAAAGTTGTTTGGAAAGATACCAATATCTAATAAAGATAAGAGAGAGCTTTGGTGCAAAATCTTACATCTAAAGAATAAAATGGCGGTGGGAGAATGGATTATCGGTGGGGATTTCAATGCCATCAAGAGTAGAAGTGAGAAGATTGGTAGTAGTTCACATAGCAGGAAGATCATAGAAGAATTTCATGTCTTCATTGAATTATATCTGGATGTACTGATTAATGGAAACAAGTTTACGTGGTATAATGCGTTGAGGAAGTCGTGCAGTAGGCTGTACAGGTTCCTAGTCTTACCGAGATTTATTAATATATGGAATTTTATGGTCTAGAGAGTTGGAGCTAGGGACGTCTCTGACCATCGGCCTACTATGATTGTTGCGAGAAATATAAACTGGGGACCGAAACCGTTCAAGTCTCTAAATTGTTGGTACGATTATCATGAGTTTTTACCATTTGTGAAAGAGACTTGGGAATCGTACTTTGTGGCTGGTAATGCTTCTTTCATCCTCTCTAAGAAGCTTCAAAATTTACGCACAAGTCTCCGTTGGTGGAATGCTAAGGTCTTTGGTTGGGTAGGTACCAATATCAATGAAAATATTGACATTATCAATGAAGTGGAGGATCTTATAACTGGTAGTAATGGTTGTTTGGATGGCACTGCATTGTTGTCAAGAAAATATGCGGAGGATCAATTGTGGAGAAACTTGAGAATAAGAGAAAATATTCTTAAACAGAAAGCTCGTATGAAGTGGATCATTGAAGGAGACCTCAACACCAATTTTTTTCATGCTGCAGTCAGACACCGCAACTGCATAAACTCAATCCGTTATGTTGCAATGAAGATATAGTTGATTGAAGATGTTGCAGATATCAAGGATGATGTGGCTAATTACTTTGAAAATAGATACCAAAAGGTCGATCGTATTCTGCCTTGCATTGGAAATGCTGGTTTCAAGGTTTTGTTCGATGTGGAAAGGATTTTTCTTGAATTTCCTTTTACCCCTGAAGATGTTAAAGTTGTCGTGTTTTTGTGTGACGGAGATAGGAGTCCGGGACCGGACGGTTTTAATTTTCGCTTTCTTAAACACTATTGGGAGGCGTTGGAGAAAGATTTCACAAACTGCATTCTAGAATTTTTTGTGTTGGGCTATCTTCCTAAGGTGTTCACTTCATCCTTTCTAGTCATGATTCCTAAAAAGGAAGATCCGTGTGGCTTGGACGATTACCGTTCTATTTGTTTGATAGGCTATGTTTATAAGGTGATATCCAAAATCTTGCAGGAAGAATCAAGAAGGTTATGGACAACATTGTCACTAATACTCAAATAACCTTTATTGAAGGCCGAAATATTCTTGATGGTGTTTTCGTTTTGAACGAATTGATTGACTTTGCGAAACGAAGTAAGAAGAAAGTCATGTTTCTTAAAGTAGACTTTGCCAAAGCCTCTGATTGCGTTGAGTGGGCTTATTTGCGGAGTATCATGTCAATCATGTGCTTTGGGAGGAAATGGATGTCTTGGTTGGAAGGGATTGTTATGCACAACTTCATGTCCGTCCTTGTTAATGGGAGTCCCGCCCGTGATTTTGAAGTGTCAAGAGGTCTCCGTCAAGATGATCCCATATCACCTTTTCATTTTACTATTGCGGCGGAAGGTCTAGTAATGCTTATGAAGAGATCGGTGGAACGGATTTTCGTGGTATTAATTTTAACAATGCAATATCGTATGACTTAGTATAATATGCTGACGATATTGTCATTGTCGGAGAGGGTTCGAGGAATAATATTTGGACTATTAAAGCTTTGCTTAAGGGTTTCCAACTTGTTTCTGGCCTGGAGATAAATTACTCTAAGATTTCTCTTTTTGGAGTTGGTGTGGAGGATGGATTTCTAGAAGCCGAAGAAAACTTCTTGGGCTGCAAAGTTGATGGTTTTTCGTTTAAATTTCTCGGCGTCTTTGTTGGGGGAAACCATAAATTGATGTCTTTTTGGAATCCGTTGATTGATAAAGTTCAATCGAGGCTTGCAACTTAGAAAGGGAGATTTCTTTCCATGGGAGGTCGGGCGAACCTTATAAATTCGGTCTTTACTAACCTTCCTATGCATTATATGTCCTTCTATTTGTTACCTTGCAAGATCATTAGGATTATCCATACCCGCGGATATTTGCGGATAAAATCCGTCACGGATATGGGGCGAATAAATTAATGGATATCCACGGATAAAATAAATGGATATTTACATATCCGATTGTTAATGGATATGGATACGAGTTTAATGATATTCGTACCCGCAGATATCCATATCCGTTAATAAATTACAAAAATTATTTAAATATTATTAGTTTATTATACCTTATTTTTATAATCTATAAAAAAATAGTCTTTTTATGTTTCTTACTTTTTTTTGGAATTTTCTTTTAAGAAAATCTTTCACATCTCATTCAAATTATATTAGCCATTTCATATTTAAACTATTCAATATTTCATACCTCAATTAAAAAATTTCCACTTTCCAACCAACTAGTGTCGTCATTCATCTGTCAAACCAATGTCTTCTTCCTACTCTTCGGTCGTCCGCTGTTAAATTAAGAGCGAATTGTATGAATGTTATATAATAATAATAATTTTTTGTGTCTTTAAAATAATTTTAAAATTATTTTTTTAAAAATATTTTTTTTATAAATATTATCCATAAATATATGTAAATACGCGGATACCGTTAAACCCGCATATTACCCGCTTAACGGATATCCTCATGGATATGGGACGGATATGGATATCATTTTTATCTAACGGGACGAATATGGATACCATAGTATTCGTCTCCATGGATATCCATTTACATCCCTAATTATGTTCAACGACGTAATATGGGATCCTGATTTAGTACAAATAGAATAATTGTTTACTTGGTGGTGGATGGGAAAAAGATTTAGAAATCCTTATATATGTAATTATTATGATTGAATTAATTTCCCGTGCAAATTTTTATTGTTCTCGGATAATTAGTGTTTTTTGTTTTATATGGGTTAGGATATCCCTTTATATTTTTTTACTGGAATTTTTGCTTTGCAATAAAAAATATTGTATGTTGGTAAAGTTTAAAGTATTTTTTTTTTGTGTTAATAAAAGAAAAGGTATGATTGTTGATTTGTTTAAATAAGAGATTGTGAACAGAAAAGTTTAACTATGGAAATTTAATTTAATTTAAATATTTTATTGATTTAAAAGATACTACTTTTAAAAGTTTATTGTTTTACTTTTATTTTTATTTTATTGAGTTAAACTTTTAAAAGAGACTACTTTTAAAAGGTTAACTATGCAAAGCTGGTTATTCTCTTGTTTTTATGATTTATACCCAACCTCATAATTTTTATATATAGATGTTCACAGCTTTGGTTTTATTATCGTTCTTGGGCTGCTGTGTTCGTGATTTGAAGCATTGATATGAAAATCATTTTGCAAACATGTGGATCACATCAAACTCTTTGTATGTAATTTTACAAGTGACTATAAATTATTAAACATTAATATATTTATTTGTAACAAGGAAGCCTAACTATGAGGACCCCATTAAACATTATTGAAAAGACATAATATATTTCATTTATTTTTTAGACATAATATATTAGAAAAGCTATGATCAAGCTTGTTGAAATTTAACTTTGAGAGGAACATCAGATAGAGCCAGACGCTTATTTCCGTTTTGATCCACAAAAATTCCAACATCCTTACACACATGCTTGAAAGATTGCACCACACTTGGACAAAACACCAACTTATAAGCATCACCATACTTGTCTATTTTGAACCAATTATTTACGGTTTCCCAACCAGGATTTCCAACAACACCACCGGTAGTTACAAACCACTGTCTCTTAAAAACATCAAAACTATCAAGCTTCCACACCGTGGAATGTTGTAGACAAGTAGGACGGGATGCGAACTTGATGTTTAAATCAGTAGAGACGCGAATAACACCTTTCTTTGGATTAACAGGTGTAAAAGTAAGTGGCAAACCCTGGTATTTATCGACAACCACAACATCAAGTGGACATGTTTTTTCTATGCTTGCAAGGGCAAGACTTGAACCACTGCTTCTACATTTGCCATAAGATCCACATCTGTAAATCGGTGTAACTGGAAGAATATAGTAATTAGCATCAGCTCGGAGTTTCTTGCCTAATGTGTCAACCACTTGATCATTTGAAGCATCAGCTGCTCCAAGAAGTGGTTGTGAGCTCAAGAAGAAGGCAAAGAGAAGAAAAAAAGCTAGCAATGTGATATTCATTGTTTTGTATGCTTTAAGTAAGTGGTATGTGATGGATGGAAGTTACGGTAATTGAAGAGTATGAATTTATAGAGGATACATAAATTATGTTATCTATGGGTAACCTAAACAATTCCCACACTTTAATCAATGAAATACAATTTGCATGTTGTTGGGTTTAGCGCCATCTATTTTGAATATAACAGAATTTGATCTGAATGGTACCAATGGGCAGATATAAATAAACGCTCTTTTTCCTTGTGAACAAGCGACTAGTATGGGTAATTACAATTCAATTTTTTTTTTTGGAGTATATGATAAAACAGTACACAACCATACTATATTATATGCAGCACATTAAGGAAGAATTTTTTTATTTTTTTTATCTTTTTATTAAAAATACTATGCATATAAATTTGGCAAAAATGTCAATAAATAATAAGAAATCAACTTTGTCACAAACATAAAATCATAAACTAGAGAATAAATTTATATTGTTCCGGGATTGAAATGATAGTCATGTTTTGAGTTAGATTTTAATCTTTAGCGTTTCAATCATTATAAATATAGTTTTTTCTCACTCATAGTACCAGTTGAAAAAGTATAGAAATCCTAGTAAAATACGAAATTAAAAATTCTTAACATTTGGTAGCCTTTGGGATGGTCGGAGGGGTTTGGGTGTTCCAGAGAGTTTGAGATATTGAAAAATACTTGATAGAAAATATGATTAGATTAAATTTTTGTAATTGATATTCTAATGTCTTGTAATAATTTTTAAGTATAGTGAATCAAAGTGTAACTCTCTTTCTAGAGTATATCATTGACCGAATTTAGTAAACACTTTCTATGTTCTCTCCTTTATACTTTCATTCCATTGAAGATATTTGATTGGTTTTCATTGTACTTGTCGTATCCTAAATTTTGATCCGATTTTTTCATTTGTGATCTAAAAAAATATAGAGGGACTCTTTATGACTTTTTAGGCATATTTCTTAATTTTAGGGGTTTTATATATAATTACGAAAGGATGGATTATTTTATTTTATTATTTTTAAGTTTTAGAAATAATATTATCAAGGGTTTTTAAATGGAGTTTTATAAATGGATTTTATAATTTTTATTATTATTAGTACTAAAACATACTCGATTTATTATATAAGAAATATATACTTTGAATATTATTTTAAAATCTAATAATTACCTATTAGATTATTAAAATAAATTAATCTTTGTTATAAAAAAAAGTGTATTTACTCTATAACATTATTTTAAAATCTAATAATTACTTATTAGATTATTTAAATAAAAATCTTTGTTTTTAAGTCTTAGAAAATATTTAAAAGGGAAGTAAGGTTTATTATTAAATTATTTGGGTTTTTAATTTTATATTAGTTTTTGATAAAAAAAAAGGAGGAGAGACAGTTAAATATATATTTTCTATTATATATATATATATATATATATATATATATATATATATATATATATATATATATATATATATATATATATATATATATATATATATATATATATAATTAACTTTATTTTAGATCTTATTATAAAATAAGTTAGGAGGGATTTTTTTAAGGTTCTCATTGTATCTTATTAATATCAAATCTCATTATTATAATATTACTATTACCTTCATATTAAGTTATATTATTATAATATAGAGATTAATTAAGGATAAAATAATTTTTAATCAAAATTATATTAGGACTATAGTGAGGTTTAGAACATTAATATTATTATCAAGAAATTATTATTAAAACTACTATATATCCGTTAATGTTATTTTATTTTGAATAAATAGAATTGTCTAATTAGAAGTAAAATGATACAAAGGGTTACAAAGGCGGGACACGTTGTGAGTTCAAATCCCATATTTTTTACCTTTTATGTTTTTCCATCTTATTTGTTTTTTCATTTAAAAAATAAAAAAATAACACTTTTTTTATAATTTTTTAATTAATTTTCATATTTATATTTATGCATTTTCTTTAAAAAAAATTATTATAGTTCACTTTTTGCATTTTTTAGTAAAAAATAAATATCTAAAAATAAAAATAAAATACATTTGGATTTCAATGGATTTTATTTAGATTTAATTAAACTAATTCTATTTTAATTTAGTTTTAATTAATATGATCTTATTTGATTTTTACTAAAAAAATAATAATAAAATATAACACCACAAGAAATACACCATTTTTCCACTTATTTTAACCCATATGAAAAACACGTCACTAAAAATTGTATTAGTGACGTGAAAACAAAGTCACTAAAAATAATAATAATATAAAATTAAAACGAATAATTATAGAGACCGGGAAGTTTAAAAAATTAAAAAAAAACTTTAGTGACGTGAAAAGTAGGTCGCTATAAATATTTCAAAAAATAAAAATCTTTTGGGCGAAAAATATTGGACGATAAAGTAAAAATCAAATACCATTATGGATATCCACATGATTTACAAGTGAGAAACTTCTCATAGAGTTTTCACGTCACAAGCTTAAGAGATAAAATTAATAAAACATGTTCACATGTAATTTACACGTCGCAAACTAAACACATGTAAATCACGTGGAAAACTTTCTTAGAAAAAATTCAAAAAAAGTATTTTTCAGCTTTATTCACTTTTATTGGCATGCGCAAAATCTTTTGTTGTTTTTGACACGTCATCCTCCCTCATGAGAACCACGTCGCAAAATACCATCCTACTTTCCACGTCAGAATACATTACCATTCAGGTTTATTGAATGGACAATATTCTCTTTACTTCTGACACGCCATGCTCCTGCATGTTAGCCACGTCACTATATTCCCACCTCTTCCCCACGTCGGAACCTCAATTTTATTTTCCCAACCATGCTTTATTGGAATGGACAATATTCGTTTGTTAACTCGCAAGCCATCATTTAATTTTCCTTCCTCTACTCCATGTCGAAAACATCACTTAATTTTTCAAACCAAACTTTACGTCTTCTCCTTATTTACTCATCCATTTCGTTTTTTCCCATTCATTTCCCTTCAACCTTCAGCCTTCACTTTCCTTCACTTTTCATCTCTCATTTTCATCTTTCCTTCCTCCATTCCTTCACTTTCTATATTTTTTTCTTCGCATAATAAGTATTTCGAATTTTGTTATATGAATATATTTTATTTATTTTATTCTTTCATGAATATAATATTATTTATTTATTTTTTTCAAGATAAAAAATTTACAAAAGTTTATCAAGTCAAGGTTGTTGATTGTTGCTTGATGGTCTTCATCAAATATATGTATCAAAATTTATTAATTTTGTTTATTTATTCTGATTTTTACTGGTTATTGGTTGTTATTGTTTAAATTGTATGTATAATATTAGATTTTGTTAGGGTAAAAATATAATTTTATTAGATTCAAGAAAAATTATATACTATTAGATTTTAAATACTTATTATATAGATTCTAAAAAGATATAATATATTATTCTGAAAAATTATTTTTATTAGATTTAAAACTAAAAATATTTTAAGAACACATTTAATTATTTTTATTTTGAAAAATTACTTTTATTTTGAAAAATTATTTTTATTTAAGTATATATTATTAAAAACAGAATGTATATTATTATAGATTTTAAAATATAGTAAAAACATAATTTATTATAGAATATATATTATTTTAGTTTTAGAAATATAGTAAAAACAAAATTTATTTTAGTTTTAGAAATAGAATATATATTATTTTTATTTAAGTATATATTATTAAAACATAGTATAAAATAATTTATTATAGATTTTTATTATTTTAGTTTTAGAAATATAGTAAAAACAGAATTTATTTTAGTTTTAGAAATATAATATATATTATTTTCTTTGAATAAAATATATTATATTTGTTATAAATAGATTTTGTTTTTAAAATAGAATTAAAACAAAATTTATTTTATTAGAATTTTAAAAACAAAATTTATTTTATTAGATTTTATATAACAAATTTTATTTTTAAAATAAATATATAGATTTATTAAAATAGAAAATTAATTATTATAAATATTAATTCCTAAGTGAGATATATGTTATTGTGTATCAAGATTCATAATATATATATATATATATATATATATATATATATATATATATATATATATATATATATATATATATATATATATATATATATATATATATATATATATATATATATATATATATATCATTTTAATATAAGACTACTAGTTATTAAAAAAATATTAATGCTAAAATACTTAATATAAAGTTTATTTTTATTAGGTTAAAATGAATAATTAAATTTTATATACAATGTTAATGTTATGTAGAAAATATATTTATGATAAAACAATTTGTAAGGAATTATATTATTTATTTCCGTCTATAATAAAATCTCCTTTTTAAGCTCATCATGCTCTCCCCCTTTTTAAGCTCATCTGCAAGGAAGCACCTTTCAAGTGGACGAATGAGTGCGACCAAGCTCTAATCCATCTCAAGAAGGCATTGTCGGAGCCTCTGGTACTCTCCCGACCAGATGCGAGAGAAATTATGTACTTGTATCTTGTCATCGCTAACGAGGTCGCAAGCGTTGCCCTCATACGAAAAACTCCAAAGGGACATAAACCCATATACTTCACAAGCTAGGCCCCGGGCTCAGATAAAAACAAATCGAAAAAGTCGTATTGGCTCTCCTCAACACGGAGAGGAAACTAAGTCACTACTTTCTAGCACACACAATTGTCGTACGAACAAACCAGCCCAATAGAAAATTACTAGGTCGATCAGATATGGCCGGTAGGATGCTAAATGGTTCATGGAGCTATCTGAATTCGACATCAAGTACTAAAGTAAACCAACCCTCAAAATCCAGGTCCTAGCCGATTTTGTGGCAGAAATGACCATCCAAGAGAAAAAAAACTCGTGCAGCTCGGAAATGGACATTTTTTGTCGACGGAGCATCTTGTTCGACAGGTAGTGGAACAAGGATCATTTTAGAAAACGAAGAAGGTATCCTCATCGAGGTATCTCTCTCCATATCCTTCCCAACATCCAACAACTAAGCAGATTATGAGGCCTTCCTTGCAGGCCTGCATCTAGCCGACGACTTGGGCGCCGAGGAGGCAGTCATATGCATAGACTCCCAACTCGTGGCCCTTCATATCAAAGGGCAGTATCAAATCAAAAATGACAATCTATCAGAATACCTAACCTTGGTCAAGAAAAATATGGCCAAATTTGCTTCCATATAAGTAAAACATATTCCCCGCGAACACAACGTCCGAGTAGACGTTCTTTCCAAACTAGTAAGTACGAAAAGGAAAGGTGGGAAAAAATAAATCATCCAAGAATTACTTCCCCGACCCAACATCGAGCGACCATCCTCGATGTTGTACATCAACATTATCAGTGACAACAACTTTTGGATGACCCCGGTCTATAACTACCTGGCCAAGGACAAATTACCCTCAGGTGTTTTCAAAAGTTTGGATCTACTACAAATGATTAACCAACATCGGGATGACGCGACCAACACGAGGTCCGGTCCACGAAAGTACAAGTATCCGATTGAATTTTTATTCCAAAGTAGGGACACATTTAGGTCTATGTTAAGCAATCTCTGAGTAATTTACGAAGTAATTACCCTACAAATGAGGACGGCAAAAACCAATTAAGGATAACAATGTTAGTGCTAATACATACGAGATAAACGATATGTAAATCGCCATCCGAGCGCAATGCCGCAAAAAAATAAAGATGAATACCAAATTCAGTTACACTTATGGTATTCTTTCATCTTTAAGTTCAATCACTCATTTTGGTGGATTCAAGGTATGAAAATATATCAGTAATTTAAAGAACCTAAAGTGAATTAAATAATTCACTTATAGATCGATTTGAACTAATGAATATGATTTCTTCTAATCTACACCCAAAGTCCATTGAAATTAAAGAGAAATCAGTCCCAAAAATGTCTCACAGGGTAAAAATAAGAAGAGAGGGGAAAAAGGGAGAAAAAGAGGCAAAACAGTCCCAAAAACAAGCCAAAAATTGCCATTGGATCAATGTTAATCGATTAACCATTTGGTTAATTGGTTAACACGTTAAAAATTCAAATACTGCACCACTTTTAGACTAGTTAACTGATTAATCATTTTGTACTGCAACTGGTTAATCGGTTAACACTGAACCAGCGGTAGAAAATTGGTCAAAATTTAGCATGATCCTCTTTTAAAACAATTTTTTAAACACCTTATAATCATGAACTGAATTGGTACGAATTTTAAAGTGAAAAAAAACAGTGGAATCCCTGCAATCAAACAATAATTTATGATCCAAAGGATCAACAACAATGAGACAAAGATCTACATCTTGAATGATGGTGATGAAGGTGTAACAATGGAGGAAGATGAATTACCAAGAACAAACTTCAAATTACTCCGCAAGCAAGCTTAATCTACTGAAATTGATGAAGAAAAATGAAAAGGATGAAGGTTTAGCTCAAAGTTAGTCAAGAATTCAATGCAAAATTCTTAATAACTTTCAAAAGAAGAAAATGAGCTTTGGTGAATTTTGTGGTTTAAGGAGATATTTTGCAAGGGTTTTTTTTGGCTCTCTAAAGCTTTAGAAATGAATGAAAAGTGGCCTCTATTTAGGCTTGGGAATTTGTTGGAATGAAGCTTGCTTTGGAAAATCAAAATTAGACTTGGAAATCAAATTTAGAAGAAAAATCATAAAACAATGGTGATTAGTGAAGTTATATGGTGGGAAATAATGAAAATGATGTAGGGGAATTAAAGTGAAGTGGTCTAGAATATTCCAAATGAGATCAAGGGATGAGATGTTGCTGAATTTAAACAAAATATTCAAATTTCGTCCAGGTTAATCGATTAACACGTTGGCTAATCGAATAACCAAGTTAAATTTTGAATTTTTATTTCTTTTGATTGCATGGTTATTGTTTTGGCTCGATTCTTTTACACGTCGAAGAAGACATGAAAATAAACACATGAATCTTGGAATTCCTTGAATAAATCAATTAAAACTTGAAGAATCCTTGATCAGATAAATTGACATGATTGCAGATCAACTTCGACTTTGTTCAGATGAAATTCATTCAAGCTGAGGAACTGTCATTTTTTGTATTTTTGACTTGTTCTTCCCATGAAAATGTTCATAAAAAAAAATATATTTTTTTGATTTTAATTAAAGGTTAGTAAATATAAACAAATAACAGGCAAACAAAAGCAATGGCGATCCCATGTGAGGCATAAACCTGCGACCAAAAAGGATAGACGAACTAGTGCGTGATTTTGTTTGTATGCAATGATGCAAATGATAAAAATACGAAAAAAACTTAGGGATAAAAATTAGGGTATGACAAAGGGTGATCATATATGTGGGCCAAGTTTGCTGAGGAATGGATGCTTAAATTGTTGAGACTATTTAGTTATTCAATTATGCTTTCAAAACTTAGCAATTGGGATTGCAGATCAATCCAGCTCAAAGTAGTTTTTTCAGAAAGTTTAACAACTATAGGATTTACTCTAGCCTAAACCATTTAAGGTTTGAATAATAAG
The DNA here is from genome assembly GCA_963966055.1 of Lathyrus aphaca. Lineage (NCBI taxonomy): Eukaryota > Viridiplantae > Streptophyta > Magnoliopsida > Fabales > Fabaceae > Lathyrus > Lathyrus aphaca. The sequence goes on from OZ014519.1 coordinate 219,499,727, forward strand.
ATCTGAGTTAGAGATTGGATTACCTGCAAGTTCCAGTTTTTCAGAGAGGTTTTTCATCTTGATGAGATAGTCTTGCATTTTGGTTTCTCCTTTCCTTACATTATGAAATTCTAAGTTTAAGTAGATGATTCGAGACCTTGTGTGTGCACCGGTTATGCTTTGGGTTTCTTCTCAAAGTTCCTTCAAATTCTCACAGTGTAGAAGTTGTGTTGCAAGATCTTGAGTCATATAATTCTTCAACTAACCAAGGAGTTGTTGATCGCATGCCTGCCAGTCTTCATAGGAAGGATTCAATTGCTTGATTGTTAATGCATTAGTATTTGCATTGGTGATGAACTCAGCAGGACACAACTTTATCCCTAACATGTATCCATCTAGTTTGTAACCTCTAATTATAGGAAATACTAATGATCGCCATATGGGATAATCATCTCTGTCCAATTTAAAAGAAACAGTTGATGGAAGGTGACTCTTGGTGTTTGAATTTGCAGCGGATGCCATACAAACAAAATGGATCGAGGTCCTTCATGGAAATGATGCTCTGATACCAAGTTAGAAACTTATATTCTAGGTATATTATTGTTGTTGTCCCTGCAGTACAAAAACATATGCATATATATATATATATATATATATATATATATATATATATATATATATATATATATATATATATATATATATATATATATATATATATAAGTGAGTCTTGAAGACCAAAATCCAAGAATCATGCTAGCTATAATGTCTAACCACTGATAAGAAAACTAATAATGCTAGGCTATTAATGATTGTTAATTACAATATGATACTGTCATGACAGATCCAAGACATAAGGGATTATGTCTTTAACTTGCATCCTCTCCCATGTATTTTTTTTAAAAGAAATCATTTGGAGGCCTCCTATCCTCAACTGGTGGAAATACAATACGAAAGTTGATGTTATTGGTTCCCCAAACTTGGCTTTTTGTGCATGCGTTTTTAGATATCATGAGACAACTTTCTTAGGAGGTTTTACTATCAACTTAGGTACATATAAGGCTTTTCATGTTGAGCTTTTTAGAGTCATGCATGCTATTGAGTGTGCTCATGCTCCGGTTTGGTGGAACTTGTGGATCGAAATTGATTTGAAATTAGTCAGGTTCAGTTATAATTATCCTTCTCTTCTCCATGTCTTGGCATTTAAGAAATAGACTGAACAATTACTTAATCTTATCCAAAAAGATGAATTTTACTATCTCTGATGGTTTTGGTCTTGTCCATAATTTTTTATATCTTTTCCCTTTCTAATATATTGGTGTAGCTATAACTCATCTTTCCTTGAATTTCTTTTTAATTGAAGCAAAAGATTCCTAGTTAAAATTAATGATTATATTTAATAAATATAAATTAAAAATTGTTATTATAAGATTAAAGGTGACAATTCAATCCACAAAATCATTATAACATTAAAAATATACCATGTAAATCCCATTCTACTTTCTTATGAAATGATGTTAAAATAATGGGAAAATACATTGATGTCCTCCTAAAGTCTCTTTGGAAAATATCTCAATCCCTCTCCTTGTCTTACTTGAAGGGACCACATAGTGGTGAAGGCAATATTGGTAAACTATTGATAGCTCTTATTTTTGTCTCCCACCTAGCTAGTCAATAATCATGGTTGAAATGTACACGTGAAGGTTATGGGCTAACATGCAGGTCTGGATAGCACTGCTTGCAACTGTTAGCCCACCACCATTTTCATTGGATATGGCTTAAGCTTTTTATATATCAGATGTAAAACGTTTTCATTTGTATAATTTTATAAAATAAATATTAAAATATCTACAAATGCACAATGATGACTTTCTTGAACCATTTAGAAAAAAATATTATTAATAAATGCTTTTGATTTTTCATGGCCAACAATCCATTCATTCACCCATATTCAAATTGATCCAAAAGAAACAAAACTCATGTTCCTTTTGAAGTCCTATAAATAGATACATATTCTTTCTATATCAATTCACATTCATCTAGTCTATTCCTCCTATTTCTGTAGAGAACAAACATGAAGGCTTCAATCTTAGCATTTTTCATCATTTATTTAGCTTTTATTTGCAAAACAATTGCAGCACCTGAGCCAGTTCTTGACATCTCTGGTAAGAAACTGATAACAGGTGTCAAATACTACATTTTACCTGTCATTAGAGGCAACGGTGGTGGTTTAAAAGTTGCAAATGTAAACAACCTCAACAGCAACAATAACACATGTCCCCTTTATGTTGTTCAAGAGAAGCTTGAAGTAAAGAATGGTGGACCAGTTACTTTCACACCTTATAATGCTAATCAAGGTGTGATTCTAACCTCAACTGATCTCAACATCAAGTCCTATGTCACAAAAACTACCTGTACTCAATCACAAGTTTGGAAGCTTCTTAAAGTTTTGTCAGGGGTGTGGTTTTTGAGTACTGGGGGTGTAGAAGGTAATCCAGGTATTGATACAATTGTGAATTGGTTCAAGATTGAGAAAGCTGGTAAAGATTATGTGTTTTCTTTTTGTCCTTCAGTTTGCAAGTGTCAGACTTTGTGTAGGGAATTAGGATTATATGTTGATGATAGTGGAAATAAGCACTTAGCGCTTAGTGATAAAGTTCCATCATTTAGGGTTGTGTTTAAAAGGGCTTAAGTGAAACATCACTAGAATACCATAAATGTTATGCACTTATATATGCATACCATGGGTTATGTTGAAGAAATAATCTCACTTGCTCTACTTTATTTATGTTGTTTGTATTTCACTTCAATATTAAGAGTCTGACTTTGTATTTCACTCTGCCCACATTTTCTTTATAAATGTAATTGAAGCATTTCATTGATATGTGTTTGGGTATGGTGAAAATAATTGATTTTGATTTTATAAAACTGAGTTAAAGGTAAAGTGATGAAGGTGAAAAAAACAAAAAAAAAAAAAGAATTGAATTGTGTTAGGTTTTTTTTTCTTATAAAAATCTCTTATCAGATTCTAAACATAAGGTTTAAAATTTGAATCAGAGTTACGTATTTATCAACTGATTAAAGAAGTTTAGTGGTAGAAAAAAGTAAGTTATCTTGATTCCTCACACAAATCGAAAGTAGTCTAATCCCCTTGCTCTTCTATGGAATTTTCACTATAACCAAAACTGATTATAATTGCTCAAGCACAAAGCAAGAGACTTTCAATGCTCAAATACACAAGTAAGAGACTTCTATGCTCAAACACAAAGTAAGACAATTCGAATGCTCAAGCACATAGGCAAGAGATTTCTAATGCTCAAAAACACAGGTCAGAGACTTCTATTACTCAAGTAAACAAGCAAAAGATTTTAAATGCTCAAACACTTACTAAACGACCTATGAAACTCTAACTTATAGTTAAGACAATGTGGAAAACTACACATGATATACAATCAAAGTTGTAGATAAAATACAACACAAAAAGACTCTTTGAGAGTAAAGAATTTCTAGAATATACAAGTGTTAATAAATTCTAAGTTAAACTTGTGATTTTTCTTTAACAAAGTAACTGCATTTTTTAATGTCAATAACTCGTTTTTCTTCAAGTCTTCAACTCCTTATATAGAGATTAAAAAACGATTCGTTGAAGAGTTTGCAGACATTGAGACATTCCTTGAGATGGTTAATAATATTGAAAGCTCATTTGAAATCCATTTGCTAGAAAATGAATTATACGTTGCATCTCAGTTGTCTTCTGCAAATTTTTGCTTAAGTCTTAATGTGATCAGAAGAAGACACATTATTCTCAGTGTATTACAGTGACTTGTAAGAATCTCCTTGATTCTTGCGTTGAATTGATCTTCAGAGTATGAATCTCAAGAGGCTGAGGATTCAGTGTCTGGATCTTCAGAGGCTAACGTTATTCAGATTCTGGTCTTTAACTTCTAATATTTCAGAATCTGGATCATTAGTTGCCCTTTAAATGTCAATACTCATAGCTAGCACTAAGTTATCTTTAGAAATTTTAGTTTATGATCCTACACAGTTGAACATATGTTACTATATCCTATTGTTTTTTAAATATTTTGTTATCATCAAAATCTTAGAGATATGATATAAACCAATTTTGTTCCAACAATCTCACGCTTTTTGATGATGACAAACACAAGTATTTAAGAACAATGGTTGTTAATTTAATTAACTAGTTAACTTCATAATATGAGGTTTGTAAGCTCTCTTTGAGTCTAATAGATCAAAAGATGAGGTTTGTAATCTCCCCCTAAGTTCGATTCAGGTTAGTTAAATTTCATCATTAAAGCACAATAAAATAATCTTCAGGATTTAAGCAAAATTATTTCTTATCTATCATATTTAGACACTTAAATACTTATATATTTACTCCCCTTTCTGTCATTAACAAAAAGAACAAAAAATAAAGGAAGCAGAAAAGTATACTGAAGAAAAATAACCTTATACCAAGAAAAGAAGTTGTCATATTGCACACAAAAATTCAAAGAAGTTAGTAATAAATGACAACAAAGGATACTAAGACTAAACTCTAGGATATTTTCTACAAAATCTCCAAGATGGATTTGATGTCAGCCCCGATAGTATCTTTCTTGGAAACCGTAGACTGCAACTGAGTATTCATCTTGTCTTTCTTATCAGTTACTGCATCACTTTTCTCCTCTAATTGCTCTTACCTCTGACTGGTAGAAGCAATAGTCTGAGAAGTGAAGGACTTCATGTTTTGTAGAGTTGAGTCCAAAGAGGTTCTTAGAGTATCCCACTTAGCAGCATAAGCCACTATGTCAGATGCAATGAGCTTCTCAACAACCAATTCATGTATCCTATCATAGAAAATAATTCTAAACTCTTCCATTTGGGTGGTGATATGAGGTAGAGGGTTTAAATTGAAAGTTGGTGGAAGGAGTGATGGGATAGGTGAGGTAATTTCGTCTTGGAAAGAAATAGGTATTGTTTATGAATCTGACACTATTATCTACATGAGAAGATTGGGGTTGAGGGCCAAATTGTGTTTCTAGAACATTTTGGTCTAGTGTGGGTCAGATATTTCTTATTCAGGATGGGGTTCAACACGAACTTCGAGCTTTAATTGAGGTTAACAAGGTTTGAATTTGTGTAAAGTTTAGAGATTTGAAGTCTAATTCATCAAAATTAGAGCTTGAGCTTGAGATAAATGATAGTGAATGTATGGTTTTGTTAGAATATTCTGGTATATTTATGGGTTGATCAGGTCCAGTGATGTTGTTTAGGGGTTTGGTTGTTTAGATTCATAGATACAACAGTTAGTTAGTTTCAAGTGGATGTTCTAAAGAGAACTCACCAACTATGTTCCTTGAAAGTACATTTATAACAAATGATGTCTAGAAAGATTGTAAAATCTGAGCAATTGTGTGAGAATCTAAATCATCAAAAGGTTTGGGGAAAGATATGACAAGTCCTAAAGGTAGCACTACGTCATTTATTGGTGAATTATGAGGGGTTGGTGTTTTGGTTTCAGGTTGAGGAATGGAAGAATTTAAAACATTATCTTAGATAAGATCAAAAATCATACTTGTGGTTACAGTTTCTGCATCATCTGAAGCTTATGCACCAGTTGTAGCTTCAACAATGATGTAGCCTCTACTTCTTCTAGAAGCTTAAATAGCTAGAGATTCATAAGCACCATCAACTCCTTCTACATCCTTCAAAATAGCTTATGCAGTAGCCTCTACTTGCAGAGCTTGTTCTATCAGAATATCAACTTCAGAAGGATTTTCCAAAACTTTATCTCTCAGAGCAGATGTTATCAGCTTTTCTCTTTCTACAACAGATTCCTTCATTAAGTCTTGAGTCAACTTCTTTATTTCTTTTGTCTTCATGACCAAATGAGAGTTATCTTCCTCTTCCTTCTCTTCTTATACTACTATTTCTTCTTCTTCTTCTTCTTCTTCTTCTTCTTCTATAAGAAGAATCATTTTCCTTACTTTCTTTAGTCATTTTATGGATCACCTGGAATGTCATCCAAAGTCAGAAGGACATTGGTTTCTTCTTTAGTCATCTTGATATACTCTAAGATCACTTCTGGATTATCCATCTTAGAAATGAAAGTAAGATCCTCAATGTAAGAAGTCTTTCCACTTCTGATTCTAAAACTTGCTTCAAACTTTACCATTTTCTTCTTCTTAAGGATATTCATATTACTATGAACAACATCAGAGAAAATGTTTCCATGTGCTTCTTCTAGATCCTGAGTGGCAGAAACTTTCTTCAGAGCATCAACCAGTTTTCTCTGATGGAACAATTCAGGTAAAAGTTTGGCATAAGGAACATTCTTCTTGTGATGATTTTGTATTTCTTTTATAGCATCACATGAATGGTTGAAGATGAAGGCAACCAAATGAAGTGCTTATGATCCCAAGAGATCTGATCAAAAATTCCTTCTCTTGGGATCAAGAAACTAATGAGGATTCTGAACAGAAGTCTATATGCATTGTGCATATTCTTCATTTTACGAAAATCTTCAGAGTTGGTAAACAAGCTTGATTTGGTAAGCTAAGCTCGTTTACTACAATCTTTGGTGTTCAAATCGTATCCTCTTTCGTTTGCTACACATATCAGCTAGGAAATGTCCCTATGAGTGATGGTAACATCAACACCCATCAAAGTTGATCTGATTTCAACTTCTTTATACTCTTTCAGACCCATCTCAACTCTTGACTTCCTTTTATTTCACTTCATATTCAACAATCTTCCATCTTTCTTCGAATGAAGCAGTAACTTCATCATAAAACTCAACCCTAACCCATAAATCTTTAACCAAGTAAGGATAGGTTGGACCATTAATTACATCTAAGAAGTGCATCCATCTTTGAACTTCAAAATGACCTTTTAAAGGATACCCTTTTACCTTAAAATATTTGAAATCGATCATTTGTTCCATAATTAACTTAAAATATTTTCTCTGATCTTCATTGTTCTTGGCTTGAAATAGAATCCCTTTCCAATTTTGACAGCCAATAGAATTTGTTGAGAAGTAGATGAATATTCCATTACAATGGGGTTGTTAGGGTTCTAAATTTTTTTTTTGTGTGAAAATTGGGTTGTTTTTCAATGAAGGCTTTAGAACAAAAGCGTGGGTTGTGAAGTGAGAGAGGTGTGTGAAAGCTAAAACATTTAAATGTTTTGAGTGAAAATAGGTTTTTGTTTTGATTTTAAAATAAAATTGATGATAAATGGGTGTCTCGACACGGTATCCAAAACAAATTCATCATTACCTAACAATTATTACCTAGTAATTAATATCCACCATAAAAAAAAACTTTTCAAATACGTGTCATTTAATGAGACAAATGTCACTTGGAAGATAAAAAGGTTTTCCACTTAAGTGCTATCAGAGGAAAATAATCAGATTTTAAGCATCAAAGACGATGATGCTTTAGAGTCTACTATTTATTAAAGGCTTAGTCAGACTCTGATCATTGTTACTTCTGATCATTATCAGACTCTGATCCCTCATTCATAAGAAAACACTATTATTTTACAAAATTCTTTTTCAGATTCTTTTTAATAAAATCAAATCTTTCAATAGCTAGAGGTTTAGTAAAATTATCGGCCCATTGATGATCAGTATCAACGAGTTATACTAAACCTCTAGCTATTGAAAGATTTGATTTTATTAAAAAGAATCTGAAAATGAATTTTGTAAAATAATAGTGTTTTCTTATGAATGAGGGATCAGAGTCTGATAATGATCAGAAGTAACAATGATCAGAGTGTTTGGTTCTTTAATGATGTTTAATTTCAATGTGTTTGGTTCTTTAATGTTGTATAGGATTTTCTGTCAAACATATGGCAGTAGTATTATCACAGAAAATTGGAATATTACTTCCACTTATTTGATAATCTTCTAACTGATATTTCATCTAGAGCAGATGTGTGTAACACTTAGCAGTTGAGATGTATTTTGCTTCTGTTGTAGACAAAACAATTTTTGCTTGTCTTTTACTAGCCTAGGATATTAGATTTTCACATATGAATTTACAGTTTCCACTATTGGATTTTCTCTCAATTCTATCCCCATGATACTCAGCATCACAAAATCCAACTAGCTTGTAATTTAGGTATTTTTAATAAAGTAGTCCTAGATTAGTAGTTCCCTTAAAATACCTCAAAGTTCTCTTAATAAAGGTTAAGTGAGTCTCTCTAGGAATCTGATAGGAATTATTTGCAAAAATGGACTCGCCATAACCCAGAACATCGTCTTGGCCATCAGCCACAATAGAAACAAGGGACTTGGCCCTAAACAAACTACGAAAAACATATGCAAAAATGATTTGTCTGTCTCTCGCAGACAAACCTCGAAAAAATATCCAGGTCTTCAGCAGCCACAACAACAACTCCTCTTGTGTGCTAGGTACACGAAAATGATGAATAACAGAAAACCTAAAGAAAGAAGACACAATATTCTTCTCGCCATCTTCCGCTAAGAGGGTCTGTTTAAGAGAACATCCTTTAATAGGAGTAGAAGGTTTATCACTACGACCCCTCTTGCCAGGGGAAGAAGAATATGAAGGTTGTAATGCCCCAATTTTATTTAATTATTTTATTGTGAATGTTGTGTTGTGGTGTGTGAAGAATAATATATCTTATCGAATATAATTGTGATATTAAATTATATTCTAGGTGGATAATTGTATTATTAGATGTTAAATAAAATAAATGGAATAAATAAGAGATAAGAACAAGGTGGTCAATTGGTGAAAGTAATAAGGGTAAAAAGGGAAGATCATAAGTTGGGTCTTATGGGTTATGTTGGAAATAAGGAAAAGGGAAAACATAATTGTAATTGGGAGAGAACAAGAACGATCGTGAAAAGGTGTAAAGAGGAGAAGAAGATGAAAAGGGTTTATTCGTGAAGAGTTCGTAAAGAAGAAGAAAAATTTCTAAACGAAACCTAAGGTAAGGGTGGGATTCTTCCATCTTAAGGGTTTTATAATGGGAATTGGGTAGGTTGAGAATTGGGGATTTATATTGTGGTGGATTAAGGAGGGATTAGGTTGGATGATGTGTTGTTGATTATTACTAGTTGTTAATCGAATGAATTAAATGGTGAATTTGATTAATACTATGGTTTCTGGTTGTTGTTGGTGCTAGATATTGTTGAATAGTCGTTGTGAGAAGTCATATTGTTGAATAGTTGTTGTTAGAAGTGGTATAATTTTAGGATACTTATCTAATTCTTATCATATTATCTTTATGATATAAGTGTCTCACTCCTTCTATTTGAATGTTACCCCATGTTCGTAACGTGGAGGTGAGCAGGATAAGTCGAGTGGTGGTCAGTGAAGTCGGAGTACTTCTCGTCTTTAGGGTATCGGCTCTAATACGCCGCTTTGGGAGTTGGGTCGACGTTGTTGTTATTTAATTTTTCTTTTGAAAAACAATTTTGTAATTGAAGTTAAGTTATGTTAGTTTAAAACTTATTTTCGCTGCATGTTGAACAAATGTTTTTGAAAACGTGAGTCGTTTATGCAGTTGATTGTGACACTCAAATAAAAGTTGAAAATTTTACTCTGATTTTATTAATATTTCCGTGGGATGATTTGCGTGTTACAAAGGTCCACGAACAGATAAAACAATTGCGTATGTAGTCTGTTGACCCGTTTAAGGATTCAGAATCGAGACAACAATTTTGACTACCTCTGAGATAATCACCATAGGAGGAATCCAAGCCTCTAGGACAGAAGTAGAAGCAACACCAAGTGTCGTCGACATCATGACAAACAAAAGAAAAAAGGAGGAGTACAAGTCTCCCAATATATTTTGATAAAGCGTTTGACATGTTCACTCATTTGATGAGCAACCTCTCTTTCTGCCTCGGTAAAGAAAAAAGGAGGCATCAGTCTCTCAACAAGGTTTTCAACCCGTCAAATTTCACATAAAACACAGATTCTGAAGTATTCATAGAGATAACTTCGTATGAAATAGATTCTCTAGACGACTCATCCATCCTCTAATCGTCACTCAAAATGACAATGCTTGATTCAAAACCCCCACTGATAAATGGGAATGAATGTGTTTCAAACTCGATTCCTTTTTTCAAAGACTAAGAAATACTACCTTCCAAGTCACTCTCGGAAATAATAAGGTTATGACTCAACGTAATGAAATGTGATAAAAGTTTAATGAAAGATGAGGAGAAGAAAATGTACCTTGAAGAATGACTTGAGTGTTGGAGTGTTAACCATATAACTATCCTTTCTGAGTCCATCGTATCAGAGATAGCAACACCAATTATTGATATCACATCAAGACCAATACCTCTGTTCATGAAGCACCATGATCACAATCTTCAGTCCACAGTATCACATCAGCGTAGTGCATCAGAAATTGGGTTGTTTTTCAATGAAGGCTTTAGAACAAAAGCATGGGTTGTGAAGTGAGGGACGTGTGTGAAAGATAAAACATTTAAATGTTTTGAGTGAAAATAGGTTTTTGTTTGATTAAAATAAAATTGATGATAAATGATGATAAATGGGCGGTATCCAAAACAAATTCATCATTACCTAACAATTATTACCTAGTAATTAATATCCACCATAACAAAAACTTTTCAAATACGTGTCATTTAAGTGAGACAAATGTCACTTGGAAGATAAAAAGGTTTTCCACTTATGTGCTATTAGAGGAAAATAATCAGATTTTAAGCATCAAAGACGAGGATGCTTTAGAGGCTACTATTTATTAAAGGCTGAGTCAGACTCTGATCATTGTCAGACTCTGATCCCTCATTCATAAGCAAACACTATTATTTTACAAAATTCATTTTCAAATTCTTTTTAATAAAATCAAATCTTTCAATAGCTAGAGGTTTAGTAAAATTATCGGCCGATTGATGATCAGTATTAAAGAATTATATATATAATACCTCTTTGAAAAATATCTTTGATAAAATGATGTTTAATTTCAATATGCTCAGTTCTTTAATGTTGCATAGGATTTTCTGTCAAACATATAGCAGTAGTATTATCACAGAAAATTGGAATACTGCTTCCACTTATTTGATAATCTTCTAACTGATATTTCATCCAGAGCAGATGTGTGTAACACTTAGCAGTTGAGATGTATTTTGCTTCTGTTGTATACAAAACAATTTTTGCTTGTTTTTTACTAGCCTAGGATATTAGGTTTTTACATATGAATTTACAGTTTCCACTATTGGATTTTCTCTCAATTCTATCCTCATGATACTCAGCATCACAAAATATAACTAGCTTGTAATTTAGGTATTTTCATAAAGTAGCCACAACAACAACTCCTCTTGTGTGCTAGGTACACGAGAATGATGAATAACAGAAAACCTAAAGAAAAAAGTCACAATATCCTTTTCGCCGCCTTCCGCTAAGAGGCTATGTTTAAGAGAACATCCTTTAATAAGAGTAGAAGGTTTATCACTACGACCCCTCTTGCCCCGGTTTTATTTAATTATTTTATTGGGAATGTTGTGTTGTGGTGTGTGAAGAATAATATATCTTATCGAATATAATTGTGATATTAAATTATATTTTAGGTGGATAATTGTATTATTAGATGTTAAATAAAATAAATGGAAGAGATAAGAACAAGGTGGTCAATTGGTGAAAGTAATAAGGGTAAAAGGGGAAGATCATAAGTTGGGTCTTATGGGTTATGTTAGAAATAAGGAAAAGGGAAAAAATAATTGTAATTGGGAGAGAACAAGAACGATCGTGAAAAGGTGTAAAAAGGAGAAGAAGATGAAAATGGTTTATTCGTGAAGAGTTCGTAAAGAAGAAGAAAAATTTCTAAACGAAACCTAAGGTAAGGGTGGGATTCTTCCATCTTAAGTGTTTTATAATGGGAATTGGGTAGGTTGAGAATTAGGGATTGAGATTGTGGTGGATTGAGGAGGGATTATGTTGGATGATGTGTTGTTGATTATTACTAGTTGGTAATCGTATGAATTAAATGGTGAATTTGATTAATAGAATGGTTTCTGGTTGTTGTTGGTGCTGGATACATGAGAAATTCGTAGAAGATTTGAGTGTTAAGAGCAGAACTGTGATTTGCGAAATCGCAGAGCTCGCTTAGCGAGAAGAGTCGGGGGTTTGGCGCTTAGTGAGCCTTGGAACGTGAAAATTAATTTTTAAATTCTGAAAAATTACTGAAAAATTATTTAATGTTTAGTAATGCCTAGGAACAGATGGGTCATAGTTGGAGGTGGTGAAAAATGAGCTATACACTTAATTGTAGGGATAATTATTGTGATTTGAACTTAAACATGATTGATGTGTTTGTTGTTGTTGTAGTGATGTCGTATTTCATATTCTTATCAATGATATATGAGTATATGATATGTTGTGGTATGATTTGAATTATATGATTATATGATATGAAATGCATTATAATCGTGATGATGATAATTAGTAGTATATCGATTGAGGTTGCGATATGTGGTTGCGTTGTTGTAGTTATTGTGAGAATGCATGTATGTCATTGATGTTGCATGACATTTTGCATAGTTGTTTAACATACCACGGTTGGGTATATGTCGTTGTTGTGATGTTGGTGCGGTCATTAAATAGGGATCGTACGTGGTCATTAAATAGGGGCTGAGGGTGTGATCATGAAATATGGATCATACTGGACCATGAAAGAGGGGTCGAGAGTTCTGACGGGAACTGGATCTTGAAATAGAGATCGGATTATGGTACCGCATGCATAGAGTCAAGTTGAGTCTCATTGCATATTTGTTGTGGTCGTTGTATATGATGTTGTGGTTTATGCGTCGTTGTTGTATGTAATGTTGTTGAATAGTCGTTGTGAGAAGTAGTGTAATTTTAGGACACTTATCTAATTCTTATTATATTATCTTTATGATATAAGTATATCACCCCTTCTGTTTGAATGTTATCCCATGTTGGTAACGTGCAGGTGATCAGGATAAGTTGAGTGGTGGCCAGTGAAGTCGAAGTACTTCTCGTCTTTAGGGTGTCGGCTATGATACGTCGCTTTGGGAGTTGGGTCGACATTGTTGTTATTTTATTATTTCTTTTGAAAAACAATTTTGTAATTGAAGTTAAGTTATGTTAGTTTAAAACTTATTTCCGTTGCATGTTGAACAAATGTTTTTGAAAACGTGAGTCGTTTATGAAGTTGATTGTGACACTCAAATAAAAGTTGAAAATTTTACTCTGATTTTATTAATATTTTCGTGGGGTGATTTGGGTGTTACAAAGTGGTATCTGTGCAGGTCGGTCCGTCCGACCAAGTAGTTAAGTCGTAGAGTCGTTGTGTTGTTGTTGAGTGTTAATCGTTGTTGACGCATTGTAGTTATGTTGTTATTGATTTAAATCGTTGTTGGATTGTGTTGTGTTTTGTTGTGTTACATATTTAGAATGACTGGGAGAAATGATGTTGCACTTGCCGCTGCTATGCAAGAGATGGCACAGGCTGTGCAAAATCCGAGGAATGTTGGGGATCGTGAAAGTGACAAGTTCAGGAAGAATGATCCACCAACGTTCAAGGGGAAGTATGATCCTGATGGAGTACTTGATTTTCTCAAGGATATTGAGAGGATCTTCAGAGTTATGGAATGTTCAGAGGGAAGCAAGGTGCAATTGGGTGCACACAGACTGGTATCTGAGGCTGATGATTGGTGGGTTGGCACTCGCCAACAATTGGATGCATCTAGTGAGGCAAACACCTGGGCTGTGTTCAAGAGAGAATTCCTGAGGAAGTATTTTCCTGAAGATATTCGGGAAAATAAGGAAATAAAGTTCTTGGAGCTGAAGCAGGGCAGCATGTCGGTGACTGAGTACGCTGCAAAGTTCACCGATTTGGCGAAGTTATATTCGTACTACAGTGAAACAATTGCTGAGTTCTCGAAGTGTGTTAAATTTTAGAATGGATTGAGGCCTAAGATCAAGCAGGTGATTGGCTATCATAAAATCTGTAGGTTTTTAGACTTGGTGGATTGTTGCAAGATCTATGAAGAAGATAGTAAGGCTCGATCTGAGCACTTCAGAGGTTTAGCTGAGAGGAGAAGTAAGCAGCATGTGAGTCGTAGAAAACCTTATGAAGCTCCTGCTGATAAGGGTAAACATAAGAAGAGTGAGGGGAAAAGGCCAAGTGGGGGAGGTGTTTCTACTTCGTGTAAGTGTTATAGGTGTGGTGAGATGGTTCATCGTGTTAGTGAGTGCACGAGTGACGTGAAGAAGTGTTTCAAGTGTGGTCAGCATGGACACATGATTGTTGAGTGCAAGGAAAATCTGGTTACTTGCTACAATTGTGGAGAGCAAAGTCATATCAGTATGCATTGTCAGAAGCCCAAGAAAGCTACAACTGGAGGAAAGGTGTTCGCCTTGACAGGGACACAAACTTCCAGCGAGGATCGTTTGATTAAAGGTATTTTTCATATTATTAGTATTCCTTTGATTGCTATGATTGACACTAGTGCGACGCATTGTTTTATTTTTCTTGATTGTGTGATGGGGCGAAATTGCGATATGTGTCTAGCGGTATCTGAACTGCAAGCGCACAGCCTATCGAAGTAATATAAAAGATTGTTGAACCCACAAGGACTTTGTAATCACTCTAGTGCTAGAAGGTCTGCTAGTTTAGCTAAGGCGGATATTTGTCACGATTATGGTTTTAAGGATTAAAAACGGGAATTAAATTTAGTTTAAGGAAATAATGAGAAGGCGGTTGGTATGTAATTATATTAACCTATGCGGGTCAATCTAACCTAAGCTTATAAAGATGGTTCACTTAAATTATCCTGTAGAGATTACCAGTTTAAATACCCTCGACTCACACTCTCGTGGTCTTATCTCAGATCTTACTCCTAAAGCCCTATGCCTGCTCTCGCTAGCCCATAAGTGTTTAGAAAGTAATTTTTGAAAACTTAATAAGTCTAATTCATTTTAAAGCGCTCTCGCTGTATTTAAATCAAATGCCTAACTTTAGCTATCCGGTTAAAATCTCACACTCTCGTGGTCTCGACCTAACCTATTTCACTTTTCTTACTCTCGTAACAAAAAGATTAATTTTAATTATAAAAAGCCACAGCCAGAATATAAGTTCTTAATTATTTTTAGGCAAAATACTCAAATTGGTCCCTTAACTCTACCTCTGGGTCCAATTTGGTCCCTTAATTCTAAAAAGTGTCAAAGTAGTCCTTTAATTGTTAAAAAAGGTCCACGTTAGTCCTTTCCGTCAACGCCGTTAGTCAAAGTCAATGGTAGAGTACAAGTGGCGCACACGTGTATCTGATGTGGAATCTATCATCCATGTGGAATCACGCATGGCCTATGACATGGATGTGTATCACCAAATTCATCAAAAATTTAGAGAGAAAAAATCCAAAATTGCATATTCAGCAAGATTTGAACCCCAGTCATCCTAGTTGGAAAGACAAATTTAATACCACTGAACCATTTCGTATTTATTGTTTATAAACCATCTTCTTCCACTAATATTAATAATTGTACCGCTAGGTTTCTAGGTTTTCTAAATTTCCTTCAATTTCTTCTATCTAAACCATCAATTTTCTTCCACCAATTTTCTGAATTAATCCATCATTAGCGACAGAACAAAATTCTGGATTAATAAAAAAGAATTTCTTCCACCAATTTTCTCTCACATTTGAGTTAATAAAAAATAATCTGGATTAATCCATCAATTTTCTTCCACTAATTTTTTGATTAATCCAATATTCTGGGTTTGTGAAAAGTTAATAAAAAAGATTCATAGATGATTGAATCAGATAAAAGAGATAGAACAAAATTTTCTGGGTTTGTGAAAAGTTAATAAAAAAGATTAATAAATGAATAGTTGTACAGTTTTCCAGAATTTTGGTGATGGTGGCGACACTGAATCGGAAGCATCTTGTGATTGTGTTGTTTGAATTAATTGAATGGTGGTGATGTTAATTATGGAGAGTTATTATAATAATCACTTAACTATTTTTTTTATAAAAAGCAAAATTTGAAGGTGATTTTAATAATAATAGCTACAACTTGCAACTGGTTTGGCTTTGTTTTGTTTTTCTACAGAGTTTCCATGTTAGAAATTGATGTTTTTGTGTATTGAAGAATATTATTTTAAGCGGTTAGTAGAAATTGAGAATAAAAAGTCAGAACAAATTTTAAAAAAACTCGTTTTACACCAGACGGCCACATAAAAAAAACTCAGTACTTGCAAGAGTAGATAAATCCACAGCTGGCCACATAAAAGACGGTTTAAAGCTGGCACATAAGGTACATTCACTGATCCAGATAAATTATGAACTATTGTTTGTAAATTTGGTCTCTCGTCAGCAATAAGAGATAAGTATTTTATTTATGAAATAAATAAATAAATAAATAGATGTGATATAGTTCAGTGGTAAATTTTCTTTTAAAATAAATGTGTTGTCCTTGGTTCGATTCTTGCAAAAGGAAAAGTTTTGGGGTTTTATTTTAAAATTTTGGTGAGCTTGCTGATGAAGATGACAACTCATTGCCAACTCAGCTGCCATGCGTGTATAAACAAACGGCGTTAGTAAAAAATGGATGGAAAGGACTAGCGTGGATCTTTTTGAATAATTAAAGGACTACTTTGACACTTTTTAGAATTAAGGGACCAAATTGGACCCAGAGATTGAGTTAAGGGACCAATTTGAGTATTTTGCCTTATTTTTAGCTTAGATTCGATTTTACGTTTTGGTTTAGTTTATTACATACCGACTAATTAATTTAGCTACTCATTTTTATTATACCAACAGACAGATGCAGAAATAAATAAATAAATATTAAAGCATACATTATATAATAATAATAATATCTTAACATAAATAAATAAATAAACTTAATATAAATTATAAAAATAAAAACCTGGATAATTAAATTCTTAAACTCCTTCTTCCACAAATTGGCAAGCTCGGAGTGTCGGAATCGGAATCAAAATACAATAAACAAATTCTGAAGCTAGAAAGGAATTAATTGAAATAACAATTTCTTAATGTTGGAAATTGTTATTGAATTGGGTTGGAAATAGAAACAGAAAAATAAAGCAAGAACAAGGCTAGAAAAATAAATGGGTTTAAGAAAAATTACGGCAGAGCTTCCGCGTGAAAATCAAAATAAAACTCTGTAGTTTTTAATTTGCAGCTTGGGTATTTATAGAACATGATTTTGGGAAGTTGAATTGGTAAGCGTGGGCTTTGTTCCGTAATGAGAAAATCCAGCAAAAGTGGCATACTGGGTTGCTTCAGTTGAGGAAAAATAGGAGTCGTCAAAGACCCGTTGCACGTCTTCATGAATAATTCAAATAAATTAAACACACTTTCCATGTCACGTTCGTGACATGGGCGTAATGGTCATGTTCTTCAATTTAAGCGCGTCACGATCGTGATATTTGAGCAACGGTCGTGAGACCTCAAAATAGAGCGTCACGGTCATGAGGATGTTGTGACGACCGTGAGTGCAACAAAAAATGCAAACTTAGCAGAATTGTTCTCTTCATCTTCTTTTCATACTAGATTTGGTTCTTTTGATCTTTTTCTCATAGTTTGGCTCTAGACATGTTATACCTGCAATGTGACATAAAAAACTCGAACAATCGGGAGTTAATAGGGTCAATGTGCGATAAAACGGACTTAAAAAGTAGTAATAAAGTGATACGATTTCTCGTTATCAAACTCCCCCAAACTTAAACCTTTGCTTGTCCTCGAGCAAATAGTCGATTGAAAAATGATCAGACAATTTTTCATCAGACGCATACACATAACAAACCGTACGAGAAATCATTTAGTTAGATAAATCGGTACTAGAATAGAACACTAACGATACACTAATGACACAAGCAACAAGCTAAGTCGTCGACTTCCCATTAAACGAAACATTCGTTAATTGCGTTATGATTCTACCTAGAGTCTTTCGATCTTATTTTACCCGGTTTCGTTCTAGCGCAATCACATTAAGCCCTTTGCCTTAGCGCGCACGTAGTGGAGTAGCCGGTTAGTGACTTTGATCCTTTATAAGCACGGGGTCTGGTACACGAATGTGGCAACCCTTTACATATTATCCAAATTGGAGGTTGTGGGGGATCGAGCCGTAGCACGCCCTACCAAGTTCAGAACCAGGTACCTCTGAACCAACCAGCAATGGACTCCTTCTTATATTTCTCATCTCTTATATGCAACCGTGTACTTTGGTGCAATTTTTTTATAGCATCGAGATATGAAGGATCGTTTATAGATTAGGCATCAAACACTTATGTTCATCGGCTCCCCACGTGGTTTGTGTTCAGACGGTGCTGACTGCTAGTATAAACTACTAGGGGTTACTTTAGAACTAAGACTTAAGGTGTAGTCGTAACAATTATCGAAATGGAATGCTTAAGTAAGGAGTCTAAGGTGTCAAGACTGTATTGATCTTGTTGGATCTTTCTCAGCTTCCTAACTACGATTTCATTGGTAAGTCGAGTAATGCGAAGATAAAGCAAAAAATTTCGATATAGCTAAATAAAGCGGGGAAGAATTGAAACTAAAGAAATAGCATAAATATTACTTTGTTTAATTGAAAATACAGAAAGGGAAATACAATGAAATGGAAAATGCGGAAAGGGAAAGGTATCTCTCCCACATTATATCAGACATTGTCCTCAATGTTGTGATATAATAGCGGGGAAATACAATACAAAAACAGAAATGCAAAAACAAAAAGATAATCTAATGTTGTTGACGACCGCGGCCTCGGCTTCTGGTGCGGGAGCGTCTGGTAGGAGTGGCTTCCTCATCAGAACCAGTGGTGGTGAGAGCGGTGACATCGATACACAAAGCTTCCAACTCGCTGAAAATCTCTCCTAGCTTTTCATCTGTTGTCCTCTGGTTACTGACAACAGTTGCAAGGAGTGCATCGTATTGCTCTTTCTGCCTATGCTCAAGTGCGACATTCATCTGATTCTGCTGATGAATGGCACGGAGGATTTCTTTAAGGGTGATGTCAGCTGAAGGTGGCTGCCTGGTGGAGGACTCAGGGATGTCCTGAACTGGCTCAGCAGCATCCATCGCATCCTGCATCTCGTCCACAGGTGCATCAGGCTGCTCGTCAATGATCGGAACATGGCCTGCGGCATCAGGCAAATCAAATAGCCAATTGGCTCTGTTCGATGGATCAATGCGGTTCCTGCAAGGCAAAGTGATATGATGATAGATGGTGCCTTGGATCACAGGGTTGAACCTGCCATCCTCTCGCTGCGAGATCATGTGAGCGGACTTGCAGTAGTTCTTGGTAAGAAGCTCTGGTGCTCTATGAGGAAAATGAGTGAGGTGGTCACCAAGCTCCAGCTGTATGGCAAGGGTAGTGACAATCCCGCCAATGTAGAAGGGAGTGGCGCCTCTTTGCGCTACAGACTGAATGTGGGCCAAAAGGAACGGAGCGGCATTGATGCGTTCTTCATTCAAGGCACAATGCAAGAATAAGAGCTCTTTGGAATTGAGCTTGTGGTTGCTCTCTCTTGCAAATATTGTGTTGCATATGATACGATGGAAATACTGTATTGCTGGATTATGGATATGAGTAGCATTCAGACTCTGGTAGGCGGAAGCATGGCTGTTTGTGATGTTGTGCCACAAAGTGAAGGCTGCTTCATTAAAGTTGTCGGGCACGCGAAGGTGAGCACCGTCGCCGTGACTGAAGCCTAACAGTTCAACGATTCTGGTTTGAGTGATTTGGAACTCTCTTCCAAGCATTCGGAATTTTGCAATGCCGGTGAGTTGACTCGTTGATCCGGATGGTGTGATATATTGAAACGAACTTAGAAACTCCAAGGTGAGGTTTTCAAATGTCGGTTGCGGTTGACTGCATAAGTCCCACAAGCCAACATGCTCAAGCAGTAGCTTCACTCCGTAGAGCAATCCTAACTCCCTCAAGCAGTCGAGGTCGACGTACCGAGTAGGTTGGATGCCTCGGGTTTGAAACCTTACAAACTTCTCTCTCCGTGCTTCTCCTTGTTCTCCATCTCTAAATTGAATATTTTCCATTGCATGCAAATGAGGTTTATGTGAGATAGGTGTTTGAGGTTTTGTGAGAAAATGTGAAGAAATTGATCGGATTATAATGGAATGAAGTGAATGTGAGGAGTTGTGATTAAATGAAAAGGTGGAACGGATTAATGGAATTGATTTGAGAGTAATGGGTGGTTACGGGAGAAGAAGAGGTAATGGGAGGTTAGAGTTTTGTGAAAATAGAAGTGGGGGTTTTGCGAAGAAGAATGGCCTCTGTAACTTCAGAGTTCGTGAATTAGGGTTGTCACGGTCGTGAAGGGGGTCTTACGGTCGTGACGCGCTAAATAGCTCGTTACGATCGTGAGGGGATGGTGACGACCGTGATGATCACAAAATATGGAATTTTCACATAATGGATTACCTCAGTTCAGTTCAATTGTAATTCTTATCACTTTCAATATTTAATTCCAATATAAACATAACACATAATAGTGGATCAATATATATAAGCAGTGGATTTCATCACACGAAAATTCACAAAATATCCAGCAATTCAAAGGTATCAGTAAATAATGAAAAGCATGTAAATTGATTAAATTGGAAAATTGCATAAATAGAAGTACTTTGCTTTTGACATAATAGAAAGAAATTACAGTGATAAAAATAAGCTATGAAATGTTTCAAAATATCAAAACTAACTAGAAACAAAAGCGAAAAGTAAGATAAATCAAATCACTACAGCATTATCAAAGTTGCTTCTTCAAATCTTCAAGTGCGGAGTTTATATGATAGAATTGTTCACATGTTATGTCAGTTAAACCTATAACGTCCAATCACATTCTTTTAACTTCATCCTTAACAACATTAATATCAGCTTGGTAAACTTTAAGAGTGTTCAGAATTTTCTTTAAGCTGTCAACATATCCTACTTGATTGATTTCAGGGGTTTCAATAACTTCATCAGTGTGGTCGATGTCATGGTAACCAGGAGGTGTCTCAGGGTCACTTTCTACATCTGTCATTATGTCATCCTTAATTTGGTAGGATTGTGGTGTTTCGGGTGTTGATGGATAGTCGGGAGGGGTAAGCTCATAAAGCCAAATATCTCTATTGTGAACACTGACTTTAGCATGGTTCGGTAATGTGAACATGGTTACTATTTCATTTCTGATTAGGTACTCGTATGGTGGTTGTCCTAAGTTTCTTATAATTTGACGGTTAAAGCAGAAGTTCAGATTCATAGGGCGGATGGTACCTAAACGGTTGCACTTGTGTAATTGGTATCTAAGTCCGAGGGCATCAGCAATCATGGTGACCAGGCCTCCTACCAATATTGGTAGATCAGGTTCCTCTTGGATGTGGGTAAAGGTTTGCATCATGAATGGCACAGTATTAACGGGTTTTCCATCGGTCAAACAGGACATTATGAATATCTCATCTTTAGATACTCCAGTGAGGTTCTCTTCCTTTCTAAAGAAGGTGTACACAAGGATCTTATGAAAATAGCGGATAGCAGGGTTGTGTATTTCATCATTGTTCATGTTATCCGGCTCAGGGTGGTAATTTCCGGTTAAGGTTCCCCAAAAGAAGTCCAGCTCAATATCCATTAATTCTACCTGGGTGGTAGTAAAGGAAAAAGGTCCACTAGGGAATCCTAGTAGGTCAGCTAGTTCCTTATGGTTAAAGTCATATTCAATACCGAATAGTCGGAAACTAATAAATCCTTTCCTTAATCCAAATCCGCGCTCGGGTAAGTAAACTAAGGAGCTTAAAAACTCAAGGGTGAGCTCGCGGTAAGTTACAAACCTATGTTTTATGAGAGCATTCTCCCTTCCAAGTTGGTTAAACAGGTATAGGATGCTATCATGTATACCTAAAGTTTCCATAGTCTGTTCATCATAGTACAGAGTCAAATCCATTTGTCTCTGTGATAATTCCTCAAATTTCATTCTTTGGTTTCTACCTCTAAATTTGGTTTACATAACGTTTCTTGGTTGGTTAGCCATAGTTAGTGTTAATGTGGAGGAAACAAATCAGGGGGAAAAGGGAAGTAGAAAAGACTTTAGAAAATCTGTAGCAAAGTAAATTTAAAAGTGATTTAGAAAATGAAAATTAAAATAAAGAAAATAAGAAAATAAATGCATAAATAAAGTCAATAATAATAATGAAATAAAACAATAAAATGATAAAATGGGTTGCCTCCCACTAAGCGCTGTTTTTATCGTCATAAGCCTGACGTAATGCTTAGGCGTAGAT
The DNA here is from genome assembly GCA_963966055.1 of Lathyrus aphaca. NCBI lineage: Eukaryota > Viridiplantae > Streptophyta > Magnoliopsida > Fabales > Fabaceae > Lathyrus > Lathyrus aphaca. The sequence continues at coordinate 219,521,976 of OZ014519.1, forward strand.
TAATCAGGGAAGTTAGTGGACAACTCTAAAAGCTTTAAACTATTCGCATAATCTCTATTTTCAATATTATGGTAATGTTTTAATCGTTGTCCGTTTACTATGAACGGTTCACTATTCCTACCCTTAATTTCTATTGCTCCGCTCGGGAACACTCTAGTTATTTCAAAGGGTCCTGACCATCTAGATTTTAGTTTTCCAGGATTGAGCCTAAGTCTTGAATTAAAGAGGAGTACAATGTCTCCCACACTAAATTCTTTCCTAGATAGGCGTTTATCGTGCCATCGCTTGGTTCTTTCTTTATATATCTTAGCATTCTCATAAGCATCTAACCTTAATTCTTCTAATTCATTAATGTCGAGGATTTGCTTTTCTCCAGCGGCATTGTAGTTTATATTGAGTGTTTTAATCGCCCAATATGCTTTGTGTTCTAGTTCTACCGGGAGATGACAAGCCTTCCCATACACTAGTTTGAAAGGTGTAGTTCCTATGGGTGTCTTGTAGGCTGTCCTATAAGCCCATAAAGCTTCATTAAGTTTAGATGACCAATCTTTCCTAGATATGGCGACAGTCTTTTCTAGGATTTGTTTTATTTCTCTGTTTGAGACTTCGACCTGTCCACTTGTTTGTGGATGATATGGTGTTGCTACACGATGTCTGACTCCATACTTAGATAGTAATTTGTCAAATATTTTCGAAATGAAATGCGAGCCACCGTCACTTATGACAAGTCTAGGCACACCAAATCTTGGAAAGATTATATTCTTGAAAAGCTTAATTACTACTCGTGTGTCATTTGTAGGAGAAGCTATAGCCTCAATCCATTTTGAAACATAATCGACAACTACGAGTATGTACTTATTACCAAAAGATGATGGGAATGGTCCCATGAAATCTATTCCCCAGACGTCAAAGACTTCTACTTCTAATATTCCTCTTTGAGGCATTTCATCTCTTCTTGAAATATTACTGGTGCGTTGACACCGATCGCAATTTATAACAGCGATGTGGACATCTTTCCATAAATTAGGCCAAAATAGGCCGGCTTGTAAGATTTTTGCACAAGTCTTGGAAGTGCTTGCATGTCCACCATAAGGAGATGAATGACAATGAGCAATGACATCTTCTATTTCTTCTTCGGGAATACACCGACGAAAGATTCCGTCAGGTCCTCTTTTAAACAATAATGGTTCGTCCCAATAGTAATGCTTGAGATTGTGGAAGAATTTCTTTTTCTGCTGATAGGTTAAGTCAGGTGGAAGTGCTCCTGCAGCTAAGTAGTTGACAATGTCAGCGTACCATGGCAGTCCTACGGTTGTTTGGATTGTTTCCATGGTTTTTGGTTCATCTATGTCTAACTGAACTGGGTCGCTTCCTATTTGTGCTATCAGCTGTTCATACGGAAAATCGTCGTTAATCGGCACTTGTTCGGGTTTAATACCTTCTATTCTAGATAAATGGTCCGCTACGACGTTTTCAGTACCTTTCTTATCTTTGATTTCGAGATCAAACTCTTGTAAGAGTAAAATCCATCTCAAGAGTCTTGGTTTAGCATCTTTATTGGTTAATAGATATCTGATAGCAGCGTGTTCTGTGTAGATGATTATTTTTGCTCCTACTAGATAGGAACAGAATTTATCAAGCGCGAAGACAACTGCTAACAATTCTTTTTCAGTAGTGGCGTAGTTCATCTGAGCAGAATCTAAGGTTCTACTGGCATATTAAATTGCGTGAAGTTTCTTGTCCTTCCTTTGTCCTAGAACTGCGCCTACAGCATAGTCACTCGCATCGCACATGATTTCGAAAGGTAATCTCCAGTCAGGTGGTTGCATGATTGGTGCGGTGATGAGGGATGTTTTTAGAGTTTCGAATGCTTTAAGACAATCTTTATTGAATATGAACTCAATGTCTTTCATTAATAAACCGGTAAGAGGTTTAGTGATTTTCGAGAAATCTTTTTATGAATCGTCGGTAGAAACCGGCGTGTCCTAAAAAGCTTCGTATTTCTCGAACGGTCTTAGGGGATTGAAGATTTTTTATGACTTCTATCTTAGCTTTATCAACTTCAATTCCCTTATCAGATATAACGTGTCCTAGCACGATTCCTTCTCTGACCATGAAATGGAATTTCTCCCAGTTAAGCACGAGGTTTACTTTTACACATCTTTCTAATACCATTTCTAAATTTGATAGACATCCTTCAAAACTTTGCCCGCATACAGAGAAGTCGTCCATGAACACTTCCATGATGTTGTCTATGAAATCTGCGAAGATTGACATCATACATCTTTGAAAGGTTGCAGGAGCGTTGCATAATCCAAAGGGCATTCGTCTATAAGCGAATGTTCCATAGGGGCATGTGAATGTAGTCTTCTCTTGATCATCTGGGTGGATCGGGATTTGGAAAAATCCTGAGTAACCATCAAGATAACAGAAATACGAGTGTTTGGCTAATCGTTCTAACATTTGATCTATAAAAGGTAGTGGGAAATGATCTTTTCGAGTGGCTTTGTTTAGTTTACGATAATCGATGCACACTCTATGTCCGGTCACTACTCTTTGTGATATCGATTCGCCTTTAGCGTTTTTCACAACAGTGATACCTCCTTTATTTGGTACTACATGTACTGGACTAACCCATAAACTATCAGATATTGGATATATTATTCCAGCGTCTAGTAGTTTCTTAACTTCTTCTTTTACTACAGTGCTAAGGATTGGGTTAATTCTTCTTTGAGATTCTCTGGAGGTTCTGCAATCTTCTTCTAGCATAATACGATGCATACAGATTGAAGGACATATTCCTTTGAGATCAGATATGTTATATCCTAATGCAGTTGGGTATTTCTTTAAGACATCTAAAAGTTTCTTTGTTTCAATTGTTCCTAAACTGGAATTGATTATAACTGGTCGTGTACATTCAGTGTCTAGGAATTCGTATCTTAGGTTCTTAGGTAAGGTTTTTAACTCTAATGTAGGTTTCTTCTTACTTGGCATGGGATCCGGTGTAAGTTCTAAACTTTCGCTTAGACTATCATCATGATACGGTTCACGCCAATTGTCATCTTCGAAAATCGGAGGGATTTGAATTTTCATAATTTCAGAATAAGTAGTTTCTTTCATTTCCATCTCTCTTACACACTCGTCAATGAAATCCAATAAATAGCATGTGTCCTTTATAGCTGGTGATTGTAAGAATTGTGTTAAAATAAATTCAACTTTCTCTTCACCTACTTCAAAGGTTAGCTTTCCTTTCTTTACGTCTATAATAGCTCCGACGGTAGCTAAGAATGGTCTTCCTAGTATGATAGTGTTGCACCCCAAAATTTGCCCTCACAAGATAAGACTTTGTGTACTAAGAGGTTCACAAGGTTCACAAGACCTCTCATGAGGTTCACAATAGTCAGAAAGTTTGACAATTCTCTCAGACAATGCCTCCTCCTAAGCAGGGCATCCAAAACTAGGGTTTTGACTTTAATCAGGCTAAATGGACTTCCAAGACTTCAAGTGAGCTTCATAACATCTTATATGTGTTTAAGAACCCCCATGACAAGTTTCAAGACTTTCCCAAAAGGATTGCTCAGTCAGATGATCAGATAGGTCAAAATCAGTCAAAGCAGTTAAAAAGTCAAACTGAGGTCAACTGTGGTCAAACCAAAGTCAAAATTCATGATTTTTTGCCAACATCAATAATATGAAGTAAAATTCATCATATTATCAAGGGTTGATCATGATTCATCAAGGAGATTTCAGATCATCAAGAATCAGGAGTTTCTAAATTAGGGTTTCCTCAGGAAAAGTCAACTGAACTTTGACCAGCCATAACTTTCACATGCTTCATCAAATTTTTATCATCCAAAGCTCATTTTGAAGGAAATTGAATTCTCTACAACTTTGTGTCTCACAAGCCAAGCCCAAAAATGCTTCATTTGGAAGGTATGAGCTAAGACATTATAGGTCCTTTTGAAAGTCAACAAAAAGTCAACAACTTCAAAAGGGCATAACTTGAGAATGGTAAAGGATATGGACATGAAACCAATGGGGTTGGTTAGAGGACTCCTTAAGCTTTCCAAAATGTCCAAGAACACCCCCATAGCATTAAAATTGAAGGATATGTGCCCTTGCAAATTTGGGAAATTTTAGGGAAGTTTATGAAGCAAATGGGGACTTAAAACCAAATTCTTCCAAATGGGCTTGCAATTTTGTGATCCAAACATTAACATGACATCATGCACGACCCAACCTTCATTTATTCAGATTTTTTATTATTTTTTATTTTATTTATTTTGATTTTATTCATTTTAAATCATTTTAAATCAAAATAAAATAGATAAATCAAATATTTAAATGAGATATTGCTTCTAGAAAATCATAAATATGGCTTGGATCAAATTGATATGAGAATTATGGTGATTGTCTTAAAATAGCAAGGTTACATTCAAGAATATTTGAAATTTAAGGCATGGTCTGTTTCAATCTTCCATGACCAAAATATCCAAAGGATAACCCAATATTTTGACCTAATTTCATCTATTATATGTACACAAACTCATCACAATGCATAGGACACGATTTTGCTGCCTCAAGAGTAAGTTTCAAATTTTCAAAAATTCATCAAAACTCTCAATTCGGATTCTTGGTTAGAGGCTCTCTCAAGGCATTCTAAAGGTTGCAAAACACTCCTTGGACATCACTGAACCTATTCCAATCCTTAAAAGCATCCCAATCATGCCATATTGCATAAACCGAATCATTCTTTCTCAAGTTTATTGACTTTTTCGATTCCATACTTTTATGCATTATCAATTGATTCTAATGATTGTTTTGTGTTTGTAATGATCTTAGCAAGCTTTCTGGATAATTGGATTGAAGAATAATGACCTGAATCGTGAATAGCCATTGTTAGGGTTTCGGCCAAGCTTTTAGGGTTTCATGATAAACCAAAAATAAATAAATTTTAAAGACATAGGATGATTGTATGAGCTATGGGGATCATAATGCACTAATCAATTTGAAATAATTTCACTGTTTTGTTGGTGTTTGAATTTCGTAGGTCCTGTATATGTTGAGATTCGCAGGAAAGTTCATAGGAAAATTCGCAGCAAAAAACGCAAGTCTGGAGGAAGAAGAAGAAGCCAGCGCGCCATTATTCATATTCAAATATTTGTTATAATATTTTATGGTTTATTGTTAAAATTATTTCAGAACAGATAGCCTGGCTCAGATGGCAAGCATGCGCGTGAATGAAGATCAGGACAGGGGTTCGAATACTACCTCCAGCATTTTTTTGCTTTATTTCCCTTATGTTTTTCAGGCTAAAAATATAATGATCAGTGTTCATTCTACCCTCACAAGCGCACGCTTGGTCTGGTGGCTGTGGTGTTGGTCCAAGAGATGGCAAGCCTAGGGCCTGGGTTCGAATCCCAGCCCCAGGTAAGTTTTTTTATCACTTTTTTTCTTATTTTGTTTAATTTGTTTATATTTTAATTTAATTAATATAATGAATGAAATGTTAAAACAAAAAATATTTATATTATTTTCTTATACATATTTCAAAACTTATATTTAAGAAAAAATTAAATTTTATTATTAAAGTTATTTAACATTTATTCTATTATAAATTATTAATTTGTTTTTGTATAAATAATTTAATCATGTTTATATTAAATAATTAACCCTAAAAATTTTATATGTAAAGAAATCTAATTTTTATATAAACCCTAATTAATTTCATAAACCCTAATTATTTTATAAATATTAATATTTGTATATAAATTCTAATTATGTCCATTTATTTTTATAATTTGTTTATATTATTATTATTATACATGGTTTTATATAAATAATGTAAATAGTTTAATTAATTAATTAACCTTAATCTATTTTTCTAAATAATTAAAAAAAAACCTAATTTTATTTTATGAATATAATTTATTATTTTATGCTTATTTAATTATAATTAGATATTTTTATAATATGTATGTAAAATTAAATAATTAGGCTATTAACCATATTTTGTTAGTATATAATATTTATTATTTATTTTTCTTATTAAAAATCTAAAAATAATTATTTATTTAAAATTGAGCTTTTTATATTATTATGCTAATTTCTTCCTCTTATATTTATTTTGTTTGTTATTACTAACTTCTTTATTTCTTTATCTATTATGTGATTATTTATTTTATTACTATTATTACTAACCCATTTAATTATTTATTTTATTTGCTTATTTTAATTATTTTAATTATAATGTAATTGTATCCAATATGTAATAATTGTAGAATAAATTTTATTATTTATTTTTAATTGCTATGGTTAGTAAAATAGGGAGTGTAAAACATGTTTGTATGTTTAAAATTGAATTTAGATCATTAAATCTCAAGATAAATATTTGAATTGGTACACTCACACACGTAAGTCGATCCTGGATCGCCATCTCACTTCTTAAGGGTTACCTCTCATGTTGCCTAAACAAAAGGTCAAGTAAGGTGTAAAGCAAAGTCCCTTCTTTCATATCATCTAGTCCCTTAACAGATAAACAGATCAAGTCTCTTCGTGGTTGCCTTCGTAATGATCTTGTCCCTTTCGAATAAAGATGATAAGTCCCTTCGAATTGCTTATACACCTTACAGTTGCCTAAATAACAGTTGTCCATTTACTTGTCCCTCACACATCCAAGGTAATGACTACCTATTCCTTAATAATAGGGATAGTCTTACCATTTAAAGGATATTTAAGAACACAAAAGACTTAACTTAGGGTAGGTTCCTCTTATGTACTTGCTCACTCTTCAAAAACATTTCAAACACTTCACATTTTTCAAGCAATTTTCAAAACAAAAGGCTTCATATATATCCGTATATGGATCATTATAAAGCACTTAAGAAAATTTCTAAACACCCACTACACTTCTCAAAAACCTTTTAAAGTGAGCTAAGTAACTAAGAGCCCATGGATAACCATGGATGTAAAGGGTGCTAACACCTTCCCTTTACATAACCTACCCCCCGAACCCAAAAATCTGTTAAAGGTCTTTCCTGTTCTTTTATGCCTTTCCTTTGGATAAAACAAAAGTCGGTGGCGACTCTTGCTATCCGCAACATAACTAAAGTCAGTTCTCCCACCGTGTTACAGAACTGGCGACTCTGCTGGGGACTTAATAAAAGAGGGGTACCCTTAGGAATTAGATCATTTTAAATTGTTTGTTTTGTTTGCTTTATATTTACTTGTTGGGGCTCTTATGTGTGAAAGATCCTAACCCGGATCTAGTGTACCTTAGGTAAATGGCAATAGACCAAGGAAACTGTACGGCGTATACCGATATGGTTGATCTGGTGGCCATAGTTAGTGTGACTTCTTGGTGGGTGCTTATGTTCCTTAAGTAAGTTAAGGATAATATGAGGCTGTCATATGTTGTCAATACACTAACTGACTTTTAGAACCCTAGTTATCCCATCTTGGCCTTTAGAAAGTAGTGAGGTAGACGGCTTTGGTGAAGACTAAAGTTGGTTGATACTCGATGCTACGCTCATTGAGATCCTAAACTTGGAGGGTTTTGGTTGGCAAGTAAGTTGCCTACTGAACAACCACCCTTGTGAAGGATCAATGATATTGAGATCCCTTAGAACCTGGTTACTTTTATAGGACAGGATGAACCAACTAAACTTTAGGGGAGGGTACTTACCTTTAAACCTCATGCAAGCCTTCAAACCTAGGGCTATTGTGTGACTTGTTTGTGTGTGACACATGTTTGTGATTGAGCATAACATCATAGCATCATCATGCATCATAAGCATAGAATTTTCACTAACCATTTCAAGGACCAAAGGATTTATCTTTGTTCTTTGTTGCAGGTCATGGCTTCTGCTCGTAGAAACACTATCAGGATCAACTTTGTAGGAATCCCTTCTAAGCTTAAGGAATTGTTCTCTCAGGTTTCTGAAAACTCCCAGTTCATCAAGAGACATGGTCACCTATTGGATCTAGTCACCTCAGAATTCAATGAAGACATGATGAGTGTTCTGTTTCAGTTCTTTGACCCTAAGCACCATTGCTTCACATTCCCCGACTATCAGCTGGTTCCTACAATGGAAGAGTTCTCCAAACTGCTGGGTATACCTGTTCTTGATCAAAGACCCTTCACAGGTTTGGAAAAGGAGCCTAAACCTGAGGTTATTGCTGCAGCTCTACATCTGAAGAAGTCAGACATTGTTCTAGAAATGAGAAGCGGAGTTAAGGGTATTCTTGCTAGGCTGTTGATAGAGAAGGCTCAAGTATTCTTGAAGGCTATGAGCTATGATGCTTTTGAGGAGATCTTAGCCTTGTTGATTTATGGCTTAGTATTGTTCCCCAATCCAGATCAGTTCATAGATGTTCACGCCATCAACATATTTCTGAGTCACAATCCAGTGCCTACATTTCTTGGAGACATTCTGCACTCTCTTCATACTCGTACTACAAAGGCACGAGGAACTCTGATGTGCTGCATACCTCTGCTATCTAGGTGGTTTATTTCTCACCTTCCTCGATCAGTGATGAAGAATGAGCAAGGGTTCAGGTGATCCAAGAGGATTATGTCACTCTCTCATTCAGATATCCATTGGTGCTCCAGATCTATGGAGAATGTTACTATCATTGACCGTTGTGGGGAGTTTCCTAATGTGCCACTTCTAGGCATAAGAGGAGGCATTACTTACAACCCTTCCTTAGCTTTACGACAGTTTGGTTATGCTCGGAGTGATGGTCCACATGGCATGTTGATTCAGGGCATTGTGTTTGACTACGACAACGATTCGCAAGGTTACCGTCAAAGGTTCATACGAGCATAGGGAAAAGTGAACAAGGTTGACAGCAAGACTCTGGAGCCCAAGTACACCATTCCTATGGAAGCTTACCTCAGATGGGTACGATCTCGTGCTCAGACTCATATGATGCCATATCCTGCCATCCTGCCAGTTACTATGGAGCCTGTTGCTGAAGGAGATACTTCTTATACCATCCTTCACCCAGACATGCCCACTGACATGGAAGACTTACAAAGATCCTGGATCCAGTTGAAGGAGCAAAGGGATACTTTCGAGGCTCATTACAAAGCAAGTCAAGAAAGAAGCCTGGAGCTAACAAAGCAACTTCACGAGGAACGAAATCTTAACTCATACCTCAACACAAAGAGGAAACGTCCATGGGAGACTTAAAACCCCATCTTTTGTATTTATTTCATTTCATTTTGTAAGCCCAAAGGGCAAACAAATTTATTACTAATAAAAGTCTACCTTCTTGATTGTTTAAGAAAATTTAAATCCTACGGTCCTTGAAAACATTGCATATACATTCACATATCATATCATTGCATCACATGTTTATTGTGTACATGTTTCTTATCTTCTCGCTGTTTATTTCAGCAATGGCTCTTGAACAAATAGTTAAAGATCTCCAGGCACAAAATGCACAGTTCCAAGAGCTGATCCTGAACTTGTCCAAGGGGCAGGATGAATTGAAGACACTGCTGGCCAAGAAGACTAAGAAGACTAGAAGATCAGGAGGCCTGATCAACATGGGAAGAAGGTTCAGAGGTCCTGTCAAGACCAAAGAACAGGTTGAAGATTATGAGTCTGAAGATTCTGAGAAAGAGGGAGGCAGTCTCCATAATACAATGGGGGACTCTGATTCTGAAGCTAATTACTATCATGAGCCTAATGAAGATAAGTTCAAGATGCTGGTGGATAGAATGGATGCTATGGAATTGCAAAAGTCTTCTGGGCTGGATTTTGAAGACCTGAGTTTGATATCTGGGGTGGTTATACCCATTGGTTTCAAGGTTCCTATTTTCGTAGTTTATGATGGTGTCTCTTGTCCCAAGCTGCATCTGAGGTCTTATGTCCGGAGAATCCAACCTCATACTGCTGATAAGAAGTTGTGGATCCATTTCTTCCAAGAAAGCTTATCTGGAGCTCAGTTGGAATGGTACTATCAGTTGGAGAGTGTCAACATCCATGATTGGAATGATCTTGCTGAAGCCTTTTATAAGCAATATCAATACAATGCTGATCTGGCCCCTACTCGCATGCAACTGCAAAGCATGTCTATGGGTGCTAAAGAAAATTTCAAGGAGTATGCTCAAAAGTGGAGAGATTTGGCTGGAAGAGTGAAACCCCCTCTAACTGACCGGGAGTTAGTGGATATGTTCATGTGTACGTTGAATCGTCCTTTTTACAGTCATCTTATTGGAAGCTCATCATCTGGCTTCACTGAGTTGATAATGACAGGAGAGCGCGTAGAAAGTGGTATAAGGAGTGGCAAGATCCAAGTGGGTGCTTCTTCTTCAAATACTGCAAAGAAGCCTCCCAGTGGGAAGAAAGAGTCAAATGCTGTTTATGGTCAACCTGATCGTAATAGGAGGCATCAGTCTATGAGTGCAGTTCATATCTCTAATCCTACTCCTGCAACACCAGAGCCACCCCAGGGCAATAAACAGAGGCCTAGAAGGCAGTTCACTAAGATCAACATGTCACTGGCCCAAGCTTTGCAACACTTGTTGAAGGGTGAACTTATCACTTTGAGGGACCCTCCTCAGAATCCCAATGTTACCTCTCCCAGGTACAATCCTAATGCACAATGTGCATATCATTCAAATTGTCAGGGACATGATACCAATAGTTGCTGGGTATTGAAGAATAAGATTCAGGATATGATTGATGCTGGAGAAATTGAGTTCGACCCTCCGGGTACTCCAAATGTGATTACTGCTCCCATGCCAAATCATGAGAAGACTGTCAATGCCATTGATGAAGTTTCACATATCTCCTCAGTTGCAGATTTGACTACGCCATTGTCTGTTATTAAGAAGAAGTTAGTACAAGCTGGATTCTTTCCAGGTTGTCATGAAGATTGTTTATATTGTGCCTATAAACCAGATAGCTGCTGGAGGTTGAAGGACGGAATTCAACGCCTCATGAATAATTACACCATAGTGTTTGAGAGGACCCACCTTCTGTGGAGAGCATGGTTGAACATATAACTAAAGGTGCGAAGTTTGAAGAGGTGGATATGGTTGATAAAGTGCCGGTAAGGATTACTTCCAAGGGCCCTGTCAAAATCACTCATAAGGGTCCAATTAAGATTACTGCTGAAGGCCCTGTGAAGATTGTTGCTGAAGCTAGAGTGGCTCCTATGATCATTACCACTCCGGGTCCTATTCCATATACTTTTGATAAAGCTGTGCCTTGGCATTATGGGTCCGATGTTTACATCCATGGTGTTAAGCAGGAATCTTTAGCTGATACACCTTTTGTTGGTGAAAACCTTGATGTTGATAATATTGCTGGATCTAGTAAGATCACGAGAAGTGGAAGAATTTTCTCTCCTCCAGTTACCTCCAAGAATACAGTTACTCCAACTACTACCTCTACTGCTGATACTCGGGGCAAAAGTCCTGTTATTGAACCCATACCAACTGATGTGCCAGCTGCTGATGATCTTGCTAAGCAGATAGAAGAAGTATTGAAAATCATTCACAAGAGTGATTATGACATTGTTGATCAATTGGGGCATACTCCCTCCAAGATTTCTATGTTGTCTTTATTGTTGTGTTCCGAGGCTCATGCCAAAGCCTTGATTAAATTTCTGAAGACTGCTCACGTACCAAATGAGATTTCTGTAGACCAGTTTGAAAATTGTGTTGCACACTTGACCTACGATAATGGGTTAGGTTTCTCCGACGCTGATTTGACTCCAGCCAAGAGGGATCATAACAGGGCTCTACATATCTCTATTGAATGTAGGGGCACTACCCTGTCTCATGTGTTAATAGACAATGGTTGCTCGTTGAATGTGTTTCCCAAAGAAGTTCTGAATAAGCTTAGTCCTGAAGATGCTGTGTTGAAGCCCAGTAATATAGTGGTGAAGGCTTTTGATGGCTCGAGAAGAGTAGTGCATGGAGAAATTGATCTCCCAATCAAAGTAGGTTCTCAGGTCTTCAATGCTACCTTTTATGTCATGTATATTCGTCCGTCGTATTCTTGTTTGCTTGGGCGTCCCTGGATCCATGGGGCAGGTGCTGTAACCTCCACCTTACATCAGAAGCTGAGGTATCCAGTAGAAGGAAAAGTTGTCACTGTTTACGGAGAGGAAGGATATATAGTTAGCCATGTGAACACCTTTAAGTATCTTGAAGTGGAAGGTGAATATGTTGAAACTCCGTGTCAGACATTCGAAGTGGTTCCTTGGGTTGTTAATAATTATGAAGCTCCTCCTGTTGTCAAGAAAGTTCCTGTGGTCACCATAGTACCTCCAACAATGGCCTCCCTCAAAGATGCTAGAGCTGTGGTGGATGAAGGTGGTTGTACTATTTGGGGTCAGCTTCCTGACATCCCTTACAAGTCTGACAAATTTGGTTTGGGTTTCACTGCAGAGTCCCAGAAGGCTGTTCGTCGTGCTCGTACTGTTCGTATCACCAATCAAGGGATTATGAAAGATCAGATCAATGCTGTGGGTGACTATGATGAAGACTACAACTTGGATGCTTGGATTTTTCCTACTGTGGGTGCTGGGCTCAATAACTGGAAAGCTGAAGATGTTATTCCTATCTCCTTTAGTCAGGAGTAAATACTATTACTGTGTTGTTACTTTTAAAGTTTGTAATTTTTGAACAATTAAACTCTTAAGCCTTGTGCCTTACCCGGGACACAATGGTGTGCTTGTTACGGGATGTCATTTCATTTGCATACTTCATTCAATAAAAATCAGTGAACGTTTCGTTTTCGTAAATATTGTGTTCCTTGTCTTTCTTTTATTTTATTTTGTTTTATCAGCTATGTGTTCTTACACACACCCACATCACTAAAATGCAGATCCTCATCCACTCTGGATCCTGTTGATAACAGTTCTACTATTGCCAATTATAATTTCGAGAATCCGATCTATCAAGCTGAAGATGGGAATGAGGATGATTGTGAAGTACCTGTAGAGCTTGCTAGGTTGTTACAACAAGAAGAGAAAGCTATACAGCCACATGAAGAGCCAGTCGAAGTTGTGAATCTGGGAACTGAAAAAAACAGGAAAGAAGTCAAGATAGGGGATGAATTAGAAGATAGTGTCAAGAGCAGATTGATTCAGATGTTACATGATTATGTGGAGATCTTTGCTTGGTCTTATGAAGATATGCCAGGGTTGGATACAGACATTGTGGTTCACCGTTTACTAGTGAAAGAAGATTGTCGTCCAAAGAAGCAGAAGGTTCGTCGCATGCGTCCTGAAATGTCAGAGAAGATTAAGGCAGAGGTGATGAAACAGTTTGATGCAGGGTTCTTAGTTGTGACTTCTTATCCTCAGTGGGTTGCAAATGTGGTACCGGTACCTAAGAAAGATGGTAAGGTACGTATGTGTGTGGACTACAGGGATTTGAACAAGGCCAGCCCCAAAGATGACTTTCCACTTCCTCATATTGATGTTCTGGTAGACAACACTGCTCAGCATAAGGTATTCTCTTTTATGGATGGTTTCTCTGGTTATAATCAGATCAAGATGGCACCTGAAGATATGGAGAAGACGACATTTGTTACACAGTGGGGCACCTTTTGCTATAAAGTGATGCCATTTGGTTTGAAGAATGTTGGGGAAACATATCAGCGTGCTATGGTGGCTTTGTTTCATGATATGATTCATCATGAGATAGAGGTATATGTAGATGATATGATAGCCAGGTCCCAAAATGAAGAGCAACATCTTGATCATATGCATAAGTTGTTTGAGAGGTTGAAGAAGTACAAGTTGATATTGAACCCAAACAAGTGTACTTTTGGAGTTAGGTCTGGTAAACTCCTGGGGTTCATTGACAGTGGAAAAGGTATTGAAGTAGATCCTGTAAAAGTGAAAGCTATACGAGAGATGCCAGCTCCCCGTACTGAGAAGGAAGTTAGAGGTTTCTTGGGACGATTGAATTACATTGCAAGATTTATTTCCCAATTAACTGCCACCTGTGAGCCAATCTTCAAGTTGTTGAAGAAAGATCAGGTGATGGAATGGAATGATGAGTGCCAAACAGCCTTTGATGAAATCAAGAAATATCTTCTAGAACCTCCTATTTTGATGCCACCAGTTGATGGAAGACCCTTGATCATGTACTTAACAGTGTTAGACAACTCAATGGGGTGTGTCTTGGGGCAACATGACGAGTCTGGTCGAAAAGAGCAGGCAATATACTACCTTAGCAAAAAGTTTACCGACTGTGAAACAAGATACTCACTGCTCGAGAAAACTTGTTGCGCTTTGGCATGGGCTGCTCGCCAACTAAACAATATATGTTGACTCATACTACCTTATTGATTTCAAAGATGGATCCAATCAAGTACATATTCGAGAAACCTGCTCTCTCTGGAAGAATAGCAAGATGGAAAATGATCTTGACAGAATATGACATACAATATACTACTCAGAAGGCCATTAAAGGAAGTGTTGTAGCTGATCATTTGGCTCATCAAGCAGTGGATGATTATAAGTCAATGAGTTTCGAGTTCCCTGATGAAGATATTATGATTATTACCAAAGAACCTAGACAATATGACGGACCTGAACAAGGATCCCGATGGACTATGGTTTTTGATGGAGCTTCTAATGCACTTGGTAATGGTGTTGGTGTCGTGATCAGTTCCCCTGAAGGTTGTCATACCCCGATTACTGCCAGACTTTGTTTCTATTGTACCAATAACATGGCTGAGTATGAGGCATGTATCCTGGGTATCAAAACTGCCATTGATATGAAGATTCAGTTCCTTGACGTGTATGGAGATTCAGCCCTGGTAGTAAGTCAGATCAAAGGAGATTGGGATACCAAGCATGATAACCTCATTCCTTACAGAGAGCATGTCTTGTCTTTGATCCCATGTTTCAAAGAGATTACCTTTGGACATATTCCACGAAGAGAGAATCAGTTGGCAGATGCATTAGCCACCATGGCATCCATGTTTGAGATCAGTTGGGATGATGAAGCTCCAAAGATTACCATTGATAGATTTGAGAAACCTGCATACTGCAATGAGATTGACACTGAAGAAGCAGAGGAGAAGCCTTGGTTCTATGAAGTGAAAAGATATCTTGAAACCCAGGAGTTCCCTGAAGGGGCAGCTGTCAAAGATAAGAAGTTTCTGAGGAGGTTTTCTGCTAAGTTCTTCTTGAGTAATGGAATTTTGTACAAGCGCAATCACGATTTAACTTTGCTTCATTGTGTGGATAAGAGGGAAGCAACAGAGATTATGGAAGATATGCATGATGGGATCTTTGGCACTCATTCTAGTGGTCATACCATGGCAAAGAAGATTTTGAGAGCAGGTTACTATTGGTCTACCATGGAAGCTGACTGCTATCAACATTCCAGAACGTGTCACAAGTGTCAAATCTATGCTGATAAAGTACATGTACCTCCATCACCTTTGAATGTGTTGACTGCTCCTTGGCCTTTTGCCATGTGGGGCATTGATATGATTGGGGAGATCAAGCCTACTGCTTCTAATGGACATCGTTTTATCTTGGTTGCTATTGTTTACTTCACAAAGTGGGTGGAGGCAGCTTCATTTGCATCTGTTACTAAGAATGTGGTGGCTTGATTCATTAAGAATAATCTCATATGTAGGTATGGCATCCCTGAAAGGATTATTACTGACAATGGCTCTAATATGAACAACACTATGATTACTGATCTTTGCACACAGTTCAAGATTAAGCATCACAACTCTTCTCCGTATCGTCCAAAGATGAATGGGGCAGTTGAAGCTGCTAACAAGAATATCAAGAAGATTATACAGAAGATGATTGTTACTTACAAGGATTGGCATGAGATGTTACCGTTTGCTCTTCATGGTTATCGTACTACAATACGTACTTCAACAGGGGCAACCCCATTCTCCTTAGTATATGGTATGGAAGCAGTTCTGCCCATTGAAGTTCAGATTCCCTCCTTAAGAATTATGAAGGATGCAGGCTTGGATGAAGATGAGTGGATTCAGACCCGACTTGACCAGATAAATTTGATTGATGAGAAGAGGTTAGCAGCAGTTTGTCATGGCCAGATGTACCAGAAACGGATGATTAAGGTTTTTAATAAGAAGGTTAAGCCAAAGGTATATCAGGCTGGTGATTTGGTAATCAAGCGTATCATATTACCACAGGGTGATCCTAGGGGCAAGTGGACTCCTACATATGAAGGGCCATTTGTGGTCAAAACAGTATTCTCAGGAGGTGCCATGATACTTACTACTATGGATGGTGAAGACTTCCCACAGCCTGTAAACGCAGACATAGTTAAAAAATACTACGCATAAAAAGAGACCCGCTAGGTTGACTGGCCTAGGCAAAAATAAGGGCATCCCGGCAAACAAAAAAGGTTCGGGCAAAAATTAGGGATATATATATATATAAAAAATGTACACCCGGCAAGTCGAAAACCTGAAAAGGCGGCTTGGGCAAAAAAGGGTATCCCGGTGGATTGAAAACCTGAAAGGGCGATCCAGGCAAAAGTTAGGGATTAAAGCATATGACTATGTCTCGTTTGGGTCACCCATGAAACTACAACCATTTGTGCTACTTACTCAAGCTCGAACGGATAAAGATCAATCCAATCATTTCCGTCTCGACAGTAGAAGATGAGATACTTGAAGATAATGGCAATAGTAGAATTGAAACTCAATAGGATTATTTCCCACATAGCTGATTTTCTTTGTTGTGCAAAATTTTATGACGAATTCCTCTTACTAGGATTTCTGTTTCCTTGTACCAAACTTACCCATGTATGGGTCACTTTGTGATATAAATAAAATTTCATCTTTGAATCCAGATTTACTTTTACCCTATTTACATAAGCGAAACGTCCATTGGTTGTGTTTGAATGTATGTATGCTTTTGAATATGATTGATGTTTACCAGAAATGCATAAATGCTTAATATGATTGATGTTTACCAGAAATGCATGAAAATGCAGTAATAGTATTTACTAAGGACGAACGAGGGAAGGAATCCAACGAAGCTTTGCCGGTTCATCCCCACCAGACAGCTACAAATCCCCCAGTAGGGCGAATCCATCTTCATAAAAACTTCGAGTCACATCTCCCCTGGAATTTATATCCATCTCTTTTATCCTCATATGGATAGTCGGGAATTTATTCTTTCAATAGGAGTACGACGAGCGAAGACGGGAGGTTATGGATACCATACTATCGAACGAAGACGGGAGGTTATGGATACCACACTATCGAACGAAGACGGGAGGTTATAGATACCTTACTATCAAACGAAGACGGGAAGTTATGAATACTATATTATCAAACGAGACGGGAACAAGTTCCTCATATTCTTCAGCAACAAATCAGGATTTATTTTCCCTGGCCAGCAGTTGTTATACGAAGATATCCAGGCGCTTCAAGCTGCATGATGCATACATACATCATTTACATCATACCATAACATACATATCCATAAGTACATAATACATTACTTAAGTGCATCATACTATACATGCATACATAATGCATAAACTAATATTATCTTGCAGAATGTTATGTATATCATGATATTTGTATCAAACTAATCTTATTTTTCAGATTAATTCTCCAGCAGACAAACTTCATCAACAACTTATACCTCGGGACGTTGTTTATCCTCCTGAAAGTTATTCCATTACCTTGGGTCGTTGTTTATCTTCCCAAAGGTTATCTCATTATATTGGGACGTCGTTTATCTTCCCGAAGGCTATCTTGAGACGTCGTTTATCTTCTCAAAAGCCATATTGGTACCTTGGGCCGTTGTTTATCCACCCAAAGGTTACCTCATTATCTTGGGACGTCGTTTATCTTCCCAAAGGCTATCTTGAGACGTTGTTTATCTTTTCAAGAGCCATATCATTACTTTGGGCCGTTGTTTATCTTCCCAAAAGTATTATCAAACCTTGGGCCGTTGTTTATCTTCCCAAGAATCATATCATTATTTTGGGCCGTTGTTTATCCTCCTGAAAGCTATCATGACTTTGGGCCGTTGTTTATCTTCCCAAGAGTCATATCATTACCTTGGGCCGTTGTTTATCTTTCCAAAGGTAATATTGGGACGTTGTTTATCTTCCCAAAAGCTATATCTTCATACTTTGGACTACTTTATTCTCCAAGAGGTATATTTGAAGAACTTTTCTCCAAGTGGAATCTTTAAGCCCACTCAAGCATATACAGCTAGTCATCAGTATCACTCTACGCACCGGTGAGTGCAAATTTTTGGGCTTTTGTGTTCAATCCCCTTCAACCTTCCAGGTCACGACGGGCACATATACCAATCTAACCCCTCAGGTTTCAGAAAATTGAACAGGGGCAGCTGTTGCACCCCAAAATTTGCCCTCACAAGACAAGACTTTGTGTACTAAGAGGTTCACAAGGTTCACAAGGATCACAAGACCTCTCATGAGGTTCATGAGGATCACAAGGTTCACAATAGTCAGAAAGTTTGACAATTCTCTCAGACAATGCCTCCTCCTAAGCAGGGCATCCAAAACTAAGGTTTTGACTTTAATCAGGCTAAATGGACTTCCAAGACTTCAAGTGAGCTTCATAACATCTTATATGTGTTTAATAACCCCCATGACAAGTTTCAAGACTTCCCAAAAGGATTGCTCAGTCAGATGATCAGATAGGTCAAAATCAGTCAAAGCAGTTAAAAAGTCAAACTGAGGTCAACTGTGGTCAAACCAAAGTCAAAATTCATGGTTTTTTGCCAACATCAAGTATATGAAGTAAAATTCATCATATTATCAAGGGTTGATCATGATTCATCAAGGAGATTTCAGATCATCAAGAATCAGGAGTTTCTAAATTAGGGTTTCCTTAGGAAAAGTCAACTGAACTTTGACCAGCCATAACTTTCACATGCTTCATCAAATTTTTCCCATCAAAAGCTCATTTTGAAGGAAATTGAATTCTCTACAACTTTGTGTCTCACAAGCCAAGCCCAAAAATGCTTCATTTGGAAGGTATGAGCTAAGACATTATAGGTCCTTTTGAAAGTCAACAAAAAGTCAACAACTTCAAAAGGGCATAACTTGAGAATGGTAAAGGATATGGACATGAAACCAATGGGGTTGGTTAGAGGACTCCTTAAGCTTTCCAAAATGTCCAAGAACACCCACATAGCATTAAAATTGAAGGATATGTGCCCTTGCAAATTTGGGAAATTTTAGGGAAGTTTATGAAGCAAATGGGGGCTTAAAACCAAATTCTTCCAAATGGGCTTGCAATTTTGTGATCCAAACTTTAACATGACATCATGCACGACCCAACCCTCATTTATTCAGATTTTTTATTATTTTTTATTTTATTTATTTTGATTTTATTCATTTTAAATCAAAATAAAATAGATAAATCAAATATTTAAATGAGATATTGCTTCTAGAAAATCATAAATATGGCTTGGATCAAATTGATATGAGAATTATGGTGATTGTCTTAAAATAGCAAGGTTACATTCAAGAATATTTGAAATTTAAGGCATGATCTTTTTCAATCTTCCATGACCAAAATATCCAAAGGATAGCCCAATATTTTGACCTAATTTCATCTACTATATGTACACAAACTCATCACAATGCATAGGACACGATTTTGCTGCCTCAAGAGTAAGTTTCAAATTTTCAAAAATTCATCAAAACTCTCAATTCGGATTCTTGGTTAGAGGCTCTCTCAAGGCATTCTAAAGGTTGCAAAACACTCCTTGGACATCACTGAACCTATTCCAATCCTTAAAAGCATCCCAATCATGCCATATTGCATAAACCGAATCATTCTTTCTCAAGTTTATTGACTTTTTCGATTCCATACTTTTATGCATTATCAATTGATTCTAATGATTGTTTTGTGTTTGTAATGATCTTAGCAAGCTTTCTGGATAATTGGATTGAAGAATAATGACCTGAATCGTGAATAGCCATTGTTAGGGTTTCGGCCAAGCTTTTAGGGTTTCATGATAAACCAAAAATAAATAAATTTTAAAGACATAGGATGATTGTATGAGCTCTGGGGATCATAATGCACTAATCAATTTGAAATAATTTCACTGTTTTGTTGGTGTTTGAATTTCGTAGGTCCTGTATATGTTGAGATTCGCAGGAAAGTTCATAGGAAAATTCGCAGCAAAAAACGCAAGTCTGGAGGAAGAAGAAGAAGCCAGCGCGCCATTATTCATATTCAAATATTTGTTATAATATTTTATGGTTTATTGTTAAAATTATTTCAGAACAGATAGCCTGGCTTAGATGGCAAGCATGCGCGTGAATGAAGATCAGGACAGGGGTTCGAATACTACCTCCAGCATTTTTTTGCTTTATTTCCCTTATGTTTTTCAGGCTAAAAATATAATGATCAGTGTTCA
Organism: Lathyrus aphaca; assembly: GCA_963966055.1. Classification (NCBI taxonomy): domain Eukaryota; kingdom Viridiplantae; phylum Streptophyta; class Magnoliopsida; order Fabales; family Fabaceae; genus Lathyrus; species Lathyrus aphaca. Next base: position 219,542,367 of record OZ014519.1, read on the forward strand.
TTCTACACTCACAAGCGCACGCTTGGTCTGGTGGCTGTGGTGTTGGTCCAAGAGATGGCAAGCCTAGGGCCTGGGTTCGAATCCCAGCCCCAAGTAAGTTTTTTTATCACTTTTTTTCTTATTTTGTTTAATTTGTTTATATTTTAATTTAATTAATATAATGAATGAAATGTTAAAACAAAAAATATTTATATTATTTTCTTATACATATTTCAAAACTTATATTTAAAAAAAAAATTAAATTTTATTATTAAAGTTATTTAACATTTATTCTATTATAAATTATTAATTTGTTTTTGTATAAATAATTTAATCATGTTTATATTAAATAATTAACCCTAAATATTTTATATGTAAAGAAATCTAATTTTTATATAAACCCTAATTACTTTCATAAATCCTAATTATTTTATAAATATTAATATTTGTATATAAATTCTAATTATGTCCATTTATTTTTATAATTTGTTTATATTATTATTATTATACATGGTTTTATATAAATAATGTAAATAGTTTAATTAATTAGTTAACCTTAATCAATTTTTCTAAATAATTAAAAAAAAAACCTAATTTTATTTTATGAATATAATTTATTATTTTATGCTTATTTAATTATAATTAGATATTTTTATAATATGTATGTAAAATTAAATAATTAGGCTATTAACCATATTTTGTTAGTAAATAATATTTATTATTTATTTTTCTTATTAAAAATCTAAAAATAATTATTTATTTAAAATTGAGCTTTTTATATTATTATGCTAATTTCTTCCTCTTATATTTATTTTGTTTGTTATTACTAACTTCTTTATTTCTTTATCTATTATGTGATTATTTATTTTATTACTATTATTACTAACCCATTTAATTATTTATTTTATTTGCTTATTTTAATTATAATGTAATTGTATCCAATATGTAATAATTGTAGAATAATTTTTATTATTTATTTTTAATTGCTATGGTTAGTAACATAGGGAGTGTAAAACATGTTTGTATGTTTAAAATTGAATTTAGATCATTAAATATCAAGATAAGTATTTGAATTGGTACACTCACACACGTAAGTCGATCCTGGATCGCCATCTCACTTCTTAAGGGTTACCTCTCATGTTGCCTAAACAAAAGGTCAAGTAAGGTGTAAAGCAAAGTCCCTTCTTTCATATCATCTAGTCCCTTAACAGATAAACAGATCAAGTCCCTTCGTGGTTGCCTTCGTAATGATCTTGTCCCTTTCGAATAAAGATGATAAGTCCCTTCGAATTGCTTATACACCTTACAGTTGCCTAAATAACAGTTGTCCCTTTACTTGTCCCTCACACATCCAAGGTAATGACTACTTATTCCTTAATAATAGGGATAGTCTTACCATTTAAAGGATATTTAAGAACAGAAAAGACTTAACTTAGGGTAGGTTCCTCTTATGTACTTGCTCACTCTTCAAAAACATTTCAAACACTTCACATTTTTCAAGCAATTTTCAAAACAAAAGGCTTCATATATATCCGTATATGGATCATTATAAAGCACTTAAGAAAATTTCTAAACACACACTACACTTCTCAAAAACCTTTTAAAGTGAGCTAAGTAACTAAGAGCTCATGGATAACCATGGATGTAAAGGGTGCTAACACCTTCCCTTTACATAACCTACGCCCCGAACCCAAAAATCTGTTAAAGGTCTTTCCTGTTCTTTTATGCCTTTCCTTTGGATAAAATAAAAGTCGGTGGCGACTCTTGCTATCCGCAACATAACTAAAGTAAGTTCTCCCACCGTGTTACAGATAGGTGTAGTGGAGTCTTCAGAGATGTCCATGATTATAAAATCACTAGGAATGTAGAATTGTCCTATACGTACTGGGACATTTTCTAGTATGCCTACAAGATATTTAATAGAGCGGTCGGCTAGTTGAACAGACATTTTAGTTGGTCTTAGGTCTCCCATGTCTAGCCTTTTGCAAATTGTTAAGGGCATAACACTGATACTGCCTCCTAAATCGCATAGTGCTTTGTCAATGACGAATTTTCCAATTACACAGGGTATAGAGAAACTACCTGGATCTTTTAACTTAGGAGGCATATTGTTTTGAATTATTGCGCTACATTCAGCAGTAAGTGTAACGGTTCCGTTATCCTCTATTTTTTTCTTATTGGATAAGATTTCCTTTAGAAATTTAGCATACGAGGGCATTTGAGTGATAGCTTCTGTAAACGGAATAGTAATATTCAACTGTTTCAAAAGTTCAACAAATTTCTTAAACTGGCCCATCGTCTTGGAATTGGTTAATCTCTGAGGGTACGGAATTGGTGGTTTATAAGGTGGTGGAGGCACATAAGGCTTTTCTTTCTCCACTGCCTCTTGATTATTATCTTCCTTTTCTTCTGGTTCATTCTCCTTTTCAGTCGGCTTGTCTTGCTTTTGGTACATGGCTGGATTGTCAAGTCTTGGATCGGCAGGTCCGTCAAGTTCCTTGCCACTTCTTAGTATCACAGCATTGGCCTGTCCTTTTGGATTAGGTTGGGGTTGTCCAGGAAATACTCCAGCTGGTGCAGCGGTAGGTGCTTGTTATTGAGCCACTTGTGAAATCTGAGTTTCAAGCATTTTGTTATGTGTAGCTAACGCATCTACCTTGCTCACTAATTGCTTAATCTGCTCACTAGTGTGTATGTTTTGGTTTAAGAAATCCTTGTTTGTTTGAGATTGAGTAGCTATGAAGTTCTCCATCATTAACTCAAGGTTTGATTTTCTAGGATCATTAGGAGCAGTCTTTTGATATCCTGGTGGTGTAGTTGGTGCTTGACCTGGTGCGTATAAAGCATTGTTATTATTATAAGAGAAGTTCGGATGGTTCTTCCAACCTGGGTTGTATGTGTTCGAGTACGGGTTTCCTTGAGCATAATTCACTTGATCTGTGGGAATTCCTGCTAATAGTTGACAATCAGGGACAGCATGTCCTGGAACTCCACATAACTCACAGTTAGGTGTTAGGGCAGCCACGGTGGCTGTTGGTGTTATGGCCAAGTTGTCGATCTTTTGGTTAAGTTGGTCAAACTTTGCATTGACTTGGTCCATACTACTCACTTCGTACATACCTCCTTTTGTTGGTTTCTCAGTTGCGACTCTCTCGCTTCCCCATTGGTAATGATTCTGAGCCATACTTTCGATAAGTGCATAAGCATCATTATATTCTTTGTCCATTAGTGCGCCGCTTGCGGCAGTGTCAATCGTCATTCTTGTGTTGTACAAGAGTCCATTGTAGAAAGTATGGATGACCATCCATTCTACTAATCCGTGATGTGGACAAAGTCTCAACATATCTTTGTAGCGTTCCCAAGCTTCGAAAAGTGACTCGTTTTCCTTTTGCTTAAATCCGTTGATTTGAGCTCTTAGCATAGCTGTCTTACAAGGTGGGAAATATCTTGTCAAGAAGACTCTCTTTAGTTCCTCCCACGTAGTTACTGAATTCGAAGGTAGAGATTGAAGCTAGGCTCTCGCTCTATCTCGAAGTGAGAAAGGAAAAAGGCGTAATCTAATAGCTTCTTGGGTAACTCCATTAGCTTTTACAGTATCTGCGTACTGCACAAATATCGAAAGATGAAGGTTCGGATCCTCGGTAGGATTTCCGGCGAATTGGTTTTGTTGCACGGCTGATATCAGCGAAGGTTTCAATTCGAAATCGTTTCGGTTGATAGCCGGCGCAGCAATGTTGGAATGCGGCTCAGCTTGCGAAGGACTAGCGTAATACTTTAGTGGATGATTTGGTTCTTCAGCTATCTCTGCGTCCTTTGATGTTCCAACTGGTTTAGGTGGATCAACTTGAAGATCTGGAATGTTGTATTTTCGTTGGTATTCGAATATTCGTCTTCTTAAATGTAAGAAGCGTTCTAATTCTTGGACTGGAGGTTGCAAGTCTTCGCCTTGAGAGCGAGTACTTGGCATACACTCGGTAAATTAGATTAGGGAAAATAAGTTGTTACCTTAGTCTAGACAGTGCTACTCTACTAGTGCACTAGTGACTAAATCAAGGTCCCCGGCAACGGCGCCAAAAACTTGATGGGGCGAAGACGCGATATGTGTCTAGCGGTATCTGAACTGCAAGCGCACAGCCTATCAAAGTAATATAAAAGATTGTCGAACCCACAGGGACTTTGTAATCACTCCAGTGCTAGAAGGTCTGCTAGTTTAGCTAAGGCGGATAGTTGTCACGATTATGGTTTTAAGGATTAAAAACGGGAATTAAATTTAGTTTAAGGAAATAATGAGAAGGCGGTCAGTATGTAATTATATTAACCTATGCGGGTCAATCTAACCTAAGCTTATAAAGATGGTTCACTTAAATTATCCTGTAGAGATTACCAGTTTAAATACCCTCGACTCACACTCTCGTGGTTTTATCTCAGATCTTACTCCTAAAGCCCTATGCCTGCTCTCGCTAGCCCATAAGTGTTTAGAAAGTAATTTTTGAAAACTTAATAAGTCTAATTCATTTTAAAGCGCTCTCGCTGTATTTAAATCAAATGCCTAACTTTAGCTATCCGGTTAAAATCTCACACTCTCGTGGTCTCGACCTAACCTATTTCACTTTTCTTACTCTCGTAACAAAAAGATTAATTTTAATTATAAAAAGCCACAGCCAGAATATAAGTTCTTAATTATTTTTAGCTTAGATTCGATTTTACCGTTTTGGTTTAGTTTATTACATACCGACTAATTAATTTAGCTACTCATTTTTATTATACCAACAGACAGATGCAGAAATAAATAAATAAATATTAAAGCATACATTATATAATAATAATAATAATATCTTAACATAAATAAATAAATAAACTTAATATAAATTATAAAAATAAAAACCTGGATAATTAAATTCTTAAACTCCTTCTTCCATAAATTGGCAAGCTCGGAGTGTCGGAATCGGAATCAAAATACAATAAACAAATTCTGAAGCTAGAAAGAAATTAATTGAAATAACAATTTCCTAATGTTGGAAATTGTTATTGATTTGGGTTGGAAATAGAAACAGAAAAATAAAGCAAGAACAAGGCTGGAAAAATAAATGGGTTTAAGAAAAATTACGACAGAGCTTCCGCGTGAAAATCAAAATAAAACTCTGTAGTTTTTAATTTGCAGCTTGGGTATTTATAGAACATGATTTTGGCCAGTTGAATTGGTAAGCGTGGGCTTCGTTCCGTAATGAGAAAATCCAGCAAAAGTGGCATACTGGGTTGCTTCAGTTGAGGAAAAATAGGAGTCGTCAAAGACTCGTTGCACGTCTTCATGAATAATTCAAATAAATTAAACACACTTTCCTTGTCACGTTCGTGACATGGGCGTAACAGTCATGTTCTTCAATTTAAGCGCGTCACGATCGTGACATTTGAGCAACAGTCGTGAGACCTCAAAATAGAGCGTCACGGTCGTGAGGATGTTGTGACGACCGTGAGTGCAACAAAAAATGCAGACTTAGCATAATTGTTCTCTTCATCTTCTTTTCATACTAGATTTGGTTCTTTTGATCTTTTTCTCATAGTTTGGCTCTAGACATGTTATACCTGCAATGTGACATAAAAAACTCGAACAATCGGGAGTTAATAGGGTCAATGTGCGATAAAACGGACTTAAAACATAGTAATAAAGTGATACGACTTCTCGTTATCATTGTGTGAGGAAATTAGGACTTATTGTGTCTTCGATGCAAGGAGAGATGGTTATTGAGACTCCTACTGATGGGTCGTAACTACTTCTCTCGTATGTCTGAATTGTTTGTTATCGATCTATGGTAAAAACTTTGGTGTAGATTTGATTTGTTTGCCATTGAGAGGTATATACTTGATTTTAGGTATGAATTGGTTGGAGTACAACCATGCTCATATTAATTTCATTAATAAGTCAGTTTGGTTTCTTACTCCTAGTGAAGAGGCGGAAGAAGCTGGTTATTTGTCCGCTCGAGAGTTGAAAGAGCTTTTGGATGATGAAGCACAACTTTTGGCGTTGTTCGCTTCATTGTCGGTGGAGAATAATATGGCAATTAGTGAATTGCAAGTGATGAGGGTGTTAGACGATAGCGCGGATCTAGAAGAGGGTTGAATAGATCCCTTTTTAAAATTTATCTTTTCAAAATTAAGTTGAAAGAGAATAGTGAAAGTTTCCCGGAAAATCGTCTAGTTCAAATTAGAAGTCATTGGAGATCGGATATGCGTAAAACTCAATTGGAATGAAATGATGACTAGATGAATTAATATTTCACAAATGATACACTTGAATATTCAACACTTGATAAAACTAATCTTAACAATGATTGGAGAAGAAAACAAACACAAAAACATTGATTTTGTGTGATTGAGTTTTTTATCAAACACTTGGAGTGCACACTCCAAGGGCAATTTTGTTGTATCAACTAGTGCAAAATTTTACTCACTCTAATTAACACTTTTGAGTGAAGCAATTTATCAAACACCTTATTTGCACTAATTTGATACACCAGAATTTTCAAGCACACAATATCAATATGAACAAAAGTAAAATGCGAGAAATAATAAGAACACAAGGAATTTGTAGAGGCAGTTCCTTCGTCGTCCTCGCTCGAAGTACTCTGCCCCAATTCGAAATTGAATTGGGCAATTTTATTAAATCGCAATTGTTTTACAAGAATAGAAATGAATTAACCAACAAACCAAACCGCGTTGAATATGCTGTCAAATCTTCTTCTTGTCCCTTGATCCAAAGTAGAATCAAGTCTTCCACGCGTGTCGAGAAAGCCTTTGATTAATTGCTCCCTTATTGCAAGAATACACGATTCTTCAAACTTTGAGCACGGTTGAGTTTCTCCCACACTTGTGAACCCACAAAGACCTTCACAATCCTCTGTCTACCGTGATATGAGAGAACGATCCACTTGATCTTCAATCTACCTCACTCGGCTGAATCTACGACTGCTCGATATATGAAAAACCCCCAAATCTCCAATGATCTTGGAGGATAAAACCCTACGGATTTTTCCAAGGAAAACCCACACACTCTAAACCCAATCTGAAATTATGATTCAAGATTGAACGTTATCTTCAAAACGTACACCAAGATTGAACTAAGATTGTTATGTGTAATTGTTTGATTGATGCAAGAATGAAGAAGATGAAGAGAGCTATGTGTATATCTTTCACTTTCCTTGTTAAACTTCTCAAAACAAATTAAGCAGCTATTTATATTGGTTAGAGAAAATGAATCATAAGAGAGGGAAAAATAAATGAAAAAATGAGTCAGCACAGTAATGAGCCGACTCAAATCATTAAATGAGTTGGCTCAAACTTACAGATGAGTCGACCAAAATCAACAGAGAGGCAGCCTGTTGAGACCCGTGGAAAATGAGAAGAAACACTTCTTGATGAGTCGACTCATGAGGGATTTTGAGTCGGCTCATCCATACTCATGAGTCAACCAAAATCATGCCCTAGGCAGCCTGTTTGGACCCGTGCGTTTGCCACCATTTTACACTTGAATGAGTCGGCTCATAAAGGGTTGTGAGTCGACTCATCCACACTTATGAGTCGACCAAAATGATGCATCAGGCAGCCTATTTGGACCCGTGCATTTGTCATCAATTTAACATTGAATGAGTCGGCTCATTGATGAATTTGAGTCGGCTCATTCAGTATGTTTTTACAAAAATGCCAATCCTTCCTTTTTCATTTTGAACTTGTCAAGCTTTCGAAACATGCCAAGTTTTTGACACATTAAAACCATGCCATGTCACACAAACTCCCCCTTTTTGATGATGGCAAAAACTTGATGAATTAATCGCCAAACTCCCCCTGATTATGTGACTCGATCTTATATACATCGATCTCAATATCATCTCCCCCTTTGACAACATCAAAAAGAAGAGAAACCATATGAGTGAATTGAACAATAAAGATAGCAAGCTAAATTAAATTTCAATTTGAGAAGCCAATTGCGATAGAACCACACATTCACAAACACACAATTTGGAAAGGTGAGTAAACATGATAATAAACAAAAACAATGGGATTAACGACAAATAAAAGTTCATTCAAACAAACAAAGCAAACATTACATAAACCAAAATAATATTCATGACAATTACATATGATGCAACTATTCTCTCAAGGGTATGGATAACGATCCCTAGTGGAAGGGTAGCGACGATGATAGGTGATGGGTTGTGAATCATCCATGTCATTTTCCGTGAACTGAAGAAAACTACTGTTGAGCGAGTTAAAGGCAGTGTCCTGAGCAACCAAGTGATCCTGCAATGCAGTATACCTAGTGTCTTGAGCAGACACATACTCAGCAAAGGCGGTGTCTTGCTCAGTTAAACGCCTCTTTAACTCGGTGTATCTCTTAGCCTGAGTGTTGTAGTAAGCCTACTGTTGAATTTGCATATTTTGGAGCATCACCATTATTCTTGATGGATCATCTTGTTGCAGTTGAGATGGAGGAGGAGAGGGAGGAGCAAAACGAGTAGTGGTGTTAGTCCACCCGGTGTTTTTCCATTCACCCCAACCTTGATTTTCATAGGAGTCATTTGATGGTATGCCATGCCACTCTTCATTGTCAGCTGTAACACCCCAAATTTTCCCTCTTCTTTTTAGGCATCATCATCATACCATATACTTCATAAGCATATCATATTCTTGGCATCTTTGCATGGAAAGATGAGGCATAACATTCTCATGACCTAGCATTAGGCATATGATCATCTGTGGAGGGATTTGAAGCATTACAAGCTATAACAAGAGGCCCAGTGGATTTTCTCAAGTCCTATGAGGAGTCTACATTGCATTCAAAAGCTTAAGATTATTCACAAAAGCCCAGGAGGTTGGAGAATCATCAGAGAATTCAAGCTAGGGCAAAGCTCCTACACAATGATCCCAAATTAGGGTTTGAGTTTCAAGCATGAAAACTTTGTAACTTTGGCCATTTCATTTGGGCAAAGTCTTTCATGTATTAAGAAGATCCTAGGTATGAAATTTGGTGAGAAAACTCCTTGTGGAAGTCAGGTATTTCTTCAGTTGCTTGTAAATGAAGAAATTGGTCAACAGGGCATTCTAGAAGTCAACTGTGAAATTTCAAAGGGGCCAACCCTATTTTTCTAGTCAAGGGATGTTCTTATAACCTTAAAGGAGATTTGGAAAGATCAAAGATTAATAATCATGAGGTTTTTAGGTGTTTTGCATTTTTGGCATGTGATTGGTCATGAAATTTGCCATTTTTAGTAACCTTTTGCCCTAATTTTCAAGTGTACATAACTTGGTGAAAAAATCTTCAAATGAATTGCCACCAAACATGAAAGTTGTAGATTAAGGTCTCTCATTTTCAAAAAGTACAAGTACTTTTTCGTAGCCCTCATGGTTTGAGAGATATGCTCTTCGAAAATCTCTTGAATTCTAGGGCATGACATGAATTTCAAGCCTCCTCCAAATGCAAGATCTCATGTAACTTGTTTTCAAGTGGTTTGATGGACAAATTAAGATTATAGTGCTTCAAGGCAATGCATGAGAATATATTTTGCCCAAGGAAACAAACAAATTCGTGCATGGTATGTGGAATATTTCATATGTTGCAAATTTGCATAATCATTCACAATGCATGACTCAAGCATCCAAGGGCCAGGATTAAGCCACTTATGGATTGGTGAATCAAGCATGCTCAGTATGTGAGAGGAGAGAGGGAAGTGCACGAGGAAAGCATGCTATCACACAACTCTTGCTAATTTGCGATTTCATTCCATTCACACTGACCTCACGTGCATTTTTCTTCATTCTCTCAGCATTGAACATTGGCATGATATAAAAGAGAATTAGGGTTTCCATTTGCTGAGATTCACCACATTTCTCTCACTTGAAAGTTTTTGCTTATTCTGCAATTCTCTTCTAATCACTCTCTGCACTCACTCATTGTCAAAACCATTTGCATATTCTTCATCCTTGAGAGCTCAGGATCACAAATCCATACCTCATTCAAGCTAGTTCTCAGAATTCCATACTTTGCCATTTCAGTGCAAGCTGCTTCGGATTCCTAGATCCAGTTGTTTTCATGACTCTAATTGCATTTATTTTGCAATTATAGTGTATTAGGAGGAGATCTGCATCATCTGGAAGCTCATCTCAAGCTATTTTGACCTCAGCAAGTTTCAGGTAAGCTCAAAATCCATGGATCTGGAAATGATTTTGGTTGTGTGCTTTATGATCTACTCACTTTGCTGAATACTCTGATCTGTTTAGATTTGAAAATGCATGATTATTGAGTGAGATATGTGGATTTTCAGTTTGATGTTAAAAGATGTTTGTGTTCGATCCGTTTGATTCCTTAACCTATTGTGAAATATAAGCTCATTTTTGAATTCAGCATGCTTGAATTGCTTGATCTGGAAAGTTTGAATCATTTATGTTTTGTTTTGTTCTTGGTTTGAATTTTCCGGTGTCGGAGCCCTAGCTCCGGTCACCGGATTCTGGAATTGCTTGCCTGAGTTTGTTTGAAGAAGATGATTGTGTGACCCTTGGATTTGTGATCTGGACGGTTCCCATGGTGACAACACATTAAAAATGCGTGCTCCTTCTCACGTGTTTTCTATTTCAAGTTATAATCTGAATAATTCCTTTTGTTTCCCACCTCACCATAGTTAGTGTGTTCTCACTGTCCTGACCAATCCTTGTGCATACTTGGTTTAATGAATGACTTGATCTTGTGCGTCCATCTGATCCATTGGTTTGTTATTTTTTCTGAATTAACTGAATTTCCACAATATTTGCTGTGAACTGCGTTGAGCCTTTGGGCCTTACCATTGCTATTCGTCCCCCCCCCCCTTCGTGGAAGCCCAATGAAAATGAACTGGAATTGCTTGCTGAATACACCCCTGGCCTGTTTTCTTTTATTTTTATTTCTTTTTATTTTATTTTTATTTTCAGTTTGAATTTTAATTTTTAAAAATAGTAATAAGTTCACAAAAATTATAAAAAAATTCATGAGTCTTTCATTTAGTTTTCTCTAATTTTTGGTATTTTTATTTTTCATTTATTTTTAATTGTCACGTGGAAATTAATTGTTTCTCTTAATTAATTGATTTTATTTCACTTTGAAGCATGTTGACTTGTTCATTTTCTATCTTGATCATTATTTTGAATTTTTAAGTGATTTCGTTTTGCTATGGATTCATGATGAGATGTAGTTTATTGGTGATTTTTGTTCTGATTTTTTGAATTTTGTTTAATTGATTTTGGTCTCTAACTTGTGCATGAAGCTTTCTAACCCTAGTCCATGTTTGTATCCTCATTTGACTTGCTCAACTTCTGATTCTCATTCTCTCCTTTTGGCATGTTGATATGGTATAATTGAAGATCATTTGTGCAAGTTTGTGGAATTTTTGGATGCTTACTTGAATTGATTTGAATTTTGGTTCTTCACTTGTTCCTTTTTGCTTCTTTTGGATCTTATGTTCACTCTTTAAGGTAGAAGGGCACTTGTGCCAACTTCTTTAGCTTGTTTAGAGCCTTCTTAGGTTGTTGATACCCCTCTGGTCTTGATTTGTGGTTTGTGCCTTGAGAAAGTTTGTGTTTGGTTGTTCTTAAAGTTCTCCCACACTTATGCATGCTCACTTCACTTCCTTTGCTTCTTTCTTCTCATGATGTGAGTACTTAACTGTGCACTTATTCTCTTCATCTCATGTGATCCTTAGGCACTTTCTTAACATGTTAGGGTTCTGGTTTGGCACTTTGTGATGTTGCTTTGACTATTTTGATTTGTATTTTCTCATGTTCACTTGGTTTTGTCATGGTGATTCATAATGCTTCATTGTGAGTTGTATTTCTTTTCTCATTCTTGTGCTTTAAGTTTGCATTTGGCATTTGTGTTTATGACTTCACTTCTGGTTGTGTGACTTTGGTTTGACATTATGTTCATTTTATTGCATTTATGCTTGTGTCACTAACCATTTCAGGGGCTTTGGTAAGTGAGAGGTGTGGATCTGATTCCCACATCTCCAAATCGTATCTCTTCTCTTCTCCTTATTATTTTTCTAACCTTGTGTTTGTTGGGCTTAGGCCTTACTTCCTCCCTCTTCTATTCTTATTTCTTCTCTTTCTCTTCTTCTTTCTTTCTTCTTTAGGATAGTTAACCTCACTAAACCTAGGATTACCTTTGCATGATAACTTTAGGATTCATTAGTCCCCCATTATACTTTTACCTTTGTGATCCTTTTGTTTCTCTTCTCTTCTCATATCAAAACCCTAAAGAAGACACTTAATAAAGATTGAAGTGATATCTTGAGCAATAGCCTTATCCCATGAGACACTTGTAGTCTTACCATCTTGGGATAGTACAAGCTTATCTTGTGATGTACAAGTCTGATCAGGATATCATCTTCACCAAGAAAATCATAAAACACACTTCTTCATTGTAAATACAAAAACACTTAATAAGTTAATGAGTTAGTGAGCTTAAGCCCTAATTTCTGGATTCAAGTTTTGGGGATCTTCCCCTTACTTGAGTGTGCTTGTTCTATTATTCCATCTTGGAATGTAGTGACAAGTGCACATTCCATGGAAGAGAGCTTGAGTTCACTTCCTTGTGACACACTCATAAAAAGCTTCTAAAAAACACAAACAAACAATAAGCGTCTTTCCTTCGGGAATTCTCTTCTCATCTCCTTCGCTCCGTCCGCGAACTTGCTCCTACTTGTCATTTTGAAAGACGGTTACGCACTCGTCGTCCGAGCCTGCAACACCTGAGCATTGACATAGGCAGTTCAAGCCTTAAGACACAAGCAATTTTTTCCACCCCTAGTTAGGGGAACTACGGCGACTCTGATCCTCATTGTCCAGATGAGGTACGTAGGCAGCGGGGTAGGGCCTGTTCGAGCATAATCTTTATTTTCCCTACATTTTTCCCTTTTCATTTCCCTTTTCTTTTCTTTTATCCAGTTTCAGTTTTGCAGCAGCTTTCCTTTCTTCACCTTTTGAAACAGTTTCTTTGCAAGCGTGGATCCCGTCGGGTACGGCGGACGATCTGGGTGCTGTTGCACCCCAAAATTTTCCCTCCACAAGACAAAAAATTGTGTACTAAGAGGTTCACAAGGTTCACAAGGTTCACAATTAGTCAGAAAATTTGACAATACTCTCAGACAATGCATCCTCCTAAGCAATGCATCCTAAACTAGGGTTTTGACTTTCATCAGACTAAATGGACTTCCAACACTTCAAGTGAGCTTCATAACATCTTATATGTGTTCAAGAATCCCCATGACAAGTTTCAAGACTTTTCCCAAAGATTTGCTCAGTCAGATGATCAGATAGGTCAAAATCAGTCAAAGTAGTTAAAAAGTCAAACTGAGGTCAACTGTGGTCAAACCAAAGTCAAACTTCATGGTTTTTTGCCAACATCAAGTATATGAAGTAAAATTCATCATTTTATCAAGGGTTGATCATGATTCATCAAGGAGATTTCATATCATCAAGAATCAGGAGTTTCTAAATTAGGGTTTCCTTAGGAAAAGTCAACTGAACTTTGACCAGCCATAACTTTCACATGCTTCATCAAATTTTTTCCATCCAAAGCTCATTTTGAAGGAAATTGAATTCTATACAACTTTGTGTCTCACAAGCCAAGCCCAAAAATGCTTCATTTGGAAGGTATGAGCTAAGACATTATAGGTCCTTTTAAAAGTCAACAAAAAGTCAACAACTTCAAAAGAGCATAACTTGAGAATGGTAAAAGATATGGACATGAGACCAAAGATGTTGGTTAGAGGACTCTTTAAGCTTTCCAAAATGTCCAAGAACACCCTCATAGCTTTAAAATTGAAGGATTTGTGCCCTTGTAAAGTTGGGAAATTTTTGGGAAGTTTATGAAGCAAATAAGGCCTTAAATCAAATTTTGCTAAATGAGCCCACCAAATTGCCATCCCATCTTTACAAAAACACCAAGCACGACCCAACCCACCTATTTTCTGATTTTTTATTTTTTATTTCATATTTTTTTGAATTTTATTCATTAAAATACAATTTAAATTGAAATAAAATATAAAATCATATATTTGGAAAAGGATTTTGCTTCTAGAAAGTCATAAATATTATTTGGATCAGATTGATACACAAGTTATGAGGATTGTCCCAAAATAGCAATGTTAGATCAAATAAAAATCAAGTTTTATGACATATCTTTTTCAATCTTCAAACATCAAAAAAATCCAAAGAGTGATAGCATTTTTTTGACCCAATTCAATCAATATATATACATAAGCACATTGCCAATGAGAGGGGACGATTTTGCAGCCTCTAATATCACTTTCCAACTTCACAAAAACTCATCCAAATCCAATTTTCGGGTTTCTCATTACAAGGAGTTCTAAGGTATTTTAAAGTCACAAAGAGGTTCCCTGGACATCCCTGAGTCGAAGCCAATCTTCTATTTCATCAAAATCATGACATATCATGCTAACCGAATGAATTTTTCTTCATTTTTTTTGATTTATCGTTTTCATATGTTTGCTTGTTAAAACTTGAAACTAATCATCAATTCTTGTTTGTTTTGAAGCATAGAAGAAATCTGTATGGTTTGTTTTAAGTTTCATGGCCGCAACTGTATTTCACCATAGCTAGGGTTTCAGAATCCGTTTTAGGGATTTACGATTTAAGCCATATAAATGATGTTAATTGACAAAATTAAATCGTATAAGACCTGGGTAAGCTATTGAAACAATCAATTTGGACAAATTTTACATGTTTTACAGGTTGGCAAGGACATAGGATTTCCTGCGAATAAACTCGTAGCAAAACGCCCATGAAATTTCGCAGGAAATTTCACAGGGCTGGAGGTAGGAGACGATGGCTTTTGGCGCCATCTGGAATTTCAAAAATCTGTTTTAATATTTTTAGAATTTCGTTTCGTTATAATTTCAATTAATGATGTTTGGCTTGGTGGTTGTGATGCGCGCTGGTAACGCTTGAAACCTGGGTTCGATTCCCAGGTTTTTTCCTTTTGATCAATTGTTTTTTTCATATTTTGTAGATTCTTAATATATAGTGTTGGGCTTATTCCTTCACCCAGAAGCCATGCGCAGCCTAGTGGTGGGTCTTATTACTGGTAACAGGGAGGTCCTGGGTTCAAATCCAGGCTTCCCCTTTCTTTTTTAAACCTAGTTATTTTCTTTCTATTTTCTTTTTCTTTTCTTATTCTTTAAAATTTAATTAATTATTAATAATAATAAGATAAATTATATATATATATATATATATATATATATATATATATATATATATATATATATTAGATTGATATTTTATTTATATGTTCATATTATTAATATTATATATATATATTGTAAATAAATTAGTTATTTATAAATATTTATATGTTCTAAAAAATTCTAAAAATTGTTTTCTAAAACTATTTTTTTTATTATTTAAATTAAAATATGTATATATTTATTTAATGATTAAATTAGTATTATGTATTAAATTAAAAATCCTAATATTTTTGTATCTAAAAACCCTAATTATTTTTAAACCCTAATTTATTTTTTCTAAACAATTAAAAACCCTAACTTTATTTTATGAGTTTAATTTCTTATTTTTATATGCTTACTTAATTATAATTAACAAATATTTTTTATGTATATATAATTAAATTATTAGAACTATTAATCATATTCATTAGTGTAATTATGGTTATTTATTTCTTTTTTCTTAAAATTCTTAAAAATAATTATTTGTTTAAATTGGAACTTTTAATTTTTTTTCTTATATTATATTATTATACTAACTTCTCTTATATTTATTTTGTTTATTATTACTAACCTATTTATTTATTTATTATATGCTTATTTATTTAAGTTATTTTATTATTATAATGTAATTGTACACATTATGTAATAGTTGTAGAATTTCTTATTATTTATTTTTAATTGCCATGGTTAGTAAAATAGGGAGTGTAAACATGTTTGTATTTAAAATTGAATTTAGATCACTAATTTGTAAGATAAATACTTGAATTTGTACACGCACACACGTAAGTCGATCTTGGATCGCCATCTCACATTCTTAAGGATACCTCTCATGTTGCCTAAAGGAAAAGGTCAAGTAAGGTGTATAAAGCAAAGTCCCTTCATTTATTTATATCATATAGTCCCTTAAAAGATAATAAGATCAAGTCCCTTCATGGTTGCCTTCGTAAATGATCTTGTCCTTTTCGAATAAAGATGATAAGTCCCTTCGAATTGCTAAATACACCTTATAGTTGCCTAATCACAGTTGTCCCTTCATTTGTCCCTCACACATCCAAGGTAATGACTACCTATTCCTTAATAATAGGGATAGTCTTACCACTTAAAGGATATTTAAGAACAGAAAAGATTTAACTTAGGGTAGGTTCCTCTTATGTACTTGCTCACCTTTTCAAACATTTCAAAAACACTTCACATTTTTCAAGCAATTTTCAAAACAAGGGCTTTATATATATCCGTACATGGATCATTATAAAGGACTTAAGAAAATTTCTAAACACACAGTACACTTCTCAAAACATTTTAAAGTGAGCTAAGTAACTAAGAGCCCATGGATAACCATGGATGTAAAGGGTGCTAACACCTTCCCTTTACATAACCTACCCCCCGAACCCAAAAAATCTTTTAAGGTCTTTCCTGTTCTTTTATGCCCTTTCCTTTGGATAAAATAAAAGTCGGTGGCGACTCTTGTTATCCGTAACATTTAAACTAAAGTCAGTTCTCCCACCGTGTTACAGAATTGGCGACTCTGCTAGGGACTTAATAAAAGAGGGGTACCCTTAGGAATTAGATCACTTTAAACTTGTTTGCTTTGTTTGCTTTACTTTACTTGTTGGGTGCTCTTATGTGTGAAAGATCCTAACCCGGATCTAGTGTACCTTAGGTAAATGGCAATAGACCAAGGAAACTGTACGGCGTATACCGATATGGTTGATCTGGTGGCCATAGTTAGTGTGACTTCTTGGTTGGTGCTTATGTTCCTTAAGTCAAGTTGAGGATAATATGAGGCTGCCATATGTTGTCAATACACTAACTAACTTTTAGAACCCTAGTTATCCTATCTTGGCCTTTAGAAAGTAGTGAGGTAGCCGGCTTTGGTGAAGACTAAAGTTGGTTGATACTCGATGCACGCTCATTGAGATCCTAAACTTGGAGGATTTTGGTTGGCAAGTAAGTTGCCTACTGAACAACCACCCTTGGGAAGGATCGATGATATTGAGATCCCTTAGAACCTGGTTACTTTATAGGACAGGATGAACCAACTAAACTTCAGGGGAGGGTACTTACCTTTAAACCTCATGCAAGCCTTCAAACCTAAGGGTTATTGTGTGACTTGTTTGTGTGTGCCACATGTTTGTGATTGAGCATAACATCATAACATCATCATGCATCATAAGCATAGCATTTTCACTAACCATTTCAAGGACCAAAAGATTTATCTTTATTCTTTGTTGCAGGTCATGGCTTCTGCTCGTAGGAATACTATCCGGATCAACTTTGTAGGGATACCTCCTAAGCTTAAGGAATTGGTCTCTCAAGTTTCTGAAAACTCCAAATTCATCAAGAGGCATGGTCACCTATTGGATCTAGTCACCTCAGGGTTCAATGAAGACATGATGAGTGTCCTGTTTCAGTTCTTTGATCCTAAGCATCATTGCTTCACATTCCCCGACTATCAGCTGGTGCCTACAATGGAAGAGTTCTCCAAGCTTCTAGGTACACCTATTCTTGATCAGAAACCCTTCACATGCTTAGAAAAAGAGCCTAAACCTGAAGTCATTGCTGCAGCTCTACATCTAAAGAAATCAGACATTGTCCTAGAAACAAGGAGTGGAGTTAAGGGTATTCTTGATAAGGTGTTGATAGAGAAAGCTCGAGTGTTCCTGAAGGCTATGAGTTATGATGCTTTTGAGGAGATCTTAGCCCTATTGATTTATGGCTTAGTATTGTTCCCCAATCCAGACCAGTTCATAGACGTACACGCCATCAACATATTTCTAACTCATAATCCAGTGCCTACATTACTTGGAGACATCTTACACTCTCTTCATACCCGTACTACAAAGGCACGAGGAACTCTGATGTGTTGTATACCTCTATTGTCTAGGTGGTTTATTTCTCACCTTCCTCGATCAATGATGAAGAATGAACAAGGGTTCAGGTGGTCCAAGAGGATTATGTCACTCTCTCATTCAGATATTCATTGGTGCTCTCGATCTATGGAGAATGTTACTATCATTGACCGTTGTGGGGAGTTTCCTAATGTGCCACTCCTTGGCATAAGAGGGGGCATTACTTACAACCCTTCCTTAGCTTTACGTCAGTTTGGTTATGCTCGGAGTGATGGTCCTCATGACATGTTGATTCAGGGTATTGTGTTCGACTACGACAACGATCTGCAAGGTTATCATCAAAGGTTTATACAAGCATGGGGTAAAGTGAACAAGGTTGACAGCAAGGCTCTGGAGCCCAAGTACACCATTCCTATGGAATCTTATCTTAGAGGGGTACGATCTCGTGCTCAGACTCTTATGATGCCATATCCTGCCATCCTGCCAGTTACTATGGAACCTGTTGCTGAAGGAGATACTTCTTATACCATCCTTCACCCAGACATGCCCACAGACATGGAAGAGCTACAAAGGTCCTGGATCCAGTTGAGGGAGCAAAGGGATACTTTTGAGACTCATTACAAAGCAAGTCAAGAAAGAATCCTGGAGCTAACAAAGCAACTTCACGAGGAGCGGAATCTCAACTCATACCTCAACACAAAGAGGAACCGTCCATGGGAGACTTAAAACCCCATCTTTTGTATTCATTGCATTTTTATTGTACGCCCAAGGGGCAAACAAATTTATTACTAATAAAAGTTTACTCTTTGGTTGTTTAAATAAATTTAAATCTTGCGGTCCTTGAAAACATTGCATACGCATTTACATACCATATCATTGCATCACAGGTTTCTTATGAACAAGTATCTTATCTTCTCGTTGTTTATTTCAGCAGAAATGGCTCTTGAACATACTATCAAAGATCTCCAGGCTCAGAATGCACAATTCCAAGAGTTGATTCTGAACTTGTCCAAGGGACAAGATGAGTTGAAAACACTGCTGGCTAAAAAGAAGAATCCCGTGGACAACAAGGATGATCATCTGAAACAACTACAAGCTGAGATGACAGAAATGAGGATCCAAATGAATGACCAGGTGGCTCTTATTCAAAATTTAGCTCAGGGACAAGAAGAGTTAAGAACCTTTGTCCATAAATTTCAAAGTAATGGAGCCAAGAATCTAATCGTTAGTCAACCTCCGTTGAAACAAGCTGACTTGGCTGAAAGGAAAGTAAGGATAAGAGAAGGAAAGAGACAGGCTACTACTGATCATCCTTCAATAGAAGAAAGAAGGCCTGGTAAGGTTAATCTGTTGCACCCCAAAATTTGCCCTCACAATACAAGACTTTGTGTTCTAAGAAGGTTCACAAGTTCCACAATGCTTTCATAACCTTTCATGAGGTTCATGAAGTCTACAAGTCACTTCATGAGGTCCACAAGGTTCACAAGGTTCACCATACCTCCCATGAGGTTCACAAGACATTTTATGATGATTCACAAGGTTCACAAGGTTCACAATTGGCCATAAGAGTTGACAATTCCCTCAGACAATGCACCTCCTAAGCAGTGGATCCAAAACTAGGGTTTTGACTTTAATCAGGCTAAATGGACTTCCAAGACTTCAAGTGAGCTTCATAACATTTTATATGTGTGTAAGAACCCCCATGACAAGTTTCAAGACTTTTCTCAAAAGTTTGCTCAGTCAGATGATCAGATAAGTCAAAATCAGTCAATGCAGTTAAAAAGTCAAACTGAGGTCAACTGTGGTCAAACCAAAGTCAAACTTCATGATTTTTTGCCAACATCAAGTATATGAAGTAAAATTCATCATTTGATCAAGGGTTGATCATGATTCATCAAGGAGAGTCCAGATCATCAAGAATCAGGAGTTTCTAAATTAGGGTTTTCATAGGAAAAGTCAACTGAACTTTGACCAGCCATAACTTTCACATACTTCATCACCAAGTCTCCACTCAAAGCTCATTTTGAAGGAAATTGAATTCTCTACAACTTTGATCTTTCAAGTCAAGCCCAAAAATGCTTCATTTGGAAGATATGAGCTAAGACATTATAGGTCATTTCAAAAGTCAACAAAAAGTCAACAACTTCAAAAGAGCATAACTTGAGATTGGTAAATGATATGGACATGAAACCAATGGGGTTGTTTAGAGGACTCTTCAAGCTTTCCAAAATGTCCAAGAACACCCTCATACCTTTAAAATTGAGGGAGATATGCCCTTGCAAAGTTGAGAAATTTTGTGATGGTTTATGATGAAAATGGAGGTCTAGAACCAATTCTTTCCAAATGGGCTGGCCAAATTGTGATCCAATCCATACACTATCATCATGCACGACCCAAATGACTAAAATTCAGAATTTTTATTATTTTATTTTTATTTATTTTGATTTAATACATAAAAAATCATTTTAAATAAATATAAAATATGAAAATACAATATTTGATGAAGATTGAGCTTCTAGAATCTCATCAATACTGATTTGAATTGAAAGGGAAGGAAATCATGAGATTTGTACAAAAATAGCAAGCCTTCATGAACAAATATTTGAATTTTAAACCATGATCTTTTTCAATCTTCAATATCAAATTCTCCATGCAACCATTCAATTTTTCTGACCTAAATGATCCTCATATAAGTACTGATCATAACCCTAGCACTCATACACGAATTGGCTGCCTCAAAGTGTAAGTTTCAAACCTCAAAAAATCCTCCAAAAACTCATATTCGGATTCTTCAATCCAGGGCACTAGAAGGTAAAATAAGAACATGGAGAGCTTCACTGGACATCACTGATCATAAACCATCAATCATATGCATCAATACCATCTCATATTGCTCTACCCGAATCAAACTTTGTCTTGAATTTCAATTTTTCGAATCCATTAATATATGCATTATGAATTGTTTTTGATGACTGATATGTGTTTGTCTTGATGCCTAGAACGATTTTGGACCAATGGATTGAAGCTTCCATGCCTAAAATAGATTCGGCCATAGTTAGGGTTTTGACCTTCAAAATGGGGTCTTGTGATTCACTAAACCTAAATGAATTCTAAGAACATAGGAATGTTCTATGAATCACAAGGATCATAAAACATTAACTAATTTAATGAATCGATGTTGTTTCGTGAGTGTTTGGATTTCGCAGGTTTGAACAATGAAGAACATGTAGCAAAATTCGCAGGAAAACTCGTGGCTAAATTCGTAGGTAAAAACGCAGGTACAAGGAAGAAGAAGACCTCCTCCCGCGCGTTTGAGAATTCAAATATTAATGAAAATATTTTATGTATTATTGTTGGTTTGTTTGTCACACGCGCGCTTGTGTCTCAGTGGTAAGGCTGGTAGGTATGTTGGGTGATGGCATGAGTTCGAATCTGGCTTGTACCACTATTTTTTTTCTATTTTTCAGGATAACAAGGAGATTTAATATATTATGTTGTGTTATCACCATATTACCAGAAGGGCTCTCCCAGCCAGGCGGTCAAGCATGCGTATGTACATTCATGAGGTCCTGGGTTCAACACCACCCCAGGCCTTTTGTTTTCTTTATATTTTTCCTGATTTTTCCAGATAAGAAACAAAACCAAATGGAGTTTATTCCTCTTGCATCAACCAACGCATGGCACAGTGGTAGGGCATGGAAATTGGGAACAAAGCCTCCTGGGTTCAAATCCCAGCCAGGTTTGTTTTGTCATTTATTTTTTTATTTTTGTTTTGTCTAATTATATTTAATTGATTTAATTTATTAATAATTATATATATCATAAAAAAATAATTCTATAAAATATATATTCAGTGTTTTATACTCAGAAATTATTTTGTAGTTCAAAAATTATTTTCTTTATCATATGTAAATATAATATATGCATGTTAAAATAATTTTGTATAATTAAATTAAGAACTCTAAAAATATTTTTCTAAAGCAAAACCCTAACTTTGTGAAAACCTAGTTTTATTTTCTAAACAATTTTTACTTTCTAGTTCTTTATATAATTATAATGTATATATTTATTTAATGTTAATCTTGTAAATATAATCTATTATTAATAATATGTAAATATATTTTATAATCCAAATTATTTTCTTTTAATATATGTATAGAAACAATTAAACTTATAATAATTTAATTTTTTATAATTATAAATAATTTGATAATTAGTAC
This sequence comes from Lathyrus aphaca, assembly GCA_963966055.1. NCBI lineage: Eukaryota > Viridiplantae > Streptophyta > Magnoliopsida > Fabales > Fabaceae > Lathyrus > Lathyrus aphaca. The sequence goes on from OZ014519.1 coordinate 219,564,684, forward strand.
ATAAATTAAAATGCTATAATTATTTAGTTGTTCATATTAAAACTTTTGTTTATTATTTTAATGTTCTTATAATATTTTTGTTAATTCAATTTATTTTGATTTCTATTATTATTATTAACCATATTATTACTAACTTTTGCTTATTATAATTTTACTAACCTTTTATTTAATTTTTTATTATTAACCCTTATTATTGCTTATTTATTTATTTTTCATCTATTATTTATATTTTTGCTTATTATTTATATTTTGCTTTTATATTTATATTTTTGCTATTTATTATTTTATAATTATTTTGTAATTGCTCCTTGGTGTAAAGTTTGTAAATATTTAATTATTTAATTTGCTTGCTATGGTTAGTAATTTAGGGAGTGCAAATGTGCCTTCATAAACAGATGTCCCTCACATGTCCCTTACATCCAAGGTAATGACTACCTACTCCTTAATAGTAGGGATAGTCTTACCAATTAAAGGATAAAAGAACAAGAAAGACTTAAAATTTAGGGTAGGTTCCTCTTATGTACTTGCTCACTTCATTCAAAACTTTTCAAATTTCCCACAATTTCAAACAAATTTTCAAAAACAAGTTTTTACGCATCCGTACATGGATCATTATTAACTATTATGAAAATTTTTCTATTCACACACTACACTTTCAAAAACAATTCAAAAGTGAGCTAAGTAACTAAGAGCCCATGGATAACCATGGATGTAAAGGGTGCTAACACCTTCCCTTTACATAACCTACCCCCCGGACCCAAAAATCTTTTAAAAGGTCTTTCCTGTTCTTTTATGCCTTTCCTTTGGATAAAATAAAAGTCGGTGGCGACTCTTGCTATCCGCAACATAACTAAAGTCAGTTCTCCCACCGTGTTACAGAACTGGCGACTCTGCTGGGGACTAATATAAAAGAGGGGTACCCTTAGGAATTAGATCACTTTAAAATTGTTTGCCTTGTTTGCTTTATACTTATCTGTTGGGTGCTCTTATGTGTGAAAGATCCTAACCCGGATCTAATGTACCTTAGGTAAATGGCAATAGACCAAGGAAACTGTACGGCGTATACCGATATGGTTGATCTGGTGGCCATAGTTAGTGTGACTTCTTGGTTGGTGCTTATGTTCCTTAAGTCAAGTTAAGGATAATATGAGGCTGCCATATGTTGTCAATGCACTAACTAACTTTTAGAACCCTAGTTAACTCATCTTGGCCTTTAGAAAGTAGTGAGGTAACCGGCTTTGGTGCAGACTGAAGTTGGTTGACACTCGATACTACACTCATTGAGATCCTAAACTTGGAGGGTTTTGGTTGGCAAGTAAGTTGCCTTCTGATCAATCACCCTTGTGAAGGATCAATGATATTGAGATCCCTTAGAACCTGGTTACTTTTGTAGGACAGGATGAACCAACTAAACTTCAGGGGAGGGTACTTACCTTTAAACCTCATGCAAGCCTTTAAACCTAGGGCTATTGTGTGACTTGTTTGTGTGTGCCACATGTTTGTGATTGAGCATAACATCATGACATCATCATGCATCATAAGCATATCATTTTCCCTAACCATTTCAAGGACCAAGGGATTTATCTTTGTTCTTTGTTGCAGGTCATGGCTTCCGCTCGTAGAAACACTATCAGGATCAAATTTGTGAGCATACCTCCTAAGCTTAAAGAGTTGGTTTCTCAAGTGTCTGATCAGTCCCGTTTCAACAAGAGACATGGTCACCTATTGGATCTAGTCACTTCAGGGTTCAATGAAGACATGATGAGTGTCCTGTTTCAGTTCTTTGACCCTAAGCACCATTGCTTTACATTCCCTGATTATCAGCTGGTTCCAACCATGGAAGAGTTCTCTAAACTTCTGGGTATACCTGTTCTTGATCAAAGACCCTTCACAGGTTTGGAGAAGGAGCTTAAACCAGAGGTTATTGCTGCAGCTCTACATCTGAAGAAGTCTGACATTGTTCTAGAAACGAGAAGCGGAGTTAAGGGTATTCTTGCCAAGGTATTAATGGATAAAGCTCAAATGTTCTTGAAGGCCATGAGCTATGATGCTTTTGAGGAGATCTTAGCCTTGCTGATATATGGCTTAGTGTTGTTCCCCAATCCAGATCAGTTCATAGATGTTCATGCCATCAACATATTCCTGAGTCACAATCTAGTGCCTACATTGCTTGGAGACATCCTACGTTCTCTTCATACCCGTACTACAAGGGCAAGAGGAACTTTGATGTGCTGCATACCTCTACTTTCTAGGTAGTTTATTTCTCACCTTCCTCGCTCAGTAATGAAGAATGAGCAAGGGTTCAGATGGTCCAAGAGGATCATGTCACTTTCTCACTCAGATATTCATTGGTGCTCCAGATCTATGGAGAATGTCACTATCATTGACCGTTGTGGGGAGTTTCCTAATGTGCCACTTCTAGGCATAAGAGGAGGCATCACCTACAACCCCTCTCTAGCTTTACGACAGTTTGGTTACGCTCGAAGTGATGGTCCACATGACATGTTGATTCAGGGCATTGTGTTTGATTACGACAATGATCTTCAAGGTTACCGTCAGAGGTTCATACGAGCTTGGGGAAAGGTAAACAGGGTTGACAGCAAGACACTGGAGCCTAAATACACTATCCCTATGGAGGCTTATCTCAGATGGGTGCGATCTCGTGCTCAGACTCTCATGATGCCATATCCTGCCGTCCTACCAGTTACCATGGAACCTGTTGCTGAAGGAGACACAGCTTATACCATCCTTCACCCAGACATGCCTACTGATATGGAAGACTTGCAGAGATCATGGATCCAACTGAAGGAGCAAAGGGATACTTTCGAGGCTCATTATAAAGCAAGCCAAGCAAGAATCCTAGAATTAACAAAGCAACTTCATGAGGAACGGAACCTCAACTCATACCTCAACACAAAGAGGAAACGTCCATGGGAGACTTAAAACCCCATCTTTTGTACTTATTTCATTTCATTTTTTGTAAGCCTAAAAGGCAAAACAAGTTATTACTAATAAAAGTTTACCTTCTTGTTTGTCTAAGCAAATTTAAATTCTGCGGTCTTTGAAAACATTGCATACGCATTAAAACATCATATCATTGCATCACATGTTTATTTGTGCACAGGTTTCTCATCTTCTCGCTGTTTATTTCATCAATGGCTCTTGAACAATCAGTTAAGGATCTTCAGGCACAAAATGCACAGTTCCAAGAGCTGATCCTGAACCTATCCAAGGGGCAGGATGAATTGAAGACACTGCTGGCCAAGAAGACTAAGAAGACTAGAAGGTCAGGTGGCCCGCTCAACATGGGAAGAAGGTTCAAAGGGCCTGTCAAGACCAAAGAGCAGGTTGAAGACTATGAATCTGAGGAATCTGAGAAAGAGGGAGGTAGTCTCCACAACACTATGGGGGACTCTGATTCTGAGGCTAATTACTACCATGCGCCTAATGAAGACAAATTCAAGATGCTGGTGGATAGGATGAATGCCATGGAGTTGCAGAAATCATCTGGACTGGATTTTGAGGATTTGAGTCTGATATCTGGGGTGGTTATACCCATTGGTTTCAAGGTTCCTACCTTTGTAGTTTATGACGGGGTCTCTTGTCCCAAGCTGCATTTGAGGTCTTATGTTAGAAGGATCCAACCTTACACTGCTGACAAGAAGTTGTGGATCCACTTTTTTCAAGAGAGCTTATCTGGAGCTCAGTTGGAGTGGTATTATCAGTTGGAGAGTGTCAACATCAGAGACTGGAATGATCTTGCTGAAGCTTTCTATAAGCAGTATCAATACAACGCTGACTTAGCCCCCACTCGCATGCAGCTTCAGAGCATGTCTATGGGTGCCAAAGAAAGTTTTAAAGAGTATGCTCAGAAATGGAGAGACTTAGCTGGAAGAGTTCAACCCCCTTTGACTGATAGGGAATTGGTTGATATGTTCATGTGTACGCTGAATGGTCCGTTTTACAGTCATCTCATTGGAAGCTCATCATCTGGCTTCACTGAGTTGATCATGACGGGAGAGCGAGTAGAGAATGGTATAAAGAATGGTAAGATCCAAGTGGGTACTTCCTCATCAGGTGCTGCAAAGAAGCCACCCACTGGGAAGAAGGAATCCAACGCTGTTTATGGTTAGCCTGATCGTAGCAGAAGGCATCAGTCTGTTAGTGCAGTTCATATCTCAAATCCAACTCCTGCAACAACAGAGCAGCCTCAGGGCAACCAACAGAGGGCTAGAAGGCAGTTCACAAAGATCAACATGTCACTGGCTCAGGCATTGCAACATTTGTTGAAAGCTGAACTCATTACTTTGAAGGAGGCTCCTCAGAATCCTAATGTTACCTCACCCAGGAACAATCCCAATGCACGGTGTGCATATCATTCAAACTGTCAGGGTCATGATACTAATAACTGCTGGGTCTTGAAGAACAAAATTCAAGATATGATCGAGGCTGGAGAGATTGAGTTTGACCCACCAGGTACTCCAAATGTGATTACTGCTCCAATGCCAAATCATGAGAAGACTGTCAATGCCATTGATGAAGATCTACATGTCTATTCAGTTATGGAGTTGACCACACCATTGTCTGTTATCAAAAAGAGGTTAGTACAGGCTGGGATCTTTCCAGGTTGTCGTAAAGATTGTTTGTATTGTACCTATAAGCCAGATAGTTGCTTCATATTGAGAGATGGAATTCAACGTCTCATGGATAAGTATACTATAGTGTTTGAGAAGACTCCGTCGTCTGTAGAAAGTATGGTGGATCACCTGACCCAGGGTAGGAAGATTGAAGAGGTTGATATGGTTGACAAAGTACCGATAAGAATCACTTCAAGGAGACCTATTAAAATCACTCATCAGGGTCCAATCAAGATTACTGCTGAAGGTCCTGTGAAAGTTGTTGCTGAAGCCAGAGTGGCTCCTCTGATCATTACTACTCCTGGTCCTATTCCTTATACATCTGATAAAGCTGTGCCTTGGCACTATGGGTCCGATGTTTACATCCATGGTATTAAGCAGGAGCCTTTACCTGATGTGCCTGCTGACATTGATAATATTGCTGGATCTAGCAAGATCACACGTAGTGGAAGAGTCTTCTCTCCTCCAGTTGCTTCTAAGAATGCAGTTACTCCTGCTGCTACTTCCACCACTGATGCCCGGGGCAAAGGTCCCGTTATTGAGCCTGTATCTACTGATGTGCCAGCTGCTGATGATCTCTCTAAGCAGATGGAAAAAGTATTGAAAATCATTCGCAAGAGTGATTATGACATTGTTGACCAATTGGGGCATACTCCCTCAAAGATTTCTATGTTGTCCTTGTTGCTGTGTTCTGAGGCTCATGCCAAGTCCTTGATCAAGTTTCTGAAGACTGCTCATGTACCCAATGCTATTTCTGTTGACCAATTTGAGAATTGTGTTGCCCACCTGACCTATGACAATGGGTTAGGATTTTCTGATGCTGATTTGACCCCTGCCAAGAGGGATCATAATAGGTCCTTGCATATTTCAATTGAATGCAAGGGCACTACCCTGTCACATGTGCTGATAGACAATGGTTCCTCTCTGAATGTATTGCCCAAGGAAGTTCTGAATAAGCTGAGTCCTGAAGATGTTGTGCTGAAGCCCAGTAATATTGTGGTAAAGGCTTTTGATGGTTCTAGAAGAGTGGTACATGGGGAAATTGATCTTCCAATCAAAGTTGGATCTCAGGTTTTTACTGCTACATTTTATGTGATGGATATCCGTCCTTCTTACTCTTGTCTGCTTGGTCGTCCCTGGATCCATGGGGCAGGTGCTGTAACCTCTACATTACACCAAAAGTTGAGATATCCAGTGGATGGAAAGGTTGTTACTGTCTATGGAGAAGAAGAATACTTTGTCAGCCATGTAAACACTTTCAAGTATCTGGAAATGGAAGGTGAATACATTGAAACTCCGTGTCAGACATTTGAAGTGGTTCCCTGGGTTGTTAATGATTATGTAGCTCCTCCTGTTGCGAAGAAAGTTCCTGTGGCCACCAGAAAACCTCCAACAATGGCAATGGCCTCCCTCAATGATGCTAGAGCTGTGGTGGATGAAGGTGGTTGTACTATTTGGGGTCAGCTTCCTGATATTCCGTACAAGTCTGACAAGTTTGGTTTGGGTTTCACTGCAGAGTCCCAGAAAGCTGTTCGTCGTGCTCGTGCTGTTCGTATCACCAATCAAGGGATTATGAAGAATCAGATCAATGCTGTGGGAGACTATGATGAAGACTACAATCTGGATGCTTGGATTTTTCCTACTGTGGGTGCTGGACTCAATAATTGGAAAGCCGAAGATGTTATCCCTATCTCCTTTAGTCAGGAGTAAATACTATTACTGTGTGGTTGCTTTTTAAGTTTGTAATTTCTTGAACAATAAAAATTTCAAGCCATGTGCCTTACCCGGGGCACAATGGTGTGCTTGTTACGGGTTGTCATTTCATTTGCATACTTCATTCAATAAAATCAGTGGACGTTTCGTTTTCGTAAATATTGTGTTCCTTGTCTTTCTTTTCTTTTATTTTTGTTTTATCAGCTATGTGTTCTTACACACACCCACATCACTAAAATGCAGATCCTCATCCACTCTGGATCCTGTTAATAACAGTTCTACTATTGCCAATTATAATTTCGAGAATCCGATCTATCAAACTGAAGACGGAAATGAGGACGATTGTGAAATACCTGTAGAGCTTGCTAGGTTGTTACAACAAGAAGAGAAAGCTATACAGCCACATGAAGAGCCAGTCGAAGTTGTGAATTTGGGAACTGAAGAAAACAGGAAAGAGGTCAAGATAGGGGCTGATTTAGAGGACAGTGTCAAGAGCAGATTGATTCAGATGTTACGTGACTATGTGGAGATCTTTGCTTGGTCTTATGAAGATATGCCAGGGTTGGATACAGACATTGTGGTTCACCGTTTACCAGTGAAAGAAGATTGTCGTCCAAAGAAGCAGAAGGTTCGTCGTATGCGTCCTGAAATGTCAGAAAAGATCAAAGCAGAGGTAATGAAACAGTTCAATGCAGGGTTCTTAGCAGTAACTTCTTATCCTCAATGGGTTGCAAATGTGGTACCAGTTCCTAAGAAAGATGGTAAGGTACGTATGTGTGTAGACTACAGAGATTTGAACAAAGCTAGCCCCAAAGATGACTTTCCACTTCCTCATATTGATATTCTAGTAGACAACACTGCTCAGCATAAGGTATTCTCTTTTATGGATGGTTTCTCTGGTTACAATCAAATCAAGATGGCTCCCGAAGACATGGAGAAGACAACATTTGTGACACAGTGGGGCACCTTTTGCTATAAGGTAATGCCATTTGGTTTGAAGAATGCAGGGGCAACATATCAGCGTGCTATGGTGGCTTTGTTTCATGACATGATTCATCATGAGATAGAGGTATATGTGGATGATATGATAGCCAGGTCTCAGAATGAAGAGCAACATCTTGATCATTTGCATAAATTGTTTGAGAGGTTGAAGAAATACAAGTTGAGATTGAACCCAAACAAGTGCACTTTTGGAGTTAGATCCGGTAAACTCCTGGGTTTTATTGTCAGTGGAAAAGGTATTGAAGTGGATCCTGCAAAAGTGAAAGCTATACGAGAGATGCCAGCTCCCCGTACTGAGAAGGAGGTTAGAGGTTTCTTGGGACGATTGAACTACATTGCAAGATTTATTTCCCAATTAACTGCCATCTGTGAGCCAATCTTCAAGTTGTTGAAGAAGGATCAGGTGATGGAATGGAATGATGAGTGCCAGACTGCCTTTGATGAAATCAAAAGATATCTGCTGGAACCACCAATTTTGATGCCACCAGTTGATGGAAGACCCTTGATTATGTACTTAACAGTGTTAGACAACTCAATGGGGTGTGTATTGGGGCAACATGACGAGTCTGGTCGAAAAGAGCAGGCAATATACTACCTTAGCAAAAAGTTTACCGACTGTGAAACAAGATACTCACTGCTCGAGAAAACTTGCTGCGCTTTGGCATGGGCTGCTCGCCGACTAAGACAGTATATGTTGACCCATACTACCTTGTTGATTTCAAAGATGGATCCAATCAAGTACATATTTGAGAAACCTGCTCTCTCCGGAAGAATTGCAAGATGGCAAATGATCTTGACAGAATATGACATACAATACACTACTTAGAAGGCCATCAAAGGAAGTGTTGTTGCTGATCATTTGGCTCATCAAGCAGTGGATGATTATCAGTCAATGAGTTTTGAGTTTCCTGATGAAGACATTATGATTATTACCAAAGAACCTGGACAATATGACGGACCTGAACAAGGATCCCGATGGACTATGGTTTTTGATGGTGCTTCCAATGCACTTGGTAATGGTGTTGGTGTAGTGATCAGTTCCCCTGAAGGTTGCCATACCCCGATTACTGCCAGACTTTGTTTCTATTGTACCAATAACATGGCTGAGTATGAGGCATGTATCCTGGGTATTAAAGCTGCTATTGATATGAAGATTCAGTTCCTTGATGTGTATGGAGATTCAGCCCTGGTAGTAAGTCAGATTAAAGGAGATTGGGATACCAAGCATGATAATCTCATTCCTTACAGAGAGCATGTGTTGTCTTTGATCCCACATTTCAAAGAGATCACCTTTGGACATATTCCACGGAGAGAGAATCAGTTGGCAGATGCATTAGCCACCATGGCATCCATGTTTGAGATCAGTTGGGATGATGAAGCTCCCAAGATTACTATTGATAGATTTGAGAAGCCTGCATACTGCAATGAGATTGACACAGAAGGGGCAGAGGAGAAGCCTTGGTTCTATGAAGTGAAAAGATATCTTGAAGCTCAGGAGTTCCCTGAAGGGGCATCTGTCAAAGATAGGAAGTTTCTGAGAAGGTTTTCTGCTAAGTTCTTTTTGAGTAATGGCATTCTGTACAAGCGCAATCATGATTCAACTATGCTTCGTTGTGTGGATAAGAAGGAAGCTACAGAAATTATGGAAGAGATGCATGATGGGACCTTTGGCACTCATTCTAGTGGTCATACTATGGCAAAGAAGATTTTTAGAGCAGGTTACTATTGGTCTACCATGGAAGCTGATTGCTATCAACACTCCAGAACTTGTCACAAATGTCAAATCTATGCTGATAAAGTTCATGTACCTCCATCACCATTGAATGTGTTGACTGCTCCTTGGCCTTTTGCCATGTGGGGCATTGATATGATTGGTGAGATCAAGCCTACTGCTTCTAATGGGCATCGTTTCATCCTGGTTGCTATTGATTACTTCACGAAGTGGGTAGAGGCAGCTTCATTTGCATCTGTTACCAAGAATGTTGTGGCTCGATTCATTAAGAATAATCTCATATGTAGGTATGGCATCCTTGAAAGGATTATTACTGACAATGGCTATAATCTGAACAACACTATGATTACTGATCTCTGCATGCAGTTCAAGATTAAGCATCACAACTCTTCTCCGTATCGTCCAAAGATGAATGGGGCAGTTGAAGCTGCTAATAAGAACATTAAGAAGATTGTACAGAAGATGACTGTTACTTATAAGGATTGGCATGAGATGTTACCATTTGCTCTTCATGGTTATCGCACTACAATACGTACTTCAACAGGGGCAACCCCATTCTCTTTAGTCTATGGTATGGAAGCAGTTCTGCCCATTGAAGTTCAGATTCCCTCCTTAAGAATTATAAAGGATGCAGGCTTGGATGAAGATGAGTGGATTCAGACCCGACTTGACCAGATAAATTTGATTGATGAGAAGAGGCTAGCAGCAGTTTGTCATGGCCAGATGTACCAAAAGCGAATGATCAAAGCTTTTAATAAGAAGGTTAAGCCAAAGGTATATCAGGCTGGTGACTTGGTAATCAAGCGTATCATATTACCGCAGGGTGATCCTAGGGGCAAGTGGACTCCAACATATGAAGGACCATTTGTAGTTAAGACAGTATTCTCAGGAGGTGCCATGATACTCACTACTATGGATGGTGAAGATTTCCCACAGCCTGTAAACGCAGACATAGTTAAAAAATACTACGCATGAAAAGAGACCCGCTAGGTTGACAGGCCTAGGCAAAAATAAGGGCATCCCGGCAAACCAAAAGGGTTTGGGCAAAAATTAGGGATATATAAAAAAAAAAAAAAAATATGTACACCCGGCAAGTCGAAAACCTGAAAAGGCGGCTTGGGCAAAAAAGGGTATCCCGGTGGATTGAAAACCTGAAAGGGCAATCCAGGCAAAAGTTAGGGATTAAAGCGTATGACTATGTCTCGTTTGGATCACCCATGAAACTGCAACCAGTTGTAATACTTACTCAAGCTCGAACAGATAAAGCTCAATCCAATTGTTTCCGTCTCAACAGCAGAAGATGAGATACTTGAAGATAATGGCAATAGTAGAATTGAAACTCAATAGGATTGTTTCCCACATAGCTGATCTTCTTTGTTTTGTAAAAAACTTTATGGCAAAATCCTCTTACTAGGGTTTGTGTCTCCTTTTACAAACTTACCCGTGTATGGGTCATTCTTTGATATAAATAAAATTCCATCTTTGAATCCTGATTTACTTTTACCCTATTTACACAAGCGAAACGTCCATTGGTTGTGTTTGAATGTATTATGCTTTTGAATATGATTGATGTTTACAAGAAATGCATGAATGCTTAATATGATTGATGTTTACCAGAAATGCATGAAAATGCAGTAATAGTATTTACTAAGGACGAACGAGGGAAGGATTTCAACGAAGCTTCTCCGGTTCATCTATAACAAGACAGTTACAAACCCTCAGTAGGACAAATCCATCTTCATAAAGTCTCATCTCCCTTGGAATTTATATCCATCTCTTTTATCCTCATACGGATATACGGGAAATTACTTTCCAATAAGGGTACGACGAACGAAGACGGGTGTTATATCTACTCTACTATCAAACGAAAACGGAAGGTTATGTATACCTTGTTATCCCCAGCAGACGGGAGGTTATGTATACCCTGTTATCCCCAGCAGACGGGAGGTTATATATACCTTGCTATCCCCAGCAGACGGAAGGTTATATATACCTTGTTGTCCCCAGCAGACGGAAGGTTATGTATAATATATTATCAAACAAGATGGGACTAAGTTCCTCATATTCATCAGCAACGAATCGGGATTTATTTTCCCTGGCCAGCAGTTGTTATATGAAGATGTCCAGACGCTTCCGGCAGCATCATATCATACATACATCATTTACATCATACATATCCATAGATACATAATACATTACTTAAGTGCACCATATCATACATGCATACATAAGTACATAAACTAATATTATTATACAAATGCTACCTTGTTTCAGGTTATCCAGCAAACAATACTTATGACTATCAGGACTGCTTTATCCTCCTGAAAACTTATCATCTCTCAAGACTGCTTCATCCTCTTGGGAACATATTACTACACCAGGACTGCTTCATCCTCCTGATAGCTTATCATTACCTCAGGACTGATTTATCCTCCTGACAGCTTCTTATACCTCAGGACTGCTCCATCCTCCTGACAGCTATTATCATTACTTCAGGACTGCTTTATCCTCCTGAAAACTCCTATTACATCAGGATTGCTCCATCCTCCTGAAAGCACATCATTACATCAGGACTGCTTTATCCTCCTGAAAGCCTCTTACATCAGGACTGCTCTATCCTCCTGAAAACTCCTATTACATCAGGACTGCTCTATCCCCCTGAAAGCATATTATCAAATACCTCAGGGTTGCTTCATCCCCCTAACAACTTCTTACTACATCAGGATTGCTTCATCCTCCTGAAAAACACATTATTACATCAGGACTGCTTTATCCTCCTGGCAAGCTATCATCTTATACCTCAGGATTGCTTTATCCTCCTGACAGCTACCATTATACCTCCATATTCTGGACTGCTTCATCCTCCAAGAAATGTACCTGAAGAATTTTTCTCCAAGTGGCATCTTTAAGCCCACTCAAGCATATTCAACTAGTCATCTGTATCACTCTATGCACTGGTGAGTGCAAATTTTTGGGCTTTTGTGTTCAATCCCCTTCAACCTTCCAGGTCACGACTGGCAAATATACCACTCTAACCCCTCAGGTTTCAGAAAATTGAACAGGGGCAGCTGTTGCACCCCAAAATTTGCCCTCACAATACAAGACTTTGTGTTCTAAGAAGGTTCACAAGTTCCACAATGCTTTCATAACCTTTCATGAGGTTCATGAAGTCTACAAGTCACTTCATGAGGTCCACAAGGTTCACAAGGTTCACCATACCTCCCATGAGGTTCACAAGACATTTTATGATGATTCACAAGGTTCACAAGGTTCACAATTGGCCATAAGAGTTGACAATTCCCTCAGACAATGCACCTCCTAAGAAGTGCATCCAAAACTAGGGTTTTGACTTTAATCAGGCTAAATGGACTTCCAAGACTTCAAGTGAGCTTCATAACATTTTATATGTGTGTAAGAACCCCCATGACAAGTTTCAAGACTTTTCTCAAAAGTTTGCTCAGTTAGATGATCAGATAAGTCAAAATCAGTCAATGCAGTTAAAAAGTCAAACTGAGGTCAACTGTGGTCAAACCAAAGTCAAACTTCATTATTTTTTGCCAACATCAAGTATATGAAGTAAAATTCATCATTTGATCAAGGGTTGATCATGATTCATCAAGGAGAGTCCAGATCATCAAGAATCAGGAGTTTCTAAATTAGGGTTTTCATAGGAAAAGTCAACTGAACTTTGACCAGCCATAACTTTCACATACTTCATCACCAAGTCTCCACTCAAAGCTCATTTTTAAGGAAATTGAATTCTCTACAACTTTGATCTTGCAAGTCAAGCCCAAAAATGCTTCATTTGGAAGATATGAGCTAAGACATTATAGGTCATTTCAAAAGTCAACAAAAAGTCAACAACTTCAAAAGAGCATAACTTGAGATTGGTACATGATATGGACATGAAACCAATGGGGTTGTTTAGAGGACTCTTCAAGCTTTCCAAAATGTCCAATAACACCCTCATACCTTTAAAATTGAGGGAGATATGCCCTTGCAAAGTTGGGAAATTTTGTGATGGTTTATGATGAAAATGGAGGTCTAGAACCAATTCTTTCCAAATGGGCTGGCCAAATTGTGATCCAATCCATACACTATCATCATGCACGACCCAAATGACTAAAATTCAGAATTTTTAATATTTTATTTTTATTTATTTTGATTTAATACATAAAAAATCATTTTAAATAAATATAAAATATGAAAATACAATATTTGATGAAGATTGAGCTTCTAGAATCTCATCAATACTGATTTGAATTGAAAGGGAAGGAAATCATGAGATTTGTACAAAAATAGCAAGCCTTCATGAACAAATATTTGAATTTTAAACCATGATCTTTTTCAATCTTCAAATATCAAATTCTCCATGCAACCATTCAATTTTTCTGACCTAAATGATCCTCATATAAGTACTGATCATAACCCTAGCACTCATACACGAATTGGCTGCCTCAAAGTGTAAGTTTCAAACCTCAAAAAATCCTCCAAAAACTCATATTCGGATTCTTCAATCCAGGGCACTAGAAGGTAAAATAAGAACATGGAGAGCTTCACTGGACATCACTGATCATAAACCATCAATCATATGCATCAATACCATCTCATATTGCTCTACCCGAATCAAACTTTGTCTTGAATTTCAATTTTTCGAATCCATTAATATATGCATTATGAATTGTTTTTGATGACTGATATGTGTTTGTCTTGATGCCTAGAACGATTCTGGACCAATGGATTGAAGCTTCCATGCCTAAAATAGATTCGGCCATAGTTAGGGTTTTGACCTTCAAAATGGGGTCTTGTGATTCACTAAACCTAAATGAATTCTAAGAACATAGGAATGTTCTATGAATCACAAGGATCATAAAACATTAACTAATTTAATGAATCGATGTTGTTTCGTGAGTGTTTGGATTTCGCAGGTTTGAACAATGAAGAACATGTAGCAAAATTCGCAGGAAAACTCGTGGCTAAATTCGTAGGTAAAAACGCAGGTACAAGGAAGAAGAAGACCTCCTCCCGCGCGTTTGAGAATTCAAATATTAATGAAAATATTTTATGTATTATTGTTGGTTTGTTTGTCACACGCGCGCTTGTGTCTCAGTGGTAAGGCTGGTAGGTATGTTGGGTGATGGCATGAGTTCGAATCTGGCTTGTACCACTATTTTTTTTCTATTTTTCAGGATAACAAGGAGATTTAATATATTATGTTGTGTTATCACCATATTACCAGAAGGGCTCTCCCAGCCAGGCGGTCAAGCATGCGTATGTACATTCATGAGGTCCTGGGTTCAACACCACCCCAGGCCTTTTGTTTTCTTTATATTTTTCCTGATTTTTCCAGATAAGAAACAAAACCAAATGGAGTTTATTCCTCTTGCATCAACCAACGCATGGCACAGTGGTAGGGCATGGAAATTGGGAACAAAGCCTCCTGGGTTCAAATCCCAGCCAGGTTTGTTTTGTCATTTATTTTTTTATTTTTGTTTTGTCTAATTATATTTAATTGATTTAATTTATTAATAATTATATATATCATAAAAAAATAATTCTATAAAATATATATTCAGTGTTTTATACTCAGAAATTATTTTGTAGTTCAAAAATTATTTTCTTTATCATATGTAAATATAATATATGCATGTTAAAATAATTTTGTATAATTAAATTAAGAACTCTAAAAATATTTTTCTAAAGCAAAACCCTAACTTTGTGAAAACCTAGTTTTATTTTCTAAACAATTTTTACTTTCTAGTTCTTTATATAATTATAATGTATATATTTATTTAATGTTAATCTTGTAAATATAATCTATTATTAATAATATGTAAATATATTTTATAATCCAAATTATTTTCTTTTAATATATGTATAGAAACAATTAAACTTATAATAATTTAATTTTTTATAATTATAAATAATTTGATAATTAGTACATAAATTAAAATGCTATAATTATTTAGTTGTTCATATTAAAACTTTTGTTTATTATTTTAATGTTCTTATAATATTTTTGTTAATTCAATTTATTTTGATTTCTATTATTATTATTAACCATATTATTACTAACTTTTGCTTATTATAATTTTACTAACCTTTTATTTAATTTTTTATTATTAACCCTTATTATTGCTTATTTATTTATTTTTCATCTATTATTTATATTTTTGCTTATTATTTATATTTTGCTTTTATATTTATATTTTTGCTATTTATTATTTTATAATTATTTTGTAATTGCTCCTTGGTGTAAAGTTTGTAAATATTTAATTATTTAATTTGCTTGCTATGGTTAGTAATTTAGGGAGTGCAAATGTGTATTCTATTTAAAAATAAATTTAGATCACTTTAATTATAAGATAAATTTAAAATGAACACTCACACACGTAAGTCGATTTTTAATCGCCATCTCACATTTCTAAGGTTAACCCTCAATGTTGCCTAATCATAAGGTCAAGCAGGGTGTATAAAGCAAGTCCCTTAAAAAGAAAAAATCATCAAGTCCCTAATGGTTGCCTTTAAAGATCGAGTCCCTTTTCGAATAAATGATGATAGTCCCTCATATATGCTTAATACATCCCACAGTTGCCTTCATAAATAGATGTCCCTCACATGTCCCTTACATCCAAGGTAATGACTACCTACTCCTTAATAGTAGGGATAGTCTTACCAATTAAAGGATAAAAGAACAAGAAAGACTTAAAATTTAGGGTAGGTTCCTCTTATGTACTTGCTCACTTCATTCAAAACTTTTCAAATTTCCCACAATTTCAAACAAATTTTCAAAAACAAGTTTTTACGCATCCGTACATGGATCATTATTAACTATTATGAAAATTTTTCTATTCACACACTACACTTTCAAAAACAATTCAAAAGTGAGCTAAGTAACTAAGAGCCCATGGATAACCATGGATGTAAAGGGTGCTAACACCTTCCCTTTACATAACCTACCCCCCGGACCCAAAAATCTTTTAAAAGGCCTTTCCTGTTCTTTTATGCCTTTCCTTTGGATAAAATAAAAGTCGGTGGCGACTCTTGCTATCCGCAACATAACTAAAGTCAGTTCTCCCACCGTGTTACATAATCCACTTCTATACAAGGAGTGTAGAAGACAGTTCATCCGGTTTAGCACACCAATGTCACAATTTTTGCAATGCCTGTTGGAGATGAAGTTGATTTCCTTGGAAAATTCTCCTAAAAATCCTAATACCTCCTCTCCTCGCTATAATCCCAAGGCAAGGTGTATGTATCACTCCGACTGTCCTGGACATGACACTAATAACTGTTGGGCATTGAAGAATAAGATTCAAGACCTAATTGACGAAGGAATACTCGAGGTTACTCCAGAAGGCCAGGTTGAGTTCTTCTATCGTCCATCAAGCATCAAAGTTTCCAGATAACTGGAGTGACGGGTTTAGAGGAAGAGGCTTTGAGAACATTTGAATTTTCATTTGTAATTTCTTTTTTTTGTTTAAACACTTACTATTATGTTAAACTTTTGTTTTCATTAATGCATTGCATATGTTTGTCTTGAATTAATCCATTCGTTTCACTATATTTTGAACTATGCTTCATATTTCTATTTTGTGATAGTTAACTCCTGATAAAACTATAAGCCTATAGAGGGAGGATGACGAAAACAATATCATAATATTAGGCAGTATGCTTTTGAACAGATTATGCTGACGACGTACATGCATTGTTTCAATTCCTAAACAGTGGAGATATAAGGAAGTTAATCCCTAGTCAACCCTTTTGAGCCTATGAAGTAGGAGTTTTCATTCTCGCACAAATTAAAACCCTTATTCATAACCTGGGGCAGGGTGGTTACTCGGTTAACTCAACTATGCCAATTGTTTGTGTTGTACACAACTAATGATGTTTCCCTATAATCACTAAAGTCTGCAAGTCAATATCTAGCAAAAGAAAATCTCACTAATTCAAAACCTATGAAGGAGACTTAGTAAAAAATCAAGACATCCCGCTGACTGTAACCTTGAAATAAACAGTTCAGGCAAAAAGAAGGGATAACAAAGTCAAAAGAAAAAAGGAGGTCACTATAGATCCTAAATAAAGAAAGATGACTGAATTTTCAAATAAATTTTTTGATTCCTGAATCATCAGAAATGTCAGTGTTACAATTCCAAACTACTTTGGAACCTCAATGCATAGGTTAACCGAACATAGGACTGAAGAACATCATGAAGAATGGGTTGGGTACAAATAAATTTGAGCCTTTATCCTTTGTTTCTTAAACCGTGAACCAGACCACGTTACAACCCTTTAAAAGTCCTAACTGAAGCATGGTTAGTTCGAAAGCGTACTGCTACAAAAAGGTATCCTGACTCCTTTAGGGCTTATTATAAAACTTGAGTTAATATCACAGTTTTCATAAAAATTGTTTTTTTCTAAAATAACTCTTTTTCAAAAACTTCAAGACAGACATAAGCATTGCATTTTTGAATATATTTGTTTGCATATACCTGAGTGTCTGATAAACAGAGAAACTTACAGGATGAATGTTCAATAAACCAAAGTCCTTCCGATAAACAAAGTTGCTTCCTGGATCAAAGTCCATGTATACAAAGGGGCATAGTCATTATCTCTCAATCAAGGGGGCAGGCCATGATACTGCCTAACTCATTTGGGGTAATCAGGACAGGATTCAACTATGTTTAAGTAGCCAGGGGAAGATCTCCTCATCTATCTAAGTTACCAAGGGTAACATTACATAGTTCATAATGCTAGGGGCATAGTCACTGTTTCCTAATCAAATTCATTCGGGGCAATCAAGTCCAGATTCAACAGTGCTTAATAGCCAGGGGCAGCTTTCCTCATGTATTTGAATTACCAAGGGTAACATTACGAAGTTCATGATGTCAGGGGCATATTATTGTGGGGCGTTCTGCTTATTTCTCTTGAGGTAACTACCTTCAGATACTTCAATTATGGGACAATTCATCCCCAACCAAAGGGCAATGCTCTCTTTTCAAATCTAATACCCGGAGCGTATATGGTCCCTCACAATTTGAAGACACGTCCCTCTCATTGTATTACCTTGAGATTGGATTCTCAGCAGAAGCCATTGTGGAAATTAATTGTCTGCGCCAGTAGTATCAGATGGTGTCAGTATCATGTCTTCATATCCAGCTATGAGGATTTCTGGGAAGGTATTCAGGAAAGTTAAGAATCTCAGGAGCTCTAAATCCAATTGGTTATACACTCTCAAAGTTGAAACGATTCTATTTTCGAGTTCAACTTTACTTTTCCCTCTGTATTCAGGATTACTTTTCCTCTTTTACTAAAGCGAAAAACGTTTGTTGGTTATGTTTGAATGTATATATGCTTTGAATATGATTGATGCTTACCGGAAATGCATGAAATGCAGTAATAGTATTTACTAAGGACGAACGAGGGTAGTAGTTCAACGAAGCTTCGCCGGTTTATCCCCACAAGACAACTACAAATCCCCAGTAGGGCAAATCCATCTTCATAAATACTTCGAGTTGCATCTCCCCTGGAATTTATGTTCATCTCTTTTATCCTCAGTCGGGATACTCAGGAAATTATTCTTTCAACAGGAGTACGACAAACGAAGACGGGAGGTTATGGATACCATACTATCGAACGAAGAAGGGAGGTTATGAATACTATGTTATCAAACAAGACGGGAACGAGTTCCTCATATTCTTCACTATATTATCAAACGAGATGGGAACGAGTTCTTCATATTCTTCAGCAACAAATCGAGATTTATTTTCCCTGGCCAGCAGTTGTTATACGAAGATATCCGGACGCTTCAGGCTGCATGATTCATACATACATCATTTACATCATACCATAACATACATATCCATAAGTACATAATACATTACTTAAGTGCATCATGTTATGCATGCATACATAATGCATAAACTAACATTCTCCTTTCAGGATAGTTATATGCAGGTAAAACAATATCAACAACTTACAACGGGTCAGAAATGATCCATACATTTGCTCAAGATGTCTCTGAATAACAGGAAAACGGTCTGTAAAAAGATCCATTCCCTGGTTCAAGACATTATTCAGAAGAACAAATCCTGACGTTCTTTTGACCCTTAAGAACAAATCCTGATGTTCTTTTGGCCCTTGAATAGCAGGCAAACGGTCTGTAAAAAGATCCATTCCCTGGTTCAAGATATTTTTCAGAAGGACAAATCCTGACGTTCTTTTGACCCTTAAGAACAAATCCTGACGTTCTTTTGGCCCCTTGAATAGCAGGAAAATGGTATGTAAAAAGATCCATTCCCTGGTTCAAGACATTTTTCAGAAGGACAAATCCTAACGTTCTTTTAACCCTTAAGAACAAATCCTGACGTTCTTTTGGCCCCTTGAATAGCAGGCAAATGGTCTGTAAAAAGATCCATTCCCTGGTTCAATACATTTTTCAGAAGAACAAATCCTGACGTTCTTTTGACCCTTAAGAACAAATCCTGACGTTCTTTTGGCCCCTTGAATAGCAGGCAAATGGTCTGTAAAAAGATCCATTCCCTAGTTCAAGACATTTTTCAGAAGAACAAATCCTGACGTTCTTTTGACCCTTAAGAACAAATCCTGACGTTCTTTTGGCCTTGAATAGCAGGCAAACGGTCTGTAAAAAGATCCATTCCCTGGTTCAAGACATTATTCAGAAGAACAAATCCTGACGTTCTTTTGGCCCCTTGAATAGCAGGCAAACGGTCTGTAAAAAGATCCATTCCCTGGTTCAAGACATTTTTCAGAAGGACAAATCCTGACGTTCTTTTGACCCTTAAGAATAAATCCTGACGTTCTTTTGGCCCCTTGAATAGCAGGTAAACGGTTTGTAAAAAGATCCATTTCCTGGTTCAAGACATTTTTCAGAAGGACAAATCCTGACGTTCTTTTGACCCTTAAGAACAAATCCTGACGTTCTTTTGGCCCTTGAATAGCAAGCAAACGTTCTGTAAAAAGATCCATTCCCTGGTTCAAGATATTATTCAGAAGGACAAATCTTGACGTTCTTTTGACCTTGGTTGAGTAGGCAAACGGTCTGTACAAAGATTCATTCCCTAATCCAAGATACTGCAAGAAAAGATAATCATCACAAGATTTATTTCTACTGGTCCATCCAACAACTCAAATCATGTTGCATAAATGATTCAGAGACGGCTTATACAAAGACCCAGTACTGATATCCAGTATCAACATACAGACATCATCACATCCTGATATTTTAGATGGCATCTCTAAGCCCATCTCCAGTTCATCCTGATGGCATCTCTAAGCCCATCTCTAGTCCTTCCAAGTGGCATCTTCAAGCCCACTCAAGCACATACAATTAATCATCAGCATTACTTTACGCACTGGTGAGTGCAAATTTTCTGGCTTTTGTGTTCAATCCCCTTCAACCTTCCAGGTCACGAATGGCACATATACCAATCTAACCCCTCAGGTTTCAGAAAATTAAACAGGGGCAGCTGTTGCACCCCAAACTTTGCCCTACACAAGACAAAACATTGTGTACTAAGAGGTTCACAAGGTTCACAAGGTTCACAATTAGTCAGAAAATTTGACAATCCTCTCAAACAATGCATCCTCCTAAGCAATGCATCCTAAACTAGGGTTTTGACTTTCATCAGACTAAATGGACTTCCAAGACTTCAAGTGAGCTTCATAACATCTTATATGTGTTCAATAATCCCCATGACAAGTTTCAAGACTTTTCCCAAAGATTTGCTCAGTCAGATGATCAGATAGGTCAAAATCAGTCAAAGCAGTTAAAAAGTCAAACTGAGGTCAACTGTGGTCAAACCAAAGTCAAACTTCATGATTTTTTGCCAACATCAAGTATATGAAGTAAAATTCATCATTTGATCAAGGGTTGATCATGATTCATCAAGGAGATTTCAGATCATCAAGAATCAGGAGTTTCTAAATTAAGGTTTTCATAGGAAAAGTCAACTGAACTTTGACCAGCCATAACTTTCACATGCTTCATCAAATTTTTTCCATCCAAATCTCATTTTGAAGGAAATTGAATTCTCTACAACTTTGTGTCTCACAAGCCAAGCCCAAAAATGCTTCATTTGGAAGGTATGAGCTAAGACATTATAGGTCCTTTTAAAAGTCAACAAAAAGTCAACAACTTCAAAAGAACATAACTTGAGAATTGTAAAAGATATGGACATGAGACCAAAGAGTTTGGTTAAAGGACTCTTTAAGCTTTCCAAAATGTCCAAGAACACCCTCATAGCATTAAAATTGAAGGATTTGTGCCCTTGCAAAGTTGGGAAATTTTTGGGAAGTTTATGAAGCAAATAAGGCCTTAAATCAAATTTTTGCTAAATGAGCCCACCAAATTGCCATCCCATCTTTACAAAAACACCAAGCACGACCCAACCCACCTATTTTCTGATTTTTTATTTTTTATTTCATATTTATTTGAATTTTATTCATTAAAATACAATTTAAATTGAAATAAAATATAAAATATATATTTGGAAAAGGATTTTGCTTCTAGAAAGTCATAAATATTATTTGGATCAGATTGATACACAAGTTATGAGGATTGTCCCAAAATAGCAATGTTAGATCAAATAAAAATCAAGTTTTATGACATATCTTTTTCAATCTTCAAACATCAAAAAAATCCAAAGAGTGATAGCATTTTTTTGACCCAATTCAATCAATATATATACATAAGCACATTGCCAATGAAAGGGGACGATTTTGCAGCCTCTAATATCACTTTCCAACTTCACAATCCAAATCCGATTTTCGGGTTTCTCATTACAAGGAGTTCTAAGGTATTTTAAAGTCACAAAGAGGTTCCCTGGACATCCCTGAGTCGAAGCCAATCTTCTATTTCATCAAAATCATGACATATCATGCTAACCGAATGAATTTTTCTTCATTTTTTTTGATTTATCGTTTTCATATCTTTGCTTGTTAAAACTTGAAACTAATCATCAATTCTTGTTTGTTTTGAAGCATAGAAGAAATCTGTATGGTTTGTTTTAAGTTTCATGGCTGCAACTGTATTTCACCATAGCTAGGGTTTCAGAATCCGTTTTAGGGATATACGACTTAAGCCATATAAATGATGTTAATTGACAAAATTAAATCGTATAAGACATGGGTAAGCTATTGAAACAATCAATTTGGATAAATTTTACATGTTTTACAGGTTGGCAAGGACATAGGATTTCCTGCGAATAAACTCGTAGCAAAACGCCCATGAAATTTCGCAGGAAATTTCACAGGGCTGGAGGCTTTTGGCGCCATCTGGAATTTCAAAAATCTGTTTTAATATTTTTAGAATTTCGTTTCGTTATAATTTCAATTAATGATGTCTGGCTTGGTGGTTGTGATGTGCGCTGGTAACGCTTGAAACCTGGGTTCGATTCCCAGGTTTTTTCCTTTTGATCAATTGTTTTTTTCATATTTTGTAGATTCTTAATATATAGTATTGGGCTTATTCCTTCACCCAGAAGCCATGTGCAGCCCAGTGGTGGGTCTTATTACTGGTAACAGGGAGGTCCTGGGTTCAAATCCAGGCTTCCCCTTTCTTTTTTAAACCTAGTTATTTTCTTTCTATTTTCTTTTTCTTTTCTTATTCTTTAAAATTTAATTAATTATTAATAATAATAAGATAAATTATATATATATATATATTAGATCGATATTTTATTTATATGTTCATATTATTAATATTATATATATATTGTAAATAAATTAGTTATATATAAATATTTATATGTTCTAAAAAATTCTAAAAAATGTTTTCTAAAACTATTTTTTTTATTATTTAAATTAAAATATGTATATATTTATTTAATGATTAAATTAGTATTATGTATTAAATTAAAAATCCTAATATTTTTGTATCTAAAAACCCTAATTATTTTTAAACCCTAATTATTTTTCCTAAACAATTAAAAACCCTAACTTTATTTTATGAGTTTAATTTCTTATTTTTATATGCTTACTTAATTATAATTAACAAATATTTTTTATGTATATATAATTAAATTATTAGAACTATTAATCATATTCATTAGTGTATAATTATGGTTATTTATTTCTTTTTTCTTAAAATTCTTAAAAATAATTATTTGTTTAAATTGGAACTTTTAATTTTTTTTTCTTATATTATATTATTATACTAACTTCTCTTATATTTATTTTGTTTATTATTATTAACCTATTTATTTATTTATTTATTTATTTATTATATGCTTATTTATTTAAGTTATTTTATTATTATAATGTAATTGTACACATTATGTAATAGTTGTAGAATTTCTTATTATTTATTTTAAATTGCCATGGTTAGTAAAATAGGGAGTGTAAACATGTTTGTATTTAAAATTGAATTTAGATCACTAATTTGTAAGATAAATACTTGAATTTGTACACGCACACACGTAAGTCGATCTTGGATCGCCATCTCACATTCTTAAGGATACTTCTCATGTTGCCTAAAGGAAAAGGTCAAGTAAGGTGTATAAAGCAAAATCCCTTCATTTATTTATATCATCTAGTCCCTTAAAAGATAATGAGATCAAGTCCCTTCATGGTTGCCTTCGTAAATGATCTTGTCCCTTTCGAATAAAGATGATAAGTCCCTTCAAATTGCTAAATACACCTTACAGTTGCCTAATCACAGTTGTCTCTTCATTTGTCCCTCACACATCCAAGGTAATGACTACCTATTCCTTAATAATAGGGATAGTCTTACCACTTAAAGGATATTTAAGAACAGAAAAGATTTAACTTAGGGTAGGTTCCTCTTATGTACTTGCTCACCTTTTCAAACATTTCAAAAACACTTCACATTTTTCAAGCAATTTTCAAAACAAAGGCTTTATATATATCCGTACATGGATCATTATAAAGGACTTATGAAAATTTCTAAACACACACTACACTTCTCAAAACATTTTAAAGTGAGCTAAGTAACTAAGAGCCCATGGATAACCATGGATGTAAAGGGTGCTAACACCTTCCCTTTACATAACCTACCCCCCGAACCCAAAAAATCTTTTAAGGTCTTTCCTGTTCTTTTATGCCCTTTCCTTTGGATAAAATAAAAGTCGGTGGCGACTCTTGCTATCCGCAACATTTAAACTAAAGTCAGTTCTCCCACCGTGTTACAGGTGCTAACACCTTCCCAAGTCGTAACCGACTCCCGAACTCAGTCTCTTTGGTTCGCAGGACCCGTGTCCTTCCTCTTCTTTTCTTCTGGTTTGTGCAGCATTACCATTCTCGTTCCTTCGGGATAAAAATGCCTTGTTTGCGACTCTAACCTTTTCCGCGCCACTTTCGCGTTTGTACATGGATGGAAATCCGGGGAGCGACAGCTGGCGACTCTGCTGGGGTCCGTACCCAGAATCTCTGGTTCCCATGTGAGTCTCTCCTAGCGCTTGTTTGTTTCTGTTTCTTTGGGTGTTGATTGTTTGTTGTTGTGTGTTGTATTTTAGTGTTGTTTATTTACAGCTTTATTTATAGTTTTCAGTATTTATTTTCATGCATCATATATATACTGGACTGTCTGGACTGGATTTTCTGTTTGGCGGGATTGGGTGATACTGTTTCTGAGAGATGAGCTCATTACCACGGCTCGAGTGCACATTAGGACTTAGAGTGGTTCCACTTTGGCCTCATGAGATCTTGTCATGGGGGTAGGAGTGAGTTTCACGCCCAGATTTGCGACCGCCTTGGAAATGTCTTGATTTGGGGATCTTCCTCTCTCATTTCATAACCTTGACAGTTATGTGCAGTTGGGGACCGATCATTGAGAACCTTGTGGAAACATCCCTCTCTAGTGATGACAATGGCATACCACATTTTGTGGCAAACCCATTCGCATCCGAGGGCCCACCTGGGACTTACATAGGATGACCTTGTTTTCCAGGACTCAGCTGAGGCCTCCCTGCGTAGTATATAATACCAAACCAATTCCCTGATTTGGTCATGAGCCATTTCTCGGAAATGCTGAAAGTATTATTGCTATTCGGCTTTGAGAGTCCGTGATGTCTGACCCGGAGCATACCAGTGAGATTGGGAGGGATTTACAGGTTTGCAGGAACCCTTGGCCTCTACATACCCTCATTATCAGTGGTCCTTGTTGAGATTTGGTCCTTATGGTTCTGGTTTTCTTGGTGTTATTGTTCTGAGAATTTCTATCAGAGGGTTGTGGCTCAGAGGATCTTGGTTTTCAGCTATTCATAGGGTCCTTATATTCAGTGTCCAGTGTCCAGATGGTCCCAGATTGATCATATGCCTGCATTGCATTTGCATTGCATCATAATTGCATTAACTGTTTGTGTTTCCATTTTTCAGGTTATTGTTCACAGTTAGCACCCAGTTCTGGTAATCTTAAGCTCTCCAGATGGCAGTAGTTAAGATAATCACAAGGAAAAAGAATGTTCACTATACTTTTCTTCAACCAGAAGTCAAGAGTGTTCAGAAATTAGCAGGGCTGATGAATGACCAAGTCTTGGGGAATTTCAGAAAGAGGTATGGTCAGATATTGAAGTACATGGACAAACCTATTGCAGACCAGAAGGACAGCTTGCACACTTTGCATTAGTTTTATGATCCCTTGCTGCGGTATTTGTGTTTCCAGATTACATCTTAGCTCCTACCTTGGAGGAGATTTCCAGCATTTTGGGTGTTCTAGTCAGAGATACTTTGCCTTACTATGGGTCTGATGTGGTTCTCAAGGAA
Source organism: Lathyrus aphaca (assembly GCA_963966055.1). Lineage (NCBI taxonomy): Eukaryota > Viridiplantae > Streptophyta > Magnoliopsida > Fabales > Fabaceae > Lathyrus > Lathyrus aphaca. The sequence continues at coordinate 219,590,511 of OZ014519.1, forward strand.
GAAGACATAGCCAGAGTCTGTCGTTTACCAGTTGCTAAGGTTAAGAAGGCTTTGAAGGACAGTGAAGGCAGAGGACTCCCTTGGAATGTGCTTATACCAGAGGCTGAAGAATATGCCAAAGAGGGTAAATGGGGGGATTTTGGTGTTGTGCTGGCTTTAATGGTGTATGGATCTAGTCTTTTCCCGGGAGAAAAGGAGTTTGTGAGCTTAGAAGTGATTTCTATCTTTGCTAAAGGAAATCCTGTGCCAACTTTGTTGGGAGATTTCTACTACAACGTTCACTACCAGAATGAGAAAGGCAGAGGTGGACCAGTGGGCTGTTGTGCTTCATTGTTTGCTGAGTGGTTTGCTAGGTAATTGCCAAAGTCAGGCTCTTTCAAGGAGATGAGAGATGAGTGGAGGTGGTCTAGGAGGCTAATGAGGCTAACTTCTGAGGATATAGCTTGGGGATATGACAGAGATCTGCTGGGAAAGGAGTTGCTGGTCAGTTGTGGAAGATTTGCTGGAGTGCCTTTGCTAGGAAGGAGGGGTGTGATCAGTTATCATCCAACATTAGCCAGGAAGCAATTTGGCTATCCTCTGAGAGATCCACCAAGAATGGAAGAGTTTGCTTAATCTTTGTATTTTCCTGTGGAGGGAAATAAGGAGTTAGTTATACAAGCATCTCAGGCTTGGGCTCACAGGGGGTGAGGAAAGGTAAGAAGGACTTTGGCAGAGTAGATCCCAAGATATATCCTCCTTTTGCTACATGGTTACAGAAACGTGTAGAGGAAGTTCTCAATCCATTCTCAGTAGAAGCTCCATTATATCCTAAAGAAGTTCCATGTCAGAGTACTGTCTCCCTTGAAGAGTATAAGAAACTGGAAGCTCAGCTGCACGAAGTCCGAGTAGAGAATGCTGAAATGGTTAACTTTTACAATCTTGCCAATCGTGCCAAAAATGAAGCAGAGGGAAAGCTGCAGAAGATGCAAGCCTCTTTGGAAGCTAAAGAGAAGGAGTTTGCTGGAAGGGAAGCTCACTTTCAGAGATTGGGTCTGATGGAGGCAAAAAGAGAAGCGGAGCGCAAGAAGACTTTGAAGACTCTTAAAGAAGCTCGCCAGTCCATTGTTTTTTTTGCAAGGCCAAAGGGAACAGGAGCAGCAGAAGTATAAAGAAAAAGAAGAGTTTTTCGAGATACAAATGGCCTTCAAGAAAGAATAAGTGGAGCAAGTCCATAACATACGAAGGGAAAAGACTCAGTAGTTGGCACAAAGCCAGATTGCCTTGGAGGAAGCACTGAAGGAGATTGAAGAACTCAAGCTGAGGGCAGGTGTGAAGAAAAGCAGAACAAAGGTGTCTGCAGAAGAACCTAGGTCTTTAGTTTAGATTTTATTTATTATTTTTCAGACTACCTACAGGCTTGTTGTAGGAGTTTTGCTTTATCTTTTGTTTTTTGTTCATGTATTAACTTGTAACCCTTCGGGGAATTTTTGTTTGTGCTCTAACTTTTGGCCGGCAGTGGGTTACCCATGTTATGCAGTGTTAATATGCAAATTACCATTTCTGAATATGCCAAGCTTGTTTGTCTGATACTGCTAAGATCTGAACACTCTTCAAAGGGGAAATTTGAAAACTAATACTCAAAGTGGCTATCTGGAGCAAATACCAGAACTGGGGCATACAAATGCCTAAAAATTGGAAACATGAGAAGTTACATTGCATGCATATAACGTGTTTGTTTGTTTTGCAGATAGTTCTTCAGTTTCTAACGTTTATGTCGTTTCAGGCACTATAGCTCCCAGGAAGGTTCGAGAACAGCCGATCATACACATATATCCCACAAGAGTTAACAGAGAAAGAGTCATGGATCAAATGCAGGCTAATTTAGCTGACTTGAGGTTGAGAATGGACAATTTTATGACCCTTATGGCAGGGATGGGTCAGAATCAAGAACGTTTGCGTGAGATGGTTGAAAATAATCAAGCCAGGAACAATGGGGCTGTTGATGGAGGTAATCGTAACGGTGCGGGCGCCCGTCAAGTTGAGATCCCTATGGCACAACCAGGGGTCACCATTATCAATGATGGACTGAACAATGTACAGATGGACGGTCAAGACGAACAGTTTACTCTGCTGGACGAAACGGAAGGCCAAGGGGCTGAAATGAACAGAAAGTTTAAAGAGATGGCTGAGCAGATCAGGGTCATTCAATCTCAGAGCTCTCTGGGGTTCGACATTACTGACTTGGGCTTGGTTCCAGGGGTTAGAATCCCTTACAAGTTCAAGGTGCCTACTTTCGAGAAGTACAACGGCACAGCGTGTCCGAAGACTCACTTCCAGTCCTTTGTAGGAAGGATTGCTGCCCATACTGACGATGAGAAGCTATGGATGTACTATTTCTAGGACAACCTGGTTAGGGCTTCCTTGGAGTGGTATATGTAGGGTCAATGTTAAGAGCTGGAAGGACTTGGCATAGGCATTCGTGAAGCAATACTAGTACAATTTGGACATGGCTCCAAATCGCACTCAATTGCAGAACATGTCTCAAAATGCTAAGGAGGGGTTTAAGGAGTATGCTCAAAGGTGGCGTCAGCTTGCTGCCAGAGTACAACCACCATTGCTGGAGAATGAGATGGCTGATATGTTCATGGGAACATTGCAAGGGGTGTTTATCGAAAGGTTGGCGTCCTGTTCGGAAACCAAGTTCAATGATATAGTAATAGCAGGCGAGAGGGTCGAGACTCTGTTAAAAATGGGGAAGATTCAGGATACCAGTGCGAGCAGCTTGAGCGGTGTAAGAAAAGCTTTCAACGGACCTCCGAGAAGAAGGGAAGGTGAAACCAATGCTGTGTATGGACGAGGACGGGGCCGAGGATATAGAAGATCATATGAGCAAGTGGCAGCTGTCACTATCCCTTCCAGTCCAGTGCAGCAGGTACAGACTCAACCTCAACAACAACAACAACAACAACAACCACAACGTAACAATTATCAACAAAGACCTTATCAGCCGAGACAAGCTTGTCCGACTAATAGCGTGCTTGAAGAAATTCCCATGACATACACTGCATTGTTGTAGAGATTGTTAGACCTGAACTTGATACAACTTTGGACATTAGCACCACCACCACCTCGAGAGCTTCCAGTGGGGTACGATGCCAATGCTAGATGCGCATTCCATTCAGGGGCACCCGGGCACTCAACTGAGAAGTGCAGGGTGCTACAGCATAAAGTTCAAGATTTGATTGACTCCAAGGCGATTAACTTTGCACCACCGCCTAATGTTACTTCAAACCCTATCCCAAACCATGGAGGGGCTAGAATAAATGCTGTTGATGGTGGAGAGAAGTTAAGTTTGATTCTGAGCATAGAAGAAGTGAAGACTCCACTGCTGGTGGTGAAGGAGAGGCTGTTAAAAGGACAAGTGTTTCCGGGATGTGGTTCTGATTGTGAAAAGTGTTTGAATTCAATGAACGGTTGTGAAGACCTAAAGGTGGGGTTGCAGAATCTGATTGATGGAGGGTCATTGTAGTTTGATAAAGTTGATAATGGAGGTGATCGTGTGTCCACTATAACAATCTACTATGATCCAACTGAGATACCTGCTAGAAGAGAACCTGTGACTATTTATGCTCCTGAAGTCAGTCCTGTTACTATTACTGTTCCTGGGCCTGTTCCTTATACTGATGATAAAGCTATCCCATGGCATTATGGTTCAGATGTGTATGTGGAAGGGCAGAAGGTCGAGAGTAAGTCAGTAGCAATTGACCCAACTGTAGTGAACGTCGGAGGGGTTGGTGGTTTTACGAGAAGTGGTCGTCATTTTGCTCCCCCAGTTCTGAGAGGAGATCCTGAGGCTGAAGTTGAAGCTGTGGAAAAGGCTATAGGAAAGCAAACAACGACTGAATAAGTGATAACTCCTGCTGCTGGACAGGGTACCTTTGAGAAAGAAGTGGAGGAATTTATGCGAATAATAAAGAAGAGTGACTACAAGGTAGTTGAACAGTTGAACCAGACGCCGTCCAAAATATTAATTCTATCTTTGTTGATGTGTTCTCCAGCACATAGAGAAGCCTTGATGAAAGTGTTGCAGATGGAATACGTTCCTCAAGAAATAACTGTTAATCAATTGGAAGCTGTATTGGGCAGTGTGAATGCAAGCCACGGGTTGGGCTTCACAGATAGAGACCTTACTTCAGAGGGTCGTAACCACAACAAAGCACTGCATATTACTATGGAGTGTAAGGGTGTTGTTTTGTCGCATGTCCTAGTTGACACAGGCTCTTCTCTTAATGTACTCCCGAAGAAAGACTTAATGAAGTTGAATGTCGATGGTATCGTCTTGCGACCCAGTGATTTGATAGTTAAAGCCTTTGATGGGTCCAGAAGGTCTGAGTTCGGAGAAGTTGAGTTACCTGTGAAAATAGGGCCTCAAGTATTCAAGAGCACATTCTACGTCATGGACATTCAGCCTGCGTATAGTTGCATGCTGGGACGTCCTTGGATTCATGCTGCAGGAGCAGTAACTTCCATTTTGCATCAAAAGCTAAAATACGTGGTTGATGGCAAAGTAATCACTGTGTGCGGAAAGGAAGATATCTTTGTGAGCCACTTATCAACTTTCAAATATGTGGAGATGGACGGAGAGATCCATGAAACACTGTGTCAGGCCTTCGAAGTGGTTAATGTCAGCATTTTGGTTCCGGTAGAGAGGAACAATGAGAAAGAAGGTACCTCCATTCACTCCTACAAACAGGCTAAGGAGGTGGTTCAGTCAGGAAGCTCCCAAGGTTGGGGCAAGTTGCTGGAATTAGAGAAAAAAGATGATAAGTTTGGGCTTGGTTATCAGTCTGGTGTGTCTAACTGGCCTCAGAGTGGCAAAGCTATTACTTTCACAAGCGCTGGGATGCTCGATCGCAACCATATTTGTGCAACAGGCAAAGAAGAAGACAGTGATGGCGACTGGGACAACTGGATTCATCCATGTGCACCCGGAGAGGAGCTCAAGAACTGGTCTGCTGAAGACATCGTCCAAGTTACCTGGCAACCAAAGTAAAATACTTGTTTCCTTTTTTATCATGCTGCATTGTCAATCTTGCACTCTACCCAAGGTGCACGGATCCATTTGTAGGGCCACCATGCTTTTAATGCATTTGTTTTTACCGTGAAATAAAATGACATTTTTCAAGCAAATTGCGTTCTCTTTCTTTCGTTTTAAATTTTTCACAAAAAAAATAAAATGGCAATGTGTTTTTCTTTTGTTTGTGTGTTTGCGTCTCTTTTGAAAAATAAACAGATTCTGAAATAAGCACATCGTCTGTGCAGTGTTGATCATCCGGATTCTAGTGATAACGTTCCTGCTATGACCACACATGACTTTGACAATCCTATCTACCAAGCTGATGAAGGGGTTGAGGAAGACTGTGAGCTCCCCGAAGAATTGGTCAGGTTGTTGAAACAAGAGGAAAGGGTCATTCAGCCTCATCAGGAGGAAATAGAGATCATCAACATCGGAACTGAAGATGTGAAGAAAGAGATAAAGATTGGGGCCAGTCTGCAGGCCGAAGTAAAGAAAGAGTTGACTAGTATGCTGCGTGAGTATGTGGATATCTTCGCTTGGTCGTATCAAGACATGCCAGGGTTGGATACTGATATCGTTGTGCATAAGCTACCATTGAGAGAAGATTGTCCTCCTATGAAACAAAAGTTGAGAAGAATTCGTCCTGACATGGCGATGAAGATCAAGGAGGAGGTTCAGAAGCAGTGGGATGCCGGATTCCTTGCCGTAACTAGTTACCCACCTTGGGTAGCTAACATTGTGCCTGTACCAAAGAAAGACGGCAAAGTTCGGATGTGTATTGATTATCGGGATTTAAACTGAGCAAGTCCAAAAGATGACTTTCCATTACCTTACATTGATGTGCTGGTAGATAACACTGCTCAATTCTCGGTATTTTCTTTCATGGATGGCTTTTACGGGTATAATCAGATTAAGATGGCCCCGGAAGACATGGAGAAAACAACGTTCATTACCCCGTGGGGTACATTCTGCTACAAGGTGATGCCCTTTGGCTTGAAGAACGTCGGGGCAACATATCAACGGGCTATGGTTACATTGTTCCACGACATGATACACAAGGAGATAGAATGCTATGTGGAGGATATGATTGCTAAGTCCTGAGACGAAGAAGAGCATCTGGTCAATATCAAGAAGCTGTTTGATAGATTGATAAAGTATAAATTGAGGTTGAATCCAAACAAGTGCACTTTCGGAGTGCGTTCCGGAAAACTGCTGAGGTTTATTGTTAGCCAAAAAGGAATCGAGGTGGATCCTACAAAAGTAAAAGCAATACAAGACATGCCTGCACCGAAAACAGAAAAAGAAGTGTGCGGGTTATTAGGGAGGTTGAACTACATCTCGCGGTTCATATCTCATCTAACTTCCACGTGCGAACCAATATTCAAATTGCTAAGAAAAGAGCAAACGGTCAGGTGGAATGAGGACTGTCAAAGAGCCTTTGAAAAGATAAAAGAATATTTGTAGACACCTCTGATTCTAATGCCTCCAGTTCCAGGACGGCCACTTATCATGTACTTGACTATGCTAGAAGGGTCAATGGGGTGTGTTCTAGGCCAGCATGACGAGTCTGGTCGAAAAGAGTACGCTATTTATTACCTTAGCAAAAAGTTTACCGACTGTGAATCCCGTTACTCACTGCTCGAGAAAACTTGCTGCGCTTTGGTATGGGCTGCTCGCCGACTGAGACAGTATATGTTGACCCATACCATACTGCTAATCTCAAAAATGGATCCTGTCAAGTATATTTTTGAGAAACCAGCGTTAACCGGAAGGGTTTCTAGGTGGAAAATCATCTTAACAAAATACGACATACAATATACTTCCTAGAAAGCCATCAAAGGAAGTGTATTGTCAGATTATCTTGCACAACAACCTCTTGAAGATGACTATCAGCCAATGAAGTTTGATTTCCCTGATGAGGACATCATGTACCTCAAAGCAAAAGATTACGAGGAACCACTTCCGGAGGAGGGGCCAAACCCTGAATCCAGATGGAAGTTGATGTTTGATGGGGCAGTCGATATCAATGGACGTGGAGTTGGTGCTGTTCTTATCACTCCTGAAGGTGTTCATTTTCCCTTCGCTGCCAGAATTACTTTTGGCTGCACCAACAATGAAGCGGAATACAAGGCGTGCATAGTGGGAATAGAGGAGGCTATTAATCTTTGGATTAAGACCCTCGATATATTCAGAGATTCATCCCTCGTTATCAATCAGGTTACCGACAAGTGGTATACGCATCAAGAACACTTAATTCCTTATAGGGATTATGCCAGAAAACTGTTGACGTTCTTCACAACGGTTAAGCTTCAGTACATACCACGAGATGAGAATCAATCTGCCGACGAATTGGCACTCTTTCTTCGTCCATCAAAGTCTTGTGTTGGAATTATGTGCCCAGAATTGACATTTCCAGGCTTGACGCACTAGCTTATGTTTTCTCTATAGACGCAGTGTCTGATGAGAAACCTTGGTACTTTGATATCAAGCTCTTCCTGGAAAAGCAAGAATACCCAGCAGGGCATCATCCAATGACAAGAAAACCTTAAGACGACTTACTGCTAGTTTCTTCTTGAATACAGATGGGGTTCTGTATAAGAGGAACTTTGAAATGGTCTTACTCAGATGCGTGGATAGACACGAAGCAAGCCTGTTAATGCAGGAAGTCCACGAGGGATCTTTCGGTACTCATGTAGGAGGGCATGCTATGGCTAAGAAGTTGTTGAGATCGGGGTATTATTGGATGACAATGGATGCAGACTGTTGCTCATATGCCCGTAAGTGCTACAAGTGCCAGATTTATGCAGACAAGGTGCATGTTCCTCCCAACCCGCTCAACGTCATGTCATCTCCTTGGAATTTTTCTATGTGTGGCATTGACATGATCGGGAAGATAGAGGCAACTGCTTCAAATGGTCATCGCTTCATCTTGGTTGCGATTGATTACTTCACTAAGTGGGTTGAAGCAGCGTCTTATGCCAATGTCACTCGTCAAGTGGTAGCCAGATTTTTGAAAAGAGACATTATTTGCAGATACAGAGTGCTCGAAAGAATCATTACTGACAATGGTTCTAATTTGAATAACAAGATGATGGCAGAATTGTGCCGGGACTTCCAGATCTAGCACCACAATTCTTCTCCTTACCGACCAAAGATGAATGGTGCGGTAGAAGCGGCAAATAAGAATATCAAGAAGATTGTGCAAAATATGGTTGTCACTTACAAATATTGGCATGAGATGTTACCATTTGCGTTGCATGGGTATCGAACGTCAGTCAGGACGTCAACTGGGGCAACTCCTTTCTCATTGGTATATGGTATGGAGGCAGTCTTGCCTGTCGAGGTAGAAATTCCTTCATTACGTGTGATGATGGATGTGAAGCTTGATGAGGCTGAGTGGGTACGTGCTCGATACAATCAGCTATGTCTAATTAAGGAAAAGAGATTAGCGGCTATCTGTCATGGTCAGCTTTATCAGAGGAGAATGAAGCGAGCATTCGACCAACGAGTACGTACTCGGGAGTATCAAGTAGGATAGCTTGTACTCAAGAGGATCATTCCTCCAGGTTCAGATCATAGGGGCAAGTGGACCCCAAACTGCGAAGGACCATTCATAGTGAAGAAAGTTTTCTCAGGAGGAGCACTGATGCTCACCACTATGGATGGAGAAGATTTCCAATCCCCTGTTAACTCAGACGCAGTTAAAAAATACTTCGCATAAAAAGACCCACTGGACACAAAAACAGAATTAAAGTCCAGGCAAGAAAAGGGCATCCCGGCGAGCTAAAAACAGAATAAAAAGCTCAGGCAAAAGTTAGGGAAAATAAATATAAAAAAATGTACACCCGCTGAGTTGAAAAACCACATTGGAAAGCTCAGGCAAAAAAGGGTATCCCGGTGGATTGAAAACCCGAAAGGGCGATCCACGCAAAACAAGGGAATAAGCGACAACTGCGATCCGAATAATCTGAACCAAATCATCGTTTCGTACAGCTTGACAAATATCAGAAGGATAGGAATCATTCCCCTCATCTTCTCAGAAAGCAAAGGCAAGAAGGAAGAGTTTTGAAGACATCCTGGTCATAGCAAGAAGGAAACTCATTGGGATGCCGTGTCCATTGCCATTAGGATAGTTTATTTTCTCAATTTTATGGTAGCTACCTCTTTCCAGGTGGTTGCTTCCTAATGTAAAAACTTTGCCTATTCAGAGGCTTTTCAATAAAAGAATATTCAGTCAAAAAGCTGTGTTGTGTTTATTTTTGCTTGCAAAAATGTCTTGAAGTTTTGGCGAAAAATAGCATTGCATTTAAAACATGGTGATAATTTGAAAAGAAATGACCATGCATGGAAACATTTGAAATCTTCTTTGAGTGTCGGGTGACGATGGATGAACAGATCATACCATGCAAGTCCCCGGGGCACATATGTGTTTTTTGTTGTTGCAGGTTTTGCAGGATGGTGTCACATTCTCCCACACAAAATTTCCCCCAGCTAAGTCAAGACAGGTGGGGATCCCAAGCAGATTATTTTCCCACCAGTGGAGTATGCCCAGCAGGGAATGGGAGGCCCATTCCCCAAAGAGTTTAACTGTCAAAACTTTTCTTCCCAAGCATGGGATATTTGAGGAAGCATCTTCCCAGCCGGGTTGGAAGATCGTCATTTCCCCACAGAGTTCCATGATTAAGATACAACCGTCATGGAAGTATTCTCCAATACTCGTCTGTGTTCATACTTTATTGCCGCTCGTCTGCACTTCCCAACACTCGTCTGTGTTTGATGTTGCTATTGCTCGTCCGCACTTCCCAACACTCGTCTGTGTTTGATATTTGCTTGTCGCTCGTCTGCATTCTCCAGCACTCGTCTGTGTTTGCCACCTGTTTGAAGCTCGTCTGCATGGTTTGGATGCTCGTCTGTATCATCCCTTCCTGGAAAATCGTCTAGTTCAAATTAGAAGTCACCGGAGATCGGATATGCGTAAAACTCAATTGGAATGAAATGATAACTAGATGAATTAATATTTCACAAATGATACACTTGAATATTCAGCACTTGATAAAACTAATCTTAACAATGATTGGAGAAGAAAACAAACACAAATATATTGATTTTGTGTGATTGAGTTTTTTATCAAACACTTGGTAGCACACTCCAAGGGCAATTTTGTTGTATCAACTAGTGCAGAATTTTACTCACTCTAATTAACACTTTTGAGTGAAGCAATTTATCAAACACCTTGTTTGCACTAATTTGATACACCAGAATTTTCAAGCACACAATATCAATATGAACAAAAGTAAAATGCGAGAAATAATAAGATCACAAGGAATTTGTTGAGGCAGTTCCTTCGTCGTCCTCGCTCGAAGTACTCTGCCCCCAATTCGAAATTGAATTGGGCAATTTTATTAAATCGCAATTGTTTTACAAGAATAGAAATGAATTAACCAACAAACCAAAACGCGTTGAATATGCTGTCAAATCTTCTTCTTGTCCCTTGATCCAAAGTAGAATCAAGTCTTCCACGCGTGTCGAGAAAGCCTTTGATTAATTGCTCCCTTATTGCAAGAATACACGATTCTTCAAACTTTGAGCACGACTGAGTTTCTCACACATTTGTGAACCCATAAAGACCTTCACAATCCTCTGTCTACCGTGATATGAGAGAACGATCCACTTGATCTTCAATCTACCTCACTCGGCTGAATATAATACTGATCGATGTGTGAAAAATCCCCAAATCTCCAATGATCTTGGAGGATAAAACCCTAAGGATTTTTCCAAGGAAAACCCACACACTCTAAACCCAATCTGAAATTATGATTAAGGATTAAACGTTATCTTCAAAACATACACCAAGATTGAACAAAGATTGTTGGGTGTAATTGTTTGATTGATGCAAGAAGGAAGAAGATGAAGAGAGCTATGTGTATATCTTTCACTTTCCTTGTTAAACTTCTCAAAAGAAATTAAGTAGCTATTTATATTGGTTAGAGAAAATGAATCATAAGAGAGGTAAAAATAAATGAAAAAATGAGTCAGCACAGTAATGAGCCGACTCAAATCATTAAATGAGCCGGCTCAAACTTACAGATGATTCGACCAAAATCAACAGAGAGGCAGCCTGTTGAGACCCGTGGAAAATGAGAAGAAACACTTCTTGATGAGTCGACTCATGAGGGATTTTGAGTCGGCTCATCCATACTCATGAGTCGACCAAAATCATGCCCCAGGCAGCCTGTTTAGACCCGTGCGTTTGCCACCATTTTACACTTGAATGAGTCGGTTCATAAAGGGTTGTGAGTCGACTCATCCACACTTATGAGTCGACCAAAATGATGCATCAGGCAGCCTGTTTGGACCCGTGCATTTGTCATCAATTTAACATTGAATGAGTCGGCTCATTGATGAATTTGAGTCGGCTCATTCAGTATGTTTTTCCAAAAATGCCAATCCTTCCTTTTTCATTTTGAACTTGTCAAGCTTTTGAAACATGCCAAGTTTTTGACAGATTAAAACCATGCCATGTCACACAAACCCCCCCCCCCCCTTTTTGATGATGGCAAAAACTTGATGAATTAATCGCCAAACTCCCCCTGATTATGTGACCCGATCTTATATACATCGATCTCAATATCATCTCCCCCTTTGACAACATCAAAAAGAAGAGAAACCATATGAGTGAATTGAACAATAAAGATAGCAAGCTGAATTAAATGTCAATTTGAGAAGCCAATTGCGATAGAACCACACATTCACAAACACACAATTTGGAAAGGTGAGTAAACATGATAATAAACAAAAACAATGGGATTAACGAGAAATAAAAGTTCATTAAAACAAACAAAGCAAACATTACATAAACCAAAATAATATTCATGACAATTACATATGATGCAATTATTCTCTCAAGGGTATGGATAACGATCCCTAGTGGAAGGGTAGCGACGATGATAGGTGATGGGCTGTGAATCATCCATGTCATTTTCCGTGAACTGAAGATAACTACTGTTGAGCGAGTTAAAGGCAGTGTCCTGAGCAACCAAGTGATCCTGCAATGCAGTATACCTAGTGTCTTGAACAGACACATACTCAGCAAAGGCGGCGTCTTGCTCAGTTAAACGCCTCTCTAACTCGGTGTATCTCTCAACTTGAGTGTTGTAGTAAGCCTACTGTTGAAGTTGCATATTTTGGAGCATCACCATTATTCTCGATGGATAATCTTGTTGCGGTTGAGATGGAGGAGCAAAACGAGTAGTGGTGTTAGTCCACCCGGTGTTTTGCCATTCACCCCAGCCTTGATTTTCATAGGAGTCATTTGATGGTATGTCATGCCACTCTTCATTGTCAACTGTAACACCCCAAATTTTCCCTCTTCTTTTTAGGTATCATCATCATACCATAGACTTCATAAGCATATCATATTCTTGGCATCTTTGCATGGAAAGATGAGGCATAACATTCTCATGACCTAGCATTAGGCATATGATCATTTGTGGAGGGATTTGAAGCATTACAAGCTATAACAAGAGGCCCAATGGATTTTCTCAAGTCCTATGAGGAGTCTACATTGCATTCACAAGCTTAAGATTATTCACAAAAGCCCAGGAGGTTGGAGGATCATCAGAGAATTCAAGCTAGGGCAAAGCTCCTACACAATGATCCCAAATTAGGGTTTGAGTTTCAAGCATGAAAACTTTGTAACTTTGGCCATTTCATTTGGGCAAAGTATTTCATGTATTAAGAAGATCCTAGGGATGAAATTTGGTGAGAAAACTCCTTGTGGAAGTCAGGTATTTCTTCAGTTGCTTGTAAATGAAGAAATTGGTCAACTATGCATTCTAGAAGTCAACTGTGAAATTTCAAAGGGGCCAACCCTATTTTTCTAGTCAAGGGATGTTCTTATAACCTTATAGGAGATTTGGCAATATCAAAGATCAAGAATCAAGAGGTTTTGAGGTGTTTTGCATTTTTGGCATGTGATTGGTCATGAAATTTGCCATTTTTAGTAACCTTTTGCCCTAATTTTCAAGTGTACATAACTTGGTGAAAAAAGCTTTAAATGAATTGCCACCAAACATGAAAGTTGAAGATTAAGGTCTCCCATTTTCAAAAAGTACAAGTACTGTTTCATAGCCCTCATGGTTTGAGAGATATGCTCTTCGAAAATCTCTTGAATTCTAGGGCATAACATGAATTTCAAGCCTCCTCCAAATGCAAAATCTCATGTAACTTGTTTTCAAGTGGTTTGATGAACAAATTAAGATTATAGTACTTCAAGGCAATGCATGAGAATATTTTTTGCCCAAGGAAACAAACAAATTCGTGCATGGGATGTGGGATATTTCATAAGTTGCAAATTTGCATAATCATTCACAATGCATGACTCAAGCATCCAAGGGCCAGGATTAAGCCACTTATGGATTGGTGAATCAAGCATGATTAGTATGTGAGAGGAGATAGGGAAGTGCACAAGCCAAGCATGCTATCACACAACTCTTGCTAATTTGAGATTTCATTCCATTCACACTGACCTCACGTGCATTTTTCTTCATTCTCTCAGCATTGAACATTGGCATGATATAAAAGAGAATTAGGGTTTCCATTTGTTGAGATTCACCACATTTCTCTCACTTGAAAGTTTTTGCTTATTCTGCAATTCTCTTCGAATCACTCTTTGCACTCACTCATTATCAAAACCATTGGCATATTCTTCATCCTTGAGAGCTCAGGATCACAAATCCATACCTCATTCAAGCTAGTTCTCAGAATTTTATACTTTGCCATTTCAGTGCAAGCTGCTTCGGATTCCTAGATCCAGTTGTTTTTAAGACTCTAATTTCATTTATTTTGCAATTAGAGTGTATTAGGAGGAGATCTGCATCTTCTGGAAGCTCATCTCAAGCTATTTTGACCTCTGCAAGTTTCAGGTAAGCTCAAAATCCATGGATCTGGAAATGATTTTGGTTGTGTGCTTTATGATCTACTCACTTTGCTGATTACTCTGATCTGTTTAGATTTGAAAATGAATGATTATTGAGTGAGATATGTGGATTTTCAGTTTGATGTTCAAAGATGTTTGTGTTTGATCCGTTTGATTCCTTAACCTATTGTGAAATCTAAGCTCATTTTTGAATTCAGCATGCTTGAATTGCTTGATCTGGAAAGTTTGAATCATTTATGTTTTGTTTTGTTCTTGGTTTGAATTTTCTGGTGCCGGAGCCCTAGCTCCGGTCACCGGATTCTGGAATTGCTTGCCTGAGTTTGTTTGAAGAAGATGATTGCGTGACCCTTGGATTTGTGATCTGGACGGTTCCCATGGTGACATCACATTAAAAATACGTGCTCCTTCTCACGTGTTTTCTATTTCAAGTTATAATCTGAATAATGCCTTTTGTTTCTCACCTCACCATAGTTAGTGTGTTCTCACTGTCCTGACCAATCCTTGTGCATACTTGGTTTAATGAATGACTTGATCTTGTGCGTCCATCTGATCCATTGGTTTGTTATTTTTTCTGAATTAACTGAATTTCCACAATATTTGCTGTGAACTGCGCTGAGCCTTTGGGCCTTAACATTACTATTCGTCCCCCCCTGCGTGGAAGCCCAATGAAAATGAACTGGAATTGCTTGCTGAATACACCCCTGGCCTGTTTTCTTTTATTTTTATTTCTTTTTATTTAATTTTTATTTTCAGTTTGAATTTTAATTTTTAAAAATAGTAATAAGTTCACAAAAATTATAAAAAAAATTCGTGAGTCTTTCTTTTAGTTTTCTCTAATTTTTGGTATTTTTATTTTTCATTTATTTTTAATTGTCACGTGGAAATTAATTGTTTCTCTTAATTAATTGATTTTATTTCACTTTGAAGCATGTTGACTTGTTCATTTTCTATCTTGATCATTATTTTGAATTTTTAAGTGATTTCTTTTTGCTCTGGATTCATGATGAGATGTAGTTTATTGGTGATTTTTGTTCTGATTTTTAGAATTTTGTTTAATTGATTTTGGTCTCTAACTTGTGCATGAAGCTTTCTAACCCTAGTCCATGTTTGTATCCTCATTTAACTTGCTCAACTTCTGATTCTCATTCTCTCCTTTTGGCATGTTATTATGGTATGATTGAAGATCATTTGTGCAAGTTTGTGGAATTTTTGGATGCTTAATCGAATTGATTTGAATTTTGGTTCTTCACTTGTTCCTTTTTGCTTCTTTTGGATCTTATGTTCACTCTTTAAGGTAGAAGGGCACTTGTGCCAACTTCTTTAGTTTGTTTAGAGCCTTCGTAGGTTGTTGATACCCCTTTGGTCTTGAGTTGTGGTTTGTGCCTTGAGAAAGTTTGTGTTTGGTTGTTCTTAAAGTTTTCCCACACTTATGCATGCTCACTTCACTTCCTTTGCTTCTTTCTTCTCATGATGTAAGTACTTAACTGTGCACTTATTCTCTTCATCTCATGTGATCCTTAGGCACTTTCTTAACATGTTAGGGTTCTGGTTTGGCACTTTGTGATGTTGCTTTGACTATTTTGCTTTGTATTTTCTCATGTTCACTTGGTTTTGTCATGGTGATTCATAATGCTTCATTGTGAGTTGTATTTCTTTTCTCATTCTTGTGCTTTAAGTTTGCATTTGGCATTTGTGTTTATAACTTCACTTCTGGTTGTGTGACTTTGGTTTGACATTATGTTCATTTTATTGCATTTATGCTTGTGTCACTAACCATTTCAGGGGCTTTGGTAAGTGAGAGGTGTGGATGTGATTCCCACATCTCCAAATCTTATCTCTTCTCTTCTCCTTATTATTTTTCTAACCTTGTGTTTGTTGGGATTAGGCTTTACTTCCTCCCTCTTTTATTCTTCTTTCTTCTCTTTCTCTTCTTCTTTCTTTCTTATTTAGGATAGTTAACCTCACTAAACCTAGGATTACCTTTGCATGATAACTTTAAGATTCATTAGTCCCCCATTAGACTTTTACCTTTGTGATCCTTTTGTTTCTCTTCTCTTCTCATCTCAAAACCCTAAAGAAGACACTTAATAAAGATTGAAGTGATATCTTGAGCAATAGCCTTATCCCATGAGACACTTGTAGTCTTCCCATATTGGGATAGTACAAGCTTGTCTTGTGATGTACAAGTCTGATCAGGATATCATCTTCACAAAGAAAATCATAAAACACACTTCTTCATTGTAAATACAAAAACACTTAATAAGTTAATGAGTTAGTGAGCTTAAGCCCTAATTTCTGGATTCAAGTTTTGGGGATCTTCCCCTTACTTGAGTGTGCTTGTTCTATTATTCCATCTTGGAATGTAGTGACAAGTGCACATTCCATGGAAGAGAGCTTGAGTTCACTTCCTTGTGACACACTCATAAAAAGCTTCTAAAAAACACAAACAAACAATAAGCGTCTTTCCTTCGGGAATTCTCTTCTCATCTCCTTCGCTCCGTCCGCGAACTTGCTCCTACTTGTCATTTTGCAAGACGGTTACACACTCGTCGTCCGAGCCTGCAACACCTAAGCATTGACATAGACAGTTCAAGCCTTAAGACACAAGAAATTTTTTTCACCCCTAGTTAGGGAAACTACGACGACTCTGATCCTCATTGTCCAGATGAGGTACGTAGGCAGCGGGGTAGGGCCCGTTCGAGCATAATCTTTATTTTCCCTACATTTTTCCCTTTTCATTTCTTTTTCAGTTCCCTTTTCTTTTCTTTTATCCAGTTTCAGTTTCAGTTTTGCAGCAGCTTTCCTTTCTTCACCTTTTGAAACAGTTTCTTTGCAAGCGTGGATCCTTTCGGGTACGGCGGATGATCTGGGTGCTAACACCTTCCCAGGTCGTAATCGACTCCCGAACTCAGTCTCTTTGGTTCGCAGGACCCGTGTCCTTCCTCTTCTTTTCTTCTGGTTTGTGCACCATTACCATTCCCGTTCCTTCGGGATAAAAATGCCTGGCTGGCGACTCTAACCTTTTCCGCGCCACTTTCGCGTTTGTACCAGGATGGAAATCCGGGGAGCGACATCAGCGGGCAAGTCTTCATTCGGAATCTCATTTTGTTTAGGTTGATCTTTAGGATCATCTCCATCAGAATTATCTTCAAGTGGTTGATTTTGATCACCTCTTCCCACATACCGATACCGGCGTTCTTGAGAGTCTCATATGTGACCCATAAGGCTTAGGGTCTTTCGCTGGAACCAATTTGTATCCGGAACGGATACCAAAGGGACATCAAAACCAACAATCTCAGCTTTGTCGATAATATTCTGAATAATGGAAGGATAAGCAAGAGCAATGCCTTTCTTTTCCTTTAGGGCAAAAATGTGACTCGCAAAATAGTGAGGCCAGTTGACTTTGACCTTGTTGCGAAGAATATAAACCAAATGCACTTCACTCATATCAATACGAGAGAAGCCACCTTTCTTGGGCCGTAAGTTGTGGGCAACAATCCAATGAAGGATACGATCCACCGGCTTAATTTTCCAGTAGTAATGGTATTCAGAAACAATTCAGAATTAACAACGAAATCAACAAAAGGTTCTTTAAGCATACCATTGAGTTCAGTACGGAAGATGTAGTTGTCAACTTGAGAATTATCTGTCATCAAAATGCTAGCTTCTTCAGGGTCAATGCGAAATAGATCTTTCCACACTTGAGCATTGACCGCAAACATTCTAGAGCCCATACGAAAATTGAATTCGAAACCCTTATAAGTGCCAACCAACCCAGCATAGAACATCTTAACCAAATCCTCATTGTAGTCAACGTGACAAGATAGAAAAGGATTGATACCTTGGAAGTCCATAAGTTCAATGATGTGGGGAATGTGCATTTGAGTAGCAGTTGTTCTTGAGTAGACATATTGAGGAATTACTTTTCTGTTCTTGAATTTCTTGTTGTAGACTTCAACCAGATCAGAGGGAAGAAGAGAAAGTGCACTAACAAGAAGAGATGATTGAAAAGAGGAGCCACGGGACCTTTTCCCTGTAGTTTTTGAAGCCATTTTTGAAAGACAATGAAGCTTTGAGAGAGATATGAGGGTTGGAGGAAGATGATGGAAACTTGAGAGAATATGAGAATGTTATGTGTTGGTAATGATAATATGAAATGATAATGAGTTTTTAATAAAAAAGAATTAAATAAATCATAAATGGAAAGGGAAAAGTGGATGAGTGCATTGATGTGTCGACCTAGGGAGGTGAAATGGCAGGCGGCGCGTCTTTTCAAGACAGCCACACGCCAGTCGAGGCGTCAGTGAGCCGACTCAAATTCATCAATGAGTCGACTCAATTTGAATTTAAAATGAGTCGGCTCAAAGGAGCATATAGGTCAACTCAGAAGAGTCTATGAGCCGACTCATGAGTCGGCCTGTTGGGACCCGGCAATTTTCAACATCACATTTCACCAAAAACCACTTAAAATACCTCAAAATATGAAAACATCATCATGTATGCAGATTATTTGTCAAGCAATCACTCATAATCCACTAGAATAGAAGAAATAAATTAATTTACAAACACAATCCATGCACCATATTCTTACTAAATACATATATCAAGAATGAATTAAGGTAACTAAGTAAAGAGTGATATTACCTCGAGTATATGAGAGATGGATGAAAGATACTACTTCATAATAGGATGTGAGAGACAAGTGAAGTTAACTCAAAGAATAATATATAATCAAAACAATGATTACTAAGATCTATCTGATATGTCAAGAACACCAAGTTCCCTACGGATAAAGAAGAAAGGATCGATAGCGAGTGGTTTTGTAAAAATATCGGCTAGTTGATTTACACTATCAACATGCTCAAACACCACATCACCTTTCTCTACATGATCCCTAAGAAAATGATGCCTGATTTCAATATGTTTAGTGCGTGAATGAAGAATAGGATTCTTGGTAAGATTAATTGCACTAGTATTGTCACACAAGATTGGGATTTGTTTGAGAGAGATATTGAAGTCGAGTAATTGTTGTTTTAGCCATAGTATTTGGGCACAACAATTTTCGGCTGCAATATACTCCGCCTCTACAGTGGATAAGGCAACAGAAACTTGCTTTTTGCTATGCCAACTAACAAGAGAGTTTGAAAAGAAATGACAAGTTCCACTAGTGCTTTTCCTATCCACTTTGCAACCGGCAAAGTCGGAATCAGAAAAACCTACCCAGGAACAATCACTACCCTTAGGATACCATAAACCAAACTTAGACGTACCACAAAGATACCTAAGTATGCGTTTAACTGATTTTAAATGTGATTCCTTAGGGCAAGATTGAAACCTAGCGCACATACATACACTGAACATAATATCGGGACGCGATGCGGTAAGATAAAGAAGAGAACCAATCATACCTCGATACCTTTTTATATCTACATCCTTACCTTTTTCATCACGATCAAGACTTGCCGCCGTAGGCATTGGTGTATCAATAGACTTGGAGTTTGTCATATCAAACCTCTTGAGTAACTCATTGCAATATTTATTTTGACTTATGAAGGTTCCATCTTCAAGTTGTCTAATTTGAAGTCCGAGGAAGAAATTTAACTCCCCCATCATACTCATATCAAACTCACCTTGCATAGAACTTGAAAATTCTTTAACCAACTTCATATTAGTAGATCCAAAGATAATGTCATCTACATATAATTGAACTAATATAGAATGTTTTCCTTCACGTTTAATAAAGAGAGTAGTGTCAACCTTTCCTCTTGAAAATCCTTGATTGATTAAAAATTTGCTTAGGCGCTCATACCAAGCTCTAGGAGCTTGTTTGAGACCATATAAAACACGTTTTAGTTTGTAAACATGATTTGGTTTTTCAAAGATTTCAAACCCAGGAGGTTGACACACATAAACCTCTTAGTTTATATATCTGTTAAGGAAGGCACTCTTAACATCCATTTGATATAGTTTAAAGTTTTGTGAACATGCAAATGCAAGTAAAAGGCGTATAGCTTCAAGGCGGGAAACAAGAGCATAAGTTTCCTCATAGTCTATGCCTTCCTCTTGGTTATACCCTTGAGTAACAAGACGAGCCTTGTTGCGAATGATAGTGCCGTTTTCATCCAATTTGTTCCTAAAAACCCATTTGGTGCCAATTACTCGATGATTTAATGGAGGTGGAACAAGGTCCCAAACCTATTTCTTTTAAATTGATTTAGTTCCTCTTGCATAGCTAGGAACCAAATTTCATCAAGTAAGGCTTCTTTGGCATTCTTAGGCTCAATTTGAGATATGAAGGCATGATAAAAACAAAAGTTACTTAGCCTTGATCTATTAATGACACCCTTTGAGATATCTCCAATGATGTTATCGATAGGATGATCTTTTGATGTCTTCCATTCCAATGGTAGATCATTTTGAAGGGATGCTTGACCTTCGTCTTTGAGACTAGACACATCAACCGGCTCCTTATTCATAACATCCGGAAAGGGTTCAACACGAGAAACATCAATGTCTTTAACAATCTCACTAGAGGAGGCACCTGCACCAATAACACCACTACCTTTTTCGACAACATTTGGATAAGCTCCATCAAAAGATACATGTACATATTCTTCGACTATAAGCAACCTTTTATTGAATATTCTATATGCTTTGCTTGAATTAGAGTATCCAAGGAAGATGCCTTCATCCGCCTTTGAATCAAATTTACCAAGATTTTCTTTTCCATTATTAAGCACAAAGAATTTGCAACCAAAAACATGAAGATGTGAAACATTAGGCTTTCTTCCTTTTAATAGTTCATAGGGAATTTTGTTTAGAATAGGTCGAATAGTGATCCTATTCAAAACATAGCAAGCAGTGCTAATAGCATCGGCCCAAAAATATTTAGGAAGACTGCTATCATTAATCATAGATCTTCCCAATTCCTCCAACACACGATTTTTACGTTCCACAACACCATTTTGTTGTGGTGTTCTAGGAGCGGAGAAGTTATCATCAATGCCATAATTTTCACAAAAAATTTCAAAGAGATGATTTTCAAACTCACCTCCTTGGTCACTTCTAATAGTTACAATGTTTGTGCCAAGTTTGTTTTGAGATAATTTGGCAAAAGTTTCAAAGGCCGAAAAGGTATCACTTTTACTAGCTAAGAAGATTGTCCAACAAAATCGAGAGTAGTCGTCAACAATAACAAAACCATAATAGTTCCCTCCTATACTTTTGATTCTAGAAGGACCAAAAAGATCCATGTGTAGAAGTTCAAGAGGTCTAGAAGTAGAGACTAGATTTTTTGATTTAAAAGATATCTTAGTTTGCTTACCCATTTGGCAAGCATCACAAAGATGATCTCTAGTGAACTTTATGTTAGGCAAACCGACTACTAAGTTTTTGGACACAACCTTATTTAGCAAGTCAAAGTTGATATGAGCTAAACGTCTATTCCAAAGCCAAGATTCTTCACTTTTGGAGATAAGACATTTAGGATTACTCAGGGTCATCGAATTCAAATCAAGCATATAAACATTGTTAACCCTCAGGCCTTTAAACACATCCTCTTTGTTGTCATTATGTTCAATTATGCATCCTTCTTTAGAGAAAGAGACATTATATCCCTTATCACATAATTGACTAATGCTAACAAGGTTATGTTTAAGACCCTCAACTAAAAGGACATTAGAGATAGATGTAGAAGAGGGATTACCTACACTACCTTTACCGAGTATAGCTCCCTTGTTGTTATCACCATAAGTAACAAAGCCCTTCTTCTTAGCCACAAAGTCATACAATAGGGAAATATCACCTGTCATATGTCTTGAGCATCCACTATCAAGAAACCACCGTTTCTCCATAGTCTCAAGACACTCCACCTGTATGATTAGACAAGAGAGAAAGGTACCCAATTTTCATTGGGTCCTAGAGTGTGAGTGAATATTTTGTTGCTTTTAGGCAATCATTGACAAATGCCTTTTGGGACCAAGTATCTCCTAAAACGACATTTGGAAATTATATGACCTTCCTTGCAACAATAGTGACATTTCAAGAATGGTTTTGGTTTGCATTGACTATTTTGATCCTTCACAACATAGGTATATTTTTGATATGGATTATTCATTGATTCCCTAAAGTTTGAACGATCAATAGTAAATGTCATTTTTGGTTGTGACAACTTGTCTAGTTTGGCTTGAAGAGTTTTGACTTCCTTTTGCCAAATCTAACATGTTTCACAACCATGAAAGTTGTGCCATTCTCGTTCGTCTTCTACTATAGATTCTACCATTGATGCCTTAAGAGCTTTCATAGCATTTTCACTATCCGAAACCTTGTTTTCTAAATGTGCAAAAATTCTTTTATCGGATGCAATGCGCTTGAAAGCTTCTTTAGCTTCTTGATGGAGAATATTAAACGTACTAAGCAAATCATTATAAGACAATTTTTCAGCATAATCATATTTAGCATATCTTACCTCTTTCTTGCCTTTCTTATGAGCCATGAGGAAAAGATTTATTCTCTCTTCCTCATCGCTTGAGGTATCTTTGCTAGACGACTCACTATCGCTTTCCCAAGAAATATATGCTCTTCTAGCCTTGTTGCCTTTTCTTTGATATTTGTCTTTTGCCTTGTCTTTCTTTAACATAGGGCAATCCGGTTTGTAATGTCCCGGTTTTCCACAGTTGTAACAAGATCCCTTGCCTTTAGTACTTTTAACATACTCTTGCTTGGAAGGATTAGATTTTCTTCGATAGTTGATGAGACGCTTGTCCGAATGAGAAATCTCATTCTTTTTGAGATACCGATTGTATCTTCTTACGAATAAGCCCATATCTTCATTTGATTCGTCTTCATCATCACTCGTATCACTCCGACTATCTTTATTAGTGGAGGATTTTGAGGAAGAAGCTTTTAATGCAATATACTTCTTCTTCTTCTCATGATCTTTATTTTTCTCGATCTTTTCTTTCTTTTCTTTGTCTTCATGCTCATTTAAGTTTAAGAGCTCTTGTTCGTGCTCTTGTAGTTTTCCAATGAGAGTGGTTAGATCCAAAGTTCTTACGTCACTGGCTTCTTTAATTGCCATAACTTTTGGTAACCATTCCCTAGTAAGACATCTCAAAATCTTGTTAGTTGCAACATCATTAGGAGTAGTTTTACCAAGAGCATTTAATCGATTTGTCAAGTGAGAAAATATTTTTCCCATTTCACCAACGGTTTCCCCTTGGCTCATGTGAAAAAGATCAAACTCTTGTTGTAGAGTATTAATTCGAGCAAGCTTAACATCATCGGTTCCTTCATGGGCAACTTGTAAGGCTTCCCACATAGCTTTAGCCGATGTGTGATGAGAAACTCGAAAATATTCATCAGCTCCCAAGAAAGCTATAAGTATGTTTCGAGCTTTCCAATTGTAGCTATATTTCTTTTCATCATTATCATCCCATTGTGCTTCCGGTTTCTCAATTTGGACATTATTCGGTCCGACCATGGTTATTTGAAAAGGGCCTTCTTGGATAACTTTCCAAATTTTTCTATCAACAGAGTTGATATGGATGCACATACAATCTTTCCAGTGACTATAGTTTTCTCCGGTAAAAACTGGAGCTTTATTCTACGCCCCCGTTGGATCGTTGTACATTTTCCAATAAGTTGTATGTGAAGCACTAGATGAACCGGTGCTCTTGATACCACTTGTTAGACGATAGCGCGGATCTAGAAGGGGGGTTGAATAGATCCCTTTTTAAAATTTATCTTTTCAAAATTAAGTTGAAAGAGAATAGTGGAAGTTTCCCGGAAAATCGTCTAGTTCAAATTAGAAGTCACCGGAGATCGGATATGCGTAAAACTCAATTGGAATGAAATGATGACTAGATGAATTAATATTTCACAAATGATACACTTGAATATTCAACAATTGATACAACTAATCTTAACAATGATTGGAGAAGAAAACAAACACAAAGATATTGGTTTTGTGTGATTGAGCTTTTTATCAAACACTTGGAGTGCACACTTCAAGGGCAATTTTGTTGTATCAACTAGTGCAGAATTTTACTCACTCTAATTAACACTTTTGAGTGAAGCAATTTATCAAACACCTTGTTTGCACTAATTCGATACACCAAAATTTTCAAGCACACAATATCAATATGAACAAAAGTAAAATGCGAGAAATAATAAGAACACAAGGAATTTGTTGAGGCAGTTCCTTCGTCGTCCTCGCTCGAAGTACTCTGCCCCCAATTCGAAATTGAATTGGGCAATTTTATTAAATCGCAATTGTTTTACAAGAATAGATATGAATTAACCAACAAACCAAACCGCGTTGAATATGCTGTCAAATCTTCTTCTTGTCCCTTGATCCAAAGTAGAATCAAGTCTTCTACGCGTGTCGAGAAAGCCTTTGATTAAATTCTCCCTTATTACAAGAATACACGATTCTTCAAACTTTGAGCACGACTGAGTTTCTCCCATACTTGTGAACCCACAAAGACCTTCGCAATCCTCCGTCTACCGCGATATGAGAGAACGATCCACTTGATCTTCAATCTACCTCACTCGGCTGAATCTACGACTGATTGATGTGTGCAAAACCCCCAAATGTCCAATGATCTTGGAGGATAAAACCCTACGGATTTTTCCAAGGAAAACCCACACACTCTAAATCCAATCTGAAATTATGATTCACGATTGAACGTTATCTTCAAAACGTTCACCAAGATCGAACAAAGATTGTTGTGTGTAATTGTTTGATTGATGCAAGAATGAAGAAGATGAAGAAAGCTATGTGTATATCTTTCACTTTCCTTGTTAAACTTCTCAAAAGAAATTAAGCAGCTATTTATATTGGTTAGAGAAAATGAATCATAAGAGAGGGAAAAATAAATGAAAAAATGAGTCAGCACAATAATGAGCCGACTCAAATCATTAAATGAGCCGACTCAAACTTACAGATGAGTCGACCAAAATCAACAGAGAGGCAGCCTGTTGAGACCCGTGGAAAATGAGAAGAAATACTTCTTGATGAGTCGACTCATGAGGGATTTTGAGTCGGCTCATCCATACTCATGAGTCGACCAAAATCATGCCCCAGGCAGCCTGTTTAGACCCATGCGTTTGCCACCATTTTACACTTGAATGAGTTGGCTCATAAAGGGTTGTGAGTCGACTCATCCACACTTATGAGTCGACCAAAATGATGCATCAGGCAGCCTGTTTGGACCCGTGCATTTGTCATCAATTTAACACTGAATGAGTCGGCTCATTGATGAATTTGAGTCGGCTCATTCAGTATGTTTTTCCAAAAATGCCAATCCTTCCTTTTTCATTTTGAACTTGTCAAGCTTTCGAAACATGCCAAGTTTTTGACACATTAAAACCATGCCATGTCACACAGAGGGATTTCCCAGAAGTTTTTCCAGATGATGTTATGGATGTGTCGCCAGAGCGGGAAGTGGAATTTAATATCGATCTTGTTCCAGGAACAAGACCTATTTTGATGGAACCATATTGTATATCAGCTTCCGAGTTATTTGAGTTGAAGAAACAGTTAGAGGAAATGTTAGAAAAGAAATTTATGAGACCGAGTGTATCGGTGTGGGGAGCACCAGTATTGTTGGTAAAGAAGAATGATGGTAGCATGAGGTTGTGTATTGATTACAGAAAACTAAATAAGGTGACGATTAAGAATAAGTATCTGCTTCCAAGGATAGATGATCTGATGGATCAGTTGGTTGGTGCTTATGTGTTCAGTAAGATAGATTTGCGATCGGGTTATCACCAGATAAGAGTGAAGGATGAGGATATTCAGAAGATTTATTTTAGGACTCGGTATGGACACTATGAATATGTAGTGATGCCATTTGGAGTTACTAATGCACCTGGTGTATTCATGGAGTATATGAATTGTATTTTCCATGAGTATTTGGATCAAATTTGTTGTTGTGTTTATAGATGACATTCTGATTTACTCTAAGTCAAAAGAAGAACATGATGAACATTTGTGAATTGTGTTGCAAGTGTTGAAAGAGAAGAAGCTTTATGCAAAGTTGTAGAAGTGTGAATTCTGGTTGAAAGAGGTGAGTTTTCTGGGTCATGTGATTTTGGAACAAGGGATTGCTGTAGATCCGTCCAAAGTAGATGCAATACTACAATGGAAGACTCCAAAGTCAGTGACATATATTAAAAGTTTCTTGGGATTGGCTGGTTATTATCGGAGGTTTATTGAGGGGTTTTCGAAGTTG
Organism: Lathyrus aphaca; assembly: GCA_963966055.1. NCBI lineage: Eukaryota > Viridiplantae > Streptophyta > Magnoliopsida > Fabales > Fabaceae > Lathyrus > Lathyrus aphaca. Next base: position 219,616,744 of record OZ014519.1, read on the forward strand.
GCATTTCCATTGACCCAATTGACTTGTAAGAATAAGGCGTTTTTGTGGGATTCTCAGTGTGAGAAGTGCTTTATTAAACTGAAGAAGAAGTTAACTACTGCACCCGTTTTGATTTTGCCGAAAGCAGATGAACCGTTTGTGGTTTATTGTGATGCTTCTCTGATGGGTTTAGGTGGAGTATTGATGCATAATGGTCAGGTTGTGGTGTATGCTTCGCGTCAGTTAAGCTTTCATGAGAGGAATTATCCTACTCACGATTTGGAGTTGGAAGCTATTGTTTTTGTCTTACAGATTTGGAGACATTACTTGTATGGTTTGAGGTTTAAAGTTTATAGCGATCATAAGAGTTTGAAATACCTGTTTGATCAGAAAGAGCTGAATATGAGGCATATGCGTTGGTTAGAATTACTGAAAGATTATGACTTTAGTTTGAATTATCATCCGGGTAAGGCTAATGTTATAGTTGATGCTTTGAGTCGGAAGACATTGCATATGTCGGCTAGAGAATTGGAGTTGATTGAATAATTCAGAGATATGAGTTTGGTTTGTGAATAAACATCTCATAGTGTGATGTTGGGAATGCTGAAAGTTAATAATGATTTTCTTGATCGTGTTCGAGAAAGTTAGAAGTCGGATGTGAAACTGGTGGACCTGATGGTTAATGATGAAAGAGTTAGAAATAATGAATTTCAAGTTGATGAACAGGGAGTACTGAGGTTTCAAGATCGTATGTGTATTCTTGATGATATTGATTTAAAGAGAATGATTCTTGAAGAAGGGCATAGGAGTGGATTGAGTTCATCCAGGAGCGACGAAAATGTACCAGGATTTCAAGAAGATATTTCGGTGGCCTGGTATGAAAAGATATGTGGCTCAGTTTGTGTATGCGTGTTTGACTTGCCAGAAGTCAAAAGTGGAACATCAGAAACCTGCTGGGTTGATGCAACCGTTGGATATATCCGAGTGGAAATGGGATAGTATATCAATGGATTTTTAAGGGGTTACCTACTATTCCAAGAGGGCATGATGCCATTTGGGTGATTGTGAATAGGTTGACGAAGTCAACACATTTTATTCCGATTGGTATTACTTATTCTTTGCCGAGACTGGATGAGATATATGTGAGTATAATTGTGAAGTTGTATGGAATACCTTTGAATATTGTGTCGGATAGAGATCCGAGATTTACTTCGAGGTTTTGGGAGAGTTTGCAAGAGGCATTGGGTTCGAAGTTAAAGTTGAGTTCAGCTTATCATCCTCAGACTGATGGACAGATAGAGAGTACGATACAATCTTTGGAGGATTTGTTAAGGGCTTGTGTGCTTGAACAAGGAGGTGCTTGAGATAGTCACTTTTCGTTGATCGAGTTTACATACAACAATAGTTATCATTCCAGTATCGGGATGACGCCGTTTGAAGCTTTGTATGGCCAAAGATGTAGAACACCTTTGTGTTGGCATGTGTCGGGTGAGAGTATTGTACTTGGACCTGATATTGTGTAACATATCACTGAGATGGTGAAGTTGATTCGTGATAAGATGAAGATTTCACAGAGTAGGCAGAAGAGTTACCATGATAAGAGGAGAACAGATCTTGAGTTTCAAGAAGGAGACCATGTGTTTTTAAGGCTTACTCTGGTGACTGGTGTGGGAACAACTTTGAAGTCGAGGAAAATTACTCCTAAGTTTATTGGGCCATATCATATTTCGGCGAGAGTTGGACTTGTTTCTTATAGAGTGACGTTGCCACCGAAATTGTCAAATTTACAGGATGTGTTTCATGTGTCACAGCTTCGGAAGTATGTCTCGGATCCGTGACATGTGATACTGATGGATGAAGTTGATGTAAGAGATAATCTTACGGATGAAGAATTACTAGAAGGAATCGATGATCGTGAGGTAAAGCAGTTGAGAGGCAAGGAGATTGCCCTTGTGCGAGTATTTGGGGAGGAGCTGCTGGTAGGCATATGACTTGGAAATTGGAAAGCAGGATGCGAGATTCGTATCCGAAGCTTTTTGCTTGAGGTAAGTTTTCGAGGAAGAAAACCTTTTAAGTGGGGGAGAGTTGTAACACCCTGATTTTATTTAATTATTTTACTAGGAATGTTGTGTTGTGGTGTGTGAAGAATAATATATATTATCAAATATAATTGTGATATTAAATTATATTTTAGGTGGATAATTGTATTATTAGATGTTAACTAAAATAAATTGAATAAATAAGAGATAAAGACTGGGTGGTCAATTGGTGAAAGTAATAAGGGTAAAAGGGGAAGATCATAAGTTGGGTCTTAGGGGTTATGTTGGAAATAAGGAAAATAGGAAAACATAATCGTAATTGGGAGAGAACAAAAACGGTCGTGAAAATGTGTGAAGAGGAGAAGAAGAGGAAAAAGGGTTTATTCGTGAAGAATTCGTAAAGAAGAAGAAGAATTTCTAAACGAAACCTAAGGTAAGGGTGGGATTCTTCCATCTTAAGGGTTTTATAATGGGAATTGGGTAGGTTGAGAAATAGGGATTGGGATTGTGGTGGATTGAGGAGGGATTAGGTTGGATGATGTGTTGTTGATTATTACTAGTTGTTAATCGTATGAATTAAATGGTGAATTTGATTAATATTATGGTTTCTGGTTGTTGTTGGTACTGGATACATGAGAAATTTGTAGCAGATTTGAGTGCTGAGAGCAGAACTGCGATTTGCAAAATCGCAGAGATCGCTTAGCGAGTTGGAGCTTGCTTAGCGAGAAGAGTCAGGGGGTTTGGCGCTTAGCGAGTTGTGACCATCGCTTAGCGAGCCCTGGTATGTGAAAATTAATTTTTAAATTCTGAAAAATTACTGAAAAATGATTTAATAATGCACAGTAATGCCTAGGAACGGATGAGGCATAGTTGGAGGAGGTGAAAAATGAGCTATACACTTAATTGTAGGGATAATTAGTGTGATTTGAACTTAAACATGATTGATGTGTTTGTTGTTGTTGTTGTGGTGATGTCGTATTTCATATGATTATTAATGATATATGAGTATATGATATGTTGTGATATGAGTTGAATTATATGATTATATGATATGAAATGCATGATAATCGTGATGATAATTAATAGTATATCGATTGAGGTTGCAATATATGGTTGCATTGTTGTTGTTGCATGTTGTAGTTATTGTGTGTATGCATGTATGTCATTGATGTTGCATGACATGTTGCATAGTTGTTTAACATACAACGGTTGGGTATATGTCGTTGTTGTGATGTTGGTGCGGTCATGAAATAGGGATTGTACATGGTCATTAAATAGGGGCCGAGGGTGTGATCATGAAATAGGGATCATACCGGACCATGAAGGAGGAGTCGAGAGTTCTGACGGGAACTGGATCTTGAAATAAAGATCAGATTATGGTACCGCATGCATAGAGTCAAGTTGAGTCTCATTGCATATTTGTTGTGGTCGTTGTATATGATGTTGTGGTTTATGCGTCGTTGTTGTATGTAATGTTGTTGAATAGTCGTTGTGAAAAGCAGTGTAATTTTAGGATACTTATCTAATTCTTATTATATTATATTTATGATATAAGTATCTCACCCCTTCTGTTTGAATGTTACCCCATGTTGGTAACGTGCAGGTGAACAGGATAAGTCGAGTGGTGGTCAGTGAAGTAGGAGTACTTCTCGTCTTTAGGGTGTCGACTATGATACGTCGCTTTGGGAGTTGGGTCAACATTGTTGTTATTTATTATTTCTTTTGAAAAACAATTTTGTAATTGAAGTTAAGTTATGTTAGTTTAAAACTTATTTTCACTGCATGTTGAACAAATGTTTTTGAAAACGTGAGTCGTTATGAAGTTGATTGTGACACTCAAATAAAAGTTGAAAATTTTACTATGATTTTATTAATATTTTCATGGGGTGATTTGGGTGTTACAAAGGTCCACGATCAGATAAAACAGTTGCATATGTAGTCTGCTGACCCGTTTAAGGATTCAGAATCGAGACAACAATTTTGACTACCTCTGAGATAATCACCATAGGAAGAATCCAAGCCTCCAAGACAGAAGTAGAAGCAACAACAAGTGTCGTCGACACCATGACAAACAAAAGAAAAAAGGAGGAGTACAAGTCTCCCAATATAAAAGCGTTTGACATGTTCACTCCTTTGATGAGCAACCTCTCTTTCTGCCTCGGTAAAGAAAAAAGGAGGCATCAGTCTCTCAACAAGGTTTTCAACCCGTCAGATTTCACATAAAACACAGATTTTGAAGTATTCATAGAGATAACTTCATATGAAAGAGATTCTCTAGACGACTCATCCATCCTCGAATCGTCACTCAAAATGACGATGCTTGATTCAAAACCCCCACTGATAAAGGGGAATGAATGTGTTTCAGACTCGATCCTTTTTTCGAAGACTAAGAAATACTACCTTCTAAGTCACTCTCGGAAATAATAAGGTTATGACTCAACGTAATGAAATGTGATAAGAATTTAATTAAAGATGAGGAGAAGAACATGTACTTTGAAGAATGACTTGGGTGTTGGAGTGTTAACCATGTAACTATCCTTTCTAAGTCCATCGTATTAGAGATAACAACACCAATTAATGATATCACATCAGGATTAATACCTCTGTTCATGAAACACCATGATCACAATCTTCGGTCCACGGTGTCACATCAGCGTAATGTATCAGAAATTTTATTTTAGTATAGTTTATGCAATCACCACAATTTCTGATTTAACAATGGGAATAATTTATAGAAAAAAGAAAATGCAACAAAAAGTATAAGAGGTGTCAAGAAAAAGGAGCACCACGTAACAAAAGATAAATAATTAAAATACAAACAACACAAATCATGACATGAATTCAATTAGGATAGTCTAATGAAAGTCTCAGCAGCATCAGTCTCATATAATTTGACAGACGAAGTTTCTTTTATATAAAACTTTAATAGATATTACTTGTGGTCACTTTTTATATTTTGATTCCCATATCTCTGAGAAATCAATAATGTTATTTTTGTCTTTAGTTTTTTGGTCCATTGTAATATGGAGAATATAATAGTGAAGTATGATTGAAATTTTTTACACACTACATCATATTTCAAAATAATATTAATTTAAAGTTTATAGATTTCTAATGCAATGAATCTAATTTATTCTATGGATAATTTTATCCAATTTTTTAAAATAGGTAGATAAGAATTTACCATAAATAAATAGTGACAATAAGTCTTTGAAAGCTGTGTAATATTTACTTTGACATCAAATGCAATTGTTTCAAATTTTACATTTGTTTTGATTTCAATAAAACCAAAAATAATTAATGTATTTGAATCCGTATGTATCTTTTATTTTTATTTGAACCAATATACTTAAAATAATTATATTTGAGTAATTGTAGGGTCGTCAGATCATTTTCTTCAAAATATATATCGAGCTTATCTCTTTCAAAATATTCTTTAACATAAGAATAAACTATTGCATTTTGATTTCAAAATTAAACGTTAAAACAACCAATTTGTTTTTCATGGTAGTAATTTATTTCTATAAGTAATATGTTAAAATATCTGTATCATTTAAGTTTTTAAAATAAAAATGAAATAATTTTTTTTTAGAGATATTATATAAAAAAAATATATATCAAAGTTTATTTTCCTTAGTTTTTTATAATTCAAACATTATTTAAAATAAAAAATATTGTTAATTAATATATTTTTGTTTTTACCAAAGTTCGAACTCATGACCTCAACAAAAGAATAATACGTGTTTTAACCTTAAAAGATTAAATTGAGATTTTAGAGGTGCCACATATGAATAATGGTGATATGACAAATATAAAGAATGTGGTATATGACATGTCGTGATATAGTATGTCCTTTAGATTTACTCTATTATATTTCAATATCAACTAATAGAGATAAGTCTATGAAATTGTGTCATAACTAAATTGACATTAAAGATATTTGTTTCAATTTTTACCTTTACTATGATTTCAATATAATCGAAAATAGTTAATAATATTTGAATTCGCACCTCTCATTAATTTTTAAAATTCGCACCTCTCTTTAGTTAATAGTCTTTCTGTTCGTATTCTTGAGTATTCTTTAGTGAGTTTGTAGATTTTGCTTTTTGGTCTTCTTTATCTTGGTCTTATAGCTCAATCATGGGATTAGTTAGGTTTGGTTGATAGCACTTTTATCTTTGTCTTAGGGTTAGGGGCCTTGGTGTAACGCTCTGTTTATGTAATTAATTATTTAATTATATACCTTCGTATTATTTGTGTTGATCGTCGAAATTGTGTGGTGTTGAGTTGCTACGTTGGTTTTAGTCAAATTAATTTAATTAAGTTGATTTAAGTTGTGTTATGGTTAGTAGAACTAATTAAGTTGTGGAAAGATCGATTTAAGTGTTGTTGTTGTTAGTTGAGTGGATTAATTGATTAAGTCGAAGAAATAGTGTTAGAATGATACTAGTATTCTTAATGGACTTATGTGTAAGTAGAAATAATAAAGAGTAGGGATGTACGACTAATAACATAGAGATTGGTGGTGTGTGGAGTAAGGTTAATTAGATTATTTTTAATTAATATTTGCTCAACCATAGTATAAAATGTATAGTTAGCATAATTATAGGAGTGATTGTCATTATTATTATTATATTAGTAGTAGTAGTATTATTATAATAATTATTATTAATATTAATATCATTTTTATAATTAAAAAGTCAAAGTGAATTGGTATTGGTGAGTGGAGGAAAATAAGGAAAATAAATAGGTATAGGTGGACTTAGTGGATAATTAAATTAAATAAAATTATAAGATTAATTGGATTATAGGAAATTAGGTTATCAGTAGAAAAATAAGAAAGTGGAAGTTGAAAAGTTGCAAAAAAGAGGAATAAGGGTTTGACAGAGAATACGTAGAGGCTGCAAGAACGAGAGTCCGATCAAAGCGTTAGAGTCGCCTTCAATCCAAGGTAAGGGTGTGGTTCTAACCTTATAATCGGGATTATATGATGAATACATGTGGGATTGGATATATGAATTATTGTTGTTAATTGTTGTATGCTTTCGTTGAATAAAGTTGTTTGTTTGAATAAGTCATTTAGTCGAATAAGTTGTTTGATTGAATAAGAGAATTAAATTAACTTGTTGAATTAATCATGAATTAATTAGGTAGTGTGGGTTGTATATGAATATGTTCTCTTGTTGTTGTCCATTGTCGTTTTGTGTGGGTGAATAAGTTGTTTTGTCGAATAAGTTATTTTGATGAAATAAACTATTTTAGATGATTAAGAAAATTATGAATTGTTGTGCAGTTGTGGAATTGTGTGTTTGTTGATTGTTTGAGTGGACGAAGAGGAAACTGATAAGGAGTTACAGAGACGTAGGAGAGAAACAAAGAAGAACAGGTCTTGAAGGGGGGACGACCGCCCCAAAAGGCGACACACTCGTCGTGAGAACGTGACGCCCGTCATCCCTCCCGTCACGATCATCCCAAGTCACAAATGGGTAACGATGGTCAGGGACACGTGACGATGGTCACACGACCTGGAGTGCATTTTTGTTCTGCGTTGGATTTCTTTCTGTCATTGCAGGCTTGTCTTATTTTGATATTAATTCCAGTAACTTAAGTAATTGGTTTTGAAGATCGCACTTAGTGGAAGTAACAGTAACTTTAATAATTATTTGGCAAGTAATTAATAAGTGATGTTGTGATGAATTAATAGGAAAATAATTAGATGGCAGTGGAGTAGACTTTAGTAGCGAGTTTTGGTATGTTGGTTGTTGTCATGGATTTAACCAAAGTATGATAATAAGCTAGGTAGTAAGTAGTAATAACAGAGCGTAGTAAATAATTTAATTAGGCGGTTTTTAGTCGGAACTTGTGTGAATAGGAATGTAGAAAAAATTGGTCGCTCTTGTGTTATATTAATTTGTTATACGTTGTATAGCTGCTGGTTGTTGTTTTATGTGTAGTGCCTTATGAATGGCGAGAATATAAGTTGCAGGCCTTTGAACCAAAGTTGATTGTTATTGTTGTTAAGTTGTAGGCCTTAAGCCAAAGTTAATTTGTTGTTGTCGTTAAGTTGCGAGTGTGAGTTGTTATTGTTGTTAATTCATTGTAGTAGAAAGTTGTTTCGAAGTTGTTGTTACTAAGTTGTGATAATACATTGTGGTTGCGTGGTTATATAATCATTACTGTTTCTATTTTGATGTTTGAGTTGAGTCGCATTGCATAGCATTCAAGTTAGAGATGTTGCTCGGTAAGTTGGCCTGGATTGGAAATATTTAAGTTGAAGGCTTATGCCTTGTTGCCTTTATTAATTGACAAGATTGTAAGGTTGAAGTTCTGCTCCATTGGTACCACATGCATTTGCATTTGTGTAAGTTATATTTCTGAGTTGTATGATATGTTGTTATGTGATAACTTGTGTTGTTTTAAGTTGTTTTGTGAGTTGTAATACATGTCATTTCTTTTCAAATTCTCTAGTAAGTTGGCATAGCAAAAAGCAAGTTTCTGTTGCTTTGTCAACTGCGGAGGCGGAATACATTGTGTTCGGAAATTTTGTGCCCAAATATTGTGGCTCAAAAAACAATTTCTCGACTTTAATATCAATCTTAAAAACATTCCCATCTTATGTGACAACACTAGCACAATAAACCTTACCAAAACTCCAATCTTACGCTCACGCACTAAGCACATTGAAATCTGTCATCATTTCCTTAGAGATCATGTAGAGAAAGGAGATGTGGTATTTAAGCATGTTGAAAGTTCAAATCAATTTGCCGATATTTTTACAAAACCACTTGCCACAGAACATTTCTTTCATATCCGTAGGGAACTTGGCGTTCTTGATATTTCAGATTGTTCTTAATGCATGGCATGTGTTTATGATGTATTATCACTTGAATTATTGTATCTTGTCACTAACAAATGGCCTTCTTGAGGAATATTAACTTGGTTTCCTTTATTACACTTCATAAGTGAGAGGTAATATTATTCTTGTTCTATGATACTAAAAAATTATGATTCATCTATGGTAAATTTTAATTCTCATCCTTGATATAAAGTAATTTTTGTGGTTGTGATCATGTTTTTGGATGTTATTTATCTCTTTTGTAGGTCAATATGTCATAACATTAGGATATGTGTCACTAGAAAGCATTTCAACATGATTATATGAAGTATTTGAGTGAAATCCTTGAAAATTTTGGTGTCAAATTTGCTGATTCTCTCGGCTCCCAACAAGTCGACCCATTGCATCGACTCACAGACTCTTACGTCGACCTATTGACCTTCCTGCATCGACTCAATTTAAATTTTGAAATGAGTCAACTCAATTAATGATTTAGGTCGACGCATTACTGTTCATGCTGACCAATACGTGTTGGAAAACATGTTTTTTCACTTTTTGTGGCTTCCCTAGGTCGACGCAACCCATTTTTTTATGCCATAATATTGCTTTTAAATGTCCTTTTAAGTATCCTAATCATTTTATAAATCATTCTTCATATCATCATTGCATTTCATTCTCACAATTTCTCTCAAAAACTTTCAAACTTCTCTCTAAAACCCAAAAAAAACTCCATATCCTTTCAAGAACATCACTCATGGCTTCAAGAGTTACTGGCAAGAGAACTTTAAGGGCCTCTTCTTATCAATCTACTCTTCCGGTAAGTGATTTGTCGCTTGTTCCTTCTGACCTTAAGGAGATTTATGATAAGAGGTTCAAGAATAGAAAAGTTACCAATCAATATGTTTACTCCAAGAGAACTGCTTCTTAGATGAACATTCCACATATTGTTGAACTGATTGATTTTCAAGAAATTATTTCGTTTTTGGATTGTGAAGTTGAGTAAAATGAGGACATGGTCCGTATGTTTTATGCTGGTATGTTTGGTAAGTTTAGGGGATTTGAGTTTCATTTTAGAATGGGCGACAAAATGTATGTTGTCAATGCTCAGATTTGGAAGGATTTATTCAGAATTGATCCTGCATCTCTTGGTATTTTGATGATTGATTCCAATTAGGTTGATGGGTATAAATCTCGTAGGGAATTGAATGGTATGCTCAAATATCCATTCATTTAGTCAGTTGTCAATACGTAATTGATTCCATCCACCACCATAGGCAAAGTTAATCTCACCAATCACATTCTTCATTGGATTGTCTCCCACAACCTCCGTCCAAAGAAAGCGGGTTTTTCTTGGATTGATATTCTTGAAGTTCAACACATCTATATTCTTCGGAACAAGGTAAAAGTGAACTGGCCTCATTACTTTGCTAGTCACATTTTTTCTCTCACAGAGAAGAAGGGAGTTGCTCTAGCTTATCCATCTCTTGTTCAAGTAAATATAAACAAAGCCAAAATTGTTGTTGAAGGTATTCCCTTTACTTCTATCTCCGATAATAATCTTTTTCAGTAGAAGACTCTTAGCTTGATAGGTCATTTGTGGGATCCTAAAGAGAAGTCTTATTGGTATATTATTCGAGCTGGTTATGGTGATGATCATGATGACGAAGATGTTGTTGCAGGTAATCAAAATTAAGAAGAGGTTTCGGGTCCTAAAATTGATCCAAATGTTGCACAAATGGATATTGATGCAGTCAAGTTAGATAATGAAGATTGGCATCGAGTTGCTTTGGATGATTCTACTTTATTTGAAAACCAAGGTTGGGGTGAATGGCAACATACAAAGTGGACTTATAATGAAACATTTTTTGCTCCTCCGTCTCCACTGCCTCCACTACCTCATCAAAACAACAATGTTGATATCATGGAAATGCTTCACAACATGCACTTGGAACAACAAAGCTTTTATGAGGCTCAATCCGAACGATATTCATCATTGGAGTAGTGAATTGGGGAGCACGACAATGCCTTTGTCTCTTATATGTTCGTTCAAGATAAACGTTATACTGTGTTGTAAGCACACCTTCAAACTCAAAGTGAGAATTTTGATGCTTTTGCATCCAATTCCTTGGCACAGATCAATGAGATACATGGTTCCCATATTGCGCTTAAAAACTCTTTCAATATCCTCAACACATATTTCATCCACTTCACCAACCAATATGAGCAAGATCGTCAACCGAATATGTATCATCGTTGTCATCCTTCACAACGGGGTCCATGGCATTGAGAGCTTTTTGCATTTCATTTCATCACATCTTCATATGCATATGATGTGTTTGTTTTATTATATTTTCTAAGTGACAATGCTTTTGGTTATTTTTGCTTAAATATATATTGGCTTACTAAGATTTAGTTTCTTTTGTTTATTTGTCTCTTTTTATTCTTTCATCTCTTATTGTGTGTATGTTGATGATTGAATGCAATTGCAATGTTTGTAAAATATATCTTTTTCGCTATTTGAATTTCACCTCTTATTTGTTTCTCTCTTTTTGATGTTGTCAAAGGGGGAGATGTGATTTTGTAAAGAAAACTTCTTGTATAACATATATTAAGGGGGAGCATTTGTATGTGATACTCTGGTGATTGTAACAATTTTTGCAATCATAAAAAAGAGGGTGTATGTGAAGGTATTTGGTATTTTGAATGATGTCAAAACTTGTATGGTTTAGGAAGATATATGAGATCATAAGATGCTGGCATAAAAATTCACAAGAAAGTGTTTTTGTGATGATTCAAGATGAATGAGTCGACTCATCAACTTTAATAGGTCGACTCATTCAGTTGAGAAAATTTGAGTCAACTCAACTAATAATCCAGGTCGACTCAAATGAAGGCCAGAACACCTTGGAACTCACGGGTCCCAACAGGCTGACTAAGGGCATTACTTAGGTCGACTCAAAGCTTTCAATAGGTTTACTCAAAGCATCTTTTAGGTCTAGACATTCCTAATGATCTCAACGGGTCGACTCACAGACTCATGCAGGTCGACACATTCCTATAATGAGGCGCCTTTCACATTTCTCTCTCTCTCTCTCTCTCTCTCTCTCTCTATCTCTATCTCTCTATCTCTCTTGTTTATTTTAAGTTTTTCTATTATGTTTGCCTTCAAGTATAAATAGTTGCAGATATTATTTTTAGTTAACAAGAAAAGTGAAATAGATACACAAGTGCTCTCTTCATCTTCTCCTTCTCTAGCATTCATCAACAACTAAAAACAATATTTTTTATTGATCAAAGTGCAATATTCAAGGTGATAACATTCAAACGGTGAAATTGCGATTTCAGTTTGGGTTGAGAGATTTGTGTGTTTTTCTTGAATAAACCTTGAGGGATTGTCCTCCAATATCATGGTGATTTGGGGGTTTTACACACATCATTCGTTCGTAGATTCAACCGAATGAAGAGGTTTGAAGATCAAGGTGATTGTTCAACTATATCACGATAATCAGAGGATTGCGAAGAATAATGCAGGTTCACAAGTATAGAATCAAAGAGGTCGTGCTCAAAGTTTGGAGAATCGTGGATTCTTGCAAGAAGGGATCAATTAATCATAGGTTTGTTCAACACGCGTGAAGGACTTTATTTGACTAGAATAAATGGGCAAAGAGAAACATAACTACAATTACAATTAGGATTGGTTTGTCGTTCCTATTTTCTCTTTGTATAAACATTGAAATTTTAATAAAAGGTCTCATTTCGGTTTGTGAATTGGGGGCAGAGGTACCCTTAGCAAGGACGGTAGGGGAGCTGCCTAAACAAATTCTTGTGTCTTCCGCATTTTTCATTCGATAAATTTTTTGTACAAGTTGAAATAATTGTGTTTTGAAAATTCTATTTTGAATAGTTTAATGCACACCAAGTGTTTGTGAAATTGTTGATATTACCATTACATAGCAACCTTAGAGAAAATTCTGTACTATTCGGCAAAACACACTAAGTTTATTGTGCACACCAAGTTTTCGACAAAATTTTAAAACACATTATTTCTTGTTGGTTGTGCTTATTTCTTCACTTTATACATTGTTTCAAGTAGTTTAATCAATTACTTCAAATTTAAGTGATTATTTTTCTTGGTATTGATTTGTTGATTAATCTTTATTATCTCATTTGGTTTGTTAACGCATATCCGATCACCGGTGGCTTAAAATAATTTAGACGTGATTTTTCCGGGGAACTTCCGCAAAATATTTTTCAATTAATTTTTGAGAAGTAAAATTTTAAAAAGGGATTTATTCAACCCCTCCTTCTAGATCCACACCATCATCTAACAGCCTATACCCTATAAGCTGAACAACTTCAAAATTTGCGTTCAGTATAGGTCTAGCCTCCAAGCACATCCGAATAGAACATATTGATCCCCTTGGTGCCTTCTTCTACTACTATACAAAAGTAATCAGATATTTGAGGATGAATTTTATTATGCGTTTCACTTCCTGGTGGTCGACATGCATTATGACCAGTTTTCCCCTATTGGTATGATTTGTTGCCTTCAGGTGGGATGAAACAACCACAACATCTAACTTTTCCAAGGAGAACCTATCAAGGACATCACTAAAGGAACTATTGCAGGAAACTATCAAGAAGTTGGTGGTTACCTCCCTATTGTTGGCTCCCTCTCCTAACAACAGTATCAGATCTAACATTCCATAAGGACGAGTCATCGAATCGTTAAAGGCCAATAGATACCCGCCATTGAATGTATTAAAATCTAGTTATTGAAGACCTAATCGCTTTAGATTATCCAAGTAGATGATGTTACATGAACTTCTATCATCTACAAGGAATCCTTTAACAATGTGATCAATGATGGTAACTACTATAACCAGTGGTAGCTCTGTGTTCGGGACTCCATATATATTATCATAATCTAGGAATCCTAGTGTCGTGCCATCTTGGTTTGTTTGTTTGATATTTCATGTCGCATTGAGGAGGTACTTCGGTAACAAATATTTGTTAGATGTTGCCATGGTATGGATCTCATCGACGACTAACAATTTAGGTGATACAAAATTGAGAGGTTGAGTAAGGCTCTTCGTTGCGGTGTTGGAGGCGACTATCTCCATTGTTTTTTGTGATTCTGGTAGAGATATGACTTTAGTTCGACGACAATTTATCTGTTGAATTTCGAGGAAATTAATTCCCACATACGATGAATTTATCTGTTAAAATACTAGCACACCAACACTTAGGTTAGTTTAGAGTCCGAAATAAATATAGTAAAAAATGGAGATCGAAAAATATACCTTGAACCTTGCATATTATAATTTTATACGTTGGATTATTTTAATTGGGCTTAGATGTGGTTAGACCTTAGCTTTAAATCTTTGACCAATCCGGAACAATAATAATCTACATGAGTTAATAATCCTTAAAAAGTTAAAATTCACTTATAATTAAAAAATAGAGGAAGTATGCTTTTAAAACATGAATGAAGTCTTAAATTGTCTTACTAATATATATTTATTGGTTGAATCCCAATTAAAATATTTATGGTTTAAATAGTCTTATGGTTTATATAAGTTAGCAAATTTTTAATTTTAATTCCTGTAATTTATTTATTTTTGTCGAAGTCTCTATATCTTTCTCTTTACATTTGTTTTAATCCATAAAATCAAAATCCACATGAAAATATGCAGATTTTCTTTGGATTTTTCTTTGAATTTTCTCACGGATTTTTGGTTTTAGAAACTAAAACAAATACAAAAGTGAGATATATAAATTCAAACAAAAAACAATCACATAGATTAAAATAAAAAACTCATTAACTTATATAGACCAAAAACTATTTAGGTCTATATTTATTTATAGTGCAATATAAGTCTCCTGATTTAGGCACATTGTTTCCCACACTACACGTCTCGGTTTGAGGCTTGGGTAAAGAACCACGTACTGCTAATATCTTAAAAACATTGAGAAAGAGTAACCATAGATTTTGAAGGCAGTTCTTAATAAATATAATTGACCACAAATCTAGCATGAACAATTTACGAATCCATAGATAATAATCCTTGTAGCAACTATAAATTATTGATCATATCACCCATCAACCCCATTCACTACCAAAACAGACACAAACCATTAGGTTGATACATTTGATACATATACACAAAACAATGAAAAGCACAAGAATGCTAGAACTTCTACTTCTCCTTGCCTTATTCTCTCAACCACTACTTGGAACAGCTAAACCTTCTCTCGATCAAGTCCTCGACATATCAGGAAATAAGCTTCGAGTTGATGCTGATTACTATATAATCCCGGCTAACGGCGGAGAGATTTCCCTTGAAAGTTCTATTGGTGAATCTTGTCCTCTTCATGTAGTAGTTGTGAAACATAGTCAAGGGTTTCCGCTAAGGATCGCACCCGTTAAAGGCGCCATTCGTGTCTCCACTGATCTCAATATAATGTTGGCTAACTATGATTCTAGGTGTCCTAATTATTCTGTAGTTTGGAAGATTGATGTTTCTTCCAAAGAAGAAACATTTGTGACCACGGATGGTGTATTGGGTCACCCGGGTTCGAAATCGATACATAGTTGGTTTAAGATTGAGAAGTATGAGGATGCTTATAAGTTAGTGTATTGTCCTAATGTGTGTCCTTCTTGCAAACATGTTTGTAAAGATATTGGGACTTATGTGTATAAGAATAGGGAAATGCGTTTGGCACTCACTAATGTTCCCTTTAAAGTTAAGTTCCAAGAGGCTTGATCGATATTAAAAGTGAATTTATAAAGATTACTGTGTTTTATTTAAGATATATGGATGAATAAAAGTTATTGTTCTAAACTGTTCTCAACCTTTTGTTTAAACTAGCAAGCATCTCATTTTAGTATTTGTGGAGAATAAACTCTCTAGTTGGATGGAATATGATTCAAAAATTTAATATTGTTGAAACTTTTATGAGTCAATTTTGAATTCAAATCACTAATTAAACTAAAAGTGATATTTGAATGAAGAATCTATATTTGAAATTTGAATTGTTCATTAAGATTACTTTCATTTCCTTCCATAGTATTGAATTAATTAATAAAAAATGATTTAAAATGAATATTATTTTACTATTGAAAATATGATCTTAATTATTTTACTATTCAAAATCATGGCATATCTGCACAACATGTAGATACACATTCTTCAAGGATGACAACATATCTCTTAAAAGAGGTGATGAAACAAAAACAAAAAAAGATAGATAGAAAAGTTGGAGTCTGTTAAATCCCTCTCATGAATAATGAGAGTATACTTTATTCTCCTTAAGAGTATAATTCCTCTCCATCCCTTTAGCATTATCAAAAAGGATAAAAAGATTAAAAAAATAATAAACAACACATAAAAATTAGAAATAGTAGCTCATATGGAAAATGTTAAGTTCCATGATGAAATATGTATTGAGATAATTTGTATGAACCCTAAAAAGGAAAGCTCAAAAGTATGCGATACAAGCCCATTTTCCTATATATTATTTGACCGCTATTTGACCGCTCAGTGTGTGGTGATAGCCTGCCCAATACAGAGTATGATGTCCCTAGCGCATGGAAAAAGGACCTATGGGACCACTACAACAAACAAGACTTTAGACATCGCTTTTTTCACTTAGACAACGCTTTAAAGCGCTGTCTAAACCTCCACTGCTAAATGTTTAGACAACGCTTTTTTAAATCTTAAAAGCGCTGTCTAAGGTACCCTTAGACAACGCTTTTAGGAAAACCTTAGACAACGCTTTTGATTTAAGCGCTGTCTAATCCCCTCCTATTTTAATTTTTTTAGGTATACCTTAAACAGCGCTTTGGGTGAAAGTGTTGTCTAATCCCCTCCTATTTTAATTTTTTTAGGTATACCTTAGACATCTCTTTTGGAAAGCGTTGTCTAAGCCCCCCCTTAGACAGCGCTTTTGCCAAAAGCGCTTTCTAAGCCCCGCTTAGACAGCGTTTTTTGCGTAAAGCGCTGTATAAGGTATACAAAAAATTTTGAATAGTTTTTTTGAAACCACTTTTTTTACCAGGTTTTTAAACCAAAATTTTGACCTGTTTTCAACCAATTTTTGGCAGACAAATATCACAAATTATATATCCAAAATTGGCAATTCAAACCAAAATTATAAATTCAAACCAATATATATATATATATATATATATATATATATATATATATATATATATATATATATATATATATATATATATATATATATATATATATATATACCAATTCAAACCATTTTTGCCTATTATAATTACAAGTCATTGTATTTTACTACAAATGTACATATTATAAGTACACATTTCTAATCCATCCAAAACATTGCTTCAAATATACATAGATCCTGAAACAACACAAAGAATGTAATTCAATTAATAAACAATATTATAGAAATTACAACGTTACACATATTTAAATTCTCATCAATTAAAGTAAGAGTACAATATTATACCTCACATAACTCCTAGCTCTATAATTAATTGACACCATTCCTCTTTGACTTCGTCCACTTGATCTTTTGTATAATATGCACACTTAAATTCATCAAAGTACTACATAATAATATAGCATAGTTTGATTTTATTTCAACTATTTAATTATATGAGAGATATGTGTAAATATTAAAATAACTCATAAGTTAGAAATACATACATCGGTGGGAATCTCTAATCGGCCCAAAACAAGAGTATATCACATAAACCTCAACATGAAATATCCGCAATCTATTTGATTACGTTGCTGAGGACACTACGGATGAAAAGAAAATATGGATAAATCCTAATTTTTATCAAGTATCATCACTAATATAATAAAAAATGTGATAATTAATAATATACCGCCACTTTTATCCATGTAATGCAGTTGACTCTCTTCTTTGATGTTTGGATATCTCGCTGGGCTCGAAAAACTTGTAGGATGCTAATAAAATAAAAATGAAGTAATTAGAACAATTCACATAAATTAATAAATACACGCAAGAAAATTTAGAACAATCTCACTTACGTGTCAATTGTGTCCTTCATATCCGGGTATGTTGTCCAATCATTTCCTAACGAGTCAAGATAATAAACGATTTCTCCGATAGGATTGATTGTGAGTAACAACCAATGTCCACTGTATGATTAAACAAATGTTAGATGTAAATTTTCTACACGACGTCAAATAGATGAATTTAGAATGAAATTATAACCCGATATTAAACGGTATAAAGAACAACTTCTCCGTATCTTTATTGGCCATGAGGATCCTGAGAACGTACTCCGTCACGGTATCCGGTCTACTTATGATTAAACTTAAGTTGACGGACGCGGGTGCTAAGAATCCAAATGTTACGTCCAATCCATTGGGGCGCATTAATTTGTCATACAAAAACCTTAAATAAAAACATCATTAACATTAGACGCCTCATTTGAAACATAAAGTAAATAAGTTGTTCAATTAATATAACAAAGTATATCGGATTTACCTGATATATATATTGACAACACTGACGCCAATTTCTTCACGACCAAAAACTTGCATGAAGTCTTCATTACCAATCATTTGTTCGTAATCAAAGCCAAAAATACCTTCCTCCATATGCACAAGACGAACACCTCCGGTCGGTATATCTGTCATCTCTAGAAATGTCTTGAGGCACATCCTATACTTGGTGGTAGGTTTTTTCTTAGCTACGGTCTTCTTAGCACCAGCCTTTTTTTGTTGTGCGGAGGCGTTGCTAACCTTCTTTTTTTGTTGTGCGGAGGCTATGCTAACCTACTTTTTTTGGTGTGCGGAGACGTTGCTAACCTCCTTTTCTTGAAGCTACATATCATATAAATAGTTAGATGAAATTAAGAATTTAACAACTTCCATGCATATATGTCATATAATTGTATTGTACCTGTTTTTTTGAAACCACGGACTCGGTATGCCGTGAAGTAACATTATCTTTTGATTTGGATCTTGTGGGAGTCTATTTAACATAACCAAGTAAAAAATGTACGTAAAATGCCCGTAAAAACTTTGAATATACACATTAAGGTTAACAAAGGTTTTAGGCATACCTCATATCCTACGCTAATGAGGTTTGTCGGCCATGCAAGAAACGAACCTACTGCTTTGTCCACCATTGTTGCATCCGAACCATCGTTAGGATATGGTAATGATGCATTCGGCTCAACTGCAATATCAACCGATACTTTCAAACATCCAGTAGGGAGCTCTCTGGTGTGAAGTAATACTCTGCTAATGTTATGCACTTTTTCCTTGCCAACTATTCGATAATATGGTGACGATAAATAGAGCTGACAATGGGAAATGCCCTAAAACCAATAATAAAATGAAATTGTTAATGTGTATATATGTCAAATACATAATTTAAGCAAATAGTTCAATTTAAGACAATTATATGTAATTACCTCTGGAATGTTCGGCTTAAAGGTACAATTGATACTATCTTTGTCTGAAGCATCTCTGAAACATACTGAGGCGCTAGCCTCTCTTTCTCTCCTTAATGCATCAAGCTTAGCTTGTATTGCTTCCAATTTTGCATGAAGCTCCCGATTACTAGGAGCTTTTCCTTTTTTAATACTCAGGAAGGTCGGAGTGACTCCAAATCCCTTACCCTTCACCCGACCAGAATACTCACGGACATCTAATGCCTGACTAAGTATGCTCCTAGTATCATCTGGAGGTAAAGACTGAGATATCGCCTCCTGTAAATCAGATGAATACCATATACTTGTCAAATATTTGTTTATAAAGTTTTTATTTAATTAAACAAAAACTGTTATACTTACACATTTCTCGTATACTTGTAAAACATCTTCTTTAGGAACTCCAGATTTGCCCACACGGGCTTCCTTCCACAAAACATGTGCAGGAATAGATATTTCAGAACTTTTCTCCTTCTGCAGCTACACATTAAGTCATATAATATGATCAAATAAAACTAATATATGATGAAAAAATATGTTATCGTAATGTATAAATACTTACCATGGATCGTTCTATGCGTCCATATCTGACACGTCCTTTTCGGTACGGATATGCAGGACTTGATGCTCTTTCCCGATTTGTGGCACTTAGTCTTTTAAATACAGGGTCCTGTCGTTTGGATTTGAAGGCTTCCCATTCTTCTGCAGATATCAAACTTTCATATTTTTTAGGAAGCTCCGCATCAACATAATTATCATCCGCATCCTTAAGGAACTTGGATGATAAAAATGTTCTAAACCCTCGTAAAAGCTTTTCGACCAATTTCATACAAAAACCTCTTCTTTCTTCTTCGATGTTAAAACACCGCTAAGAAAAACATACAGATTGTGCGTTAGTACAGGTAATCGAAAAAACATAATTGATTCTCATAATTAAAGACATAATTATTGTACCTTTATCTCACTCCAAATTCTTTCTTTGGAGTCATTCAGATATTTTTTTCTCCAATCATCACAAGTAATGGGAACTTCATTCCTTACTAGTGCACCAATGAAACTAGTTAAGGTGTGCCCATTAGGTTCTATAAGTTGCCCCTGATGGCTCCAATTCACATCTAGAATGATGCCTCGAGATCTACCATTGACCACTCTTCTCATAACCGTTATACCTCTTCGAATCTCTTCTTCAGTTGATACTTTTTTACTACCTCCTTCATGTGTCGAATGATCATCATGTGGGTTATCATCATTAGTGGCCATGTCTAACCTGTAATACAGAAACCAAGGAGGATCAAATATAACTTATAATAAAAGCAATTGAAAACACAAAAATAAAGATACCATGCATGATCAAATCTAACTTATAATCAAATAAATACAACAATGTTAAATAAATACATACATAATAAAGAAACCATGCATGATCAAATCTAACTTAATAAAAAGTGCTTAAACTAATAAAAAAGATTATTTTATGAATCTTTCATCTATTATAATTTTGTGTATTGAGAATATCTTTGTCTATTAGTTTGATCATCTCAAAAGTTTCATGATTACCTTATCAAAAAGCTTCAACAATGAACTAATAAGCAAAAAGTTCCATAAATAGAATAATAAGCACTTTTATTAGTTTTTATGTATAGAATAGTGTAACTATATACAAAAAGAGCTTAAAATAATTAGCACTTCTTCAAACAATGTCAATCATATACAAAAAGATATTGAACTCATAAGCACTTCAACAACAATGTCAACTATATACTAAAAGAGCTTAAACTAATAAGCACTTCTAAAATAATATACAAAAAGAGCTTAAACTAATAAGCACTTCTACAACAATGTCAACTACAACAATGTCAACTACAACAATGTCAACTACAAACAAAAAGAGCTTAAACTAAAAGAGATAAAGTTGATTTCGTTCTTGCCCTAAACAGAGAAGAAAAGAACAGAGAAGAAGCTTACCAAATAATGTGGTGGACGACAGTGAACATGGAGGACGACGGTGGCGAGAAGCTCAGTTAGGGCAATGGTGAAGAAAAGCTCAGTAGGGACGACGATGGTGTTCGTTCGTAGAAAGTGAGAGAGTTCACAGAAAGTGAGGGAAATGAAAATAGAAACTGTATATTTTTAATATAATTAGACCTTAGAAAGCGCTTTTGGGAAAACGCTGTCTAAGGTCAACCTTAGACATCGCTTTTGTTTTTAATTTTTTTATATATTGAAAGCCTAAGACAACGTTTTTTTAAAAGCACTGTCTAAGGTCTATCTTTAAAAGAGCTTTCTAAAAGCGTTGTCTAAGGTTTATCTTAGACAGCGCTTTCTCAAAAGCGTTGTCTAAGGTATGACTTTTAGCAGCGCTTTTATTATTTTTTTGAACGGTTTCCGTGTTTTCTTTTAATTTTGACCTATAGCAACGCTTTCTTTATAAAGCGCTGTCTAAGGTGCGCTGTTAAATGTCAATTTTGGCATAGTGGACTTAGGCCGCCCGAACTAATTCTCATTAATCATTTGCTTAATAAATGTGAATGATGATGTATTAAAGTGTTGAAGAATGATGAGATTGAGAATATTTTTGCTACAACTTTAATGAAGTATCATTCTCGCTCTTAGAGGAAATATGCATGTTGGAACTTCAATGAAGAATCTTTGTTACCCTTAAAGGTAATATGTATGGTGGAACTTCGATGAAGTATTCTTGTCACCTCATAGAGAAAATGTATGTTGGAAATTCAATTAATTGTCATTGCCGCCCTCAGAGGAAATATTCATGTTGGAACTTCAATGAAGTATCTTTGTCGGCCTCATAGGCGATATGTATGTTGAAACTTCAATGAAGTATCCTTGCTAACCTCAAAGGATATATGTATATTAGAACTTCAATGAAGTGTCCTTGCCACCCTCAGTGGTAATATTCATACTAGAACTTTGATGAAGTATGCTTTGCACCCTTGGAGGTAATATGTATGTCGGAACTTCAATGAAGTATCTTTGTTGCCCTCAAAGGATATATGTATGTTGTATCTTTAAATATGAAGGACTCAAACTATCAATTACTCTTGGGGTAAGTCCCGCAAGGCATCTTTGTTATGTAAAAGAAAAATAAAAAATCAACAAATATAACACCTAATGTGGAAGTATTATCATTAAAAGACCCTAATGGACGATGTTGCACAAAAAAAATCTAACGGGACAACATCATAGATTGTACGAAAATAGAGTCTATGAGTCGTATAAATGGACCTAGCTTGTCTACGCCTCCCATGAGGGACTTAGATCTATGGATCTCCATTAGAAATAAACTGTTGTTCTTTTGATTGGATGCATTAGGTAAAGCAACATGGTTAGTAAAAGATGTATTTTTGGTGAAGGCATAATCAATGATTTATTCTGTGCGAAAACATGTTTGATTCAAAGAAGATTTGTTGTTATATATTTAGCAATATGTTATTTAATAAGATTTTCTAAAAATATTTAATAAGATTAAAGTTAATTAAATTAATATTTAAATTGAATGAAGATCAAATTAAATCAAATATTTTCTAGATAATTTTTTAAACAACGCAATCTAAATCAAATATGGTGGTTCTCAAATCTAATGCCCATTGTAGAAAATCCCAAAAGATGGATTTATCTTTTAAGGAGACTCATCCCTACCTTTGAAGAAACACATGAATTGAAGGTCTAGTGTGCTAGGGTTTTGTTCTTTGAGTCTTTGTATTCTTGTTGTTTTTTATAAGCCTTTAAAATAAGCTTAAACTAAATATTCAAGGCATAAAGGTGGATTGGTAGTTAAGTTGTAATTCAACATCTTTAATTTATAATATTTTGAAAGCATCGATCAATAGGGTAGTGTAGAGATAAAGTGATAAGGGTTCTCATATTTAGAGGGAATATTAAATAGAAAGATACTTGTAGTATTAGGAAGTAGGCATTGAACAATGTTTGTTCATCTTAGACTAAATATACAAGTACTATTGAGAATGGATTTCCTTTCTTTGGTTAGAAGCCCATCCCTCATATGTATGTGATGTTGCACTGAATTTGGTTAACAATTCTCTTGTATTCTTTATTTATTTATTCTTTTATTTTCTTAGTATTTGTTAACCTAGTTTATATTGTTGTACTGTTAGCTCCTAAATTCGACGCCTGATATGTTTTGTTAGAATTATTTAAGTGTATAAGATTCCTTGAGAGATTGTAAGGCTTCGATGAGAAAGTTATTATGCATCTTAGTCGAATGAGTCTTCACTACAACAAACAAGATCTTAGACAGCGCTTTTTTTAGCCTTAGACAGCGCTTTAAAGCGCTGTCTAAACCTCCGCTGCTAAAGGTTTAGACAGCGCTTTTTAAAATGTGAAAAGCGCTGTCTAATACCCCACCCTTAGACAGCGCTTTGGCCAAAAGCGCTTTAAAAGACCCTCTTAATTTAAATTTTTTAGGTACACATTAGACAGCGCTTTTCAAAAGCGCTGTCTAAGCCCCTACCTTAGACAGCGCTTTGGCCAAAAGCGCTGTCTAAGCCCCTCCTATTTTAATTTTTTTAGGTATACCTTAGACAGCGCTTTGGCCAAAAGCGCTGTCTAAGCCCCCACCTTAGACAGCGCTTTTGCCTAAAGCGCTTTCTAATCCCCCCCTTAGACAGCGCTTTTGCCAAAAGCGCTGTCTAAAGTAAACGAAATTTTTTGTAGGATTTGTTTGTAACCACATTTTTTCCAGGTTTATAAACCAGAATTGGTACCTGTTTTCAACCAGATTTTTGCAGTCAATTATCACATTTTATATATGCCATTTTGGCCTTTTTTTACCAAAATTTGGCTAACCAATTCAAACCAATTCAAACTAAATTTGCCATAAATGTATCAAAATATATACAAATTTATGTTTACATTTATAAGTCATTACATATACTACTACAAATGTACACATTAATTACACACTTTGAGCTCTATCATGTATTGACACCACTCCTCTTTGATTTCGTCCACTTGATCCTTTGTATAAGATGCACACTTGAATTCATCAAAGTACTACATAATAATATAACATATTTTGAATTAATTCCAACTATTTAATTATATGAGATATGTGTAAATATAAAAATAACTCATAAGTTAGAAATACATACATCGGTGGGAATCTCTAATCGGCCCAACATGAGAGTATCTCGCATAAACCTCAACATGAAATACCCGCAATCTATTTCATTACGTTGAAGAGGACACTACATATGAAAAAAAAATATGAATTATAAATCCTAAGTTTTATCAAGTGTAGTCATCACTAATATAATAAAAAACGCGGTAATTAAAAATATACCGCCACTTTAATCCATGAAATGGAGTTGGCGCCCCTCCTTGAGGTCTGGATAACTCGTTGGGCACGAAAAGCTTGTAGGACGCTAATAAAATAAAAATGAAGCAATTAGAACAATTCACATAAACTAAGAAAAATTTTGAACATTCTCACTTACGTGTCAATTAGGTCCTTCATAACCGGGTATGTTGTCCAATCATTTCCTAACGAGTCAAGATAATACACAATTTCTCGGATAGGATTGATTGCGAGCAACAACCAATGTCCACTGTAATGATTAGGCAAATGTTAGATGGTAACTTGGAAAATAATTATTATAGATGAATTTAGAATGAAATGCTAACCCGGTATTAAACGGTAAAAAAAACAACTTCTCCGCATTTTTATTCTCCACGAGGATCCGAAGAACGTACTCCGTCACGGTATCCGGTCTACTTATCATTAAAGTATAGTTGACGGTCGCGGGTGCTAAGAATCCGAATGACACGTCCAAACCATTGGGGCGCATCAATTTGTCATACAAAAACCTAATATAAAAACATCATTAACATAAAGTAAACATCATTAAAATAAGTTGTTTAATTAATAAAACAAAGTATGCCGAATTTACCTAACATATGTATTGACAACGTTGACGCCGATTTCTTCACGACCAAAAACTTGCATGAAGTCCTCATTACCAATCATTTGTTCGTAATCAAAGCCGAAAATCCCTACCTCCATAGGTATAGTCCGAACACCTCCGGTCGGTATATCGGTCATCTCTAGAAATGTCCTGAGGCACGACCTATACTTGGTGGTAGGTTTTTTCCTAGCTACGGACTTCTTAGCACCAGAACTTTGTACCCGTGCGGAGGCGTTGCTAACCTCCTTTTTTTGTTGTGCGGAGGCATTGCTAGCCTCATTTTCTTGAACCTACATGTCATATAAATAGTTAGATCAAATTAAGAATGTAACAACTTCCATGAATATATGTCATATAATTGTATATTACCTCTTTTCTTGAAACCGTGGACTCGGTATGCCGTGGAATCGCAGCTTCTTTTGATTTGGATTGTGTGGGAGTCTATTTAACATAGGAAAATATGTAAGTAAAATTTTAAGCATAAATTTTAAACTTTGAATATACCAAGGAAAGTTAACATAAGTTTTAATCATACCTCATATCCTACGCATATGAGGTTTGTCGGCCATGCAACAAACGAACCTACTGCTTCGTGCACCGTTGTTGCATCCGAATCATCGCTAGGATATGGTAATGCTGCATTCGGCTCAACTGCAATATCAACTGATACCTTCAAACATCCAGCAGGGAGCTCTCTAGTGTGGAGTAATACTCCGCTAACGTTATGCACTTTTCCCTTGCCAACCATCCGATAGTATGGTGACGACAAATACAGCTGACAATGGGAAATGCCCTAAAACCAATAATAACAAGAAATCGTTAATGTGTATATATGTCAAATACATAATTTAAGAAAATAGTTCAATTTAAGACAATTATATGTAATTACCTCTGGAATGTTCGGCTGAAAGGTACAGTTGATACTGTCTTTGTCCGAAGCATCTCTGTATACTGTTGAGGCGCTAGCCTCTCTTTCTCTCCTCAATGCATCAAGCTCAGCTTGCATGGCTTCCATTCTTGCATGAAGCTCCCGATTACTAGGAGCCTTTCCTTTTTTAATACTCATGGAGGTCGGAGTGACTCCAAATCCCTTACCCCTCACCCGACCAGAGTACTCAGGGACATCTAATGCCCGACCAAGTATGCTCCTAGTATCATCGGGAGATAAAGACTGAGATAGCTCCTCCTGAAAAATCAGATGAATATCGTACACTTGTCAAATATTTGTGTATAAAAATGTTATTCAATTAATGAAAAAATTTTATACTTACACATTTCTGGTATACTTGTAAAACTTCTTCTTGAGCAACTCCAGATTTGCCCACACGGGCTTCCTTCCACAAAACATGTGCAGGAAGAGATGATTCTGAACTTTCCTCCTTCTGCAGCTACACATTAAGTCATACAATTTTATCAGATAAAACTAATATATGATGAACAAATTTGTTATCGCAATTTAAAAATACTTACCATGGATTGTTCTAAACGTCCATATCCGACACGTCCTTTTCGGTACGGATATGCGGGACTTGATGCTCTTTCCCGATTTGTAGCACTTATTCTTTGAAAAACCGGGTCTTGTCTTTTGGATTTGAACGCTTCCCATTCTTCAGCCGATATCAAACTTTCATATTTTTTGGGAAGCTCCGCATCCACAAAATTACCATCCGCATCCTTAAGGAACTTGGATGATAAAAATGTCCGAAACCCTCTTAGAAGCTTTCCGGCCAATTTCATACAAAAGCCTCTTCTTTCGTCTTCGATGTTAAAACATCGCTAAGAAAAACATACAGATTGATAGTTAGTATCGGTAATTGAAAAAACATAATTGAAAAAACATGATTGTACCTTTATCTCACTCCAAATTTTATCTTTGGACTCTTTCAGCTCTTTGTTTCTCCAATCATCACATGTAATGGGAATTTCATTCCTTACTAGTGCACCGATAAAACTAGTTAAGGTATGCCCATTAGGTTCTATAAGCTGTCCCTGGGTGCTCCAATAGACATCTAGTATGATGCCTCGAGATCTTCCTTGGACCACCCTTCTCATTACTGTGATGCCTCTTCGAATTTCTTCTTCCGCGGATACTTTTTTAGGAACTTCCTCAGGTTGGTCATCAGCCATGTCTAACCTGTAATAAACCAAGGAAACCATCAAATATCAAATATAACTTATAATCAAAGCAATTGAAAACAAAAAAAATAAAGAAATCATGCATTATCATATATAACTTATAATCAAAGTAATTGAAAACAAAAAAATAAGGAAATCATGCATTATCACATATAACTTATAATCAAAACAATCGAAAAAATAAAATAAAGAAACCATGGATAATTTACCTAAGTCACTAACATCTCTTTCTTTTCTTTGTTGGAATATTAATCACTTGTTTCTTAGCAATGCGTACGGATGAATTGATCCAAATTCCCTCATTATGATCGTTTCTTATATATGACTCATCCGGTATAAGATCCTCAACTTCATCATTTCTATTCAACTCATTCCGTCTAATGCATGACTCATTCTCAACATCAATATCACATTGATCGACACCGCTATCATCAGTCACTTTGTTAGAGAAAAGCACTATAGACCATTTTGTACTCTTCGGGTCATTCACATAGAACACTTGTTTAGCCTGAGATGCTAGAATAAAAGGTTCATCTTTGTACCCCACCCTAGTAAGATCAACTTGCAAAAATCCAGACTTATCCATTCGTATGCCACTACTATTCACCCACTTGCAACCAAAGATGGGAATCTGAAACTTCTCGTAATCAAACACCCAAATGTGCTCAATAACTCCAAAATACGACAGATTTGCATATTTGGGGTTTAAGTCCTTCATGCTTGATATATGCATTGCTTCAGCTAGCACGGTGACACCACTATTTTGCATAGTACTCTTATCATCTTGTTCTTTGGTATAAAATGTGTATCCATTAATTGAATATGCGCTATGAGTAAACACATGCAAACTTGGACCATATGCCAAACATCTCAACCTTTCTGTTACCGAAGAAGGATCTGAAGAGCGCTTCAAGTAAATATGATCCTTCAACCATTGTATGAAACTTTGATTGTGCTCTATAACTATCCAATTTTCATTTCTGTTCGGATTTAACCTTCGGAGTACATCCTTGTGCATTTCAACATATGGCTCAACCTCATTATTATTGTGCAGAACATACAAATGAACTTGATCCCGTTCATCCCTTGATATTGTCACAATTTTATTCCCAATTAATTTTTTACCTTCCATTTTGTTGAAAATCTGAGCTCTGGGGAGTCCAATCGATTGAACGTTAGACAAATATTCAGTACAAAACTCAACAGCTTCTTCAACAATGTATCGTTCAACAATACAACCCTCTGGTCGACTTCGGGATTTCACGTACCCTTTTAATATTTTCATATACCGTTCAGCAGGGTACATCCATCTCATATAAGCTGGTCCACACAACTGTGTCTCTTTCACAAGATGAACAACTAAATGAACCATTATCTCATGTAAGAATCTACGATGACCGAGAAACACATTCTTCTGGCAAAGTTCCAATCGGATCGTATCGGTTCCGTCTTCACAAACAGGACACGCACGTTGACCCTTGATGCTATACCCAGATAGATTCCCGTATGCTGGAAAATCATTAATTGTGCCAAACAACATCGCCCTCAGATTGAAACTTTCTTTCCTATATCCATCATAAACCTCCACACCGTTCTCCCACAAAATCTTTAAATCTTCGATCAGAGGTGTCAAGTATACGTCTATGTCATTACCTGGTTGTTTAGGCCCAGAGATTAACATAGATAACATCATGTACTTACGCTTCATACATAGCCACGGAGGTAGGTTATAAATCATAAGAATCACAGGCCATGTGGTATGTGAAATACTTTGAAGACCATGTGGGTTCATTCCATCAGTAGATAATGCCAATCGAAGGTTTCTTGCTTCTGATCCAAACTCAGGATAATCATTATCAATCTTCGACCACTGTGGTGAATCAGCCGGATGCCGATACTTTCCATCGGTGATTCTTTCATCTGCATGCCAAGTAAGATGTCTTGCATCGGTTTCACTACGAAACATGCGCCTAAATCTCGGAATTATCGGAAAATACCATAAGACTTTTGCGGGAGATAATTTTTTCTTATATCGAGACAAACCGCATTTGGGGCACTCAGTTAACGTTGCATATTCGTTACGAAACAAAATGCAATCGTTAGGACAAGCATGTATCTTATCATAGCTCATGCCAATAGAGCACAACATTTTTTTTGCCTCATAGGTTCGATTAGGAAGAACATTATCATCCGGTAGCATTTCTCTCATAAGGGCCAACAACTCTGTGAAACTTTTATCCGACCATCCATTGCCCGCCTTTAAGTTGTACAACTTTAATACCGCAGAAAGTCTTGAGAATTTAGTGCAACCTTTGTACAACGGTTTCTCTGCATCGCTTACCATCCTCTCAAACATTTCAGGACAATCATGAAGATCTTCTTCCAGTGCTTCTACAATCTCTTCAACTCGATCACAATCATATGTTTCCGTGTCTTTGTCGTATGAAGCATAGGTCGTATTACTTTTTCCACTCGATTCAACATTCCCGTTAATTTTCTCACCATGAAATATCCAACACTGATAACTTTGATCAATTCCATGCCTCAACAAATGCGATTTCAATCCATGTGCGTCAACCTTACCAATATAACAACAACGCAAGCAAGGACAATGCATTCGTCTGGGGTTTTCAGCGTGTTGAACAGCATACTTAACGAATTCCGCAACCCCACTCTCGTACTCTTTGGTCATTCGATCGGCACAGATCCATGTTTTATCCATGGTTTTCCTACTTATTTAAAAGAACACTCAATTAATGATAAATAAAATTTAAATATATTAGTTAAAATATTCAAATAATAGAAAAATTAATGGCATTTTTTAACTTGTTACCAATAAGTCTTTTTTATTTGTCCAATATCTCTATCACTCTTCACGATAAGTAAATTGTTCTTGTGGTCAACCTCCACGGTATAAAACCAAATTAAGATTCTGTAGCGTATCTTGTCATAATCTCTACTAATTACCCTTTTACACAACTTCATAATACAGAACATGAGATAAATTCATTATAATTTGCTTAGTTTGGAAGTCAACTTCATAAGATATGGATAAAAGTATTTCTACCTCGCTCGTCATAAATCATCTTAGACATCAATTTCACTAAACAACAATTAGATGTGAGTAATCTTATACAGTCTTCTCCTCGTCCAATCTATGTCTCAGGTATAAATAAAATATCTAGTCCAACTACCTTGCAACTGTCTATTCTCTTTGATCTTTCACTTACCCCAGACTCCTGAATCCTAGGATACAAGGTGTAATATTAGCCCTCCATTCTAGTGAATAGCCTATCTAAGTGCAATAAAATTCTATGGCCTCCAACTACCAAGCTGTGAAAGTAACTCTTCACCCTTTCTTTGAAATCTTGTTTTGTGACCAAGATTTTTCCCTCTTTAAAAGTTCGAAGTTGTATCGATATTAACATTTCATTTAAAGGGAAGTTCCACATATACATATAACCATTTATCCCCCATATGGGTTCCTCACAAAATCAGCATTTGAAAACAAAAAAGACATAAAGAAAATATCATAAGATGATACCAAGAAAATTTGCAACACTAACAGAACATAAATGATATGTACAACTAAATGTATGTATAGACAAAAATCTATCACAATAAAATAAAAAGCATATAAAAAGATTGATCAAAGTTAAGAGGTGAAAGGCATTATAAAGACCAGTACTAAGAAGAATACCTTTTAAAAATGCTACAGCAAAAACCTCAAACAGCACAGAAGCTAATACAGAGAACACAATAAACACCTGCATAAAGGGTGCATACAAGTTACATTCAAAATAGTAACTAGAAACATAAAACCTGTAAAAAAAAGCAGAACCAGAAAAAAAAGCAGAACTGAAGCCTGTAACGAAGAACTGAAGCAATGAACCCGATTCGTCAAACAAATGATTCGTCAAACAAATGAAACGCATAAATGATTCGTCAAACAAATGAAATGAAACGCAGAACTGAAACCTGTAACGAAGAACTGAAGCAATGAACCCGATTCTTTCAACGGCGGTGAATGAATGAAGAAGCAATGAAACCGATTCTTCAAACGCAGTGAAAAAGTGAAGAAATGAAGCACAATCAATGGCTGAAACACTTTCAAGAACGAACGATTTCGCTGTTAGGGTTCGCTTTCGCTGTTAGGAGGGAAAACAGAAAGAACAGAGAACGAAAATAGAAGTCTGAATTTTAATTTTAATAAGACCTTAGACAGCGCTTTTGGGAAAAGCGCTTTCTAAGGTATGCCTTAGACAGCGCTTTTGAAAAGCGCTTTCTAAACCCCCCCTTAGACAGCGCTTATGGTTTTATTTTTTTTTTAAATTTAAAAGCTTTAGACAGCGCTTTATCAAAAGCGCTGACTAAGGTGAATATTTAAAAGCGCTTTCTATAAGCGCTGTCTAAGGGGGGGTCTTAGACAGCGCTTTCTAAAAGCGCTGTCTAAGACCCCCCCTTAGACAGCGCTTTCATTATTTTTTTGGAACATTTTCCGTGTTTTTTTTAAATTTTAAACTTGGACAGCGCTTTCTCTTAAAAGCGCTGTCTAAGATGCGCTGTTAAAAAGCAGTTTTGGCGTAGTGCTTCAAGGAAAAGGAATATTGCAAGTGCAAAGTTATGAGCTTAGAGAAACGTTTGCTAGGTGAAAGGACTAAGTTCACCAAAGACACTACTTAAGGTGTCTTCGATAGGGAATTTGAATACAAATTATGGAGGGAATTCTTTGTCCTTATCCAATTCAAAGAAGTACATGTGGAACGCGTTTAAAGGGAAAATACATGCGGAGCGACACTTATCTTGATTTAGTTTATAGGCCGTTAGAGATAGTTATTTTTGTTTGTTATAAATAGGAGATCTCTATGAGAGGATTGTGTGTATGTGTGTGTGTGTGTGTGTTCAATTGTGTACAAATACTTTATTTTACTCAAAATATCAAGTGTTAAGAGAAACGAGTGTGAGAAAATGTATGTTGTATAACACCATCTTTTATTCGATGCAATTTATCAATTTTCTTCATCAAGAGTTTATCTTGTCCAATTTATTTTATGTTCTTTACCAATATTTTGATCTAAAGTCTTTTACATTTATCTTTCATTCATACTTTGAAATCCAAATATTTTATCATGAACTTTGTCGAAGTATTCATTGCTTTTCTAGACACCACATAAGAATCAATTAGCACATGTCCTAGGATCAATCAGGTCAATCCTGCGAGTAACCACACTTTCTAAGATTTGGAAGATCAGCGGTTGTATACCAATTTTCACAGTAAACATGTACACATTGTCCCAAACATCATGTGGAACATATGTCCCCATAAAACATAATTTTAATTGTCTAAAGTAGTGAGATAGATGTCTGTCTGAACCGGATCCTGCTATGGATGCCTCAAAACTTATAGAACACTCTAATTAAATCAATTTTCCTTTTCAAAAACATAGTGCTTAAGGAAATGCATACTAGGATAATTTTATAAGTTCATAAGAAGGAAGACCCAAGAATACGTAATAAAAACCCATTTTCCTTGACACTAGTTAAGTGTTCAACGCATGGTGATAAACTGCACGGTACGGGGCATGAGGCTACCCATCACATGGAATGCCTCCCTATTGGGTTTTAGCCAACCAAACTAACTCACATTGCCCATTTTCTCGATAACGATGTTGATGATGTGTCCAAGGCGTGAATGATGGAGAGAGGGATAATGGAGGAATCGTCTTCCCTATAATTCAAGGGAGAATATGCCCCTTCAGCTCCATATATCTTATAGGGGAGTAAGGTCGTAACTGCTTGCTAGGCCAATCCCAATAAACCTTATGTGTATACCTCATTACCTGAGAGGGAATTGATCTCTAATCTCTAACGAGAAAACTATAACAAAACTTCTCACAAACAAATACTCTAAAACCTTTAGACAACCCAACACATCAAGGAGTTAACCCTTATTTTACTTTTTAGCAAATTCAAAATATAAGCACATACATTCACATTTAAGAAGGACATAAGAACACACTTCTCCCTATATATGGAATTATCCAATGTTGAGATATATTTTTTTAGCGAGAGAATTTTACTAACATTCCATTTTTATAATTTTTTTATATCTAAAACACATGTTTAGTAGAAAATAAATATAACAAAATGGTGATAATTTAGCACTTGTTAGAGAATAAACATAATTTTTAGAATTCATTATCTACCAAATAAATTACCTTTTAATAGATAAAAGTATTTTAGTGGACTTTTTGCCCAGGCTCTTTCATGAACCTAAGTCAATTGTATTTCCTCTAAAGCTCTCTATATCTTTTAATACGATAGACGATTATGGTATATCTTTCTTCGTGAGATTCCTTCCAAAAAGTTCTTCATCCATGAAATCATTTTCAAAGAATTCCTTAAATATCAAATATTTGAGAAATCTTGGGACATATGCTTTGTACTAATTTTCTTGATTTGACTCTTAACTTTGATGTTGCAAAGCATTCCTTTTCATTTGATTCTCTAGATGTTTCTTCATATGATGCTTACGATGATGCTTCATATGATTATGTTGTAGGTTATACTTCAAATGATGATTCAGATGATATTTCAAATTTATTGAATTTTTTCATTTCTAATATTTTCCTCATATTTATCTTCTGGGAAACCTTTTCATAGACTATCTACAAGATCAAATAAAGATAGCTCTACTGACATATATGAAATTAATTTAATAGATATAACATATATGAATTATTCTATAGTCATGGTCTTTCTGAAAACTTTTTAATAAAAAAAGTATAAATTTTATTTTGGAGTTTTAAAGACCATGAATATATAAGAAATAAACTATACTTTTCTACTTTTATCACACTACTTATTTAATACTATGTAAGTAAATTTATCTATGTTCTTACTATATGAAGAAACTTTTCCTCTCGTAAAAGTGACATAAGAGAAAATATTTATTTCTTCATTCATATGATTTGAATAACCATAATCAATGTCACATTTTGAGTTCGAGTTGTTAAGCATATCTGCATCACAATTCAACCTTTTGACCTTGTATACCTAAATATTTTTTGATCCTTTTGCGTTAGTAAAATTAAATTATCTCTAGAGTTTAGAACACAAAAATAGGATGAAGTAGATATATTTCTCATTTTACTTTCATGATATTTTTTATAGAAGTTAGAATACAAAAATAGGATGAAGTAAATATATTTCTCATTTTATTTTCATGATTTTTTTTTATAGAAGTTAAAACGAGGATAATCAGTCATACTTTCATTGCTTTTCTTAACAAAGAAAAATAGAACAACCTAACCATTTTTACTACAATAATTACATTTAACAATGTTAGATTTAGATATTCTATTTTTATATGGGATATGCTACTAAAACATTATTTTTAGGTTCATAACCTAGATAGGCTATGTTATAAGATGCTATTTGATTAGTTATAAGAAGATTCAATTTAACTATTTCTTTGATTAACTTATCAATTGTGTTATGTAAATAACAATTTTAATTTTTAAAATATTGCATTGTCATACTTGTATGTTGAAATATACCCTAGTGAGAAGTGAAGAATGAGAAGAGTTTTGAATTAAAATATTTTGACAATCTCTAAGGTTATATATTTTATCTAATTAATTATTATTTTCCTTTTCAGGCAAATGGGATAATAGTTTTAGTCGTAGAAACAATATATTTAATTTACTTAAATCTTTATCTAACTCTTAATATATTAGAAATAATTTATCATAAGTAAACTCAAAATTTATAGTATTTATCTCATATACTTAGTGGTTAATTTTTGTCAAATTTATTAGACGAGTCTATGTCGTTTTTGTCCCAAACAATATAAGCTCTCTATGAATTTTTTTGAACTTTTGTAATTTTTAGATTTCATTTTATTATGTGGATATTTAGGCTTTATGTCACCTTTCATTTTTCCCTTGAAACAAGTTTGAATGAAGTTTGATCATTATTTACTTTGCTTCTAGAGCTTTGGAGTTGGTTTTTTTGCTATTGGAATTCATTCATTTTGGTATTGTTCATCTTTTTGACTCCATGTCTTTGATGTTTGAAACTTTAAAAGTAATACTTTTCTTCTTTTCCCATATTTCTTCATTCTCAACTAGCTTTTTAGTTCTATTTTATTTTACTAAAATTTTACAAATAAATTAGACAAATTCATAGAACATAATTCTTTAGATAAAACATATAACATATAATGAAATGTTCAAACCAATTTATGTAACTTGAACTTAGCGTTCTTAATAAAAATGGAACAAGGAAACTTGTGGATTTACCACCTAATGTCACACCAATTGGATTTATTTGGATTGAAAAAATCAAATACTCAACAGATAGATCAATTGAAAGGTTTAATGTTAAACTAGTAGCTAAATATTATAACATAATTGAAGATCTGGATTACTTTAATAACTACTCACTAGTTCCTAAACTCACCACGGTAAGAATTTTCATAGCTTTGACATCTCTCAATCATTGACATTTATATCAATTAGATATAAACAATGCTTTGTTAGAAAGTGAACTTCAAGAAGATGTATACATGATGGTTCTTCTAATGTTCATAAAATCAAATCTAACCAATTTTGTAAACTTGTCAAATTCGTTTATGGGCTTAAACAAGCTAGCAGAAGATGGCATGAAAGGCTTACCAATTTTCTCATAAATTAACATTATAAAATAGCAGGTGTAGATCATTCCTTATTGTTAGACATATATGTATTAGCTAGTATTTAGTCCAAATGATATAGCAGTATAATTGTAATTGCAAGTAGAAAAGTTTGTTAGCATTATTGTTAAGAGTTTGTTAGAGGCTTAACAAACTCATGCTTGTTAACAAATTGTATATAAACACTCTTTGCCCATTGTATTGTTAAGGTGAAATCAATGAAAAAATACTTCACTTGAGCTACTTTTAGTTTCAATATGGTATCAGGAATGGTTCAATTCTAAACCACGTTATTTCGCGTTCATGCCTATTCATCTTCATCCTCTTCTTCCCGAGAAGAAAGTTACTTTTCAAAGTCATCCATGATGGAATCGGAGAGCCAAAATTCTACTACTGAAAATCAAGAGCCCACATGCAACAATCCCTCAAGCTTTTTCACCCCGAACTCCAATAAAACCTATGGACCTAAGCTCTCGATTCAGCTCAAAGATAACAACTATCTTCGATGGAATCAACAAGTGGAAGGAGTCATACTCATGTAGAAGATGCATCGGTTTGTGGTAAGTCTTTAAATTCCTATGAAGTTCAAGACTGATCAAGATAGGTTACTCAACAACATATATTCAAAATATGAAGCTTGGATCGTTCAAGATCAAGCTTTGTTCAAATGGCTTCTCTCAACAATTTTAGAGTATGTTCTTCCTCGTATGCTATCATGCGAGATTTCTTATGAGGTATGGGACACGATTCACAAATTTTTCAATTCTCAAATACATGCTAGGATTCTTCGACTAAGGTTAGAATTGAAATCCACCAAGAAATCTAACCAATCAATCACTGAATTTGTGCTCAAGATCAAAGCTATTGCAAATTTGTTACTTGCAGTTGGTGATTCAATTTCTGAGTATGATCAAATTGATTTAATTCTCAATGGTTACCAGAAGAGTATAACACATTTGTGATGCAAATGCATGGAAGTACTGAGCCTCTTTCGCTCTATGATGTTGAAGCTCTCTTGTATGTAAAAGAAGTTCAACTTGACAAATTTAGGCAAGA
Source organism: Lathyrus aphaca (assembly GCA_963966055.1). Lineage (NCBI taxonomy): Eukaryota > Viridiplantae > Streptophyta > Magnoliopsida > Fabales > Fabaceae > Lathyrus > Lathyrus aphaca. The sequence goes on from OZ014519.1 coordinate 219,653,882, forward strand.
ACTGGCAGTTACTCAAGTCTCTGAAAATATAGCTCATACAGGTCATGGAGGAGGACATGAAAGCTTCAACAATTCAAGGGTAAGAGGTATATTCCATAGAGGTAGAGGGCATGGCAGAGGTCATTATGCTCAAGGAAGAGGCCATCATGTCAATTTTGTGGTTAACATGGTCATGTAGCTCTTAACTGTTGTCACATGTATGATGAATCATTCAACCCTCACAACACTTGATCAAAGACCAATGAGACTAAACTTGATAAATAATCCAAAGGTGAAGGTTCAAGATCTCAAGTAGTGGCAATGAAAACTACCACATCTTAGCTTATTGCTTTTACACAAGAATACTCTTTACCATGTGAATTTGATTATCAGGCATGGTTTGTTGGTTCAGGTTCCTCCCATCACCTTACTCTTTTTGAAATCTGCTTGCAAAATAGTAAACCATATAGAGGAAACTGTCAAGTTTATATAGGTAATGGCCAAATTCTAAACATTAAACACATAGGTCATTCATATGTCAAAAATAAGCTTCTATTTGGTGATATTTTACATGTTCCTTCTATTACCAAGAATATGTTGTCAGTGTCCAAATTTTCTCATGATAATCATGTTGTGTTTGAATTTCACCCTAGCAAGTGCAATGTTAAATGTCAGGGTTCTAAGGAAGTCCTTCTTGAAGGGTTTCTGGAATCCAATGTTCTATATTGCTTTCCTAATATCACTCTCAACCAAGACAGGTTTGGAGATTCATATACTAGTAATAACTTTTCTTTTGTTGTATCTAGCAATAATAGTGTTGATCATTCACTTTCTTCTAGTTGTTTAGATTCATATGATGTACTATGGAATTTAAGACTAGGTCATGGAAACTTCGATAGTGTCAAAAGTGTCCTCAAACTATGTAATATACATGTTATCAATAAAAAGGATCTTGAATTCCGTAGCTCTTGTTGTTTGGGCAAGCCATATAGATTACATGCTTCTATGTCTTCAAATACTTATGAGAAGGCTTTTGACCTGATTTACACTGATTTGTGGGGTCCCTCCCCCTATGCATCCTCATATGGCTTTGTTGATGCCAAAACAAGATACATTTGTCTCTACTTAGTTAAACAAAATTCATAAGCCATGAATGTCTTTAAACTTATTTTGAAATATGTTCAAACATAATTCAACCTCACTATAAAATCTGTCTAGTCTAATTTTGGTGGAGAATTTAGACCCTTTACCAAATATTTGCATGAATATGGTATCATACATAGATTAACTTGTCCTCATACCTCTCATCAAAAATTGATCTTTTGAAAGGAAGCATGAAATGGGACTTACTTTTCTTGATCATGCCAAAATATATTTTTAATATTGGGATCATTGGTTTACCACTACAATATATCTGGTAAATAGGATACCTACTGTGGCTTTGGTCAATTTTAACTCACCCTTTCATGCCTTGTAAATTAAGAACCCTGATTAGAAATCCCTTAAAGAGTCTGGTTGTTCTTGCATTCCATTGTTGAGACCTTATAATAAAAATAAACTTGAACTTAGGAATGCTGAATGTGTGTACTTAGGGTCATCTCTTCAACATAAAGGCTATAAATGCCTTGGTTCTATAGGTAGGGTCTATATTTCCAAGGATGCTTCATTTAAGGAAAATAACTTTCCCTACTCTGCTTTATTTCTTGATAAGACTATTACTTTTGTACCATATACTGTTAGGTTTATATTTATTTATTTATAATTTATGTTGAGTCGGTCCTATTTTTAAGTCTTTGTTTTACTGTCAGTTAGTGGATTTGCCAAGTCAAGGTTGTTAGCATGTTAGTAGCAGTGAGGACCAAGTATTTAGGAGGCAGTTATTTTGTAACTAGTGTAGTATATATTGCTACATCTGAATTAATAATAAACACAGTTTTTGAGTTTGACATTTCGTTTGTTAATTTTGACAAATGTTATCAGAGCGGTTATACAAAAACTGACAGTAATCTAGTGATTGGGAAGGGAAACACAAAGAGAGTAATCAAGGGAGGATCTCTGGGTAGGGTAAACACAGAGAGAACCGAGAGAGGATTACAGAAAGTGAGTGTGTTCCAAAAGAACTGAGAATGGGTGACACAAATTTCGCGAAGGCTTGCATTCCGATCTTTGATGAAGACTATGATCACTGGAGTCTCTTGATGGAGAACTTGCTGCGTTCCAAGGAGTATTGGAAGGTAGTGAATGAGGGCTTCACAGAACCAGCCGCAGATACAACACCAACCGCAGAACAAAGTAAAACTTTGGAGGAAATTAGGTTAAAAGATTTTAAGGCTAAGAATTATCTATTTAGTAGCATAGATAAAATTGTCCTTAAGACAATTACAAAGAAGGGAACAGCCAAGGAACTTTGGGAATCCATGAAAACCAAATTCCGAGGCAGCGCCAGGGTTAAGAAAGCTCAACTTCAAGCTTTAAGGAGAGAGTTTGAGATGTTGGAGATGAAGGAAGGAGAAACGATTAACGATTACTTTGGCAGAGTCATGATTGTTTCTAATTCCATGAGAAATTGCGGAGAATTGGTTGAAGAGGTGAAGATTGTTGAGAAAATACTTAGGACTCTAACGGACAAGTTTAATTATGTGGTGTGTTCGATAGAAGAGTCTAAGGATTTGGATGAATTGACCATTGATGAGCTGCAAAGTTCTTTGTTGGTGCATGAACAGAAGCTGGTTAGGAAAACGATCACAGATAATCAAGCTCTAAGGGTTGGAGTTGAGTATAGTAGAGGAAGAAGCATAGGTCATGGTAATTATCAAGGAAGAGGTAGAGGACGCAATAGTTCAAGAAGCAAGGAAACGATTGAATGCTTTCATTGCCACAAATTAGGCCATTACAAGAACGAGTGTCCTGAGTGATCCCATCAGGCGCATTACACAAGTGAGTTCAGTGAAGAAATATTATTGATGGCTATGGAGAATGGTGAGCAACATGAGGCTCTGTGGTTCTTAGACTTGGGTTGTAGCAACCATATGACGGGCAGCAAACGTTGGTTTACACACCTTGATGCATCTTTTGCCTGCAATGTCAAGTTAGGCAATGGCATGAAGTTGGAGGTTCTTGGCAAAGGGAGCATAAAGGTGAAAATTGATGGTACTGTTGTTGTTATCCAAGATGTTTACTATGTTCCGGGACTGCAGAATAATTTATTCAGCATAAGGCAGATGCAGGAGAAGGCTCTAATATTTATGATCAAGCAGGGAACTTGCAAGGTGTTTCATGAGAACAAAGGCTTGTTGTTTGAGACATCGATGAAGGCAAACAAAATGTTTGTGCTTCAAGCCATATCGTTAGGAAGTAAAGAAGCTGAACAAGGGCAATGCTTGATGGTGTCAAAATCTGAAAAGGAGAATCTCGAGCTCTGGCACAGGCGTTTTGGACATTTGAATTACCAAGGCCTAAGAAAGCTTCAGCAGAAATCAATGGTTCAAGGCTTGCCGCAGTTGAAACAAAGTAGCACCCCTGATGTATGCTCAATCTGTCTTATGGGGAAGCAACATAGAAAATCGTTTGCACAAAAGAGCTCGTGGCAGGCTACAGGGAGGTTACAGCTGATTCACGCAGACTTGTGCGGTCCTATCACACCCGACTCTAACGGCGGTAAGAAGTAGCTTTTTACCTTGATAGATGACTACAGAAGGAAACTATGGACTCATTTCCTTGTAGCAAAATCTGAGGCCTTCGAGGTGTTTCAGAAATTCAAGGTGTTTATCGAGAAGGAGTCAGGAACAAAGATAGTTTGCTTAAGAACTGATAGGGGAGGCAAATTTCTGTCTACAAAATTCAAAGAGTTTTGTGACAAGGCTGGCATCAAAAGGCAATTGACGACAACTTTCACTCCACAACAGAACGGGGTAGCTGAATGGAGAAACCGAACCATTATGAATATGGTTAGGTGTATGTTGAAGGAAAGCCAAGTGCCAAGCAAAATGTGGCCGAAAGCTGTAGCTTGGGCCACTCACATTTGAAACAGATGTCCGACTTCGATCAATCCAGAAAAAAATCCTCAAGAACTTTGGAGTGGTTTACCACCATCAGTGGATCATCTCAAAGTTTTTGGAAGCCTATGTTATGCTCATGTGGCCGACCAACAATGCAAGAAATTGGATGATAAAAGTGTTAAGTGTATTTTCCTAGGTATGTCACAAGAATCTAAAGCATACAAATTGTATAATCTTCAAACTAAGAAAATTATGGTGAGTAGGGATGTTGTTTTTGATGAGTCCAAAGGATGGAAAGACATCAATGAGAGTTTAGTTGAGTCTACTCAGCTCAGATGGGAAGGAAGTGAAGATGAATTCTGGGAATCTGAGGATGAAGCAGAATATGTCCAAAATGACGGCCAGGACACAATAATAGCAACAACGGGCCAGAACTCTGTAGCTGCAGCAGCTGACGACAATGAACTGACCTCATCTGAGAGCACGCATATTGAAATAGAAGAGGAAGAGGAGGATGTTGTTGAAAGCCTCCCACAGGCTGAACTAAGGCCAAGAATTAGAAGTAGGCCGGTATGGCATGATGATTATGTAATGGGCAACTTCTGTGAGCAGCTTGCACTATCCGTAGATGGGGCTGATCCAAGCAGTTATGAGGAAGCTAAACAAGAGGAGAAGTAGAGAAAAGCCATGGCGGATGAAATGGAAGCAATCAACAGAAATGATACATGGGAGTTGGTTTGCTTACCATCACAAGCTAGTCCAATTGGAGTGAAGTGGGTTTATAAAACCAAACTCAATGAGCATGGCAAAGTAGAGAAGTATAAAGCTCGACTTGTGGTGAAGGGTTATGCTCAAAAACACGGTATAGATTATAATGGAGTTTTCGCGCTGGTAGCCAAGTGGGATACGATCAGATCACTATTGGCTCTTGCTGGACACCATGGATGGAAAATTCATCAGCTTGATGTGAAAAGCGCCTTCCTTCATGGGGAGCTCTCCGAGGAAGTATTTGTTGTGCAACCTCCTGGTTTCATGGTTAAAGGAGAGGAACATAAAATGTATAGGCTCAAGAAAGCTCTATATGGATTGAAGCAAGCGCCAAGAGCTTGGTTTAGCAAAATAGAAAACTATTTCTTGAGTAAAGGCTTCACCAAGTGCCCATATGAACATACTTTGTTCATCTATGCTCATGAATCTGATGTACTCCTTATGAGTCTGTATGTGGACGATATCATGCTCATAAATAGCAGTGAGAAACTTGTGAAGGAATTTAAGGCATCAATGCAGTCTAAGTTTGAAATGACCGACTTAGGCCAAATGATGTATTTTTTGGGTGTAGAAGTCAACCAAAGTGATCAAGGGGTTTTCATCTGTCAAAGGAAGTACACGAATGAACTTCTTAACAAGTTTGGAATGTTGGACAGTAATCCGATGAGAAATCCTATTGTGCCAGGGACAAAACTAAGTATTGAGGGAGATGGAGTGCTTGTGGATGAAACACAATACAAACAACTGATAGGAAGTTTATTATTCCTCATTGTGACCAGACCGGACATCATGTTTGTGGTGTGTCTTCTAAGTAGGTATATGACGAAACCTACGAAGCTACACATGATGGCTGCAAAACGTGTGCTAAAATATTTAAAGGGAACTGTAGAGTTCGGTATAAAGTACCACAGAAAGGGACAGGGGAAGCACCTAATAGGATACACTGATAATGACTTTGCCAGAGATACGGATGATAGGAAGAGTACCGGCGACTATGTGTTCTTCTTGGCGGGAGGAGCAATCTCATGGGCGTCTAAGAAGCAACCGATCATGACTTTATCTACAACCGAAGCTGAATTTATTGCAGCTGCTTCATGTGCAACACAATGTATATGGCTGAAACGAATTCTTGAGCAGATGAGATGGACCGAAAGTGTTGTAGGAGCAACCACTGTGTTCTGTGACAACAACTCTACCATTAAATTGTCAACAAATCCCATGCTACATGGACGAAGGAAGCATATCGATGTCCGTTTCCATTTTCTTAGGGATTTGGTCAGAGATGGAGTTGTAGAGCTCGAGTACTGTGGTACCAAGGTGCAGATAGCGAACATTATGACCAAGGCCGTGGGGCTTGAAGTGTTTGAACGACTAAGAACACATCTTGGAGTCATGAAGAATGAGAAGACCTTGGATGCTTCTGGTGTTTAAATTCAACTTGAATATGTTGAGTTTAGGGGAGAATTTGTTAGGTTTATATTTATTTATTTATAATTTATGTTGAGTCAGTCCTATTTTTAAGTCTTTGTTTTACTGTCAGTTAGTGCATTTGCCAAGTCAAGGTTGTTAGCATGTTAGTAGCAGTGAGGACCAAGTATTTAGGAGGTAGTTATTTTGTAACTGGTGTAGTATATATTGCTACATCTGAATTAATAATAAACACAATTTTTGAGCTTGGCATTTCGTTTGTTAATTTTGACATATACACCTTTACCCTTTCCACATGTTCAAGTTGCTCGACATACCATTCCAGTTGCCAATGAGCCACATCCAACTGGTTCAGATCACACCTTTAATCTGCCGGTCATTCCCAACTTAAATGTCATCAACTAAACTCATGTTAACTAACAAAGTATATATAAACACTCTTTTCCCATTGTATTTTTAAGATGAAATCAATGAAACAATCATTCACTTGAGATACTCTTAGTTTCAATACTTATTTTTAAATCCTAATACTTCTTCTTTCACCATTCTATTAGTACATATGGATGAGTTTAGATCCATCAAAGAATCTATGCATAACTCATTCAAAATTAAGGATTTATACAAACTAAAATACTTATAGGCATTGAGGTAGAACACTAAAAAGATGAAATTTCTCTATGTCAAACAAATATGGAATTTCCCAGGATCCAAACCTATTTCCATTCCTTCTAACCCTTCAGTAAAATTTTAACAAGATTCCAAAACCCTAATTAAGATATACCTGCCTATAAGATACTTGTAGATAGATTACTATATTTAAAGGAAACAAGACTCGACATCACATTTTGCATACAACAATTGAACTAATTATTTTCTGCTCCTATAATCACTCACTTTAATACAACATGCAGTGTCCTTAAATACCGCAAAACATGTTCAGGTCGAGCATAATGTTTCCCAGAGATGGTCATTCAAATGAAAATGGGTATGATGCATTGACAATATAAGTTCCATCTCAGTTCAGTGTTTTTTCTTTGTAATTCATTAATCTCATGGAGAACTAAGAAGCAATTGATAGTTTCAATATCCTAATCAGAGGCCGAATATTGTAGCCTAGCAACTAGGACATGTGAATTGTAGTGGTTACTTTATCTCATAAATGATCTTCAAACTAAGTGCATAAGGATGCATGTTATCCACTATGACAACCAAAGTTTTTTCACATTGCATCCATCTCAATTTTCCATGAAATATCCAAGCACCTCAAAATTAATTGTCACATTGTAAGGAAAAAAAACAACAAGACTAATAAAACTTCTTCATGTCAAGTCCAAGGATAAACTAGCATATTTCTTCACTAAAGGTTTGCATTCTCAGCCATCCAATAATCTTGTAGTCGAGTATGGTACACATATACCAACCTTCAACTTGTGGAGGATATTGAAGCACCCGAAAGAACATAGTAATATAGCTTTGAAGCTTGTAGAAGATCAAAACAAAATAGTTAATGGAGTTGTTTTGACAGATACAACATAATAATTGTTCTGGACTAGGCCCTGGACTGCCCAACTGTCAGGTACAAGCCAGTCCTGCATTACGAAAGGCCCAATGCTTGAGGCCCAAACACTAATGATCGTTGGGGACGTCTCCCCCATGTGCTCATAAGCAACATGCAGCCAACCACCCCACACAATTTTCTCCCATTACTCCTAGAATCAATGGGCAGTTGGACCAGGATAAATACCATGTGCTAGGTCTTCCTCTGCTTTTTCGCAGATCCTGGTAGTTCTCATTATGGGCTTGACAATCTAGCCCATAATGAGTACCTTGACCCAGCACTGGGGGCACATTATAAATACCCTATTTCACTAATGGGTCAGGTATTCTAAACACTCATTACTACCTTATGTACTTTTTTTCTCCATCCCTTTTTCTTACTTTGGAATCGGAGTACCTTGCAGGTAAACCCTCTCTCTTATTCAACCATTTGAGGTATGCTAGTCGTTGAAGGTCCATTCTGATCAGGTGAGAGCAGTGGCATCGTTTGTGGGAAAACTCTGCCCCCCTTCTTTTTCCCTTGAACGAAAGACCAAAGCATCAACTTCCATCAACCGACCATCATAACTAGCGAACACAACGACAACCAAAACACAACTCTCGTTAACCTCCCATACTGCGAGGGTGATAATATTCATGCGGTCCACGAAGCTGATTCCAGGGACGGGAAAACCACCATTCTCACTCCTGAGCCCGTGGCCAATAATGTTGTTTACTAATATGTGGTCCCCGACTCCTTCGAACCCATCCTTGTTGCCGCCAATAATGACCCAACATTGGCGATGATGGTACATGCCCTCAATAAGTCGAACTTCAAGTTGTTCCAACAGAATGAAAGAATCACCTTGCTAGAAGCTAACCGTCATTCCAACTCTCCTCAGCAGAGACACCGTCGGGCAGAATCATAGAGCCTGTCCCCATGAGGACGTGACTGTCAACCACATTCTCCCCCGCAGAGACAGTGACAAGACACATATCGAAGCCCATCACCCCAGTAGGGGCACCGACCATATTTGGAGGGGACTCATCCCGTGACTACCAAGAAGTCTGATCGTTTATCCCCCATAAGAAGCGACGCTCTCCCGTTCCTAAGAAAAACAAGGTCAATGAACGCCACGACAAGCCAACGGGCCGACCTAGGGATTCTCTTCGCCGTAGTAGAAGCCCCAAGGATCACCCCACTTCACCAAATCACAAAGAGGGACCGAGAATACTCTTCGCCAGACAACATGCCTTTTCAGGTCTTCTTTTACGTGTCTCAACCAGAGGACTTCTGCATCCCTGAAGGAGTCACTGAGCTTTCATAATTAGCGACACAGAGCCCTTGGGAAAACTTCCCAATGAACATAGTCATTTCCGGTGGTAGACTGAACAACAAAAATTTTGTAGTCTACGTGAAAAGAAAATTCGATAAACTCCTGCACACCGCTCCAGACCAACTGGCGACCCTGACTAAAACTCGGGGAAGATCCAACCCTATTTTTTTATACTTCGAGGAGCTTCCTGGGGGATCTCCCAACTCCAGTATCCCCTTAATAGTAAGGCCTAAGATGGAAAACTTCGATGTCCGCCACATTCTGGTCTACCAAGGTAGCTCTGTCAACATTATGTATGCCCATATATTCAAGACTCTAAAACTCGAAGAGAAGAACATATCACCATATGTAGGGTTCGACCTCTAAGGTTTCTATGGGACCACAACAAGACCTTAGGGATGTGTGGAGTTCCTCGTCACCTTCAGGGAGAACGAGAAGGCCATGGAAGTAAAAATCCAATTCTTGGTCATAGAGTGTTTGTCCTTATATCCATGCATCATAGGACAACCAACACTAGCTAAGCTGACTGTTGTGCCCTCCACGATCCACCTCAAGATGAAGTACTACACCAAACTAGGTCTCATAGTCACTCTACACGGGGATATCGAAGCGGCCAGAAGATGTTTTAACGTAACCACCAAGGGGCAAACAATGATCAACACGAATAAGAAAAGAGAACAAGAGGGCCCGACTCGAAGAGAAGAAGCCGCCGCCTCGCATCAATTCGATTGATCTCGACTCTCACATCAGTGAGGAAAACCTAGGGGAGAAGGCTCACCTGGTTCCTACCGACATTCGAGGACCGTTTTACCTTGTGCGTCCCATTCCAAACAGAGAGTTCAAACTCATCATCATCGGCGAAGACCCCGACAAAGGCGTGAAGATCGGAATTGGACTACCAGAACTAGCAAGGGAATAACTCACGACATGCTTTAGAGAAAACCCTAACCTGTTTTCTAAGAGCACTGTTGAGATGCCCGGACTCGACCCCGAGGTTTCCTATTACCAGCTCTCCATAGATCCTATCGTTAGGGTAATAATACAACGTAGACATAAAAAGTCTCCAAAGAAAGCGAGGGCTGCTGAATAGGATGTAAGAGATCTCCTAGAGATAAATTTAATTTTTGAAGCCTAGTACACAACCTGACTATCTAATGTTGTACTTCTTAAGAAAAATAATGGAAAATAAGGAATGTGTGTTGAATATACTGATCTCAATAGTGTGTGTCCCAAATATGTTTATCCCTTGCCTAACATTGACAAATTAGTTGATAATTTCGCAGGTTTCAAACTTGTGTCCTTCATGGACGCATACAACGGGTACAACCAGATCCCCATGCCAATGACAGACAAAAGGTGACCATATTGACCGAGTCGGGAAACTATTACTACAATTTAATACCATGCCCGCATGCAGGCCACTCCCACCACATCCGACGATTATTCATCTCGGAGGCATCGAGTTACTACCGCCTCTTCATCAAGGGCCCCGCCCGCATGCAGGCATTGTCGGGAGACTCTTATTCCTACACCTGCTCATGTTCCTATACCTATTACCGTTCCTACACCTTTTACTGTTCCATCAGCGACACCTCAGGACGTTGTTCGTGATACACCCACAGAGGTAGTTATTCTTGGTCCTTATAGTGATCACCAGGCACATGAGGGTGATGACGACTTTGATGAGCTGGAGGTTTACCCTGAGGGACCGTCTGATATGTCCCTACTCCTGGGGGTACTTTGAGCATACATCCATATATGTTTGGCTAGGACAGGTAACTATTCTTTGTTTAGAATTGTTTCTATTGAAAATATATTCAATTTGTAACATTGTTTTATTTGGAAATTTTTAGGAGAAGGATTCCTAGAAGTTCTATAACCATGGGGACAATGTCTTAGACATGGTTGCGAAGCTGCTAGAGGATGAGTGATTTCAGACTGCACTTGTTACCTCTGATCTCAGAGGACTTTCGAGGATTGGGTATTCCCAGATCACGTACGGTATGTTGATGGCCTTTGTTGAGACGTGGCACCCAGAAACACCCTCATTCCATCTACCATACAGTGAGCTCACAATCACACTAGATGACCTTTCTTGCCTTTTACATCTACCAATCATGGGCACCCTGCTATATCATGGTAGGATGACAAAGATGTACGCGATACATATTATTACTGAGGAGCTTGAGGCTACCCATGATGACGCACTTGCAGAGGTGACCGCATTGAGAAATGCACATCTATGGTTCTCATTTCTGACAGATAAATTTCGTGAGGAGCTTGCTGAGGCACCACGGGCAGATGGTGATGCAGTTGAGGTGGAGATCCACAGGCAGCGTGCCTTTAGATGCTACTATCTATTTTTGCTCGAGACACATCAATTTGTGGATACCAACTCCACTTATGTTGAAACTGTTTACATCAGGTACCTTTTGGATTCTACTGAGATCCATGGGTACAACTAGGGGGTGGCTACATGATAACTCAAATTCATATCGATTATTTAATGCTATTTCCGATTATTTAATATTTTTATTTATCTATTTTGGACAATATTACGCGTAAATTGTGTTTGTTTTGCAGATGTTCGATCGGACACGTCATTTGGAGGCAAAAATACAAAAGGAAGCTTTTAATACAAGAAACAAGGCAAAACAGAAGGAAAACAACAAAAAAATGCAATTATGCATTTTTGTTGTCAACCGACCGTCTCAGCAACCAGACGATCGTCTCACTCTTCAGACATCCAACTTGGATTTGAGTTGGTCGTCTCATTCTTAAGTCACTCGTTTCAAATATGAGACGTTCGTTTCAACTTAATATTTCAGCAACGTAAAAGTCGTAAAAGCAAGAAATAGAAATCAAAACTCAACGAGATTCTTTCGGTCATGCAAAGAAATTTCCTCACCCCAGTTCACCTAGTCTATGCAACACAGTCACAAGCCCAATCGGAGTCCAAGCCTATTATTCCTCAACAAACCGTAACTCAATGATTATAAATAGAGCTCTCTACCATTTCAACAAGAGAGATTCGTTTGACGTACACTTTCTTCCATTTTTATTCTACGAAGTTCGCCTTTATTTTTCAGTATTACATATTTTTATTTTCTTTACCGAACCATAGTGATAGTTTCCGCCATTAGGAAACTATCACCATTTTTATTGTTTCTAGCCACTGCATTTTCGTTTTCGTTTCAAGTTTCGAAGTTTGGTTGATCAAGAATATTGCAACTAGGTTTTTGATTTTAATGCTATTTCATTTATTTATTATCGTATTTATTTCTATTATGCATTTTTTCTCCTTCTACCTTTATTTATTTAATATGTCAGCTTAAACCATTAATCGGTATGTAATTGTATAAACCGGAACGAATTCGATAGAATTAGGCTAAAACCTTAAATTAAGTTATAATCTGGTTTCGATTTCTTGTTTTAATTAACTTTCGTTAGGAGAGTAAGAGAGTATAAAAGATTAGGATTAAGACCATATGAGTGTGAGATTCTAATCAGATAGCTAAAATCGGGCATTAGTTTTAAACACAACGAGAGCGCTTTAAAACCAATTAGAACCTTTAGGTTTCCAAAATGTATTTCTAACTTGAATTGATACAGCGAGAGCGCTCAATTGAACTTAGGAGTATAGTATTAGGCAAGACCACGAGAGTGTCAGTCGAGGACTTTTAGACCGATAGTTTCTATGGAGAGATAACTTAATAAACCTTAACAAGCCGACCCTCTATTGAATTCGCGAAGGCGGAACCAATTACTTACCGATAATTTATATCATTAATTTAATTTAGTTAGTTCTTAACCCTTTAAAACCCAAAACATCGCTCGCCTTAGCTAAACATAGCAACACCCAACACACTATGTTGATTATCGAGTCTCTGTGGGATCAATATCTTTTATTACTACGTGATAGATTGTGCACTTGTAGTTAGTAAGTGTTAGACTTAGAAAGTCACGACCAAGTTCTTGGCGCCGTTGTCGGGGACTTAGATTTACTCAATATTGTATTAAGGTTTTGCGCCGTTTAGATTAGGGAAAACAAAAATACCTATTATTTGTCGATTGTATGCCCAATACTCGCTCCTGAGGCGAAGAATTAGAACCCCTGATCGATGAAGTAGAATGTTTCTTAAGTTTGAGATGCCGAACCGAACCCAATGAAACCCTTATTCCTGAATTTAATATACCAGAGCCAGTTGAAGAACCAATCATGGCCGAAGAAAATGGAGGACCACCTCGTTAACTTAAGTCCTATGCGACTCCAAGCCAACAAGAACCGCACAACAGTATTCCTGCACCAGCCATAACCCAGAACAATTTTGAAATCAAACCTTCACTGCTGCAAGCTGTACAACAGAACCAGTTTTCTGGAAGTCCGACGGACGATCCGAATGAATACCCGATGAAGTTCGTGTAATACACAGATACTGCAAAAGAAAATGGTGTAACCCAAGACACGATTAGACTAAGACTTTTTCTGTTCTCTTTAAGAGATAGAGCGTGGGCCTGGTTACAATCGTTACCAGCCAACTCTATCACAACATGGGCAGAACTGAAGAAAGTCTTCTTATCTCGTTATTTCCCGCCAAGCAAAACAACTATGTTGAGAGCTCAAATTAACGGATTTCGACAGAAAGATGTTGAATCACTTTATGAAGCGAGGGAAAGATACAAGGACCTATTAAGATTATGTCCACACCATGGGTTTGAAAATTGGGTAACCATCATAACCTTCTATAATGGACTTCTATACAATACCAGGATGACGATAGATGATGCCGTGGGCGGCACTCTTATGGAAAAACATCACGAAGAAGCCTATAACCTCATTGAAAACATGGCTCAGAACCATTACCAATGGGGAGGAGAAAGAATGCCTGTAGAGAAGAACCATATTGAAGGAGGAATATACAAAGTGAACAGTTTCGATCATGTAAATGCAAAGATGGATGCCATAGTTCAGAAAATCGATAACTTGACCATAACACCACCAGCCACTGTGGTTGCCGTAACTCCAAATTGCGAGACTTGTGGAATCCCAGGACACACATCACCTGAATGTCATCTTCTTTCCGAATTAGCCACAGATCAGGTGAACTATGCTCAAGGAAACCCATATTCTAATACTTACAACCCAGGATGGAAGAATCACCCCAATTTCTCTTACAAGAATAACAATGCACTGTATGCGCCAAATCAATTACCAACTGCATCACCAGGATATCAGAAAGTTGCTGCACCCAATCCTAATGTTTCTAGAAAGTCAAACCTCGAACTGGTGATGGAAAAATTCGTTGCTACCCAAGCTCAAACAAACAAGGATTTCCTAAATCAAAACATCCATACTAGTGAACAAATAAAGCAATTGGTAACCAAGGTAGATGCTTTAGCTACCCATAATAAGATGCTGGAAACCCAAATTTCTCAAGTAGCTCAACTATAGGCATCCACTGATGCTCTAGCTGGAACTTTTCCTGGACAACCGCAACCAAATCCTAAGGGTCATGCAAATGCAGTTATACTAAGAAGTGGAAAAGAGTTGGACGGACCTGCTGATCCTAGAACCGAAAACCCAGCCATGTATCAACAACCTGAGAAATCAACTGAGAAAAAAGATAGAACACATGAAAAGGAAACCAACGAACAGGAGGCTGAGGAAAAGGAAAAACCTTATGTACCTCCGCCACCATATAAACCATCAATTTCGTATCCCCAACGGTTAACAAATTCTAAAACAATGGGACAATTTAAGAAATTTGTAGAGCTTCTTAAACAATTACACATTACCATACCCTTTACAGAAGCTATTACTCAGATGCCTTCGTATGCTAAAGTTCTGAAGGAGATCTTATCTAAAAAGAAGAAAATCGAAGAAAACGAAATAGTTACACTTACTGCTGAGTGCGGTGCTGTTATTCAAAATAATATGCCACCGAAACTGAATGATCCAGGAAGTTTCTCTATTCCTTATGTAATAGGAAAGTTCATGATAGACAAAGCTCTATGCGACCTAGGAGCCAGTATAAGCGTTATTCCATTATCAATTTGCAAGAAACTCGATATGGGACAACTTAGACCGGCCAAGATGTCAATTCAGCTAGCCGATTTCTCAGTCAAATTTCTGGTTGGTATTTTAGAAAACGTCCCTGTACGAATATGCCAGTTCTACATCCCAACCGATTTCATAATCATGGACATCAAAGAAGATGCTACGACCCCTATCATATTAGGAAGACCGTTCTTAGCTACAGCCAGAGCAATTATAGATGTAAAGAAAGGTAGACTTACATTTGAAGTAGGAGAAGAAAAACTTAAATTTATTCTAACCCAATTTCTCCAAGCTCCAGCCATAGACAATACATATTATTTCATTGACGTCATTAAAGAATGCAGACGAGAAATGGAAAAAGAAGAAATTACATATTCTTACATAATGAAGATCACATCTCCTTTAATATTCAAAGACGATAATTGGAAAAAAACTTATAAAGATGAAAGCTTAACTCTTACACCTAACCATATGCCATTCCCAGAGAAACCCGATCTTGAACTCAAAACATTGCCTAACAATCTTAGATACGAATTTCTTAATTCAGAACTTAAAAGACCAGTTATAGTAAACGCAGACTTAGGACAACTCGAAACAGAAAAACTTTTAGACGTCCTAAGAAAATACCCAACCGCGTTAGATTATAACATATTTGATCTAAAAGGAATAAGCCCTTCGATATGTGTGCACCGTATTATGCTAGAGGAAGATTGCAAAACCTCTAGAGATCCCCAGAGAAAGATTAATCGTATTCTAAGTATTGTAGTCAAGGATAAAGTAAAGAAGTTGTTAGTGTCATACCCCAAATTTATCCTACATTTATTTTTTGTTTACGAATATATTTCAAAAATCCTAAAACGTGCACTTTTTTATTTTTGTCTAACAGATATTGCAAAAATCTAAAAAATATGTAATACTTTATTTTCTGTCTGGTATTCGAAAAATTCAAAAAAATGCATTTATTTCTTTTCAGGCTAAAAAATTTGAATTCTCTTTTTATTTCGAGTTTTATTCCTACCTTATTATTTAGTCATTCTACAAAAAATTCTATTTATATTTTAATTTCCATTATTATAAAATCACCTTAATTTTTTTATTTCAAGGCACATTATCACTTTTTCTTCTTCTAAGCCCATTTACCATTTTTCTACACAAAATAAAAAATCTCATTATCATTATTTTTATCATTTTTATTTACCATTTTTATTCTACTATTTTTAATATTATTATTATTTTCATCAATATTATTATTTCTATAAAAAAAATTCACTATTATTATTATCGCTTTTCCCATCTATCATTTCCATTTATTATCCATCCCAAATTCTTCTTATTTTTATTATTATTATTTTTATTCTAATTATCATTACTATTTTGTTTTTCATTATCATTTGTATTATTATACTTATTATTATTATTATTATTAATATTATTGTTATTTTATAAAATATTCTAGTAGTATCATTATTATTTTGTTTTTTGTCTTCCAACCATCACACAAAATATCTCCAAAGACCCCACAAAATTATACCAGCACATTGCATTTTTTTCGCCTCAGCCCTTAACAAATTCCAAACGCGCAGCACTAGTGGTACCAGCAAATTCTGCATAACAACCTCCACTACCTCAACATCCAAAATATCAACACAACAATAAACACAGCTCAACACAAAAAGATTCTTCCCATCTTCTCTATAAATCAAAGTCTCTCATTCATTCTTCAAGAAGTTTGGAAAACAATTGAATCCCTGCAAAAATCAACCAAAAGCCAAACTTCAAAACAAATCCAAAAATCAAAACAAGAATCCTTCATAGCCATATATGTACAATGTACCCTTCATTCAATGAACTGAGAAAACTTCAAAACAAATTCTGATTCATACACTTTTCCATCAGTGCCCTTTCAGACCTCCCAACTCAACCTCTAATACACTGTAAATCCCCTCAATCCACCACTACCACCGAAAACACACTCCTTAAATAGACAAACCAAAATCAAAAAACACAGCGAACTGACATGAGCGAGAGATAGACAAAAAATCCAAACGCATAGCAACCTTACCATCACCGTGAGTTGAGAACCCCATCAAACTCACCGCCAAAACCACAGTGTAATACCGTAACACCACCGAACTCGCACCACCGCTAACATGAAAAACGAAACGCAGGCCAAAATCCTTCAACCATCGAAACCGCCGCCCGAATCTTCACATAAATCTACCGATCCAAATGCAGAACCTCCACAACCCTTCACCACTGCGAAAACTCAAACCGCTACCCACACCCATAGCCACCACCGCGAGAACCTTTTCATGAAATTTAAAACAAACACGTCGCCGAAAGATCGAAAGAAACACCGTGCGAGAAACCACTCGAACGGAACCATCGTGCACCGTGAATCATCTTGTGAAAGGGTGGGTTTCAACACTTTTCTTTTAGCGTTTTCATTCTGAAGTTATAAGTGAAGCACCAACGTTTTTGTTCCTTTTTCTTTTTAATTGATTGCTTTTGTATTTATTTTAAAAGAAAATCATAAAGTGTTTGTGTTGGGCTCCATAAATATGCTTACACCCACAAATCCAACGTTTTACATGCTGACATCCCTTCTTTACATTCAGTTTTCTATATCCTTTTTATTTATTTATTTTAAGAAGTTTATTTGGTTGTTTTTACTGGATTTGGGCTCCTTCATAAGCCCGTTTTGATTTCTAAAACCATCTGATAACTGTAGTGATAACCCCCCTCTGTTTTGTATTCTTTTTTCTAATATTTTCTTTATTTATTTAATATTGCTCGAATTTGTTCATATAATAATTCTCTTAAGTTTTAATTTTAATTTATTTGTTAGTGATCTATTTGCCTAGGAAAAATACCTAAAAAATAGTAGTGAAGCATTTTCATTTCGTTATTTTTTAGGGCCGATGATATAACAAACGGTCGACGTTTCGCCTGATTTCATTAAATCGTTGATACTCGATGAATATGAGGCCTATGTAATTTAGTTTATTTTTCCACCATTTTACTTCAATTTATTTTTTATTTTTTTTATTTCTCAATTTAATTTAATTTATTATTTTTATTTATCGGTTATATCATTTTACTTTATTTATCGCTTTTTAATACATAAAACGATTCGACTCCTTATAGAATGGTTCTAAACTTTGAACCAGTTCTAAGGTAGTTAACGAATCACATTTCGACGCATCCGAAAAGGTCCAACGCCTCCGAATAGTTGCCTCCGAATAAAAAGGTCCAATGCCTCTGAATAGTTCGAAACACTGCACACACGCTTCCTCTTGGGCAAACTACAATGATACCCTTTATTTCCTGCAATCCCCTGTAATTTATTTTGTACCCCTCTCCCATTACATTGTACACATTTTATTTTCCGCATTTTATCGATTTTATTTCGTTCGTGAACCCTTGGTCCAACTCCAAGTGGTTGCACTCGCACACTAGCACTTTATTTTTCAGTTATCGTTTCGTTTACTAGGATCCACCTAACCTTGCGAGCCTCGCTAACAAACCACAAAATAAACCTCCATTTGCATTCACCCATAAACCTCAAAAAACCAAAATGTTTCGATTAGATCCAAACCCTTGATCCAACGTCAAACGGTTGTAGGTAAATAAAGAACTCTAATAAAACGAGAAAATTGTACGCCATGAGCCTTAAGTGGTAGAAAGGAGGACTACGATCTCTCGTTACTCGCTCTGATTATTTCCGTCGCAAGACGCACGTCTTGTTGGTTCAGAATGATCACCTCTACCCATAGTCTTTAGTGCAATTCGACTCCTAAATCCTTTCATCGAAGAAAGGTAATAAAATCAACAACCAACGAACCGTAGTAGGCCGAACTACGAGGCTCTGACTTTCCCATTGCACGCGGGAGTACGTAGGCATAAGGATCTCAATCCTTGCCGAGCACCTAGGATCAATCTAACTTATAATTTAAACTCATTTCCCTCTAGCAAGTAATTCGTTAAGCATAGACATCCTTTCGTGTGTGACAACTTAGATGGTTCCCATCGAGTATGATGGATGTAGGGGGTGCTAATACCTTCCCCCTACATAACTGACTTTCGAACCCAGACAATGGTTGCGAGAATTTTGTCTTCATCCTCTTTTTCGATGGGTTTTATCTATATCTTCCCTTTCCCTCTTCGGGAATAAATTAGAATTAGGTGGCGACTCTCATGTCTGCCCAGCGCGCAGCTCTTCTCTTTAGACCGCTTAAGGTCGTATTTTTCGGGGTGCGACAGCTGGCGACTCTGTTGGGGAAATGGTTCACCCCTATGCGAGTCAATCCTAGTCTTGGTTTCCACGCTTATTTGGATGTTTTCTTTTTTATTGTCTTACTTGTTTATTTTCATCGCTTTCTTTATCGAATTCCATATTATATATCTTGTGGCTCCTTGGTACTATAATTTGGATCGATACATTGATCGCAAAAGAAACTTGAGGGAAAGGTTATATACCCGGACTTACGAGTACAAACATAAGTTAGTGAGGTTGTGTAGTATGGGCTCCCGAGGGAACCGCTCTCGTGGGTTATCGATACGAAAACCTCACTTGGAGTAGATTCTAATGAGAATACTGACAACCATCAAGCTCTTGGCGTGTGTGCTTAGTTGTTTTCATTAGGGTCATCGACTTTGAGGACCTTTAGAACCTTTTGGTTAAAACATCGATTGATCGTCGCGTAGTATGGACTCCCGAGAAATTTTCTCTTGTGGGTTGTCAATACGAAGACCTCACTCAAAATAGATTTTCTCAATGGAGTTGATTCACTGTCAAGAGCTGACATGTGCATCAAACATTTGAGCAAAGTTCATAACTCTGAGGCCTTTGTTTAAACCTTGGATCGATGATCACGTAATATGGGCTCCTGAGAAAATTTTCTCTCGTGGGTTGTCGATACGAAGATCTCACCCAAAATAGATTTATAAGGGGGAGTCAGTCAACCGTCATGCTTATGGCATGTGTGATGAACAACCATATGAATTGATAACTTTGGGGTTCTTAAAACCTTAGAGACGACCCAGTGAGTTCCGTATCAGAGTATCCTTCATCCGTACCTCAGACTCATGAATTCCTATTATCAAATTCTGGATTAAATCAAGACCTTGATCTTATGATCCTGGATTCTGACATTGCATATCATTTCATTTGCATCAATTCTTGCATTTCATTCCAAAATTCGAAAACTTATTTCATGCTCCTCCATCTTCAGTAAATCAAACTGGTTTCCCGACGCACGTATCTTTCTCGACGCCTGTATCTAACTCGAGCCAACACTAGAAAACTGATGGATCAGATCAACAAGAACAAGCTGCTATGAGGGAAGATATTGACACGATCAAGAGCAAGATTGATCAGATTTATGAGGCCATACAAGCCTTGGCCAGGATGGTTGTGTCTTATCAGCCTATTCCTCCAATGCCTTATCATCCAACTATTCAAGCTTTGCTTCCACCTCAGATGGCTTATCAACCACGTCCATATCCTCTAACTGCTGTTGCGCAATTTGCACCTAATCCATACCAGCAACCGGCTCATCCACAACAACCTGGTCAACAACAACAACATGCTCCTCGACAACGCCAACCAAATCAGCATATGAGGCCTGGAAGAAATTTTGATCTATTGCCTATGTCATATGGATAAAATTTTGATGGGCTAATGGCAGAGGGAACTCTTGTTTTGAAGGATATGCCACCTCAAACTGGTAACGCCCGAGACTTTGATGCCAATGTTTGCTGTGGGTATCACAAAGGCGCTCCAGGTCACACAATCGAGAATTGAAGAATGTTCAAGCACAAAGTTCAGGACCTGATCGACTCTAAGTATCTCACCTTTACTCAAAAGAATCTGAATATTCAAATCAATCCAATGTCGCCGCAAGTGGCCCATCAACAAATGCTTTTGAAGAAGTTACTGAAGACCAAAACTGAGTAGTCTCCAACTTTGAAGAAGCAAATCAGATCAAGAGAATTTCATTCCTCAGATTAAGGCAGTCATCGCCATTTATTATTCTGCATCCCTGTTATTTTGTATTGTTTGTTTAAGTACTATTTGCTTTGAACATTGTTATTCGTACTTGGTTTTGTTAATATTATGTTTATGCATGTTTTGAATCAATCTATTCGCATTATCTCATCATTTATCGCAAAAATCCCAAAATTATTCCCTCACTTCACTTTAGCAAATATTTGAGGGAGGATGTTGAAAATGAAATACCCATAACTGTTGTGGTATGCTTTCGGATAAAACCTCGTCAACGATGTACATGCATTTTTTTTCAAATCCCCAAACACTGGAGATATAAGGAGTTAATCCCTAGTCAACCACTTTGAGCCTAGAAGTAGGAGTTTCTTTCGGATACAAACCCTTACGCTTAACCCGGGGCAGGGTAGTTGTTCAGTTAATCTGGCTATACCTTCAAATCACAAGATGAGACATCCCGTCGGAGGACCATCACCAAATGACTTGGCAGTCACAATATTTAACAAAAAAAAACTGCTAAGTTGAGCACCCAAAGGGAGACTTAGTCAATAAAAAAGAAGAAAAAATCAAAAGAGGAGCTCAAATCCTCAACAAAAGCAAAACAAAGATCGGTGACCACCAAATCAAAATCAAAGGGTCACCAAAATCCAATCAAAATCAAAATAAGATGATTGCCACTTCCAAGCGAACATCAAAGCTTCATCTTCACTCTTGCAAAGTCGAAAACAAATGCATATGTAGAGTTAACTGAACGTAGGACTGGAGAACATCACGAAGAAGGGGTGGATACAAATAAATTTGAGTCTTATATCCTTTGTTTCTCAAACCATTAACCAGACCATGTTACAACCCTCAAAAGTCCTAATTGAGGCACAATTTATTCTGAAAGCATGCTACCAACAAGGTTGCATAAAATGACTCCCATATATTTGCTAATATTCAATCTCGATTGCACATTATTCTTGCTGCATCTTTCATGCACTTTCTAAATCAGCACCTCGTTTGGACTAAACAGTCCAGTCGTCACAATTTCACATCATTCAAATAAATTGACTTTTTCAAAACTTGTATGAACGTTGCATTAACATTACCATTTGTGTATGAACAATTTAATTGCAAAATTAGTGTTTGACATCAAGACATCCCAACAAGGGGAAATCAAAAGATAAATTTGAACTTCATTGGTGCCAACATGAATCAAGACTACATCAATAGTCCAATCAGGGGCAAAACATCTTCAACAGCCCAATCAGGGGAAATTTATCTTAAAGTCCATTAATCAGGGGCAAAATCATTCTTAACAGCTCAATCAGGGGAAAGATCACCTTCAAAGGCTCAATCAGGGGCACACACCTACCAAATCCAGACACTGGGGAAGATCATATCATGGTCACTCTCAAAGTTTCCCCACAAGAGTTCTTTCAAATACCCTAAAGGTAGGGGCAAGCAAACAAGGAGCAAATCTTCCTATCTCTACTTCCTAGCCAAACAAGTAGATCTTGCCGGATGTTGGCAATCATTCAAAACAAAATCAGTCGCTCCGCTCATCAGCAAGTGACCGAACGTGGAGCATTCAGATTCATTTTTTAACCATACATCGTCGAAGATCGTATGTCGGGGAATCAAAACCTCCACCCACCCAAAGTCCAATCATCATTGGCAACTACCAGACCAAAAGTCCCCCAAGCTGGCGCTTTTATCATTCTGATCACCTCAAATGCATCATTATGCATCATTTACATTCATTTACAGCATGCGCATCATATGCATACCTAAATAAATCAACTTTTCATACTCCTAAAATTTTAACTTTTCAGCAGTGCATAAACACTTGCATCGTATCTCCATCATTATGGAATACCATTTCAAAAACAAACAAGCATAATTTCATAATTCAGGATCCAGGATCAACCCAAGATTTCAAGCCTTTCCCCAACGGAAATCAGGATCCAGGGTCAATCGAAGATTCCAGGCATCTTCTCAGCGAATTCAGTGGTCGTCCCCCATTGAATTTTTCTCTTCGATTATTTATTTTCAGTCGCCTGGTTTTCCCTTTGGCAGCAGGGATCGTTTATTTATTTTTCAGTCACCCGGTTTTCCCTTTGGTGGCGGGGGTCGAATTTAATTTTTCAGTCACCCGGTTTTTCCTTTGGTGGCAGGGGTCGTTATTTAATTTTTCAGTCGCCCGATTTTCCCTTTGGCGGCGGGGATCGTTTAATTTTTTCAGTCATCCGGTTTTCCCTTTGGTGGCTGGGGTCGTTATTTAATTTTTCAGTCGCCCAATTTTCCCTTTGGTGGCGGGGATCGTTTAATTTTTCAGTCACCTGGTTTTCCCTTTGGTGGCGGGGGTCATTATTTAATTTTTCAGTCGCACGGTTTTCCCTTTGGCAGCGGGGATCGTTTAATTTCTCAGTCACCCGGTTTTCCCTTTGATGGCAGGGGTCGTTTATTTATTTTTCAGTCACCGGGTTTTTCCTTTGGTGGCGGTGGTCGAATTTAATTTTTCCAGTCACCCGGTTTTCCCTTTGGTGGTGGGGGTCGTTATTTAATTTTTCAGTCGCCCACTTTTCCCATTTGCGGCGGGGATCGTTTAATTTTTTCAGTCACCCGGTTTTCCCTTTGGTGGCAGGGGTCGTTATTTAATTTTCCAGTCGCCCCGTTTTCCCTTTGGCGGCGGGGATCGTTTATTTAATTTTCAGTCACTCGGTTTTCCCTTTAGTGGCGAGGATCGTTTATTTCATTTTCAGTCACTCGGTTTTCCCTTTAGTGACGGGGTCGCATTTAAATTTCACTCGCCTTATCATCCTTTGGTGATAAGTGATTTCATTTTCAGTCACTCGGTTTTCCCTTTAGTGGCGGGGTTGCATTTAAATTTCACTTGCCTTATCATCCTTCGATGATGAGTGATTTCGTTTCAGTCAACTTGTTTCTTCGCTGTGTCACCCATCTTTCCAGTTTTCAGTCATTTAGCTTTTATCATTACACATTTTCTTCTATCGGACAAATTTGGAGTCTGTTAGTATCTAATTTTCTTATACCTTGAAAGTTTGAACGCGAGCCAGTTCATCTTACTCGGTCTAAGCCAATTTGATAGGGGCAGCTGTCATACCCCAAATTTGTCCTACCTTTATTTTCTGTTTATATATTTCAAAAATCCTAAAACGTGCACTTTTTTATTCCTGTCTAACAGATATTGCAAGAATCCAAAAAATATGTAATACTTTATTTTCTGTCTGGTATTCGAAAAATTGAAAAAAATATATTTATTTCTTTTCAGGCTAAAAAATTTGAATTCTCTTTTTATTTCGAGTTTTATTCCCACATTTATTATTTAGTCATTCTACAAAAAATTCTATTTATATTTTAATTTCCATTATTCTAAAATCACCTTAATTTTTTTATTTCAAGGCACATTATCACTTTTTCTTCTTCTAAGCCCATTTACCATTTTTCTACACAAAATAAAAAAAAAAATCTCATTATCATTATTTTACCATTTTTATTTACCATTTTTATTCTACTATTTTTAATATTATTATTATTTTCATCACTATTATTATTTCTATAAAAAAAAATCACTATTATTATTATTATTATCGCTTTTCTCATCTATCATTTCCATTTATTATCCATCCCAAATTCTTCTTATTTTTATTATTATTATTTTTATTCTAATTATCATTACTATTTTGTTTTTCATTATCATTTGTATTATTATACTTATTATTGTTAATATTATTATTGTTATTTCATATTTATATTATTATTATTTAGTAGTATTATTATTATTTTATTTTTCTGTCTTCCAACCATCACACAAAATATCTCCAAAGACCCCACAAAATTATACCAGCACATTGCATTTTTTCTTGCCTCAGCCCTTAACAAATTCCAAACGCGCAACACTAGTGGTACCAGCAAATTCTGCATAACAATCTCCACTACCTCAAGATCCAAAATATCAGCACAACAATAAATACAGCTCAACATAAAATGATTCTTCCCATTTTCTCTATAAAACACAGTCTCTCATTCATTCTTCAGGAAGTTTGGAAAACAATTGGATCCCTGCAAAAATCAACCAAAAGCCAAACTTCAAAACCAATCCAAAAATCAAAACTAGAATCCTTCATAGCCATATATGTACAACTGTATCCTTTATTCAATGAACTGAGAAAACTTCAAAACAAATTCTGATTCATACACTCTTCCATCAGTGCCCTTTCAGACCTTCCAACTCAACCTCTAAACCACTGTAAATCCCCTCAATCCACCACTACCACCGAAAACACACTCCTTAAACAGACAAACCAAAATAAAAAAACACACAGAGAACTGAGATGAGCGAGAGATGAACAAAAAATCCAAACGCATAGCAACCTTACCGTCACCGTGAGTTGAGAACCCCATCAAACTCACCGCCAAAACCGCAGTGTAATACCGTAACACCACCGAACTTGCACCACCGCTAACGTGAAAACAAAATGCAGCCCAAAATCCTTCAACCATCGAAACCGCTGCCCGAATCTTCACACAAATCTACCGATCCAAACGTAGAAACTCCACAACCCTTCACCACTAAGAACACTCAAACCGCTACCCCACACCCATAGCCACCACCGCGAGACCCTTTTCATGAAATCCAAAACCAACACGCCGCCGAAAAATCGAGAGAAACACCGCGCGAGAAACCACTCGAACGAAACCGCCGTGCACCGTGAATCATCTTGTGAAAGGGTGGGTTTCGGCACTTTTCTTTTAGCATTTTCATTCTGAAGTTATAAGTGAAGCACCAACATTTTTGTTCATTTTTATTTTTAGTTGATTGCTTTTGTATTTATTTTAAAAGAAAATCATAAACTGTTTGGGTTGGGCTCCATAAATATGCTTACACCCACAAATCCAACGTTTTACATGCTGACATCCCTTCTTTACATTCAGTTTTCTATATCCTTTTTATTTATTTATTTTAAGAAGGTTATTTGGTTGTTGTTACTGGATTTGGGCTCCCTCATAAGCCCGTTTTGATTTCTAAAACCACCCGCTAACTGCAGCGACAACCCCCCTTTGTTTTGTATTCTTTTTTCTAATATTTTCTTTATTTATTTAATATTGCTGGAATTTGTTCATATAATAATTCTCTTAAGTTTTAATTTCAATTTTTTTGTTAGTGATCTATTTTCCTAGGAAAAATACCTAAAAAATAGTAGTGAAGCATTTTCATTTCGTTATTTTTTAGGGCCGATGATATAACAAACGGTCGACGTTTCGCCCGATTTCATTAAATCGGTGATACTCGATCAATATGAGGCCTATGTAATTTTGTTTATTTTTCCACCATTTTACTTCAATTTATTTTTTATTTTTTTTTATTTCGCAATTTAATTTATTATTTTCATTTATCGGTTATACCATTTCACTTTATTTATCGCTTTTTAATACATAAAATGATTCGACTCCTCATAGAACGATTCTAAACTTTGAACCAGTTCTAAGGTAGTTAACGAACCACATTTCGATGCATCCGAAAAGGTCCAACGCCTCCGAATAGTTGCCTCTGAATAAAAAGGTCCAACGCCTCTGAATAGTTCGAAACACTGCACACACGCTTCCTCTTGGGAAAACTACAATGATACCCTTTATTTTCCGCATTTTATCGATTTTATTTCGTTCGCGAACCCTTGGTTAAATGCCAAGTGGTTGCACTCGCACACTCGCACTTTATTTTTCAGTTATCGTTTCGTTTACTAGGATCCACCTAACCTTGCGAGTCGAGCGCATTGTGCCTCGCTAACAAACCACAAAATAAACCTCCATTTGCATTCACCCATAAACCTCAAAAAACCAAAATGTTTCGATTAGATCTAAATCCTTGATCTAACGTCAAGCGGTCGTAGGTAAATAAAGAACTCTAATATAACGAGAAGAATTGTACGCCACGAGCCATAAGTGGTAGAAAGGAGGACTACGAGCTCTCGTTACTCGCTCCGATTATTTTTATCGCAAGACGCACGTCTTGTTGGTTCGGAATGATCACCTGTACCCATAGTCTTTAGTGCAATTCGACTCCTAAATCCTTTCATCGAAGAAAGGTAATAAAATCAACAACCAACCAACTGTGGTAGGCCGAACTACGAGGCTCTGACTTTCCCATTTCATGCGGGAGTACTGTAAACACCCTAAATTTGCCCTCACCACTTCACACCATGGCTTGTGATTATTTCATATGCATAAACTCAATCATATCATCTCATATCTCATTTTTGATTCACTGCATAGATTCAAAGTCACCTGCACCTAGGGTTTGTGATCTGAGCAATCCAAGAGCCTCTTGAGCCACTCCAAGGGCCACCAATCATTTCAAAGGGGTCTATGTATGTTCTTATATCATATTACATCCTCCCAAAGTCAAAAATGCCAAAGAATCACAAGAACTGGGGTTTGCATGGAAGCAGAGCCAGGTTTAACTGCACAGATGACCTAAAATTAGGGTTTTGGTTTCAGAGGCCATAACTTCAAATTTTTTGGTCATTATTGTTTCTATTGGTCTCTATATGGTATAGGGAGTATGCATATCAATTTTCATGAAGAAATTCCATGGGGAAGTCATCTGATCAAGAGTTGACTTGTCAGACAAGTCAGTGCAAAATCAGGGCATCTGAGGCCCCCAATGACCCAACCAAGGGGGTGATCTTCATCATTTTGAGTGTGTATGATCTTTATTTGATCATGGAAGAAGGTTGAAGTTCACAAAATTCAAGAATTACAAGTTTTTGCAAAGTTGACTTTTTAGGGCATGGTTGACTTTTCATGAAATGTCATTTTATGCCACCTTTTCAAGCCTTACTTTTTGATCCAAAAAAGCTTCAAATGGAAAAACTTTGGTCATGAAAGTTGTAGATTAGATCTTTCCCTTTTCAAAAAGTACAAGAACATGATCTAATTCTTTTTGGATCAAAAGTTATGGTGTGTCAAAGTTGGCAAAAATCACTAATTTTCAAGACATGCACCAAATGAGAAACTTGCAAAAACTTTGTACCAAGGCATTTGTGACTTCTAGTTCATGTCTAACCAATGTGCAAGCATCACACAAGTTCTAAAAATCAGATTTGAACCAAAAGATCACATGTTCATGGTTGGCAAAGCAAGAGATTTTCATGAAGTTCCAAAAGTGACCAAGTTGCAAAACCACTCATCACACTTCACCCACTTGGTGCCTAGCATGCTGAACCTTTCTAGCCTCTCTTCCACACCATGCTGCGCCAGCCCACACACATGTACCTGCCTAGAACCCAGCCCATGCTTTCCTTACACCAAAGTTGACATTTTGCAAAAGTGAACTTACCTATCACAGCAGGCCAAGTCACATCATCTGACCAATTGGAGTTGTTTATACTATCCATTTGCTAGCCATTTCATATAACAAGCAAGGCTGAAACAGATCACAACTCACCATTCACAAACTCACCCTCACTTGCATTTTCCTTCGAATTTGATTCCACAAACCACAAACATTCAAAAAAACTCCACTAATCTTCTCACCATGCTTCATTGAGCCAAAACTAGCAAGACATAAGCCTGAAGCAAGCCCTAAGATCACATTCCCATTTTCACTCCCTCTTGCAAAAGATTTCGATTCTCCCAACTCAACCACTCAACCTTCAAACAAACACCACCATTCACCTCTGGATCATCCACTGGCCCAATACCACCCATCAAAATAGCCAAAAACACACCACAAGCCAGACGCGATTTCTGACCAGTTGAAGTGCAAACTCCCAAATCAGCCACATTCAAAGTTGTCCAAGCACTGCAAACTCATCAGGAAGGTCATTAGAAGCTTTTTGCACCAAGAAAGCAGCCAGCAAGTTCAAAGGGTGAAAACTCCATCTCAGGTAGCCTTTCGAATTAACTTTTCCAGGATCTCTATTTCATGTTACAAAATGATTAAGCATGCTTCACTGATTACATTGAACTCAAAATTATTGAAAATGGTTGAGAAATGAAGTTGTATTGCTTGTCTGAAATTTTGGCAGTTTTTGTTCTTTGCTTCGATTCATGATTATGGCTGGAAATAAATGAGAAATGAGGGTGGGGTTGAGTTTAGGAGAGTGAGAGGAACAAATCTGGAGCTTTAGAGCTCCAGAAATGACCTAGGGAAGGATTTGGAATTTCTCAGGGAGGGAGGTCACCGGAGAAGACGACCGGAGTTCGTCTCCGGTGACCTGAGAGTCATTAATGTGTAATTAGGGTTAGGGCTTCAAGTTTGAATTTCAGGCGTTGGATGAGTTGACTAAGTCTTTTCCCGCGTGCATCCAATGGCTCAGATCATGTCATTAGTTTTAATTAGGTTTAATTTAATTAATTAATTGTGTTTAGCCAAGTTTGAATATAGACCACTAGATCTGGCGCGCAGTCAATGGTCTCATTCCCAGATTCAATCCCAGCCCCTCATTTAGTATACTTCAGTTTATTTTAATTTTTGTTTCATTTTTTCTCATTTAATTTGTACAATTTATTAAAAATAGTAAAAATTGTTTTAAAATTATGAAACTTTTTGTCAAGAGTTTCATTAATTTTTAAAACACAAAAATATTTTTATTTTCATTTTTAGCATTAAAAAAGTATTTTTAAATATTTAAAAGTTTATTTTTAATTGATTATTGAAAATTAATTTATTAAAAATGCTTTTAGGTATTTAAAAATCACAAAAAAATTCATGAAATGTTCTAAGACATTTAGAAACATTGTCCAACCTTCAAACCAAATTTCTTTTTTGATCTTGATGCATTTTGAGAATTTTTCATTGAATTAAAATCATTTTTGTGCATTATTTTGATCCAAACTTCAAAAAATCATTTATGCCTAACCATGAAGAGTTGGACATTGATTCTTTTTGCATTGCATTGTGTTTAGCATGTAGTTTGTGAGATTAAATGGCCATGGTTTGATCTTTCATTTTCCATTTGTTTGGCATTTTTCTTGTTTAGGAACCCTAAAACCCTAGAAATCTTAAGAAAACCATAACTTGAAATTGGTTAAGAGTTGAAACCTCTCCTTTGGGCATTGTGTTAGTATAGGATTAGGGGTCCTTTGAGTGCATTTTCAATTTTTTATAATGTTGTTTGCTTCTGGTTTTGGTTTTTGTTTGAAGCATTGATCATAAACCCTAATTTGGGCCTCCATATGCATCCATCTTGCATTCTCTTGCCTCACATGACTTTCCATGACATTTCAAGCATCCATTTGATTCATTTGACATCATAAGACATATTGAAAGCATGTTTGATCATTGCATCATGTATTTACCATGTTGTATGCCATGAGCACTTCATAACTTTTCATGTATGTTCATGCTCCTTAACTTGCTTCATTTGCATCCATAAGCTTGTATGACCATTCCCATGTGCTGCCTCATGTTTGCAGCATCTCATAGCATCATTAGCATCATGTAAGTGCTTCTGGTTTTGGTTTGCATCATGTCATTCCATCCCATTTTTGCATTGCATTGCATTTCTTTCCTAACTTTTCAGGTGGTAAGTGATTTTGAGAAGTGAATTTGCCTTCACTTCTCATAACTTCTTTTCATCTATCTTATGCATCCATGCTGCATTTTGATATGTGTTTGAGATTGAGCTTGCTCATTCTTTTTCTTCTTACTTTCTTTCTTCAAGTGACTTGACTTCTTGAATGAAGCAAGTCACTTTGCTTCTCTTGATCCTTTCATCTGCTTCCTGGTGGTTCCATTGAAGATTTCTCTTGAAAACCTCAAAAACCTTAGGAATAACCAAGCATGACAATGATTAGGTTTTTGATTAGTCTCCCCTCTTAGTTTTACCTTTGTGTCTCTCTTGAGTCTTCTCTTCCCATCTCATAATCAGGGACTAAACCCTAAAGGCTTTAAGGCTTTGTGATTAAACTTATGCCTGCATCCTTCTATTAGGATGGAGTGTATAACTTTAATCCTAAGTGTTAAACCCTTAATGTGTTTAAATCTCTTAATAAATCCACTTAATAATCATCAAGACATCACACTTGTAACTTGGGCCTTGCATTAGGGTTCTAATTCTTCCTTAACTGGTTAAGAAGGACTAACCCTAGTGTTAATGGACAAGTCCCCCTCAAGTTGTCTTACAAACCATAAAAATCACTTCATCATCATATCATTAAATAAAATCCACTTAATAAAGGCTTTGTTTTGTCATGAGTTTAATCCCTAATCATGGATTAAGTTGAGGAGCTTTCCTCAGCTTAAACATCCTCATCTATTATCCTTCTATTAGGATGGTGTAATGAGTCTGTTTAATCCTTGATTATGGCTTAACCTCATTACTTAACACTAAACAAAAACACCAAAAACATCTAAATAATCACAAGTAGGTTAATGATCTTAATCCTACATCAAAGGTGATTAAGTGTGAGAATCTGACTTCACACTTAAGGTACTCTCATTACCCCTAATCAGAGGGAGGATGTGATGAGTTTACTAAATCCATTGGTTTAGGCTTAAGCTCATTAACTTATGACAAACTTTCAAAAGCAATAAAAGACTGAAAACTCAAAAACAAACAATAATCGTCTCCTTCGGGATTCTTTTCTAATCACACTCATTCACAAACGAGAACTTGCTTCTTCCGTCTAATGCAAGACAGTTTGCACCTGAGCCAGACAGGTCATACACTTGAGCATAGGCAAGCAAGCAGTTCACAAGTCAATTCATCTTTCAGCCTCTTTGGGTCGAACTACGGTGTTCTGACTTCCTCATTGCACGAGAGGATACGTAGGCATAACTTAACAGTTATCGAACAAAAGTCTTTGTACATTCCCCCTCTTCCCAGCATTATTCTTTAAGCCTCATGATCATGAGCATTTCATTCTCATCCTTACACTGACACATCATTATATACTTCACTTCTTTTACACTGACACCTGTACATCTTTTCCAGCTATTTTATACACAAATTGCACTGACACTACCCCTTTAAAACACAAATCTTTCAAGCGTGGATCCCGTCGAGTACGGCGGACAATCTGGGTGCTAATACCTTCCCAGGTTGTAACCAACCCCCTTTCTCAGTCTCTCAGGTTCGCAACCGTCTTATCCATCTTTTTTCTAGGCCTATGCAGCATTGCCTTTCCTCCGGGATAAAAATGCCTAGCTGGAGACTCTATTCATCTCTAGTGAGTTCACGGCTGTGTGTTCTCACTGTCCCTCTCGCCGACCGTTCGCGTCTGTACCTTTATTTGGGCCGGTCCCATCTATCGGGAGCGACAACTTGGCGACTCTGCTGGGGACCCTTATACTGTAACCAGGGCTTCTGGTTCTTTTTGTGGGTTCCTCCTAGCGCTTGTTTGATTTGTGTTTACTGGGGTGTTATATGCTATTTGTGTTTGTATATTTGTTTTATTTACTTGCTTTGTGTACAGTTGTTTTACTGCTCTCTCTACAGCTTTACATATATCATACTGTCATGCTGTCTGGCTGGATCTGTTTGTTTGCTTTGGTGGGTGGGGTTCTTTTGAGAGTTAAGGTCCTATACCTGGGACCTGAGTGACACCTAGGCTAGAGTGAATCATATTCTTTCCCATTCCATCTCGGTCTGGTGCGGGAATATGAAACACGGTTCAGATATGGGTTTCTTCTTGAGAACTCTGTGTTGCAGATTTCCTGCAATGCTAGGGCTATCTGGGAAGCCTGCTAAGTCTGGATGACCTTTTAGTAATGACCTTCAGAAACTGAGGTGAATTAGAGGATGAACTTTTATGGTTATTGTAAACACTGTACCTCCGGGTTAGAAGTATTTACACTTCTCATAACTGATCCAAGTCTGAGGATCCTTGTTTTAGAACACCACCTGTGAGGGGGTTGGGCTGTTTACAGGTTTGCAGGTACCTTGACCTCAGAATACCCTGTTACTTTGATTTGGTTAAGAATACTCCATGTTGGGACAGTTCTTGTGATTCTAAACCCTGGACATGTGGCTCTTTATTTGAGCCCCCTACCTTGATTACTGGACTTATAGACCTCCATCTGGATTTCTTACACACATGGACTTATATCAGAGCTCTTGATTAGATCCAGCTCAGTCACAAACCCTTGCATATCATTTGCATACATAATCATTGCATCATATTGACATTTGCTTATTTGTGTTTCAGGGTGTCCATCTTTATTTGGTTTTGGTTTTGACCCCATCTTCAGTATTGACCTGTCTTCATCAGCACCTGCTTCAACTATCAGCTATTTACTTCAGTCACTGGCACCAGCCAATCAGTGGCCCATTCTTCAGCATCATCATCAGCACTTGTCTCTACTCAGTCTCAACATCATGGCACCTAAAAAGAGCAACATCACCTACCACTTCTTCCAGCCAGAGTTAGCTGACATCAGGAGGATTCAGACCCTGATCACCCCAGACCATATACCACTGTTCAGGGAACACTATGGAGATATACTTGATATGATTATGGATCTGGACCCCTCACAGAGAAGCCTGATCCACACTTGCCTTCAGTTTTATGATCCCCCACTGAGATGTTTTACTTTTCAGGACTTTCAGCTGGGCCCCTTATTGGAAGAATACTTATCATTAGTTGGTATACCTATCAGGGGTGGAGTCCCTTTCAACCCTGAGATGGTCTTTCCTGATAATGAAGAGGTAGCAAAGGCATTGCATCTGGAACCAGTCCTGATTGGGCAGCATATGACTTCTAAGGCTGGAATCCCTGGCCTGCATCTGGATTTCTTGATCTCTTAAGCTACCCTGAAAGCTTCTTTAGGAGAGTGGAAAGCAGTCTGTGCTTTGTTGGCCCTGAGCATATATGGGATTGTATTATTTGCAGATGAGCCTCGATTCATTAGTAAGAACGCAATCCATCTGTTCATTCTAAGGAACCCAGTGCCAACTTTATTGGGGGATCTCTACTATTCAGTGTATCAGAGGAATGAAAAGTAGAGGGGAAGATTAGTAAGATGCTGTGCTCCTTTGTTCCATACTTGGCTTCTCAGGCATCTACCCAGGACAGATGCATTTTTGAACCCTCATCAGCAGAGAAACTGGGCTGGAAGACTTACTACTCTAACTTCAGCTGATATTAGGTGGTGCACTCAAAGCACAAAAGGCAGGGATATCATCACCAGCTGTGGGCATTTTCCTAATGTGCCCCTGATAGGAGTTAAGGGTAGTATTAATTACAACCCTCTGCTGTTCAAAAGACAACTGGGCTATGCACTAGTCCACACTCCTAAGGCACAGGACTTGGTTGAGACTCTTTATTGTGAGAACAAGCTTAATTTGGCTATTGTTAGGCAGGCAGCCTGGGCCTGGGATAATGTTCAAACCAAGGGAATAACCATTCTGGGGAAGTGCAATAGTGTGGCATCAGCACAATATTATGAGTGGTCCCGTGCCAGGGCTCAATTCTCTGGAATGCCTTTTACCATAGAAGATATGCCTGAATCATCTTCAGCACCACCCCCTGCCACTGTCAGTTTGGAGGAGTTTGAGAGCTTGAAGGAAAGAAATGAGAAGTTGACCCAGGCTTTGCAGAAGACCCTCCGGGAGAGGAGTGATGGCAGGTTGGATATTGAGAGGTTAGAAAAGTTGAAGGTAGAGCACTTGGCTAGAATTAAGAAGTCTGAAGATTACATTAAGAAGTCTAGGGCTGGAGAGCGGATCTTGAAGAATGCCTGCAAGGAAGCTCAGTTCCAGAAAGCCAGGACAGACTTGTATCTGAAGGAGAGTCAGGCTAGGGGGGTCAGGATCACCGAGGCTCGTACACTGGAGGACAAGAGGGTCCAAGACAAGATAGAGCAACTGGAAGCTGGTGCAAAAGAGCAACAAGAAGCCCTGGCATCAGCCCAGAGGGAGATATCAGAGTTGAAGATCAGAGCGGGAGTAAAGAGGTCAAAGGACCAAAGTCAGCACAAGAAGCTAACTACAGCTGTTACTATCCGGGACCTCCTTATCAGGAACCTCACGGAGCGTCTAGCTGATCCTGTGACCGAAGCACTTCTCAAGGAAGTTCGGGAGGATGAGTTTGGTCTTGGTGTTTGACCATTTGCTTGTTGTTGTTTTCATCCCATGTACTTTTATTTTCTTGTAATGTATTTTGACCCCTCAGAGGGCTTGTATTTGTAAACAAACTATGTACCAGTGGCCTTTTGTAATATATGTATTAGTTTGTTCCATCCGAGTTTACTTCGAAAGCAACATCAACAGCAGCATCTTCAAGGGTCTGGAAGGGTCAAAACTGAATGCCAAGCCGGATACCTTGAAAACAAATAAGCATACTGCATTGCATGCTAACCCTTTGTTTTGTTTTGTAGGTGTTTGTTTTATTGTTGCTAACTCTGTTGTGATCTCAGGAATTATTGCTCGACGACGAGGGTTTCCACTCAACCGACCACACAGGTACCTCACCCGCAGTAACCTTCCGGGCATACAGATGGATCAGATGCAGCAGGACCTTACAGAGGTCAGGAACCAAATGGCAAACGAAAGATTGGAAATGAGAACCCAGATGACACAGTTTATGGAGGTAATGAACAACATGGCTCAAAGCCAGGAGAGGCTCAGAGCACTGGTGGAAGGGAGAAATCAGGAAGACCATCAGCCAGGGACTGCTGGCACCAGCAACAATGAAAGAGTCCAACCTCATGTCAATCCCCCAGTCTTTGGACCCCATCTCCATCCAGAGGCCAACATCCCTGTCAATATACAAGGGACTGCCACAGCAGGGAGGGTACTGCAAGAAGACCCCCAGGAAGATCAATTCACAGTAATGGGTGCTGGGGAGGAAGCTTATGATAGAAGGCTGGACGAGATAGCTGGGAAATTAAGATCCTTAGAGTCTCAAAATTCTTTGGGCTTTGATGTTATGGATATGGGCTTGGTAGACGGGGTCAGGATTCCCCACAAGTTTAAACCACCATGCTTTGAGAAGTATAATGGGACTTCCTGTCCCCGAACCCATCTGCAGTCTTTTCTCGGGAGGCTAAAAGCCTATACCATGGACGAAAAGCTATGGATGTTCTATTTTGAGGATAGCTTGACTGGAGCTTCGAGGGAATGGTATTCCCATCTGACAAGAGCAACTATTAGATGCTGGAAGGACCTGGCAGAGGCCTTCATCAGACAGTTTTAGTATAATCTGGATATGGCACCCAACAGGACCCTCCTAATGGGAATGTCACAGTCATCTAGAGAGAGCTTCCGAGAGTATGCTCAAAGATGGAGACAGCTTGCTGCTGCTATCCAGCCACCTATGTCATAAAGGGAGATGGCCGATATGTTCATGAACACCCTTCAGGGGACTTACATTGATAGGCTAGCTGCCTTCTCATCTACCAGCTTTGCAGATGTAGTCATAGCCGGGGAGAGAATTGAAAGCCTATTGAAGATGGGTAAGATCTCAGACAACGGTGCAAGCTCATCCAGTAATGCAAGAAAGCCTTTTGCGGGCCCAAGAAGAACTGGCGAGACCAATGCCATCCACACCAACAGGGGCAGGCCCCAATATGTTCATAGATCTGTGGCAGCAGTCACCATTCCCGCTCCAGCTCATCCACAACCAGCCTATCAACCTCCGCAGCAAAACTATCAGCAACAACCTCAGTACCATCAACAAGCTCAGTATCCTCCGAGAAATTACAACAACAGCAACACCAACAACAATAATCAGCAAAGGCCATTCCAGCAGAGGCCATCTCAAGCCAACAGGGTGATCGATCCGATCCCTATGCCATATGCTACATTGCTGCCACAACTCCTGAAACTCAACCTAGTTGAGCTAAGGACGTTGGCGCCTCCAGATCCCAACAGTCTACCCAGGAATTATGACTCCAACGCCAGATGTGCTTTCCATTCAAATGCACCCGGCCACAGTACAGAAAAGTGTAGAGCCTTGCACATGAAGGTACAAGACCTGGTAGACTCTAAGGCCTTGAATTTCGCACCACCACCCAATGTCAACAAAAACCCCATGCCAAACCACGGTGGCCCCAGAATCAACGCTATCGAAGAAGACAAGCCGTCTTATTTAATAACCAGTGTGGGTCAGATTCGAACACCGTTGGTAGAGATTAAGGCTCAGCTCCTCGAATGTCACATGTTCCCGGGGTGTGAGTTAGGGTGTGCTTACTGCAATATTTCAGTAAATGGGTGTGATAACCTGAGGAACGGCATAGATGGCCTCATTCAGAGTGGCCAACTTCAGATCACCACATCATTTCCAACAAATCCAGCAATCTCATCAGCAACAGTTCCGGTATCTCCTACAACTGCAGCAACCATTGTTCCCGACAATTCTTCGGCTTCATCAACAAGTACTTCATCTGTCATCTCAACTGATCAGTTATCAACAAATGTTCCCTCTACAACTTCAGCATCACTCCATTTTGAATCTCCTACAACAACAACACCCATCCTTCCGACAATGTCTCCTACAACACCAGCAACAAATCATGAAGACGTCTCAACTGTCACAATATTTTATGATCCTGAAAACAACTCTGCCTACAACTCAGAAAGTGCTGCTCCCATCAGAGCACCAGTCACAATTTATTATGATCCACGAACTATCACAGTCCCTTCTGCAGCTGCCATCAGTCCAGTCACTGTCACAATGCCTGGACCGGTACCTTATGAAAGCAGTAGGGCCATCCCTTGGCACTACGGCTCTGACATATATTGCGAGGGACAAAGAATCACTCTTGATACATCCACCCCTGCACCACAAATAGACAATGTGGGAGGAGGCGGAGGCTTCACTCGAAGCGGACGTCTCTTTGCTCCACAAATTCAAAGACCCACTGCCGAAGTAGAAGCTGCTGCCAAGGCAAAAGGAAAGAGCCCGGTGCAAGAGGATCAAGCTGTTAAGGAAGCTTTGAAAACACCATTCGATCAAGAAGTTGATGAGTTCATGAGAATCATCAAAAAGAGTGATTACAAAATAGTGGATCAGCTTCACCAGACGCCATCCAAGATCTCTATCCTATCATTGCTTATGTGCTCCGAAGCCCATCGGAATGCACTACTCAAAGTCTTGCACGCAGCTTACGTGCCTGAAGAGATCACCGTCAATCAGTTGGAAACCGTGGTTGGAAATGTTACTGCTAGCAATGGGCTAGGGTTCACCAATACTGACTTGACAACGGAAGGCCGCAACCATAACAAAGCCTTGCACATCACCATGGAATGTAAAGGTGCAGTCCTTTCCCATGTGCTGGTAGACACAGGGTCATCCCTTAATGTCTTACCGAAAAAGGCCCTGGTGAAGCTAGAGTATGAAGGATTAGCATTGCGTCCCAGTAACCTGGTAGTAAGAGCCTTTGATGGTTCTAAGAGATCGGTTCTGGGGGAAATTGAGCTGCCTGTGACGATTGGCCCACAAACTTTTACAACGATCTTCTATGTGATGGACATTCAGCCTGCCTACAGCTGTTTGTTGGGTAGACCATGGATTCATGCCGCTGGCGCAGTAACGTCTACCCTTCACCAGAAGTTAAAATTTGAGTGGGAAGGCCAAGTTGTTACTATCTGTGGGGAGGAGGATATATTTGTTAGCCATCTGGCTACTTATAAGTATATTGAGATGGATGGGGAGATCCATGAAACAATGAGCCAAGGGTTTGAGGCCCTGAATGTTAATGAAGCATTTGCTGTATCTGGAATCTCCATGTCATCTTATCAACAAGCCCGGAAGGTTGTTGAAGAAGGAACTGCCCAAGGCTGGGGCAAGGTTTTATCTGTGGAGGAGAAGAAAGACAAATTTGGGTTGGGTTACAGACCAACTCAACAAAATCAAGTAGAGGCTGCTGAGAAGCCCGGTTTTGTCAGTGGGGGGATGCTCACCCCTGATGCTATCAACAATTTGGAAGACGAGCTGGAAG
Organism: Lathyrus aphaca; assembly: GCA_963966055.1. Taxonomy (NCBI): domain Eukaryota; kingdom Viridiplantae; phylum Streptophyta; class Magnoliopsida; order Fabales; family Fabaceae; genus Lathyrus; species Lathyrus aphaca. Next base: position 219,692,886 of record OZ014519.1, read on the forward strand.
AGGAGCGCAATCTGGAGAATTGGATTCGTCCAAAGATCCCGGGGAGCAGTATCTCAAACTGGTCTTCCCAGGAAATTATAAGAGTTACTCATGCAGAGTAATTATTATTTCCTGTATTTTTATAGCATGCATCAAAGTCTTGCATCTTGCCCAAGATGACAAGACTCATTTTGTAATCGGGCCATCTGTACTTTTTGTGCAAACAAGATTAATCAATGAAATATCAGACATCTTTTTGCAAATGAGTCTTTCTCTTTTCCGCTCACTGTTTTTTCCATTTTTCTTTTTGTACAAAAAATAAATGGCGATGTTTTCAAAATGATAACTTTATTTCACTTTTTTTTAAACAAGATTAAAATCAATCACTAAAATGAACAAACTGAACCCTTGCAGAGAGTGCCTTCCAGACAGCACCGACAGCAACACGGCTACGACTTCGTATGACTTTGACAATCCGATCAATCAAGCCGATGAAGGGGTTGAAGAAGAATATGAGCTTCCTGAAGAGCTAGCCAGGTTGTTGAGACAAGAGGAAAAGGTTATTACTCCTCACCAGGAGGAAGTTGAAGTGATTAATCTTGGTACAGTTGAAGATGTGAAAGAGGTTAAAATTGGGGCCTGCTTACAAGACTCAGTGAAGAGACAACTGATCGATCTGCTTCAAGAATATGTGGACGTGTTTGCTTGGTCTTATCAGGATATGCCAGGGTTGGACACCGACATTGTTGTGCACAAGCTGCCTTTGAGAGAAGAATGCCCACCGGTTAAACAGAAACTGCGCCGTACTCGCCCAGACATGGCTATGAAAATCAAGGAGGAGGTACAAAAGCAATGGGACGCCGGGTTCCTTGCTGTAACTAGCTATCCGCCGTGGGTTGCTAATATAGTACCTGTGCCTAAGAAAGATGGTAAAGTAAGGATGTGTGTTGACTACCGGGATCTGAACAGAGCCAGCCCGAAAGATGACTTCCCATTACCTCACATTGATGTATTGGTGGATAACACGGCTCAGTTCTCGGTATTCTCCTTCATGGACGGATTTTCAGGATACAATCAGATCAAGATGTCACCTGAAGACATGGAGAAGACAACTTTCATCACACCCTGGGGCACGTTCTGTTACAAAGTGATGCCATTCGGACTGAAGAATGCTGGTGCAACATATCAACGGGCTATGGTGACATTATTCCACGATATGATCCATAAAGAAATAGAATGTTATGTGGATGACATGATCGCCAAGTACCTTACAGAGGAAGATCACTTGGTGAATCTGCTGAAGTTATTCAAGCGTTTGAGGAAGTACCAACTGAAGCTGAACCCCAACAAATGCACATTCGGGGTGCGGTCTGGTAAGCTGCTGGGATTTATTGTGAGCGAGAAAGGGATTGAAGTAGACCCTGACAAAGTCAAAGCCATTCAAGAGATGCCTGCACCGAAAACAGAGAAAGAAGTTCGAGGGTTCTTAGGTCGATTGAACTACATCTCACGGTTCATATCTCACCTTACAGCAACTTGCGAACCTTTGTTTAAGTTGTTAAGAAAAGAACAGACGGTCAGGTGGAACGAAGACTGCCAAAGGGCATTTGACAAGATCAAGGAGTACTTGCAAGAACCTCCAATCCTTATGCCTCCAGTTGAAGGAAGACCTCTGATAATGTACTTGACAGTATTAGAAGAGTCGATGGGGTGTGTGTTGGGCCAGCATGACGAGTCTGGTCGAAAAGAGTATGCAATTTACTACCTGAGCAAAAAGTTTACCGACTGTGAACAACGTTATTCACTGCTCGAGAAAACTTGTTGTGCTTTAGCGTGGGCTGCTCGCCGACTGAGACAGTATATGTTGACCCACACTACTTTGTTGATCTCAAAGATGGACCCAGTCAAGTACATTTTTGAGAAGCCAGCTCTTACAGGACGGGTTGCAAGATGGCAGATGATTCTCACAGAATACGACATCCAATACACCTCTCAGAAAGCCATCAAGGGCAGTGTATTGTCTGATTATCTTGCTGAGCAACCCATTGATGATTACCAGCCTATGAGGTTTGACTTCCTTGATGAAGACATCATGTTCATAAAAGCAAAAGATCATGAAGAGCCTGTTCACACTGAAGGGCCTGACCCAGAAGAAGAATGGACTATGATGTTTGACGGGGCTGTTAATATGAATGGTCGTGGTGTTGGTGCAGTACTCATTACACCTAAAGGAGTTCACATGCCTTTCTCGGCAAAACTCACTTTCAACTGCACTAACAACGAAGCTGAATATGAAGCTTGCATTATGGGTCTCGAGGAAGCCATTGACCTCAGAATCAAAACATTGACTGTATTCGGAGATTCAGCTTTGGTAGTCAATCAAACCAACGGAAAATGGTACACCCACCAGGATCATCTGATACCTTACAGGGATTATACAAGGAGGTTATTGACTTTCTTCACAACAGTCAAGCTTGAGTATATCCCTCGGGACGAGAATCAGTTTGCAGATGCTCTTGCTACCATTTCATCCATGATCAAAGTTCAAGCTGCCAACTTTGTGCCTCAGATTTCAGTGTCCAGACTTGATAGACCAGCATATGTGTTCGCAGCAGATGTTGTCAAGGATGATAAGCCTTGGTTCCATGACATTAAATGCTTCTTGGAGGATCAAACATACCCACCTGGGGCATCTTCCAATGATAAGAAGACTTTGAGAAGGCTTGCCGGTAGTTTCTTTCTGAACACTGATGGGTCTTTATACAAAAGGAACTTTGATATGGTACTCCTCAGATGTGTTGATAAGACAGAAGCAGACTTGTTGATGCACGAGGTGCACGAAGGATCCTTTGGTACCCATGCAGGAGGGCACGCCATGGCTAAGAAGTTGTTAAGGTCAGGTTACTACTGGATCACAATGGATACCGACTGTTGTGCCTACGCCAGAAAATGCCATAAATGCCAGATCTATGCAGATAAGGTGCATGTGCCTCCCAATCCTTTGAACGTGATGTCTTCACCCTGGCCCTTTGCTATGTGGGGCATTGACATGATTGGCAAGATTGAGCCAACTGCTTCGAATGGCCACAGATTCATCTTGGTTGCCATTGACTATTTCACCAAGTGGGTTGAAGCAGCCTCATATGTAAACGTCACAAGACAAGTGGTAGCCAGATTTCTGAAAAGAGATATCATCTGTCGGTACGGAGTTCCCGAGCGAATCATTACTGATAATGGTTCCAATCTAAACAACAAAATGATGTCAGAACTGTGCCGAGACTTCAAGATTCAACATCACAATTCTTCTCCTTACAGGCCAAAGATGAATGGCGCTGTTGAGGCAGCAAATAAGAATATCAAGAAGATTGTGCAGAAGATGGTAGTCACTTACAGAGACTGGCATGAAATGCTACCGTTTGCCTTGCATGGGTACCGCACGTCAATCAGAACATCCACTGGGGCAACACCGTATCAGCTTGTGTACGGTATGGAAGCAGTCCTACCGGTTGAAGTTGAATTACCCTCCTTACGGGTACTAATGGATGTTAAGCTGAACGAAGCAGAGTGGGTCAGGTCCCGATACGAACAACTGAGTCTGATCGAAGAGAAAAGACTGGCTGCAATCTGTCATGGGCAGTTATATCAGAAAAGAATGAAGAAAGCCTTCGATCAGAAAGTCAGGCACCGAGAGTACCAAGTAGGAGATCTTGTGCTGAAAAGAATCCTTCCTCCTCATACAGACCACAGGGGCAAGTGGACTCCAAACTATGAAGGGCCATTCGTGGTAAAGAAAGTTTTCTCTGGTGGAGCACTGATGCTCAGCACCATGGATGGTGAAGACTTCCCGTCCCCTGTGAATTCGGATGCAGTTAAAAAATACTTCGCATAAAAATGACCCGCTGGACATAAAAACAGAATGTAAGTCCAGGCAAAAATAGGGCATCCCGGCGAGTCAAAAACAGAATAAAAGACTCGGGCAAAAATAAGGGAAAATAAACAAAAATGTACACCCGCTGAGTTGAAAAGCCGCATTGGACAACTCAGGCAAAAATGGGTATCCCGATGGATTGAAAACCCGAAAGGGCGGTCCATGCAAAATAAGGGAATAAGCGAACAACTGCATTCTGAATTCTTCTGTATTACCCGCAACTTGGTAAGCTTCCAACGGGTCAAGCTTCAATCAGAATCAACCTACTCCAGAAAGCAAGACGAGAAGAACGTCAAAAGTCATACGAGTCATAGCAAGAGGGAAGCTCCTTAAAGCGTCATCAACATTGCCAGCATTTTGTTTCTCAATTTGTAACAATCTCCTCATTCCAGGGGATTTGTTTCTTTGACTGTATCTCGCCAATTCAGGGCACATGAATTAATAAAATCAGATTTTCAGTCATGTCTCGTCTTGTACATTTTCATTTATTTGCAAAAAATGTCTGATGTCTAAAAGAAAACTGATTGCATAAAATACAGATGTTTATCTTTAAATGAAGTCACATGCTTGCAGGAAATGTACTTACTCTCAGAAGTGCCAAACTCCTATGACGGAATCCAGTAAGGGATACCTCGGGATTATCTTGTGCGTTTCTCTATCTTTTTCAGGATTGCAGGTATCCAGAACGCAACTTGGGGCATGTAAGCTTCATCCCAGCAAGCTGGCAAACCAACACTCAATTTTGGCACCCAAAGTGCTCTCTCCCCAGCTGAGTTGCCTTTCATGACTCCTCCCAGCTGAGTTTGCCACTTATTACTCCTCCCCATCAGAGTTGCCAGGCATCACAGAAGGTGCCCATATCCCCGGCTGAGTCAAGAATCTACTTCAGCAGAATCCCTAGGGAGATCTCAATGATTTCTCTTTCTCCCCAGCCGGGTTGTCATCCTCAGCCGAGCACAAAAGTCAGGGAATCATCTCCCCACAGAATCCTCAGCCTCTATTCAGAAGAGAAATGCATGAAGGAGTCACAACAGAGTACAGGAGGCTTCTACAAACCCCAGCTGGGTCCTATATTACAAGGATATGTCCATCAGTGACCTATATCCCCAAGCAGATACATCTCTTCGGATCCACCAATGATCTCATCCCCAGCTGGGATGTCTACTTCAAACGGATCGATCGAAGATCTTCGCAGCAACGGGACCCGGATCCCGGTTTGGTATCTTTGCACAATCATAGCATTCGCATCATGTTCACCCACAAAGCGTAGCATTCCGTTTTAACACGGAGCATTACGGCAAAAATCCAACACATAGCATAATCATAAGCCATGTTTTAAACCAACACTTGTGAATAATGACAGTTCGTCAACACACAGGAGTCCCCACCAGAGTCCCCAGCAAAAGCAGCTGCCTCACAATTCACAAACACCAGTATATATTCCTTTTTTGACACCCGTCCGTGTCATCATTCCCCAGTAAAGTCGCCGAACACTCTTTACAAACAAGACCACCCGTATTACAGATACTTCCTGACACCCGTCCGTGTCATGCCACCAGCAGAAAGCCAAAGACATCATCTTTGCACTCACCTATACTTGTATATACATTTTCTTGACACCCGTCCGTGTCATATCCCCAGCGCACTCGCTTACACTTTTACAACCCATATACTTGTTGATATTATTATACTTTTCTCTCTTGACACTCGTCCGTGTCACCCTCCCCAGCAGATAGATATTCATCTATACATCACTCATACTACTCATGTTACACTTATACAGATACTCGTCCGTATCTTGTATATACCGCTTATACCCCCACAGATTCGGCATTGGTCCATGTTCTTTGTTAACCAGTTGGTACTCGTCCGTATCATCATCTCAGAATATGCGTCAAGTATTTGTTTCTACATGATACTCGTCCGTATCATAAGTCTTAAGGATGTTCGTCCGCATCTTTAGTCCATACACTGTGTCAAAAACTGAGTCTTCTTGAATATAGATACTCGTCCGTGTCTGTTATTCCCCAGAAGAATCCCCTCAGATTCAACACTCGTCCGTGTTCTTTGTTAACCCGATACTCGTCCGTATCGTAGTCTTAGGGATGCTCGTCCGCATCTTTAATCTATACACAACATCTAAACACTTATACTTTCTTTTCTTGGTTGTAAACGCTCGTCCGTGTTTACTATATCCCCAGTAGATCGCCAAGTAAGCAAATCTTCCTTTTTTATCTGGCACTCGTCCTGTGTTATGATAAACCTTGAGAGCAGCCGTACCCTGCTAGGTGGTCGGCCTCCACCTCTTGATGGTCGTCCTCCTTCATGCTCATCCGATGGCCGTCCCCATCGTTGATTTTTAGCAGCCGTCCCCTGCTAGGTGGTCGTCCTCCACCTCTTGATGATCGTCCTTCATCAGTTTTATCCAATGGCCGTCCCCATTGTCGATTTTTGGTTATCTGACATTCGTCCTATGTCATGATAAACTTTGAGAGCAGCCGTCCCCTGCTAGGTGGTCGTCCTCCACCTCTTGATGGTCGTCCTCCATCATGCTCATCCGATGGCCGTCCCCATCGTTGATATTTTCGGCAGCCGTACCCTGCCAGGTGGTCGTCCTCCACCTTTGATGGCCGTCCCCATCATAATTCCTTTATTCCCCAACAGAGCAGCCGTCCCCTGCTAGGTGATCGTCCTTCACCTTTGATGACCGTACCTCATCATCTGTTTATTTCATTTATTCTTTAACCCGATGGCCGTCCCCGTCGTGGTCCCTTTTCTTTTTAGCCCGATGGCCGTCCCCATCGCCGGTTACTTTGCTTTATGAACTTGATGGCCGTCCCCGTCATGTTTCATTAATTTCCAGGGAATCTTACAACTTTATCTTGATGGCCGTCCCCATCATAATATCTTATTTTTCCAGCTAGTCGGCCGTCCCCGTCTTAGCTTTACTCTTTTATCCCCAGCATGTCGGCTGTCCCCGTCATTGCTGTATTTCCCGCACTTCTCCCAGCATGTCGGCCGTCCCCGTCATTGCTATTTACCCAGCAGTCGTCCTCTGCTCGACGGTCGTCCTCCGTCGCCCACACTTTACAATATACTTCATTTTTCCTTTTGCAATCTATATCCCTTTTCTTCTTCATTCTGTGAGTGCAAATTTTGGACTGTCTTTGGTATTCAACCACAAGTTATCTTGTTTGCCTGTTAAGCCGTTGCTTACATCCTGCACAGCTAACTCATGTTTGAATAGGGGCAGCTGTAAACACCCTAAATTTTCCCTCACCCATTCACACCATGGCTTGTGATTATTTCATATGCATAAACTCAATCATATCATCTCATATCTCATTTTTGATTCACTGCATAGATTCAAAGTCACCTGCACCTAGGGTCTGTGATCTGAGCAATCCAAGAGCCTCTTGAGCCACTCCAAGGGCCACCAATCATTTCAAAGGGGTCTATGTATGTTCTTATATCATATTACATCCTCCCAAAGTCAAAAATGCCAAAGAATCACAAGAACTGGGGTTTGCATGGAAGCAGAGCCAGGTTTAACTGCACAGATGACCTAAAATTAGGGTTTTGGTTTCAGAGGCCATAACTTCAAATTTTTTGGTCATTCTTGTTTCTATTGGTCTCTATATGGTATAGGGAGTATGCATATCAATTTTCATGAAGAAATTCCATGGGGAAGTCATCTGATCAAGAGTTGACTTGTCAGACAAGTCAGTGCAAAATCAGGGCATCTGAGGCCCCCAATGACCCAACCAAGGGGGTGATCTTCATCATTTTGAGTGTGTATGATCTTTATTTGATCATGGAAGAAGGTTGAAGTTCACAAAATTCAAGAATTACAAGTTTTTGCAAAGTTGACTTTTTAGGGCATGGTTGACTTTTCATGAAATGTCATTTTATGCCACCTTTTCAAGCCTTACTTTTTGATCCAAAAAAGCTTCAAATGGAAAAACTTTGGTCATTAAAGTTGTAGATTAGATCTTTCCCTTTTCAAAAAGTACAAGAACATGATCTAATTCTTTTTGGATCAAAAGTTATGGTGTGTCAAAGTTGGCAAAAATCACTAATTTTCAAGACATGCACCAAATGAGAAACTTGCAAAAACTTTGTACCAAGGCATTTGTGACTTCTAGTTCATGTCTAACCAATGTGCAAGCATCACACAAGTTCTAAAAATCAGATTTGAAACAAAAGATCACATGTTCATGGTTGGCAAAGCAAGAGATTTTCATGAAGTTCCAAAAGTGACCAAGTTGCAAAACCACTCATCACACTTCACCCACTTGGTGCCTAGCATGCTGAACCTTTCTAGCCTCTCTTCCACACCATGCTGCGCCAGCCCACACACATGTACCTGCCTAGAACCCAGCCCATGCTTTCCTTACACCAAAGTTGACATTTTGCAAAAGTGAACTTACCTATCACAGCAGGCCAAGTCACATCATCTGACCAATTGGAGTTGTTTATACTATCCATTTGCTAGCCATTTCATATAACAAGCAAGGCTGAAACAGATCACAACTCACCATTCACAAACTCACCCTCACTTGCATTTTCCTTCGAATTTGATTCCACAAACCACAAACATTCAAAAAAACTCCACTAATCTTCTCACCATGCTTCATTGAGCCAAAACTAGCAAGACATAAGCCTGAAGCAAGCCCTAAGATCACATTCCCATTTTCACTCCCTCTTGCAAAAGATTTCGATTCTCCCAACTCAACCACTCAACCTTCAAACAAACACCACCATTCACCTCTGGATCATCCACTGGCCCAATACCACCCATCAAAATAGCCAAAAACACACCACAAGCCAGACGCGATTTCTGACCAGTTGAAGTGCAAACTCCCAAATCAGCCACATTCAAAGTTGTCCAAGCACTGCAAACTCATCAGGAAGGTCATTAGAAGCTTTTTGCACCAAGAAAGCAGCCAGCAAGTTCAAAGGGTGAAAACTCCATCTCAGGTAGCCTTTCGAATTAACTTTTCCAGGATCTCTATTTCATGTTACAAAATGATTAAGCATGCTTCACTGATTACATTGAACTCAAAATTATTGAAAATGGTTGAGAAATGAAGTTGTATTGCTTGTCTGAAATTTTGGCAGTTTTTGTTCTTTGCTTCGATTCATGATTATGGCTGGAAATAAATGAGAAATGAGGGTGGGGTTGAGTTTAGGAGAGTGAGAGGAACAAATCTGGAGCTTTAGAGCTCCAGAAATGACCTAGGGAAGGATTTGGAATTTCTCAGGGAGGGAGGTCACCGGAGAAGACGACCGGAGTTCGTCTCCGGTGACCTGAGAGTCATTAATGTGTAATTAGGGTTAGGGCTTCAAGTTTGAATTTCAGGCGTTGGATGAGTTGACTAAGTCTTTTCCCGCGTGCATCCAATGGCTCAGATCATGTCATTAGTTTTAATTAGGTTTAATTTAATTAATTAATTGTGTTTAGCCAAGTTTGAATATAGACCACTAGATCTGGCGCGCAGTCAATGGTCTCATTCCCAGATTCAATCCCAGCCCCTCATTTAGCATACTTCAGTTTATTTTAATTTTTGTTTCATTTTTTCTCATTTAATTTGTACAATTTATTAAAAATAGTAAAAATTGTTTTAAAATTATGAAACATTTTGTCAAGAGTTTCATTAATTTTTAAAACACAAAAATATTTTTATTTTCATTTTTAGCATTAAAAAAGTATTTTTAAATATTTAAAAGTTTATTTTTAATTGATTATTGAAAATTAATTTATTAAAAATGCTTTTAGGTATTTAAAAATCACAAAAAAATTCATGAAATGTTCTAAGACATTTAGAAACATTGTCCAACCTTCAAACCAAATTTCTTTTTTGATCTTGATGCATTTTGAGAATTTTTCATTGAATTAAAATCATTTTTGTGCATTATTTTGATCCAAACTTCAAAAAATCATTTCTGCCTAACCATGAAGAGTTGGACATTGATTCTTTTTGCATTGCATTGTGTTTAGCATGTAGTTTGTGAGATTAAATGGCCATGATTTGATCTTTCATTTTCCATTTGTTTGGCATTTTTCTTGTTTAGGAACCCTAAAACCCTAGAAATCTTAAGAAAACCATAACTTGAAATTGGTTAAGAGTTGAAACCTCTCCTTTGGGCATTGGGTTAGTATAGGATTAGGGGTACTTTGAGTGCATTTTCAATTTTTTATAATGTTGTTTGCTTCTGGTTTTGGTTTTTGTTTGAAGCATTGATCATAAACCCTAATTTGGGCCTCCATATGCATCCATCTTGCATTCTCTTGCCTCACATGACTTGCCATGACATTTCAAGCATCCATTTGATTCATTTGACATCATAAGACATATTTAAAGCATGTTTGATCATTGCATCATGTATTTACCATGTTGTATGCCATGAGCACTTCATAACTTTTCATGTATGTTCATGCTCCTTAACTTGCTTCATTTGCATCCATAAGCTTGTATGACCATTCCCATGTGCTGCCTCATGTTTGTAGCATCTCATAGCATCATTAGCATCATGTAAGTGCTTCTGGTTTTGGTTTGCATCATGTCATTCCATCCCATTTTTGCATTGCATTGCATTTCTTTCCTAACTTTTCAGGTGGTAAGTGATTTTGAGAAGTGAATTTGCCTTCACTTCTCATAACTTCTTTTCATCTCTCTTATGCATCCATGCTGCATTTTGATATGTGTTTGAGATTGAGCTTGCTCATTCTTTTTCTTCTTACTTTCTTTCTTCAAGTGACTTGACTTCTTGAATGAAGCAAGTCACTTTGCTTCTCTTGATCCTTTCATCTGCTTCCTGGTGGTTCCATTGAAGATTTCTCTTGAAAACCTCACAAACCTTAGGAACAACCAAGCATGACAATGATTAGGGTTTTGATTAGTCTCCCCTCTTAGTTTTACCTTTGTGTCTCTCTTGAGTCTTCTCTTCCCATCTCATAATCAGGGACTAAACCCTAAAGGCTTTAAGGCTTTGTGATTAAACTTATGCCTGCATCCTTCTATTAGGATGGAGTGTATAACTTTAATCCTAAGTGTTAAACCCTTAATGTGTTTAAATCTCTTAATCAATCCACTTAATAATCATCAAGACATCACACTTGTAACTTGGGCCTTGCATCAGGGTTCTAATTCTTCCTTAACTGGTTAAGAAGGACTAACCCTAGTGTTAATGGACAAGTCCCCCTCAAGTTGTCTTACAAACCATAAAAATCACTTCATCATCATATCATTAAATAAAATCCACTTAATAAAGGCTTTGTTTTGTCATGAGTTTAATCCCTAATCATGGATTAAGTTGAGGAGCTTTCCTCAGCTTAAACATCCTCATCTATTATCCTTCTATTAGGATGGTGTAATGAGTCTGTTTAATCCTTGATTATGGCTTAACCTCATTACTTAACACTAAACAAAAACACCAAAAACATCTAAATAATCACAAGTAGGTTAATGATCTTAATCCTACATCAAAGGTGATTAAGTGTGAGAATCTGACTTCACACTTAAGGTACTCTCATTACCCCTAATCAGAGGGAGGATGTGATGAGTTTACTAAATCCATTGGTTTAGGCTTAAGCTCATTAACTTATGACAAACTTTCAAAATCAATAAAAGACTGAAAACTCAAAAACAAACAATAATCGTCTCCTTCGGGATTCTTTTCTCATCACACTCATTCACAAACGAGAACTTGCTTCTTCCGTCTAATGCAAGACAGTTTGCACCTGAGCCAGACAGGTCATACACTTGAGCATAGGCAAGCAAGCAGTTCACAAGTCAATTCATCTTTCAGCCTCTTTGGGTCGAACTACGATGTTCTGACTTCCTCATTGCACGAGAGGATACGTAGGCATAACTTAACAGTTATCGAACAAAAGTCTTTGTACATTCCCCCTCTTCCCAGCATTATTCTTTAAGCCTCATGATCATGAGCATTTCATTCTCATCCTTACACTGACACATCATTATATACTTCACTTCTTTTACACTGACACCTGTACATCTTTTCCAGCTATTTTATACACATATTGCACTGACACTACCCCTTTAAAACACAAATCTTTCAAGCGTGGATCCCGTCGAGTACGGCGGACAATCTGGGTGCTAATACCTTCCCAGGTTGTAACCAACCCCCTTTCTCAGTCTCTCTGGTTCGCAACCGTCTTATCCATCTTTTTTCTAGGCCTATGCAGCATTGCCTTTCCTCCGGGATAAAAATGCCTAGCTGGCGACTCTATTCATCTCTAGTGAGTTCACGGCTGTGTGTTCTCACTGTCCCTCTCGCCGACCGTTCGCGTCTGTACCTTTATTTGGGCCGGTCCCATCTATCGGGAGCGACAGCTTGGCGACTCTGCTGGGGACCCTTATACTGTAACCAGGGCTTCTGGTTCTTTTTGTGGGTTCCTCCTAGCGCTTGTTTGATTTGTGTTTACTGGGGTGTTATATGCTATTTGTGTTTGTATATTTGTTTTATTTACTTGCTTTGTGTACAGTTGTTTTACTGCTCTCTCTACAGCTTTACATATATCATACTGTCATGCTGTCTGGCTGGATCTGTTTGTTTGCTTTGGTGGGTGGGGTTCTTTTGAGAGTTAAGGTCCTATACCTGGGACCTGAGTGACACCTAGGCTAGAGTGAATCATATTCTTTCCCATTCCATCTCGGTCTGGTGCGGGAATATGAAACACGGTTCAGATATGGGTTTCTTCTTGAGAACTCTGTGTTGCAGATTTCCTGCAATGCTAGGGCTATCTGGGAAGCCTGCTAAGTCTGGATGACCTTTTAGTAATGACCTTCAGAAACTGAGGTGAATTAGAGGATGAACTTTTATGGTTATTGTAAACACTGTACCTCCGGGTTAGAAGTATTTACACTTCTCATAACCAACCCCCTTTCTCAGTCTCTCAGGTTCGCAACCGTCTTATCCATCTTTTTTCTAGGCCTATGCAGCATTGCCTTTCCTCCGGGATAAAAATGCCTAGCTGGAGACTCTATTCATCTCTAGTGAGTTCACGGCTGTGTGTTCTCACTGTCCCTCTCGCCGACCGTTCGCGTCTGTACCTTTATTTGGGCAGGTCCCATCTATCGGGAGCGACAAGTACGTAGGCACAAGGATCTCAATCCTTGCCGACTTAGTGCGTGACAACTTAGATGGTTCCCCTCGAGTACGATGGATGTAGGGGGTGCTAATACCTTCCCCCTGCATAACCGACTTCCGAACCCAGGCAATGGTTGTGAGACCTTTGTCTTCATCCTCCTCTTCGACGGGTTTTATCTATATCTTCCCTTTCCCTCTTCGGGAATAAATTAGAATTAGGTGGCAACTCTCATGTCTGCCCAGCGCGCGGCTCTTCTCTTTTAGATCGCGTAAGGTCGTATTTTTCGGGGTGTGATAGTTAGACGCCGAGATTATATATCCAATATCTGACAGTCAGTGGGTCAGCCCAGTGTACTTCGTACCAAAGAAGGGAGGCATTACAGTCACTAAGAACGCCAAAGGCGAGCCTATAACACAAAGAGTAGTAACTGGGAATAGAATGCGTATCGATTACCGAAAACTGAACAAAGCTACCCGAAAGATCATTTTCCTTTGCCCTTTATCGATCAAATGTTAGAAAGATTAGCCAAACATTCCTATTTTTGCTACCTGGATGGTTATTCAGGATTTTTCCAAATACCTATTCACCCTGTTGACCAAGAAAAGATAACATTCACATGCCCATATGAAACATTTGTTTATCGACGTATGCCATTTGGTTTATGTAACGCTCCAACGACATTTCAAAGATGCATGATCTTAATATTTGCAGATTTTATAGATGACATCATGGAAGTGTTTATGGACGATTTTTCCGTATGCGGACAAAGTTTTGAAGGATGTTTATCTAACCTAGAAATGTTACTCGAAAAATGCGTAAAAGTAAACCTTGTACTAAATTGGGAAAAGTGCCACTTTATGGTCAGACAAGGAATTGTTTTAGGACATGTGATATCCGACAGAGGCATCGAGGTAGATAAAGCAAAGATAGAAGTGATAAAAGACCTTCAACCACCTAAAACCGTGAAAGATATAAGAAGTTTCCTAGGACACGTTGGTTTTTACTGAAGATTCATTAAGGACTTCTCTAAAATCAGTAAGCCGTTGACAAGTTTATTAATGAAAGACATTGCATTTATCTTCGACGAAGACTGTCTAAAAGCTTTTGAAACACTCAAAATAGCTCTTATTACTACAACCATCATGCAACCACCATATTGGACGCTACCGTTCGAGATTATGTGTGATGCAAGCGATTACGCTGTAGGCACGGTCTTAGGTCAAAGAAAATATAAGAAACTCCAAGCAATATATTATGCAAGTAGAACATTAGACCCTGCTCAGATGAATTACACCACAACAGAAAAAGAACTCTTAGCCGTAGTATTCGCGCTTGATAAATTTCATTTTTACCTAGTAGGAACCAAAATCATCATTTATACTAATCATGCAGCCATCAGATACCTTCTAACTAAAAAGGTTGCAAAACCCAGATTACTAAGATGGACCCTATTACTACAAGAGTTTGATTTAGAAATCATGGATAAGAAAGGAACTGGCAATGTAGTAGCAGACCATTAATCACGTATGGAAGGAATTAAACCTGACCCAATACCAATAAACGAATGATTTCCCTGATGAACATCTTATAGCCAAATTAGAACAAGAGGTGTCTTCTCTAGACGAACAGAACAAAGAAGAAACAATGGAAGAAGTTTATGCGCAAACCACTTTTCCATGGTATGCTGACATAGTTAACTATTTAGCTGCCGGAGTACTTCCGGCAGATCTTACTTATCAGCAAAAGAAGAAATTCTTCCATGATTTAAAATAGTATTACTGGGACAAACCATTCCTCTTCAAGTGAGGATCCGATAGTATTTACCGTCGATGTGTCCCTGATGAAGAAATTGAAAACATAATTTCCCATTGTCACTCTGCTCCTTATGGTGGACATGCAAGTACTTCTAAGACTTATGCGAAGATCCTTCAATCAAGCCTATTTTGGCCCACTCTTTAGAAAGATGTTCACCTCGCAATTCTGAATTGCGACCGATGCCAACACACTGGTAACATCTCGAGGCGCAATGAGATGCCCCAAAAAGGTATTCTTGAAGTAGAAGTTTTTGATGTTTGGGGAATAGATTTTATGGAACCGTTCCCACCTTCTTTTTGAAATAAATTCATACTCGTAGTTGTTGATTATGTTTCAAAATGGATAAAGGCCATAGCTTCCACAACAAATGACACTCGAGTAGTCATAAAGCTTTTTAAGAACATTATCTTCCCAAGATTCAGTGTACCAAGACTCGTCATAAGTGACTGAGGCTCTCATTTTATATCTAGAATATTTGATATACTCTTATTAAAATATGGAGTAAGACACCGAATAGATACACCTTATCATCCACAAACTAGTGGACAAGTAGAAGTTTCAAATAGAGAAATAAAACAAATTCTAGAAAAAACTGTAGCTACATCGAGGAAAGATTGGTCTTTTAAATTACCTGAAGCTTTATGGGCCTATAGAACAGCTTTTAAGACACCCATCGAAAGCATACCATTCAAATTAGTCTACGGAAAATCTAGCCACTTGCCGGTAGAATTAGAGCATAAATCCTATTGGGCGATTAAAACCCTTAAGTTTAACTACATTAATGCATGTGAGAAACACATTTTAGACTTACATGAATTTAAGGAACTAAGAATAGACACTTACGAGAATGCCCGCATTTATAAGGAGAGAACCAAGAAATGGCATGATGTCGCTCCCACCTGATGACACCCAGGTCAAGAGGGGTACATACGCGAACGGTCGACGAAAGGAGAGAAGGAAATGAATAGAGTCGCCAGCTAGGCATTTTTATCCCGAAGGAAAGGTAATGCTGCATAAACCTAAGAAAAGATAGATAAGACGGTCGCGAACCAGAGAGACTGAGAAAGGGGGTTAGTTACAACCTGGGAAGGTATTAGCACCCAGATTGTCCGTCGTACTCGACGGGATCCACGCTTAAAAGATTTGTGTTTTAAAGGGGTAGTGTCAGTGCAATTTGTGTATCAAAGCTGGAAGGAATGCAAGTGTCAGTGTAAAAGAAGTGTGAAGTGCATAAGAGAAGTGTCAGTGTAAGAGCAAGAATGAAATGCTCAAGACTATGAGGCTTAAATAATGATGCTGGAAGGAGGGGGAATATACAGAGACTTTTGTTCGATAACTGTTAAGTTATGCCTACGTATCCTCTCGTGCAATGAGGAAGTCAGAACACCGTAGTTCGACCCAAAGAGACTGAAAGAAATTGACTTGTGAACTGCTTGCTTGTCTATGCTCAAGTGTATGACCTGTCAGGCTCAGGTGCTAACTGTCTTGCATTAGACGGAAGAAGCAAGCTCTCGTTTGTGAGTGAATGAGACGAGAAAAGAATCCCGAAGGAGACGATTATTGTTTGTTTTTGAGTTTTCAATCTTTTATTTCTTTTTGTGTTTGTCATAAGATAATGAGCTTAAGCCTAAACCAAGGGTTAGTAAACTCATCACATCTTCCCTCTGATTAGGGGTAATGAGAATACCTTAAGTATGAAGTAAGCACCTCACACTTAATCACCATGGTGTAGGATTAAGATCATTAACCCACTTGTGATTATTTAGATGTTTTTGGTGTTTTTGTTTAGTGTTAAGTAATGAGTTTAAGCCATAATCAAAGATTTAATGGACTCATTACACCATCCTAATAGAAGGATAATAGATGAGAACATTTAAGCTAAGGAAGGCTCCTCAACTTAATCCATGATTAGGGATTAACCTCATGACAAAACAAAGCCCTTATTAAGGTGGATTTTAGTTAATGATAAGATGAAGAAGTGGATTTTATGGTTTGTAAGACAACTTGAGGGGGACTTGTCCATTAACACTAGGGTTAGTCCTTCTTAACCAATTAAGGAAGAATTAGAACCCTAATGCAAGGCCCAAGTTACAAGCTTGATGTCTTAGTGATTATTAGATGGATTTATTAAAGGATTTAAGCACATTAAGGGTTTAACACTTAGGATTAAAGTTATACACTCCATCCTAATAGAAGGATACAGACATAACCCTAATCACAAAGCCTTAAAACCTTTAGGGTTTAGTCCTTGATTATGAGATGAGAAGAGAAGACTCAAAGATGACACAAAGGTAAAAGCTAAATGGGGGACTAATCAAACCCTAATTGTGATCATGCTTGGGTATCCTAGGGTTTGTGAGGCTTAAGAGAGAAAGGATCTTCAAAGAGCCACCAAGGAGGAACAAGTTTAAAGGAGAAGAAGCAGAGAAAAGCAAGACAACTTGCTTCACTTAAGAAGACAAGTTGCTTGAAGGAAGAAGATGGGAAAGAACATGAATGAGCAAGCTCACTATAATACACAATATAAAATGCAGCAATGATGCATAAAAGAGATGAGAAGAGATTGTTAGAAGTGAAGGCAAATTCACTTCTCAAAACAACTTACCACCTGAAAAGTTAGCAAAAGAAATGCAATGCAATGAAAATAAGATGAAATGCAATGATGCAAACCAAAGTCAGAAGCATAAACATGATGCTAATGATGCTAAGAGATGATGCAAACACATGTCGAGAATTGTGGGTGATCATACAAGGATGAGGATGCAAATGAAGCATGCCTTGAACCATGAAAGTTCATGAAAGGTTATGAAATGCAATGAAGGTATGACATGTCAAATGAATGATGCAATGATCAAACATGATTCTAATATGTCCTAAGATGTCTTATGGATCATGTGGATGCAAAAAATGTCATGGCAAGTTATGAATGCAAGTATATGGGAAATGGATGCAAAGGGAAGCATGAATTAGGGTTTATGAACAACATGCAACACAAAAATTCAAAATCAGAAGCAAATGACATGATAAAAAATTGAAAGTGGGATCAAAGGAACCCTAACCCTACACAAGTTCACTGCCCAAAGGATGAGACCTAAATCTAAACCTAATGGAAGTTATGATTTTTCTAAGTCAACTAGGGTTTCAAGGTACCTCAAAAGGAAAAATGCTCATCAAATTGAAAATGAAAGATAAATGCAAACCAATTTTACCCTAGAAACTAAATGTTATGAAGGATGCAATGCAAGAAGAACCATTATTAAACTCTTCATGGTTAGGCAGAATGGATTTTTTCAAGTTAGGATCAAAATATTGCCTTTAAACAAATTTAATTCCAATGAAAATTGTCAAAATGCATCAAGGACCAAAAAGAAATTTGTTTTGAGAGTTTGATAATGTTTCTAAATGTTTTTAAATGCAATGTGAATTTTTTGGTGATTTTTAAATACCTAAATGCATTTTTAATTAATTAATTTCCATTAACTAATTAAAAATAAACATTTAAATGATTTAAAAATAATTTTTAATGCAAAAAAAAAAAAATAAAAATATTTTTAGGTTCTGAAAATTAATGAAATATTTGACAAAAAAAATCAGAATTTTTTAATGTGTTTTGCTATTTTTAATAAAATGTGGAAATTAAAACAAATAAAATGAAATAAAAATTGAATAAAATGAAAAGTATGCAAATCCAATGGCTGGCATTCAAATGGATAGCGCGCGAATTGACTGGCGCCAGATCCTGTGGTCTACATTCAAACTGACCTATTTAAAACTAAAACCTAATTAATTAACTTAATGACGTGGATTAGGGCTTAAGTGTGGGATCCAGACCATCCAGCACGCGCGCGAAACCCTCATCGTACGATTCACATTTAAACTGAGCGCTAATCTCAGATTAAACCCTAATGACATTCAGGTCACTGGAGAAGAGCTCCGGTCGTCTTCTCTGGTGACATCTCTCCCTGAAAATTTCAATCCCACTCCCCAGGCCATTTTAAAAGCTGTAAAGCTCCAGATCCAACCTCTCAACCTCCCCAAACATGAATCCACCCTCAAAATCCATTTCTTCTCACTCAAAACCTAGATACGAATTAAAACCTAAAAACTGACCAAACTTTCAGAGATGCATTACATGCTCAATAGTCATTAATTTTCAAAAATAAAAAGTGCAAAGCATTCAGGGGAACATGTAGATCATTTCAATAACTTAAAAAGGGGTTTCTGGAAATATGATTTTGTGAAGCTACCTGAAGTGAAGCTTTCAATTTGGAACTTTCAGACTGCCTCCCTGCTTCAAAGCTCCTCTAATGATCTCCCTAAAGATGCTTTGAGGCTTAGTTGGAGTTTATGGTGGCTGGTTTGTGAGATTGATGACGTTCTGTCCAAGGAAGTGGAAAATCGTATTTCTGTTTCAAGGACTTTCAAGGCCAGATAAAGGGTGGTTTATGCTCTATGAAGCTTTTTTGAATGAATGGTGAAGTTGGTTTTGAGGTTTGATGTTTGTGTGATGAGATTCGAAGGAAAATGCCAAAAGGAAAGTTTTTGGGAACTATGGCAATGCTGTGTATTCAGGCTTGCTCCTTGTGTGTTTTGAGTCTCTTTTTGTCCACATATCAAGCTGTGATAGGGCAGAGAGTTGTTGGTGGCACAACTTGATTGGTATGGTCCATTTTGCCAAAAGTCAATGTTAGGTGTCCTTTGAGGTATGGGCAAGTGGGAGGCTGAGATAGGGGCATGGTCCTGCGCAGCAAAGATCAAGGAATGTCATGAAATCAGATTTTGTGAGCTGGCTTAAATGGATGAAGGGTTATGAAGCATTTTGCAACTTGGTGAACCTTTGGCCCATTTGTGATTTCTTAATGATCAAGGCATGAAAATGAACAATTCTTTGGTGCATTCTGAATTTTAGGTCATGACTTATGTTTGTGTGATAGTTAGAAGTCCATTTGAAGTCACATTTTGCCTTTGCATGAGGTTTTGCAACTTTCCCTCTTTGTGCAAAAGTGAAAATTTCATGATATTTCCCAACTTTGACAAGCCATAACTTTTGATCCAAAATGAATTAGAAAGAGTTCTTGTACTTTTTGAAAATGGGAGGATCCATTCTACAACTTTCATGACCAAAGTTTTCTCATTTGAAGCATTTTTGAATCAAAAAGAGGAGGTTGAAAAACTTTCCCAAAATGGCAAGTTTACATTATAAGTCACTTTCCCAAAAAGGCAACTTTGCAAATGACTTGAAATTTTCCAATTTTGTGAACTTCTAACATCTTCTATGATCAAATAAAGATCATACACATTCAAAATGATGGAGAACACCCTTTGGTTGGGTCATTGGGGGCCTCAGATGCCCTGATTTTGCACTGACTTGCACAAGAAGTCATCTCTTGATCAGATGCCTTCCCCATGGAATTTATTCATGAAAATTGATATGCATGATCCTCATAACATATAGATACCAATAGAAACAAGATTGACCAAAATTTTTGGAGTTATGGCCTCTGAAACCAAAACCCTAATTCTAGGTCATCTGTGCAGTTAAACCTGGCTCTGCTTCCATGCCTTTCTCAGTTCTTGTGATTCTTTAACTTTCTTGACCTTGTGAGGATATAATATGATGCTTGAACATACATGGAACCCTTTGAAGTGATTGATGACCTTTGAAGTGGTTCAAGTAGCTCTTGGATTGCTTAGATCACAAACCCTAAGTGCAGATGACTTAGAAACAATACAGTGAAGCAAAAATGCAATATGAGATGCTATGTTTGAATTTATGCACATGAAAAGATCACAAGCCATGGTGAAATGAGTGAGGGAAAATTTGGGGTGTTTACAGCTGCCCCTATTCAAACATGAGTTAGTTGTGCAGGATGTAAGCAACGACTTAACAGGCAAACAAGATAACTTGTGGTTGAATACCAAAGACAGTCCAAAATTTGCACTCACAAAATGAAGAAGAAAAGGGATATAGATTGTAAAAGAAAATAAAGTATAATTATAAAGTGCGGGTGACGGAGAACGACCGTCAAGTAGAGGACGACTGCTGGGGATAAAGCAATGACGGGGACGATCGACATGCTGGGGAAAATGCGGGAAATAAAGCCATGACGGGGACGGCTGACACGCTGGGGATATAAGAGATTATGATGGGGACGGCCATCGGATGAGCATGATGAAATAAATGATGAGGTACGGTCATCAAAGGTGAAGGACGATCACCTAGCAGGGGACGGCTGCTCTGTTGGGGATAAGATGAGGGACGGTCATCTAAGGTGAAAGACGATCACCTGGCAGGGTACGGCTGCCGAAAGTATCACGACATAGGACGAATGTCGGATGAAAAGGTCGACGATGGGGACGGCCATCGGATGAGCATGATGAAGGACGATCATCAGGAGGTGAAAGACGATTACCTAGCAGGGTACGGCTGCTCTCAGGGTTTTATCATGACATAGGACGAATGTCAGTTAACAGAATCAACGATGGGGGACGGCCATCGGATAAAATGATGAAGGATGATCATCAAGAGGTGAAGGACGATCACCTAGCAGGGGACGACTGCTAAAAATATCACGACATAGGACGAATGTCGGATAGGAAGGGGTTTTAAATGAATAGAGACTCCTCTGGGAATGATGAAGGACGATCATCAAAAAGGTGAAGGACGATCACCTGGTAGGGTACGGCTGCCGAAAAGGTATCATGACATAGGACGAATGTCAGATAGAAAAGAAATAGTTTATTAAGATTTGCTGGGAATCCTTCTGGGGAATGGTAGACACAGACGAGCGTCTATATTCAAGAAAAAGAAGGTATAAGTGTTTGACACGGTGTATAGATTAAAGATGCGGACGAGCATCCTTTAGGACTTATGATACGGACGAGTATCAGTAGAAACAAACGCTGACGCATGTTCAGAGATGATGATATGGACGAGTACCAACTGGTTAACAAAGAACACAGACGAGTGTCGAATCTGAGGGGATTTAAGTGGCGTATACAAGATACGAGCGAGTATCTGTATGAGTAAACATGAGTGAGACACAACCGAGTGTTTAACTTGCTGTGGAGAGCACGACACGGACGGGCGTCGGAAGGAGTGTATTATAAACAAGTATTTGATTTATAAAGTGTTTAGGCAACTATGCTGGGGAAGGTGACACAGACGAGTGTCAAGGAATTGTGTATATATGTATCCGTGAGTGCAAAGAGGACACTCTGGCTTTCTGGTGGAGGTATGACACAGACGAGTGTCAAGATACATCCGTAACATAAGCATTTGTTTGCTCGGGCAATTTTACTGGGGAATGATGACACGGACGAGTGCCAAAAGGAGTGTGTATCTGTATCTGTAAGGGAAATGCTTTGGCTCTCTGGTGGGGAATTGGGAAATATTCTGTATATTGTTGATGGATTGTCAGCATTTACAAATGTTTGGTTCGACACATGGCTTATGATTTATGCACTATGTTTGATTTTTGCCGTAATGCTCCGTATTAGACGGAATGCTACGCTCTGGGGGAAAAATATGATGCGAATGCTATGATTATGCAAGGATACTGATCCGGGATTCGGATTCGTTGCTGTAGAGATCTCTGGCTGATCTGCTTGAAGTGGGTATCCCAGCTGGGGATGAGATCATTGGTAGATCTGACATATATGACTCTGCTTGGGGAAATAGATCACTAATAGACCTATCTTAGTAATGAGGGACCCAGCTGGGGTTTGTAGAAGCTTCCGTCACTCTGTTGTGAGATCTTCAGGCGTTGCTCTTCTGGATAGAGACTGAAGCTCTGTGGGGAGATAGTTCCCTGTCTAGCACTCGGCTGGGGGAGGAGAAAGATCACTGAAAGATCTTCCTAGAGATTTCTGTGGGGATCCTGCTGAGGATGATGCTTGACAACTCAGCTAGGGATATGAACACCTTCAGGTGCTGCTCTTTGAAGGAAATGTTGGAGAAGTGATGCCTGGCAACTCTGATGGGGAGAAAGCATCTCTGGTGCGGTTTGGAAGGTGGTGAGGAAACAATGATTTGGCAGCCTACTGGGGAGAAGCTTTCATGCCCCATGTTGCGCTTTGGATACCTGCAATTCTGTAAAGACAAAGAAATGCACAAGTACCTCGAGGTATCCCTTACCGGATCCCATAGGATTTTAGATACTCCCGAGAGTAAGTATATTTCCTGCAAGCGCGTGTTTTTAGAAGGGAAGCATCTGTATTTATGCAATTAATATCTCAAGGACATCGGACATTTTTGCAAACGAAAATAAAATGTACGAGACGAAACATGACTGAAAATCTGATTTTATTAATTCGTGTGCCCTGAATTGGCAAGATACAGTCAAAGAAACGGATCCCCTGAAATGAGGAAATCGTTACAAATTGAGAAACAAAAAGATGCTGGCAATGTTGATGACGTTTCAAGGAGCTTCCCTTTTGCTATGACTCGTATGACATTTGACGTTCTTCTCGTCTTGCTTTCTGAAGAAGGCTGATTCTGACTGACGCTCGAACCTTTCGAAGCTTACCATGTTGTAAGTGATACAGATGAATTCAGAATGCATTTGTTCGCTTATTCCCTTATTTTGCGTGGATCGCCCTTCCAGGTTTTCAATCCACCGGGATACCCATTTTTGCCTGAGTTGTCCAATGCGGCTTTTCAACTCAGCGGGTGTACATTTTTTATTTATTTTCCCTTATTTTTGCCCGAGTCTTTTATTCTGTTTTTGACTCGCCGGGATGCCCTATTTTTGCCTGGACTTACATTCTGTTTTTATGTCCAGCGGGTCATTTTTATGCGAAGTATTTTTTAACTGCATCTGAATTCATAGGGGACAGGAAGTCTTCACCATCCATAGTACTGAGCATCAGTGCTCCACCGGAGAAAACTTTCTTTACTATGAACGGGCCATCATAATTCGGAGTCCACTTGCCCCTGTGGTCTGTATGAGGAGGGAGGAGTCTTTTCAGCACAAGATCTCCTACTTGGTACTCTCGGAGCCTGACTTTCTGATCGAAGGCTTTCTTCATTCTTTTCTGATACAGCTGCCCATGACAAATTGCAGCCAATCTCTTCTCTTCAATCAGATTCAGTTGCTCGTATCGGGATCGGACCCATTCTGCTTCGTTCAACTTAACATCCATCAACACCCGCAAGGAGGGTAATTCAACTTCAACAGGTAGGACCGCCTCCATACCATACACAAGCTGATACGGTGTTGCCCCAGTGGATGTTCTGATTGACGTACGGTACCCATGCAAGGCAAATGGTAACATTTCATGCCAGTCTTTGTAGGTAAATACCATCTTCTGTACAATCTTCTTGATATTCTTGTTAGCTGCCTCAACATCGCCATTCATCTTTGGCCTGTAAGGAGAAGAATTGTGGTGTTGGATCTTGAAGTCCCGACATAGTTCTGCCATCATTTTATTGTTCAAGTTGGAACCATTATCAGTAATGATTCGCTCGGGCACTCCATACCGGCAGATGATGTCTCTCTTTAGAAATCGGGCTACCACTTGCCTTGTAACATTTGCATATGAAGCTGCTTCGACCCACTTGGTAAAATAGTCAATGGCAACCAGGATGAATCTGTGTCCATTTGAAGCAGTCGGTTCAATCTTGCCAATCATATCAATGCCCCACATAGCAAAGGGCCAGGGTGAAGACATCACATTCAGAGGGTTCAGAGGCACATGTACTTTATCCGCATAAATCTGGCATTTATGGCATTTTCTGGCATAGGCACAACAGTCGGCATCCATTGTGATCCAGTAATAACCTGATCTTAACAGCTTTTTAGCCATAGCATGCCCTCCTGCATGGGTACCAAAGGATCTTTCGTGCACCTCGTGCATCAACAAGTCTGCGTCTGCCCTATCAACGCATCTGAGGAGTACCATATCAAAGTTTCTCTTGTACAGGGAACCGTCGGAATTCAGAAAGAAACTACCAGCTAGCCTTCTTAATGTCTTCTTATCATTGGAAGATGCCCCAGGTGGGTATGTTTGATCCTCCAAGAAGCACTTAATGTCATGGAACCAAGGCTTATCATCTTTGACAACATCTGGTGAGAACACGTATGCTGGTTTGTCAAGTCTGGACACCGAAATCCGAGGCACAAAGTTGGCAGCTTGAACTTTGATCATGGATGAAATGGTAGCCAGAGCGTCTGCAAACTGATTCTCGTCTCGAGGGATATACTCAAGCTTGACTGTTGTGAAGAAAGTCAACAACCTCCTTGTATAGTCCCGATAAGGTATCAGATGATCTTGGTGTGTGTACCATTTGCCATTGGTTTGATTAATTACC
The DNA here is from genome assembly GCA_963966055.1 of Lathyrus aphaca. Lineage (NCBI taxonomy): Eukaryota > Viridiplantae > Streptophyta > Magnoliopsida > Fabales > Fabaceae > Lathyrus > Lathyrus aphaca. Next base: position 219,718,038 of record OZ014519.1, read on the forward strand.
AGAGCTGAATCTCCGAACACAGTCAAAGTCTTGATCCTGAGGTCAATGGCTTCCTCAAGACCCATAATGCAAGCATCGTATTCAGCTTCGTTGTTAGTGCAATTGAAGGTGAGCTTTGCCGAGAAAGGCATGTGAACTCCCTTAGGTGTAATGAGTGTTGCACCAATACCACAACCATTCATATTAACAGCCCCGTCAAACATCATAGTCCATTCTTCTTCCGGGTCAGGCCCTTCAGTGTGAATAGGCTCTTCATGATCTTTTGCTTTTATGAACATGATGTATTCATCAGGGAAGTCAAATCTCATAGGCTGGTAATCATCAATGGGTTGCTCAGCGAGATAATCAGACAATACACTGCCTTTGATGGCCTTCTGAGATGTGTACTGAATGTCATACTCTGTGAGGATCATTTGCCATCTTGTAACCCGCCCGGTAAGTGCTGGCTTCTCAAAAATGTACTTAACTGGGTCCATCTTTGAGATCAATAAAGTAGTGTGGGTCAACATATACTGCCTTAGTCGGCGAGCAGCCCACGCTAAAGCACAACAAGTTTTCTCGAGCAGTGAATAACGTTGTTCACAGTCGGTAAACTTTTTGCTTAGGTAGTATATTGCATACTCTTTTCGACCATACTTGTCATGCTGGCCCAGCACACACCCCATTGACTCTTCTAATACTGTCAAGTACATGATTAGAGGTTTTCCTTCCACTGGAGGCATAAGGACTGGAGGCTCTTGCAAGTATTCCTTGATTTTGTCAAAAGCCCTCTGGCAGTCTTCGTTCCACCTGACTGTTTGTTCTTTTCTTAACAGCTTGAACAAAGGCTCACAGGTTGCTGTAAGGTGAGACATGAACCTTGAAATGTAGTTCAATCTACCTAGGAACCCCTGAACCTCTTTCTCAGTCTTCGGTGCAGGCATTTCTTGAATGGCTTTAACTTTATCAGGGTCAACTTCAATCCCCTTCTCACTCAATAAATCCCAGCAGCTTACCGGATCGCACCCTGAATGTGCATTTGTTGGGGTTTAGCTTCAGTTGGTATTTCCTCAGACGTTTGAATAACTTCAACAGATTCACTAGGTGGTCTTCTTCTGTAAGGGACTTGGCGATCATGTCATCCACATAACATTCAATTTCCTTATGGATCATGTCATGGAATAATGTTACCATAGCCCGTTGATAAGTTGCACCAGCATTCTTCAGTCCGAATGGCATCACCTTATAACAGAACATGCCCCAAGGTGTGATGAAAGTTGTCTTCTCCATGTCTTCAGGTGACATTTTGATCTAATTATATCCTGAAAATCCATCCATGAAGGAGAACACCGAGAACTGAGCCGTATTATCAACCAATACATCAATGTGAGGTAAAGGGAAGTCATCTTTCGGGCTAGCTCTGTTCAGGTCCCGGTAATCCACACACATCCTCACCTTGCCATCCTTCTTAGGCACAGGTACAATATTAGCGACCCACGGTGGATAGCTAGTCACAGCAAGGAAACCGGCGTCCCACTGCTTTTGCACCTCTTCCTTAATTTTCATTGCCATATCTGGGCGAGTACGACGCAACTTCTGTTTTACTGGAGGACAATCCTCTTTCAAAGGCAGCTTGTGCATGACAATATTGGTGTCCAACCCTGGCATATCCTAATAAGACCAAGCGAAGACATCCACATATTCCCGAAGCATGTCAATCAGTTGCTCCTTTACTGAATCTTGCAGGCCGGCCCCGATCTTAACCTCTTTCACGTCTTCTTCCATACCAAGATTAACCGTTTCAATCTCCTCCTGATGAGGAGTGATAACCTTCTCCTCTTGCCTTAACAACCTGGCTAGCTCTTCAGGTAGCTCAAAATCTTCTTCAACCCCTTCATCAGCTTGATTGATTGGATTGTCAAAGTCATACGAAGTCATAGCAGTGTTGTTGTCGGTGCAGTCTGAAGGGCACTTTCTGCAAGGGTTGAGATTGGTTTATTTTAGTGATTGATTTTATCTTGTTTAGAAAAAAGTGAAATGAAGTTATCATTTTGAAAAACATTGCCAATTTTATTTTTGTACAAAAAGAAAAATGAAAAGACAGTGAGCGAAAAAGAGACTCGTTTGCAAAAGATGTCCGATATTCATTGATTAATCCATTTGCACAAAATTACAAGATGGCCCGATTACAAAATGAGTCTTGACATCTTGGGCAAGATGCAAGACTTGATGCATGCTTTAAAATACAGGAAATAATAATTACTCTTCAGGAGTAACCCTTATAATTTCCTGGGAAGACCAGTTAAGGACTTGGCTCCCCGGGGTCCTTTGGACGTATCCAGCTCTCCAGGTTGCGATCGATTTCCTCCTCGTCTTCCAAGTTGTTCACAGCATCCGGGGTGAGCATCCCCCCGCTGACAAAATTGGGCTCCTTTTCAGCCTCTGATTGATCTTGTTGAGTTGGTCTGTAACCCAACCCAAATCTGTCTTCTTTCTTCTCCATGGGCAACAGCTTGCCCCAGCCTGAGGCGGTACCTTCCTCAACAACCTTTCGGGCTTGCTGATATGATGTTATGGAGGTTCCCAGTACAGCAGATGCTTCATTAATGTTCAGGGCCTCAAACCCCTGGCTCATGGTTTCATGGATTTCTCTATCCATCTCAATGTACTTATACGTAGCCAGATGGCTAACAAAGATGTCTTCCTCCCTGCAGATGGTGATGATCTGTCCTTCCCACTCGAATTTCAACTTCTGGTGAAGGGTAGACGTAACAGCGCCAGCGGCGTGGATCCAGGGTCTTCCCAACAGACAGCTGTAGGCCGGATGAATGTCCATCACATAGAAGGTAGTTTTGAAGGTCTGCGGGCCAATCATCACAGAAAAATCAATTTCTCCAAGCACTGATCTTTTAGAGCCATCAAATGCTCTCACCACCAAATTACTCGGACGCAGTGCCAAGCCATCATACTCCAGCTTCATTAAGGCTTTCTTTGGAAGAACATTGAGTGATGACCCAGTGTCCACCAGTACATGAGATAGAACAGCACCCTTGCATTCCAAGGTGATATGCAAAGCCTTGTTGTGGTTACGTCCCTCTGTTGTTAAGTCAGCATTGGTAAAGCCCAGTCCATGACTGGTGTTGACATTTGCCACCACAGTTTCTAGCTGATTAACAGTAATCTCCTCTGGCACGTATGCTGCGTGCAGGACTTTTAACAATGCATTCCTGTGAGCTTCAGAACACATCAACAGTGATAATATGGAGATTTTTGAGGGAGTTTGGTGAAGCTGATCCACCACCTTGTAATCACTCCTTTTTATGATTCTCATGAACTCGTCTACATCTTGTTCAAAAGATGTCTTCTGAGTTTCTTTGACAGTTGGCTCTTCAGATACCACACTCTTTCCTTTTTTTTTGGCAGCAGCTTCTGCTTCAACATTAGGTCTTTGTGTTTGTGAGGCAAAAAGGCGTCCGCTTCTAGTGAAGCCTCCGCCTCCCCCAACATTATCAATTTGTGGAGAAGAGGTTGATGAATCCAGAGTTATTTTCTCCCCGTTGCAGTAGAGGTCAGAGCCATAATGCCAAGGTATGGCATTACTGCTTTCATAAGGAACTGGTCCAGGTACCGTAATAGTAACTGGACTGACTGCTGCAGAGGAGGGTACTGTAATGGTGTGCGGATCGTAGTAAATTGTGACTGGTGACCTGGCAGGAGGTGCCACTGTTTGTTGCTGGAAATTGTTGTTTGGAGGAACATTTGATGGGTCATAGTAGATTGTAACTGCTGAGACATCTTCGTTAATTTTTGCTGGCGTTGTAGAAGATTCTGCTAATAACATGGATGCTGATGTTGTAAAAGAAATGGTTGCTGAAATTTGATTTGTTGAAGTGATGGGTGGAGCCATTGCTGATGATGTTGATGAATTGGTAGGAATGATTGTTGTTGCTGTTGTAGAAGAATCAGGAATTGTTGTTAAAGGAATTGTTGGATTTGTAGGCGCCGTTGTTGAAATCTGAAGGATACCATCCTTAATAAGACCGTCTATGCCTCTCCTCAAATTTTCACACCCGTTGACTGCAATGTTGCAATACCCACAACCGAGTTCACACCCGGGGAACACTTAGCACTCTAGAAGCTGAGCTTTAATTTCGACCAAAGGTGTTCGAATTTGTGCAACACTGGTGATCAAGGTAGATGGTTTGTCTTCCTCAATGACATTAATCCTTAGCCCTCCATGATTAGGCATAGGATTTTTGTTGAGGGCTTTAGAATCCACCAGATCTTGAACTTTCATTTGCAAGGCCCTGCATTTCTCAGTATTGTGACCAGGTGCATTGGAGTGGAAAGCACACCTGACGTTGACATCGTAATTCTTAGGGAGATTGGAGGGATCTGGTGGTGCCAATGTCCTTAACTCAACCAAGTTAAACTTCAGGAGTTGTGGCAATAAGGCAGCATAAGGCATATGGATAGGGTCAATCACCCTGTTTGCCTGTGATGGTCTTTGCTGGAAGGGTCGTTGTTGTTGATTGCTATTGCTATTGTTGTAGGTTCTCTGTTGCGGGTACTGAACTTGCTGTTGATAATGTGGTTGTTGTTGTTGTTGATATGCTGCTTGCTGAGGAATCGGAGCTGGAATGGTGACAGCTGCTACTGATCTGTGAACATACTGAGGTCTGCCCCTACTGGCATGAATGACATTGGTCTCACCGGTCCTTCGAGGTCCCATAAAAGGCTTCCTGGGATTACTGGATGAACTTGCACCATTATCAGAAATCTTGCCCATTTTTAGCAGACTTTCAATTCTTTCTCCAGCTATAACTACGTCTGCGAAGCTGGTAGAAGAAAAGGCAGCCAATCTATCAATATATGTTCCTTGCAAAGTATTCATGAACATGTCGGCCATTTCTCTTTCCGACATGGGTGGTTGGACAGCAGCAGCAAGCTGTCTCCATCTTTAGGCATATTCTCTGAAGCTTTCTCTAGAAGACTGAGACATTCCCATTAGGAGGGTTATGTTGGGAGCCATGTCCAGATTGTATTGATACTGCCTGATGAAGGCTTCAGCCAAGTCCTTCCAGCATCTAATAGTAGCTCTGGTCAAGTGTGAATACCACTCTCTTGAAGCCCCAGTTAAACTGTCTTCAAAGTAGAACATCCACAACTTCTCATCCATAATATAAGCTTTAAGTCTTCCCAGAAAAGACTGCAGGTGAGTTCGTGGACAAGAGGTTCCATTGTATTTCTCGAAGCACGGAGGTTTGAATTTGTGGGGAATTCTCACCCCATCCACTAACCCCATATCCATTACATCAAAACCCAAGGAGTTTTGAGACTCCAAAGATCTCAATTTATCAGCAATTTCATCAAACCTCCTATCATAGACTTCGTCTCCAGCTCCCATGACAGTAAACTGCTCTTCTTGGGGATCTTCTTGCAAGATTCTCCCCCCAGCAGTATTTCCTTGCACATTTCCCTGGATGTTGACTTCCGGATCTAGATGAGGTCCAAATACTGGTGGATTAACATGAGGCTGACCCCTCTCATTATTACTTGTTCCTCCAGTGCCATGATGAGGTTCCTCGGGAGTTTGTATTTCTACCAATGCCCTCAACCTTTCTTGGCTCTGGGCCAAGCCAGTCATTACAGCCATGAATTGGGTCATTTGGTTTCTCATCTCCACTCTTTCATTAGCCATTTGAGTTATGACCTCAGTCAGGTCTTGCTGTACTTGCTCCATCTAGATACCAGGAAGGTTGTTGCGAGTAGGGTACCGGTGCGTACGATTGACAGGGAACACTCTTCTGCGAGCAATATTTCCTGAGATCACAACAGAGTTAGAAACAAAGAAAAAACAAAACCTACAAAACAAAACAAAGTTAGTATGCAATGCAGTATGCTTATTTGTTTTCCAAGGTATCCGGCTTGGTTCTTGGTTTTGACATTTCCAGACCTCGAGGAAGATACTTTGATGTTGCTTGAGAAAAGAAACCCACTGAAATCAAACTAATATATTACAAAATGATGAATAATACATAGTTTTTTTTACAACACATGCCCCTGGGGGGTCAAAATACAACAAAAAGAAAAGTACATAAGATGGAAATGAACAACAAGCAAAGAAGTCAAACATCCAATCCAAACTCATCCTCCTTAACCTCCTTCAGAAGTGCCTCAGTCACTGGACCAGTTGGATGCTCTGTAATGGTCCTGATGAGGAGGTTCCTGGTGGCAATGGCAGTTGTCAGCTTCTTGTGCCTGTCCCGATCCTTTGATCTCTTCAATCCAGCCCTAAGCTTTAACTCTGAAATCTCCTTCTAGGCAGCCAACAAAGCCTCATGCTGCTTCTTTTCATTGGCCTCTAACTGTTCAATCCTGGCTTGAGTTCTCTGATCTTCTTGTGTCCGGGCTTCAGTGATCCTGACCCACCTAGCCTGACTCTCTTGCAGATAGAGCTCAGTCCTAGCCTTCTGAATCTTGGCCTCTTTACAGACATTCTTCAATATTTGTTCCCCAGCTCTTGATTTCTTGATGTAGTCCTCTGTTTTCTCAATCTTGTCCAGATGCTCCACCCTAAGCTTCTCCAACCTCTCAATGTCCAGACGACCATCACTCCTTTCCCAAAGGGTCTTCTTCAGAGCTTGAGACAAATTCTCATTCCTTTCCTTCAGCTTCTCAAACTCTCCTAGGCTGACAGTTGCTGCAGGTTGCACTGTAGAGGGCCCATGTATATCCTCAATGGTGAAGGGCATTCCAGTAGTTTGAGCTCTAGCATGGGACCAATCATAGTACTAAGCTGAAGCAACATTATTACACCTTCCAAGAATAGCTATCCCCTTTGTCTGGATGTTGTCCCAAGCCCAGGATGCTTGTCTGACAACAGCTGAATTTGGTTTTACTTCACAATACAGGGTCTCAGCTAAATCTTGCACTCTAGGAGAGTGAACCAAATCATAGCCCAGTTGTCTCTTAAACAGCAAAGGATTATAGTTGATGCAACCCTTTACTCCTATCAGAGGTACATTTGGGTATTGTCCACAGCTGGTGATGATGTCCTTGCCCTTGGTGCTCTGGGTGCACCATCTGATATCATCTGAAGACAAAGCAATGAGCCTCTTAGGCCAATTCTTCTGTTGGTGAGGATTCAAGAAGGCATCTGATTTAGGTAGGTGTTTGAGCAGCCAAGTGTGAAATAAAGGAGCACAGCATCTCACCAACTTCCCTCTTTGTTTCTCATTCCTCTGATGAATGGAGTAATAGAAATCTCCCAGCAATGTGGGTATTGGGTTCCTCAGAAGGAAAAGATGAATGGCATTCTTGCTGACAAATTTGGGCTCGTCTGCAAACAGTATAACCCCATATATGCTGAGGGCTAACAGTGCACAGACTGCCCTCCACTCTCCCAAGGAGGCCTTCAGGATGGCCTGAGAAGTCAAGAAGTCCAAGTGCAAACCAGGGATCCCAGCTTTGGTTGTCATACTTTGCTCAATCAAGGCAGGCTCCAGGTACAGTGCTTTGCTATTTCTCCATTGCTGGGAGAAATCATCTCTGGGTTGAAGGGGACACCACCCCTGACAGGTACTCCCATCAATGATGAAAACTCCTCCAGCAGAGGTCCTAGCTGGAAGTCTGGGAATGTGAAGCATCTCAAAGGAGGGTCATAAAACTGTAGGCAGGTGTGGATCATACTCCTCTGAGAAGGTTCAAGGTCCATAACCATATCCAATATACCTCCATAATGTTCTCTGAATAATGGGATGTGGTCAGGTGTGATAAGTGATTGGACATGCCTGATACCAGTCAACACAGGCTCAAAGAACTGGTAAGATATGTTGCTCTTCCTGGGAGTAGCCATGAGTGCTGCTGAAGATGATGAAGATAGCTGCTGATGAAGATCAAGACTGATACTGGAGATGAGCCACTGACAGGCTAGTGCTGCTGATGATGAAGATAGCCAAAGCAGATGCCTGATGAAGACAACTGAAGCAGGGGTCTATGCAGAAGAAGGGGTCAAAACCAAGCCAGATATAATGAGGTGGATACCCTGAAAAACAAATAAACAAATGTTAAATGATGCAAATGATGAGTATGCAAATGGTATGCAAGGGTTTTTGATCAGGCTAGATCTGATTATCTGTCTTGATATAAAGCTCATGTATGTTCAAGAAGTCCAGATGGAGGTTCAGAAATCCAGTATCCAGGGTGGGGGACTCAAATAAAGAGTCACATATCCAGGGTTAAATCACAAGAACTGTCCAAAATGAGGTACTCTTAATCAAAACAAATAACAGGGTATGATGTGGCCAAGGGTACCTGCAAACCTGTAAACAGCCCAACCCGCTCACAGGCAATGTTCTAAAACAAGGATCCTCAGACTTGGATCAGTTATGAGAAGTGTAAACACTTCTAACCCGGAGGTACAGTGTTTACAATAACCATAAAAGATCCTCCTCTAATTCACCTCAGTTTCTGAAGGTCATAGTAAAGGTCATCCAGACTTAGCAGGCTTCCCAGATAGCCCTAGCACTACAGGAAATCTGTAGCACAAAGTTCTCAAGAAGAAACCCATATCTGAACCGTGTTTCATATTCCCGCACCAGACCGAAATGGAATGGGAAAGAACATGAACCACTCTAGCCTAGGTGTCACTCAGGTCCCAGGTATAGGACCTTAAACTCTCAATGAAACCCCACCCACCAAAACAGAAAACCAGATCCAGCAATGATAATGACAGTATGAAATATAAAAAACTGTAAAGGAAAGCAATAAATAAAGCTGTGCATAAAGAAATAAATTAAGAAAATAAAATAAACACAATTAGCACATAACACCCCAGTAAACACAAATCAAACAAGCGCTAGGAGGAACCCACAAAAATAACCAGAAGCCCTGGTTACAGTATAAGGATTCCCCAGCAGAGTCGCCAAGCTGTCGCTCCCACCTGATGACACCCAGGTTAAGAGGGGTACATACGCGAACGGTCGGTGAAAGGAGAGAAGGAAATGAATAGAGTCGCCAGCTAGGCATTTTTATCCCGAAGGAAAGGTAATGCTGCATAAACCTAAGAAAAGATAGATAAGACGATCGCGAACCAGAGAGACTGAGAAAGGGGGTTGGTTACAACCTGGGAAGGTATTAGCACCCAGATTGTCCGTCGTACTCGACGGGATCCACGCTTAAAATATTTGTGTTTTAAAGGGGTAGTGTCAGTGCAATTTGTGTATCAAAGCTGGAAGGAATGCAAGTGTCAGTGTAAAAGAAGTGTGAAGTGCATAAGAGAAGTGTCAAAGTAAGAACAAGAATGAAATGCTCAAGACTATGAGGCTTAAATAATGATGCTGGAAGGAGGGGGAATATACAGAGACTTTTGTTCGATAACTGTTAAGTTATGCCTACGTATCCTCTCGTGCAATGAGGAAGTCAGAACACCGTAGTTCGACCCAAAGAGACTGAAAGAAATTGACTTGTGAACTACTTGCTTGTCTATGCTCAAGTGTATGACCTGTCTGGCTCAGGTGCTAACTGTCTTGCATTAGACGGAAGAAGCAAGCTCTCGTTTGTGAGTGAATGAGATGAGAAAAGAATCCCGGAGGAGACGATTATTGTTTGTTTTTGAGTTTTCAATCTTTTATTGCTTTTTGTGTTTGTCATAAGATAATGAGCTTAAGCCTAAACCAAGGGTTAGTAAACTCATCACATCTTCCCTCTGATTAGGGGTAATGAGAATACCTTAAATATGAAGTAAGCACCTCACACTTAATCACCATTGTGTAGGATTAAGATCATTAATCCACTTGTGATTATTTAGATGTTTTTGGTGTTTTTGTTTAGTGTTGAGTAATGGGTTTAAGCCATAATCAAAGATTTAATGGACTCATTACACCATCCTAATAGAAGGATAATAGATGAGAACATTTAAGCTGAGGAAGGATCCTCAACTTAATCCATGATTATGGATTAACCTTATGACAAAACAAAGCCTTTATTAAGGTGGATTTTAGTTAATGATAAGATGAAGAAGTGGATTTTATGGTTTGTAAGACAACTTGAGGGGGACTTGTCCATTAACACTAGGGTTAGTCCTTCTTAACCAATTAAGGAAGAATTAGAACCCTAATGCAAGGCCCAAGTTACAAGCTTGATGTCTTAGTGATTATTAGATGGATTGATTAAGGATTTAAACACATTAAGGGTTTAACACTTAGGATTAAAGTTATACACTCCATCCTAATAGAAGGATATAGGCATAACCCTAATCACAAAGCCTTAAAACCTTTAGGGTTTAGTCCTTGATTATGAGATGAGAAGAGAAGACTCAAAGATGACACAAAGGTAAAAGCTAAATGGGGGACTAATCAAACCCTAATTGTGATCATGCTTGGGTATCCTAGGGTTTGTGAGGCTTAAGAGAGAAAGGATCTTCAAAGAGCCACCAAGGAGGAACAAGTTTAAAGGAGAAGAAGCAGAGAAAAGCAAGACAACTTGCTTCACTTAAGAAGACAAGTTGCTTGAAGGAAGAAGATGGGAAAGAACATGAATGAGCAAGCTCACTATAATACACAATATAAAATGCAGCAATGATGCATAAAAGAGATGAGAAGAGATTGTGAGAAGTGAAGGCAAATTCACTTCTCAAAACAACTTACCACCTGAAAAGTTAGCAAAAGAAATGCAATGCAATGAAAATAAGATGAAATGCAATGATGCAAACCAAAGTCAGAAGCATAAACATGATGCTAATGATGCTAAGAGATGATGCAAACACATGTCAAGAATTGTGGGTGATCATACAAGGATGAGGATGCAAATGAAGCATGCCTTGAACCATGAAAGTTCATGAAAGCTTATGAAATGCAATGAAGGTATGACATGTCAAATGAATGATGCAATGATCAAACATGATTCTAATATGTCCTATGATGTCTTATGGATCATGTGGATGCACAAAATGTCATGGCAAGTTATGAATGCAAGCATATGGGAAATGGATGCAAAGGGAAGCATGAATTAGGGTTTATGAACAACATGCAACACAAAAATTCAAAATCAGAAGCAAATGACATGATAAAAAATTGAAAGTGGGATCAAAGGAACCTTAACCCTACACAAGTTCATTGCCCAAAGGATGAGACCTAAATCTAAACCTAATGGAAGTTATGATTTTTCTAAGTCAACTAGGGTTTCAAGGTACCTCAAAAGGAAAAATGCTCATCAAATTGAAAATGAAAGATAAATGCAAACCAATTTTACCCTAGAAACTACATGCTATGAAGGATGCAATGCAAGAAGAACCATTATCAAACTCTTCATGGTTAGGCAGAATGGATTTTTTAAAGTTAGGATCAAAATATTGCCTTTAAACAAATTTTATTCCAATGAAAATTGTCAAAATGCATCAAGGACCAAAAAGAAATTTGTTTTGAGAGTTTGATAATGTTTCTAAATGTTTTTAAATGCAATGTGATTTTTTTGGTGATTTTTAAATACCTAAATGCATTTTTAATTAATTAATTTCCATTAACTAATTAAAAATAAACATTTAAATGATTTAAAAATAATTTTTAATGCAAAAAATAAAAATAAAAATATTTTTGGGTTCTGAAAATTAATGAAATATTTGACAAAAAAAATCAGAATTTTTTAATGTGTTTTTCTATTTTTAATAAAATGTGGAAATTAAAACAAATAAAATGAAATAAAAATTGAATAAAAGGAAAAGTATGCAAATCCAATGGCTGGCATTCAAATGGATAGCGCGCGAATTGACTGGCGCCAGATCCTGTGGTCTACATTCAAACTGACCTATTTAAAACTAAAACCTAATTAATTAACTTAATGACGTGGATTAGGGCTTAAGTGTGGGATCCAGACCATCCAGCACGCGCGCGAAACCCTCATCGTACGCTTCACATTTAAACTGAGCCCTAATCTCATATTAAACCCTAATGACATTCAGGTCACCGGAGAAGAGCTCCGGTCGTCTTCTCTGGTGACATCTCTCCCTGAAAATTTCAATCCCACTCCCCAGGCCATTTTAAAAGCTGTAAAGCTCCAGATCCAACCTCTTAACCTCCCCAAACATGAATCCACCCTCAAAATCCATTTCTTCTCACTCAAAACCTAGATACGAATTAAAACCTAAAAACTGACCAAACTTTCAGAGATGCATTACATGCTCAATAGTCAATCATTTTCAAAAATAAAAAGTGCAAAACATTCAGGGGAACATGTAGATCATTTCAATAACTTAAAAAGGGGTTTCTGGAAAAATGATTTTGCGAAGCTACCTGAAGTGAAGCTTTCAATTTGGAGCTTTCAGACTGCCTCCCTGCTTCAAAGCTCCTCTAATGATCTCCCTGAAGATGCTTTGAGGCTTAGTTGGAGTTTATGGTGGCTGGTTTGTGAGATTGATGAAGTTCTGTCCAAGGAAGTGGAAAATCATATTTCTGTTTCAAGGACTTTCAAGGCCAGATGAAGGGTGGTTTATGCTCTATGAAGCTTTTCTGAATGAATGGTGAAGTTGGTTTTGAGGTTTGATGTTTGTGTGATGAGATTCGAAGGAAAATGCCAAGAGGAAAGTTTTTGGGAACTATGGCAATGCTGTGTATTCAGGCTTGCTCCTTGTGTGTTTTGAGTCTCTTTTTGTCAACATATCAAGCTGTGATAGGGCAGAGAGTTGTTGGTGGCACAACTTGATTGGTATGGTCCATTTTGCCAAAAGTCAATGTTAGGTGTCCTTTGAGGTATGGTCAAGTGGGAGGCTGAGATAGGGGCATGGTCCTGCGCAGCAAAGATCAAGGAATGTCATGAAATCAGATTTTGTGAGCTGGCTTAAATGGATGAAGGGTTATGAAGCATTTTGCAACTTGGTGAACCTTTGGCCCATTTGTGATTTCTTAATGATCAAGGCATGAAAATGAACAATTCTTTGGTGCATTCTGAATTTTAGGTCATGACTTATGTTTGTGTGATAGTTAGAAGTCCATTTGAAGTCACATTTTGCCTTGGCATGAGGTTTTGCAACTTTCCCTCTTTGTGCAAAAGTGAAAATTTCATGATTTTTCCCAACTTTGACAAGCCATAACTTTTGATCCAAAATGAATTAGAAAGAGTTCTTGTACTTTTTGAAAATGGGAGGATCCATTCTACAACTTTCATGACCAAAGTTTTCTCATTTGAAGCATTTTTGAATCAAAAAGAGGAGGTTGAAAAACATTCCCAAAATGGCAAGTTTACATTATAAGTCACTTTCCCAAAAAGGCAACTTTGCAAATGACTTGAAATTTTCCAATTTTGTGAACTTATAACATCTTCTATGATCAAATAAAGATCATACACATTCAAAATGATGGAGAACACCCTTTGGTTAGGTCATTGGGGGCCTCAGATGCCCTGATTTTGCACTGACTTGCACAAGAAGTCATCTCTTGATCAGATGCCTTCTCCATGGAATTTCTTCATGAAAATTGATATGCATGATCCTCATAACATATAGAGACCAATAGAAACAAGAATGACCAAAAAATTTTGAGTTATGGCCTCTGAAACCAAAACCCTAATTCTAGGTCATCTATGTAGTTAAACCTAGCTCTGCTTCCATGCCTTTCTCAGTTCTTGTGATTCTTTAACTTTCTTGACCTTGTGAGGATATAATATGATGCTTGAACATACATGGACCCCTTTGAAGTGATTGATGACCTTTGAAGTGGTTCAAGTAGCTCTTGGATTGCTTAAATCACAAACCCTAGGTGCAGATGACTTAGAAACAATACAGTGAAGCAAAAATGCAATATGAGATGCTATGTTTGAATTTATGCACATGAAAAGATCACAAGCCATGGTGAAATGAGTGAGGGAAAATTTGGGGTGTTTACACATGACAAGCGAATTTCGAGGAAATAATTCAGTGTGGGAGATGTCGTTCTGTTATTCAATTCTAGACTTAATTTGTTCCCAGGAAAATTACGATCTAGATTGTCCGAACCTTTCGAAATAACTAAAGTTTTAAGTAGTGGTGCTATTGAAATTAAGGGTAGGTCTAGTGCACCGTTTATAGTAAATGGGCAACGCCTTAAACATTACAATTGCGTAGAGGACAAAGAATATTCAATAGGTCTGAAATTGGAAGAATTTCCATTTGAAACCTTAGATTAGTTTCCCTTAAGCTGTGTCGAGCCCCGACATTAAATGAAGCGATTAGTGGGAGGCAACCCGTGTTTTAAATTTTTAAAATTTATACTTAAAATTTGCATTTTATTTAGTTTTTCAAAATTCCGAGTTTTCGATATTTTAAATTCACTTATTTTTGTGTGATATGTTTTACTGTGTGATTCCAGGATTTTAAAGTTTTCTACCTTCTACTCATCTTTCTCTATTTTTCACTAACTCTGATCATGACTTCCAAGCTGATTTTAGAATTTAGAGATGGCGTCCAGAGGCGCCATTATGAAGCTTTAGCCCTATGACCTATGGCCCTGACCAAATTTTCCCATGGACCTACCATGAAAGCTTTAGGCATAGGTGCTAGCATTGATTACCTATTTAGCCATCTAGATTGGAACAGATTTGTGCTTAGGAAACATAGAACCTACTATGAGCTAACTTTAGAATTCCTGAGTTCATTGACCCTAACTATGGAAAAGGCTTGACCAGAGGAAAGATAACATTTAGAGTATTTGGATACCCCTATGAGTTTAACATCCATGAGATGGATAACCTTTTAGGCTTCCCAGATAGCCCTACTGTTTTCACAGAAGCACAGGAAAATTTGTTTGCATATGGTGAGTTAGATAATTTTTTAGTAGTATCTCAGGAAGACCTGATCATGACCAATACCCTAGGCTGTCCACTGAAATACATAACCCAACTATTAGGTATTTTCATATGATCCTAGCTTACACACTATTCGGAAAAGCTGAAAGTGATAACACTGTTTCAAGAGACGAATTATTTATCATGTATTATGCTTTCACCTCCAGAGAAGTTAATCTAGTAACCTTCATGTTTTCCAACTTTTTCAAAATTATTCAGAGTGATCACCGTCAAATTATGATAGGTGGATTAGTTACTAAGATTGCTGAAGCAATGGGATTTAGACCCCATCTTGCTAAGATCACCCCACTTGGAGAGTTTAGGCCTATGAATATCACCTTATGTTTTGAGAGAGCAATATTATATGACCGCAGACCTGACCATTTTACGCTCCTAATCAATGGTGAAGTTGTGCCACATTTAGTATTACCTGATCATGAGCGTACTAGTGTGCATAAGAGGGAAAACTGGCTATTTTATTTGGATGAACCAATTTATGAACCAGATGATGCTTGTTTTGAAGCTGATATAGATCCTAAGACTCCATCAAATAATTATGATTCGGAGGATATGATTTAAGAAATAGCGAAACCTAAATTGGAAGAAGAACTTAAACCTAAGACACCAACACCAATTCCAACAAAGCCGGAACTTACTTTAGAAAGTCTAAAAACTGAGATTCAAACCATGCAATACGACATCTACGACTTGCGCGTCGATATTATTACTTTAAGAGATATGACAATGGACCAGTTTGAGTATTTGAGGGACGCAATTGATTCAATCCGCAAAAATCATGGCTGATTTTCATCAACACTTTAATCAGAATTTTCTCGCATTTTTTATTTAATTTTAGCATTTTAGGTTTATTCAATTTTTAATTTTAAGTCAAATTTTTAATTTTCAGCTTATTTTAAATTATTACTCTTGCGATTTGCTAAGTTTTTAATAAAGTACTTTGGTTTTATCTTGATCTGTTAGTGCTTTAAATTTTGATTGCTATTGAAGCTGAGAAATATTCTAAACTTAGTATAAAAGAGAATCATGTGTTATGTGTGTTAAAAGTATATTAGTTGATAAGTTTATGGCAAAATACCCAAATTGGTCCCTTAACTCTACCTCAGGGTCCAATTTGACCAATTATCTTTAAAAAGTATCAAAGAAGTCCTTTAATTGTTCAAAAAGTTCCACGTTAGTCATTTCCATCCATTTTTAACTAACAACGTCAATTTTTGCTTGGTTGGCATCTGACGTGGCACTGGTCATACGCGTGGCACTGGGTCATTGTGAAAAAATTCCAAAATTATTGATTTAGTCTAGATTCAAACCCATGTCATTTTGCTTGCAAGCAATAAGAACTTACCACTACACCACTTCACAATTAATGTTTATTATTTCAAATAAGTTTATAATTAAGTAACATAATTAAAAAAAATAGGCTTTCCACCTGCAAAAGTGGTAATTATATCCAACCAACTCTCTTTTCCATCGTCTGATATTAACAAAGATTCCAAGAGAAACCTTCCAGTTTCTTTCGTACTTTATTTTCACTAGTCATATGGGGGAGAACGGTCTCAAGCTTATGGCCTTTTAGCATTAGGATTTCTGAGCTTTCTCCCATGCATGTTGAAGTCGCTGAAATGTTGTACGCATTGTTTATGGGTGCTAGGTACTCTGATAACTTTCCTGAACAACTAAAGTGCTTTTAGTTTTAGGATAAGAAAAACAAACTAGCAAGCATACAGGGCCCCAATTTTCTATATGTTCGATCTGTTTGATTAAAATTGAGGATGCTAGATTCATTTAGAGATTAGCAGAGAAATAATTCATGAATTACATAGTATATATAGCCTTCTTGTATGTTTCATTAGATTCATTCAGACCTCAGTGCTACATATTTGTATGTTTTACATAGATTAAATTAAACTGTACTAAGGGGTTAGAAAAACAATCTTAAAATATAGTTTGAAATTGTTGCATTATGCTTTATATTTTGTTCTATAAACTAGCCTATTTTAATTATATGGAATCAAACATCTAATTGAAGTTTGCTACTTTTATGCATTAACAGAGACTTAGTTCCATTGATATGTGCAGATGGATACATATTTCAATAAAATTTAGGGGTATTTGTTTCATTTTCTTGTTACAAGAGGTTTATAGGTTTCTGAATATATTTATTCTCAAGTGAAAACATGGAAATGTCCATTTTTGTGAAATTTTTTTATAGCTTGTTTTTGGTGAAAGTAGTATAACTAATCAATTTTTTTAGAAATATCAAATTACATGTCAAATTTATAAAAAATATATTCTGAAATTAAGTTTTCATAATTTTATTCATGACTAAGTAGTTCCAGAGAATCATTTACAAATTTCTAAAACAAAATCCTCTTGGAAATTTAATTATAAACTTATTTAAAATAATAAACATTAATTGTGAATTGGTGTAGTGGTAAGTTCTTATTGCTTGCAAGCAAAATGACATGGGTTCGAATCTAGACTAAATCAACAATTTTGGAATTTTTCACAATGACCCAGTGCCACGCGTACGACCAGTGCCACGTCAGATGCCAACCAAGTAAAAATTGACGCTTTTAGTTAAAAATAGACGGAAAGGACTAACGTGGAACTTTTTAAACAATTAAAGGACTACTTTGATACTTTTTAAAGATAAGGGATCAAATTAGACTCTGAGGTAGAGTTAAGGGACCAATTTGGGTATTTTGCCTAAGTTTATATTGCACTGCTAGTTGATATAATGTTGAACCATATTACTTACCTAGTGCTAGAAAAATTTTATTCTCAGTATTGATATATAAAGCATGACTATCATTAGATTTATTTTGTTACCTGCTACATATACTAGTTGCATGAAAAAGTTGTAGATACAATACGTGTGATTCAGTACAAAATAGAGGAATAGGTATGCATTTATAATAAAACTATTGGAGTTTTCAAGCCAGACGACCGTATGAGCTATGAGACGACTGTCTCAATGCTTGTGACGATCGTCACAAGGGGAAGACAATCGTCTCAAGTCCCAACTTGGACAACATTCTGATTGCAACAGTCATCAGGACCGTTGCAACCCCACTTCCAACGACTATGATTTTCCCCTATATATACCACCCATTCCTACTTCATTCTCACTAAAACATTTTCCTGCAACAAATTTCTCATTCATTCCCACTTTGTTTCATCATTCTGTTATCAATAACAATTTTCTTTCAACACCAGCCACCCTTTTTCTCAAATTTCCACCAAACCAGCTTACCATTTTCGTCTCTATTTTTCTACACCCTTCTAAAAATGGCCGAGCCAAGAGCAACAACACTAGTTTCAAGAGAATGAGTTACCAGAGTTCTCCAACAGGCTCGCTTTCAAGAGTTCCGTGAGAGACGAGTCAACTTCACCTGTTACGCCGACGAGGAGTGCCTAACTCGTTTGGGTCTCCTCGATAGCATTAAATATATGATGGAAAGGACTCATCTTATGATGTTCTGTTGAAGCAACCGACTTACCTACGCCCCGCTTGTGCTGGAGTTCCTAAGCTCATTCAAGTACCACATGCCTAGAGGAGAAACAAAATTCTAGACGGGGAACATCACCTTCTGTATGTTCGCAAGGGAATTCTTTGTCACTCAAGAAAAATTCAACAAGTGGTTTGGGTTCCCACATGGTGAAGGCGTTCACCTAACCATTTTGAAAGGATGCGACTGGCAGATCAATGCGTTTGATTTGTGGGAGGAATTATCTAGAGAGAGAGATGGATAGAGAGAGAGAGGATATATGGGAGGAGTTATATACAACGCACATTTAGAACCCCTCCATCTGATACTTTTATAGGGTTGTGTCCAGTGTCATCTTCGGGAGAGCCAACAACCATAAAGTAAATCAAAGGGAGCTCTTCTTGATTTACTGTGCATTCTTTGATATGCGGGTAAACCCCATCGCCTTCATCTCGACAATATCAAGTATATTTATAACAGAGGGAAATCTCCCTTCTTCTTTGGCGGTATGATTACCGATATTGCGCTTAAGCTGGGTTTAGAGGAAAACCTGAACCAGATGTATGGAGCACCGACCATATACCTTGACATGGAGTTTTGCAAGTCCAGTCATCTGATCAGAGAAAGGAAGGATGACAGGAAGAACCTGGTCGTAAACAGGAAGATCATCAGAAGCATCATCCTACCCTGTCATACCAGGACAAACGTAAGAGTCTGAGCCAACTGGCACTTCGATCTTTGTGCTCCTTCACCAGGTGCGGCTGCACAGGAAGCTCAACAAGATGCCGTAGTAGATGAAGTCCATCAGGTTTTGGATGATGAGGAGAGAGCTGAATAGATAGCCATTGAGTTCGCTAGCACCAGCACATCCACTAGACGTCGGAGAAGGAATCAACAAATCGCATCTATGGATGACATTATGGCGGCCATAATGCAGAACCAGGAGGTACAACAGAAGTAGTACGAAAATTTAGCATAAAGGATGACGAGGATGAAGTTGACTCAGACAGAGCACGGGAAGTTGATTGATGCCAATACCGAGGCTTTTGGAGGGCTAACAAGCAAAGTCCAGGAGCTGCATGAGTACATCCGCCAAGAGGGTATACCGGATTATGTAGCGATCGACGGACATAGAGCCATGAGACACAGAGCCAGAGGCAGAGGCCAAAGACCACCACCATAACATGAGTAGTTTCTTTTTAGTTATTAGTTTTATTAGTTTTTAGTTTTTGTTACATTTTTAATGTAATTTTTAGAAGTGTACCTATACCTCATAACATTGAGGACAATGTCTGAGATAGTGTGGGAGATGGTATTAGATTTCCCATTTCCATTGTATGAAACCAAATTAAATTAATCAAAGTATTCAGTTTCAAAATTCTCTCCAGTATTTTTAGCATTACCAAAAAAAATTATTTCATTTACAATGTTTTCATTTACATACCCTTCAAGTATATAGGTTAATAGGCACTGTTAGAGAAACTGAGAAAGGCTTAACAAAACTTATACAGTCTTTACACCTTGAACCCTTAGAAGCGATATCGATTTGGATACCTATTATACCAAAGTCTAAGATTTAAGTCTAAATTAGCCCCGAAGTAGTTTATATTAGCAGTCAGCAACGCCTTAAGTACTAACTACGTGGAAAGCCGATGCAAATAAGTGATTGATCGCAAAAATTCCAAAAAAGGAAGAAAAAGAAAAATTTCGAGTTTATGCAAGCCATTGGTAAAACAATCAAGCTGCACAAAAGGAAAAGAAAAAAGACTGATGTCAGTCGGTTCAAAGCAATCTAGTTATGAACTCGGTAGGGCGAATTACTATTCGATCCCCCACGACTTACACTCGGTTTGATAAAGGGTTACCACACTTGTGTACCAGACCCCGTTTGAAAAGAAGGATCAAATTCACTAACAGGCTATTTCACTATGCGCGTGCAAAGGTAAAGAGTTTAATGTGATTGCGTCAGAATGAAACCGGGCGAAATAGATATAAGAGCATCAGGATGAGTTATAATAGCATGACCCGGATTGGTTTGTAAGGGGGGTTTAAGAACGTTATTCATTTTTAGTGTCATTAGTGTATTTTTAGTGTTTGAGTTAATATCGGTTATTTTAACATAAAGTCGCACGACCACGTACGACTAAGGTGCTATGTTTTGTGTCTGCATGTAGAGGCATTCTATTTAAAACCATGAATGTTTGTTTGCTTGAGGATAAGCAAAGATTCAAGTTTGGGGGAATTTGATAACTCAGATTCATATCGATTATTTTATGTGATTTCCGATTATTTAATATGTTTATTTATCTGTTTTGGATGATATTACGCGTAAATTGTGTTTGTTTTGCAGACATTCGATCAGACATGTCATTTGGAGGAAACAAAATACAAAATGAAGCTTTTAAGACAAGAAACAAGGAAAAATAGAAGGAAAACAACACAAAAAATGCAATTCTTCATTTTTGCTGTCAACTGACCGTCTCAGCAACCAGACGATCATCTCAATTTTCAGACGCCCAACTTGGATTTGAGTTGGTCGTCTCATTCTTAAGTCACTTGTTTCAAATATGATACATTCGTTTCAACTTAATATTCCAGCAACGTAAAAGCCGTAACAACAAGAAACAAAAGTCAAAACTCAACGAGATTCTTTCGGTCATGCAGAGAAATTTCCTCACCCTAGTTCACTCAGTCTATGCAACCCATTCTCAAGCCCAATCGGAGTCCAAGTCTATTATTCCTCAACAAACCCTAACTCAATGTTTATAAATAGAGATCTCTGCCATTGCAACAAGAGAGCTTCGTTTGACGTCCAATTTCTTCCGTTTTTATTCTACGAAGTTCGCCTTTATTTTTCAGTATTATATTTGTTCTTATTTCCTTTACTGAACCATAGTGATAGTTTCCGCCATTAGGAAACTATCACTATTTTTATTGTTTCTAGCCACTTCATTTTCGTTTTCATTTCAAGTTTCGAAGTTTGGTTGATCAAGAATATTGCAACCAAATTTCTGATTTTAATGTTATTTCATTTATTTATTATCGTATTTATTTATATTATGCATTTTTTCTCCTTCTACCTTTCTTTATTTAATATGTCAGCTTAAACCGTTAATCAGTATGTAATTGTATAAACCAGAATAAACTCGATAGAATTAGGCTAAAACCTTAAATTAAGTTATAATTTGGTTTCGATTTCTTGTTTTAATTAACTTTCGTTACGAGAGTTCAAAGAGTATAAAAGATTAGGATTAAGACCACGAGAGTGTGAGATTCTAATCAGATAGCTGAAATCAGGCATTAGTTTTAAACACAGCGAGAGCGCTTTAAACCAATTAGAATCTTTAGGTTTCCCAAAAGTATTTCTAACTTGAATTGTCACAGCGAAAACACTCAATTGAACTTAGGAGTATAGTATTAGGCAAGACCACGAGAATGTGAGTCGAGAACTTTTAGACCGAGAGTTTCTACGGAGAGATAACTTAATAAACCTTAACAAGTCGACCCTCTATTGAATTCGCGAAGGCGAAATCAATTACGTACCAATAATTTAAATTATTAATTTAATTTAGTTAATTTTTAACCCTTTAAAACCCAAAACATCGCTCGCCTTAGCTAAACATAGCAACACCCGACACACTAGGTTGATTATCGAGTCTCTATGGGATCAATATCTTTTATTACTACGCGATAGTCTGTGCATTTGTAGTTAGTAACCGTTAGACTCAGAAAGTCGCGTCAATACACTGGCATGCACCTACTTCAGGCTCTTAAATGGTTACTGCTGGACAACCAAGACTATGGTTGGCAGTTGCACGTTATACTAAATAACAATCTTATTTTCTAAGTAATTTATTTCATTTCTTTTATTTCTATATTCATTATAATGTTTGACACCGATATTATGTTTTCCATTTCAGGCATGGATATTACAACACTTCCTCAAGATTACTGGTTGGGGAGTTGTTATCTCCAAATTTTGACGCTAGCATAATTGGGTTATTTGGCTTAGAAAAGAGTTTTCTTGTTATAAGCTAAAAAGAGGTCTTTTCGACCTTACTCATTGAAAGGGTGAAAGTCGAAGGAATTTCCCACCTATAGATCCTGTACTTAGAGAAATTCTAAGTTTGGAATATTTTCTAAGTGTTAGAGGGATTCGACCAACACATGATTCGACGCAAAGTGACAGTTACCCAAATGATGCACGTTCAAGCCTTTGAGGGAAAATTTGTAATTTCCAATTAAAAGACAGGGGCAAGTGGCACGAGTGAAACTTCTTCAGCATGTAGTGGGACAAGTGGCGCGAGATGAAGCTTCTTCAGCATGTAGTGATACAAGTGTCATCATCTTAAAGTAGAACCATCGAAAACAGTTATCTTGTATTTTCTATAAATAACTTAGTCTAGTGTTAGAATAAGGGCGTAAAAATCACATTGTACTGAGTAACTCCGTATAACACTCAAAGTATCTGCATGTAGAGAAAAGAGTGTTGTGAGAATGTACGTGATGTAACACCATTATTCAACTTTCAAAGTCTTTTATGTTAAAGCAACAATTTATCTTCAATGTCATTTACCATTTAAGTTATTTATTTTTAGAGTTATTTAACTTCAAAAGTCTTTTATGTTAAAGCCTTTATCTTTCAAGTCATTTACTTTGCAAGCAATTTACTGCATTTAATTTACAATTCTTGCTCTTTAACATTCTTGTCTTGCACTTATCCTTTCTTTACATTTCCAGTCATTTAAACTTCCTTGCCTTGCATTTACCTTTTTAGTTATCTTTTCATTTACTTTGAAAGCCTTTTAAACATTTCTTGCATTTAACACTTGCTTTTACGTTGTTTTCTTTACTTTAATTTCTTACTTTTACCTTCTGAATCATGTCGAAAGATTTATGACTCTTTTCCCAAAAAACATTACAAATAACCAACAAATAGCACATGTCCTAGGATCAATCTGGTCGATCCTGCGAGTAACTAAGGGTATTTTAGTATCTTTAGAGGACCAACGGTTGTTTACCAATTTTGGGGGTAAACAAGAGTGTCATGGAATACACTGAAGAAATGACGCATGCTGCTACCTTTGTCCTGCTCAGAGGGAACCAGACGCCCGATCCGTAAAGTGTTTATCTTGATTGGGTGGTTGTTGAGGATATCTTTTATGATGCCTATGCTGAGCACCGAGTGACGCACTCGTTTGATGAGGCATCATTGTTCTTAGGATGGTTGGCATGCAGTTCGACCATCACTGCTCGATACCTATCGGAGCGCGTCTTGCGTCAGTTCGTGTTACTTGCAGACCATCCCCAAGATGCCTCTTGAGTCAGCTCCTTTTGGCTTGACCCGCAAGGAGATATGTGATAGATATGCTAACTTCCAGAACAACTTGGTACCGGAAGAGGCTCGGGCGACCAACGCTTATAGAGACTGGAGCGTTGTTGTAGGGTACATCTCCTGGTTCTATAGAGTCTCACACCCATTGATCTTGCCCTCTGTTGAGTAATCGCCGGCCAGACCTGCTCATCCTTGAGATTATTCGTGGGGCACTTCAGTACTGCCGACATCGAACCAGGACGATTGGTAGGGGCAGAGGAGCAAGGGAGCCAGGAGAGATCCTTATGCATATGCAGTAGTTTTTGTTTGATGTATTCTACTTTTTTTAATATATTTTTGTATTGTATTTTGATAGGATTAGAATTATATATATATATATATATATATATATATATATATATATATATATATATATATATATATATATATATATATATATATATATATATATATATATATATATATGCTTTCGAATGTATATTGAGTTGCGACGATAAATTAACATCTGCGATAAACCAACAAAACTGATTTTAAAAAAAAAAAGTTCTGATGTTTTTACGGGTACAGATCTGTTGAAGCTTTTCGGATATGCACATCCGAAAAAAACCAATATTTTGTATAAAAAAATGGTTGCGTCCGAATGTGCACATCCAGAAACTAGGTGCATAAAAGAAAATTTGCAAAATACCATAGAAATCTATGAGATATATTAAGAAAGACTAAAAAAATTCTTGACTGGACCATGACCAACCCTATCCCATCCATGCTTATCCACTCCTACTATACTAATGTCAACCCTATCCCATAATATCTCAAATCTCTACCAAGTCAATTCATGAGATGTTATCTTTGAAATGGAAGGTTTTCTATCTTGTCCGTATTTAGAGCTAGCTCATAAACAAATGGAAAAGTCAGAATTGTCTACTTCTATATATAGGTTTTTTATGAGCATTGTACATTTTTTCCTACTTCACACGTCTCAGTTTGAGGCTTGACATTACTAGTATTATTTTTATTAATACTTCGAAGATTTTGAGACACGTCAACCATAGATTTTGAAGGTATTTCATAAATGCTAGCACAAATACAATAACTAAATAATATTCAAAATCATTGACCACAAATCTTAGTCATTTTTGTAGCAATTATAAATTGAAACTCTACATCTTCCATCATATACAATTAATTACAAAAACAAAATGAAGAGCACAATGTTAGCACTTCTCTTTTTCTTTGCATTGTCTTCACAACAACTACTTAGATCCACCGAAGCTTTAACCGATGGAGTACTTGACACATCGGGTTCAAAGCTTCGAGTTGATGTGAATTACTACATCATTCCGGCTACGCCATTTTTCATATGTGGATTTGTTAGTTGTTTCAATATTAGTGGAGGTGTTGCCCTCGAAACAACCGGTGAATCTTGCCCTCTTGATGTGGTCATTGTGAAACAAAGTCTAGGGTTACCTTTACGGTTCCAACCCGTAAATAAAAACCAAAGTATTATTCGTGTTTCAACTGATCTCAACGTTATGTTCTCTAATGAAACTTCTGATTCTAGATGTCCTCATGATTCCTTAATATGGAAGATTGATCATTTTTCTAATGAAGAAACATTTGTGACGACGGATGGTGTATTGGGCAACCCGGGTTCGCAAACAATCGGAAATTGGTTCAAGATTGAGAAGTATGATGATGCTTATAAGTTGGTTTATTGTCCCAATGTGTGTCCTTCTTGCAAACATGTATGCAAAGATATTGGGAATTATGTGAATAAGACTGGGGAAATGCATTTGGCTCTCACTAATGTTCCCTTCAAAAGGTTTGATCAAACTTAAGCTTTTCCAATGTAACATGTTATAAGTGTGTTTATAAGGATTATTGAGTTTGATTTTCCTTGTGAAGAATAAAATTCATCAATCTATACTTTTCTCCATCTATTGCAACTTTATTTTATCGATAGGTATAATATAAAGACTAATCTCTCGTATTATGTCTCGAATTAAGGAATAGAAAAGATATTTTTTTGAGTTTGAAATGTTGTTGCACTCTCATAATTCAATTTAAACTCAAATCACTATATAAACTGAAAGAGATTTTATTCATTTTATGCAAGCGTATTTTAAGCATTGAGTTGTTCTTCAAAATTAATTTATACATTTTATATAAGCTCCTTGTAAGAGTTACTTTAATAAATAAATAATCTAAAAATAAGAGTTAATTTTTTGTATTATTAATGAATAGTTAATTGTTTTATTATGGTTCTATCTCTACTCTAATAATTTTAATTGAAAATATAATTTTAATAAATAGATTACTAAAGTACAAAAAGAAGAATCAGTTAGTACAAGAAGTACTAAATTAAGCACAACAATTAAAAAATAGTATACCAAAAAAATAAAAAAATAAAACAAAACAGAGATGCGCCAAAATAAATAACTCAAATGAATAAAAAAAACACCAAAAAAACATAACAGAGATGCCCCAAAACAAATAAATATTCAAATATATCTCAAAAAAAAAAACACTTAAGCATTAGAATCTCACATGTAGAGTTTAGGTTAGATATCAATAAAAATTCAATCTCCTTCTTTATGCATTCTCTTTCTTTCACTCAATATATCTTTTAAAACCCTTTCACATTTTTTATCTTTCTTCGACTGTCACCGTTTCAACTCCTTCTGAATCGCAAAGAAACTCCTTAAGCTTGACGAGATCATTTTCATCAACTTCTCCTCAACCACAAAGAAATGGCGCGATCATTTGAGCTGATTTCAGACATCAATGATCGCAAGAACTTATGGAAGCTTGATGTTAAGATACATCACAAATGGAAGGTTACCACTTGTTTACCCTGAAAATTGTAAGCAATCGCTGGTCCTCTAAATACAACGCAATGTTCTCAGTCACCCACAGGATCGACCAAATTGATCCTAGGACATGTGCTATAAATATGTTTTAATTGGTGTTTTAGGAATAATGTCATAAACTCTTCGACAGACCTTATGAAGTGTTTTGATAAAAAGAGAAAATTAAACGAAACAAGACTAAAAAACAATTAAAGTCGAAAGTAAAGTGCAATAAAGCATAAATGACAATGAAATGAAGAGAAAGCAAGTAAAAAATACAATAAAAGACTGAATAAGAAAACTTGCTTGAAAGTAAAGAGTATGCAAGATAAAATGATTATAAAGTAAAGTTGAATATAAATTGCATTGATATGAAAAAAGGTGGTGATCTCATCACGTACATTCTCGCCTTCACTCGTTTCTCTATACACATGTACTTTGATTGTTTATGGAGTAACTTGTACAATATGATTCACACACAATTCTAACACTAGAACTTCTTTATTTATACTAGTCGAAAGTAATCGCTATTGACAGTTTACTCCTAAAACAATGCCACTTGGCACTTTGCATGTCCTTCAACTCCCATTAAGCGCCATTTATCCTTATTCAAATTTGAAAGAAACATAACTTTCCATCCAATGTAGATTTCAACCGCTACACACTTGCCATCCCAAAGATACGCGGTCGAAGGTGATTCTTCTCATACTTAGAAAATATTCTAAGTCCACATCTTATACTTTTTTGCATCTTCGACTCAAGCCTCCTCAACTTTACTTTAGTTGAAGCCTTTTCCTTTTTACCAAAACATGATGCTAAAGTCAATGTTTTCTCAAGTCAACTAGGTGTCAAAATTAGGAGCTAACAAATTGCCCTCCAAAAATGTCCTTTCGACCTAGCAGACAGAAAGGTCTTTTTTTATCATAGCTTTCGACACCCACTTTCGACGGCACAAAATTATGATCATAACTGACCAACCCACGATCAAGAAACTACTCAGTTTCTACCAACCACGCGCATGACGTCACATCATAATTATTTTTTAAAAAAATGTCTCTTCAACAACCACTATATTACTAGCCATCATTGCAATTTTCTCTTTAAACCATACCTCTGTCGTCACATCATAACTGCCACCGCCCAGAGACACACCTCAAGAAGACACACATCCCACTAATACATTATGTCTTAGTGGTGATTTAAACACTATTTAGACTTCCGAAAGCCTATATATATCCCACTTTCCACACTTGAAACCTTTTACGCTTCCAAACCTTTGAAAACTTATTCTTCTTCTCCTAAAATTTCAAGAACTCGGAAAGTATTCTAACTTCACCAATTTTTCCAATGGCTTCCAACCCAGCAGCTTCCCAAAAAAAAAAGACTCCAAAGAACAAAAGCTCTTAGAGCACTGCTCCATTTCATCCTTTTACCTAGATTCCTGGGCCCAAGCTAGTGAGGAACCAACAATTTTTACTTGAACCTCTTCAAGAAGAGAAAAAACACATCTATAAGTCCCAGGTAATAATTCCTCTCACCATTTATGATAAACAAACTGCTATTACTGGGCCTTTGTCGAATGTTCCTACTGATGACGCCAAATTGGGTGAGTTCTTTCCATCTTACCATAGGACCAAATCCTTAGGGCAAAAGACCAAAACTATCGAAGGTGGACCCTCAATTGAGCCATCTACCATATATTTGTCATTCCTAAATGGAAACACTCGATTGGTGAGAGTTATTCCCTCCTTTCCAAGTTTCGATCGCTGGTTGGCCAAAATGGAAAAGGTCGTGGATGACGAATGGAAAAGGATAGGGGTCTATGACCTTCTGATTCTGTTGAAGACTAGTCTCCTTTATTGCTCAAACATGTTGATGGCTTCCCTGCACTTCTGGGACAACACCCATTATACCTTCCATCTACCTTGTGGGATGGTGACTCCCATGCTTTTTGACATAGCTTGTATCATAGGGCTGGAATCTACTGGTCACACCTATGACCCATATATTAATAACAAAGACACTATAGGATTTGCTTCATGCAAACCTACTTACGGAAACTTCATGAAGTATCACTTCCAAACTTTAGTCAAAACCTTTTCGGACAAAGAGCACATTGCCTTTTTAACCATGAGGCTTTGTAAATATGTTTTCTGCTCTAAATCCCTGCAGGTGGCCAGGAAATATTTACCTTTGAACAACCAACAACATAACAACACAAGAGTGCGCCTCAGTGAAGTGATTTTGACCTTACTTTACGAATCAATCAGTGAGAGTGCTACTGGCCTAAATAATATGAGTCCGAATAGGGCTCTCCAATTGGTTGGACCTCTCTGGTTACTTCAACTATGGCTCAGTGCCACTTTTGAGGCAAACCTAACCATTAAAGGAGTTCTTAATGAAGATTCCGATGAAATAAAGAATAGGAGAGTCGAAGGGACTAGCCTAGCAGAACTAATGTAACACCCCAATTTTCCCAATTTATAAAATAATAATTTCATAAGAAAAATCAGAGTTTAAAACAAGTGGAATGCGATGTCAACAAAAATAATCAAGAAAACTTCTCGATTAAAACAGCAGAAAACATAATTTGTTCAACTTAGGCAACATGCCAACATCAACAATAAATCCTCAATAAATTTGGTTTATAAGTTTCCAATCAACATGATAAGATACGTAACAAAACAAACAAAACATCAAAAAATTTCCATCCCATGTTACGTATCAGAGCAGTCTTATGACTCGATCAAGCAACACGACTCTCACGCATACTCAGGTACCTGGATTGTCTGTACTTCCAAAGAAGAACATACACACCAGAAACAACAACAACAACAACAAAGAGGTAAGAAACAAATTCAAATATTAACAGTGCATAAAACATATCAAGGGCAGTTCCTCACACAAATTAACATATACAACAATATCACACCAATAATTATGCAACAACGAAACAACAATAATTATGCAATGTGACTCAACAACGACACAATTCATGTGGTACCAATTTTCGTTCATTCAATCGAACACGGATAAATCACATACGCCCATCCGACAATGATTATCCCACCATTCTCCACAATGGAGTACAGATGAATCACATACTCCCATCCGACAATGATTCATCCCAACAATAACACTATAATGTATGCATGACCATGAATATGCATACAACATGTATAACCACCATATTATACATTTACATGATCCATCTGATCAATAAGCAACAATAATTCCACACAATCACCAATGTAATCCTCACACGACTTAACCGATTAATCGTCTAGTTATGTCTGTTAGAACAAATATGGTTCTGATCCTCTAAGTGTTTTGATGATAACAAAGCCTTTCATATTAGAAGTTCTAATGAATATATTCACTCTTGTGTAGAAGACAATCTTGTTTAAGTAATCCGTATGAGCTAAAAAGAAACCTTATAGAAGATACTCTCAAAGAAGAATCCAGCATTAAATGGCACATTTATTGGCTGCGCATCTATTATTCATTATCTCTGATTTCCGCTTAGAAGATGCTGGTATCCTTATTAAAAGACTTTAATTAAAGAATATGTTCTTTAATATACAAAGACAAGTATCTCTACTTATGGAAAGAAATTAAGGTATTAAAGTATATCCTAATTTGGTTCAAGATGTCTCCAACGGCTACTTTATCAAGAACTATATAAAGGACATCATTTGAAGAAATCAAAAACGAATGCAACACACTACAACGTATCTCATATATTCAAGCAAATCATTTTATCTTGTGCTTATCATTGTAACTTTCACTTAGTGATATCTGCTTATCTAGAAGCACTCTAAGTTACGTTTTTATTATTGTCCTTGTAATAGTTATTCTATTCCTTGAGTGACTAAGTTTAGTCAGAAGACTCAAGAAGACATTGACTATAAGTCTTTGTGTGTATTCTTATTGAATAGTGGATTAAGACCTCAGTAGAGGCAAAATCACCTTGGCGGGTGGACTGGATGTAGTTTGAGTTCAAACGAACCAGAATAAATTAAACGTGTCATTAGAAGTTATTTTTAATTATTCCAGAAAACCCAATTCCAACCCCCCTTCCTTGTGTTTTGCCACCTTCAATTGGCATCAGAGCGCTAGGTTCTGAGTATTACACTTAACCGTGTCAGTAAAAGATCCAGAAGATAAACACATGGCAGAAACTGGAATTAACAATGACTATCAGAATGACAAGATCAATGCTAAACCTCCAATGTTCAATGGTGACAACTTTGACTACTGGAAGGATGTTCTGGAGAGTTTCTTTCTAGCTCTAGATGGAGATCTCTGGGACATGGTGACAGATGGATACATTCACCCTGTTGGAGAAGATGGTCAGAAGATTGAAAGAAAAAATATGACAGTTCAACAGAAGAAAGAATTCAGAAATCATCACAAAGCTAGGACCATACTTCTAAGTGCCATCTCGTATACAGAATATGAGAAAATCACAAACAGGGATTCAGCCAAACACATGTTTGATTCTCTAAGGATGACACATGAAGGCAACTCTCAAGTCAAGGAGACCAAAGCTCTAGCTCTCATCCAGAAGTATGAAGCTTTCAAAATGGAAGAAGATGAAACCATTGAAAAAATGTTTTCAAGGTTCCAAATTCTGGTTGCTGGACTAAAAGTTCTGGACAAAGGCTACTCAACAGCAGATCACGTGAAGAAAATCATCAGAAGTTTACCAAAAGCTTGGAGACCCATGGTTACTGCTTTAAAATTATCAAAAAATCTGAATGAGATTTCCTTAGAAGAACTGATCAGCTCCTTGAGAAGTCATGAGATTGAGTTAGAAGAAGATGAGCCCCAGATGAAAAGTAAGTCTATAGCTCTTAAATCTAACAAACATATTTCTAAAGCTTTACAGGCAGAAGAAGAAGAAAGCTCTGGATGCTCATCAGAAGAAGATGAATTATCTCTCCTATCAAGAAGAGTTCAACAACTCTGGAAGCATCGTCAGAAGAAGTTCAGAAACACCAGAAGATCAAACAATTATTCTGAATCAACATCTAGTCACAAGAAACCCAGAGGCAAAGAAGTTGTGTGCTACGAATGCAAAGAACCAGGACACTACAAAAGTGAATGTCCAAAACTTCAGAAAGAAAAACCCAGAAACAAATTTAGCAGAGAAAAGAAAAAGAGTCTCATGGCAACATGGGATGATTCTGAATCATCTGAAGCAGAGTCAGATTTTGAAGATGAACAAGCTAATATTGCATTAATGGAAAACATACCAGAAGATGATCAATTATCAGAATCAGAGTTAGAATCAGATTCAGAAGAGGTATTTTCTAAATTTTCTAGATCTCAGCTAGAAGCTAGCCTCTCAGAAATTCTTGAAAAATATCAGAAGCTTCAATTCAAATACAAAGACATTAAACAAAGTCTAGTATCTGAATTAGAAGATGTTAGAAAACTAAAAACAGAAAACTCTGAGCTGAAAGAAAACCTCTTTGAATGCAAAAATTCTTTTGAGAAACTTAAGGCTCAGAAGAAATCTGAATTAGAAGATCTAATCAACTCTGATAATATCATAAAACAATATGATTATAGTTTTCAACAATTTCTTACTAAAAGCATAGACAGAAGTAAGATTGCTTCTATGATCTATGGTGTTAGCAGAAATGAAAGAAGAGGCATAGGTTATGTGAAAAATAAAGAAACTCTGAAGTTAAAAAATATTGATGACATTGTCATAAATACTAATACTCCTTTAAGCTCTCATTTCACCTATGGCCATAATCATGATCTTATATACACTAGTGAGTCATCTTGTTCTACAAGTTCTGATTTAAAACCAAAAATAAATCAGAAGTTTGTAAAATCTAACAAACAAGGACCCAGAAGAATATGGGTACCCAAGGATAAAATTGTGTATGTTGCAGATGTCTTTAACAGCAAAACTGAAACACCAATCATGGTACCTGGACTCTGGATGCTCACGTCACATGACGGGAAGAAAGCATATGTTCCAAAGTCTTGAATTAAAAGATGGAGGCCACGTAGGTTTTGGAGGCAATCAAAAAGGAAGAATTATTGGCTCCGGAACTATTGGTAATGGAAATCTTCCTTCTATATCTAATGTTCTACTTGTAGAAGGATTAATGCATAATTTATTATCCATAAGTCAATTAAGTGATAATGGCTATGACATAATCTTTAATCAAAAGTTCTGTAAAGCTGTTAGTCAGAAAGATGGAACAATCCTTTTTAGTGGAAAGAGAAAGAACAACATTTATAAAATAAAACTTTCAGAATTAAAAAATCAAAATGTAAAATGTCTAATGTCTGTGGAAACTGAGCAATGGGTCTGGCACAGAAGATTGGGACATGTTAATATGAGAAGATTATCTCAACTTAACAAACTCAATCTAGTCAGAGGACTTCCAAATTTGAAGTTCAACTCAGAAGCTCTATGTGAAGCATGTCAAAAAGGCAAATTTTCAAAAACAGGTTTTAAAGCTAAAAATGTTGTATCTTCCTCTAGACCATTAGAACTTTTGCACATTGACTTATTTGGACCAGTGAAAACTGCTTCTGTCAATGGCAAAAAGTATGGATTGGTGATCGTAGATGACTTCAGCAGATGGACATGGGTAAAGTTTCTTAGACACAAGGATGAGTCAATTGCTGTATTTTCTAACTTCTGCAAACAAGTTCAAAATGAAAAAGAATAAAAAATCATTAAAGTCAGAAGTGATCATGGTGGTGAATTTGAAAATAAACAATTAGAATCATTTTTCAATGAAAATGGCATCTCTCATGATTTCTCTTGTCCTAGAACTCCACAACAAAATGGGGTTGTAGAACGTAAAAATAGAACTTTACAAGAGATGGCCAGAACCATGATTAATGAGACTAATATGGCTAAACATTTTTGGGCAGAAGCAGTAAATACAGCATGCTATATTCAGAATAGAATCTCTATAAGACCAATTCTTGAAAAGACTCCTTATGAATTGTGGAAGAACAGAAAGCCCAACATTTCTTATTTCCATCCTTTTGGATGTATTTGCTTTATGTTAAATACTCTTGATACTCTGAATAAATTTGATTCTAAGGCACAAAAGTGTTATATGTTAGGATACTCTAAACGTTCTAAGGGATACAGAGTATACAATACAGAAACACGTATTGTGATAGAATCTATTCATGTCAGATTTGATGATAAGCTTGGTTATGAAAAGCCAAAGCAGAATGAATTTACTGCAGATATAGAAGTAGAAATCTCTACAAACAGAAATGCTAAAGATCATTCCTCTAAAGTTCAAAACAATACAACTGCTCCGTCAACACCTGAAGAACCCATCCAGAAGAAGCTTTCCAGAAGCAATATTAATCACCCAGAAGATAAAATCTTGGGGAAGAAAGATGAATCAATCAGAACAAGATCATCATTCAAAAACTCTGAAGAAACGTTACTAGGACTTGTTTCTCTGATTGAACCATCTTCTGTAGAAGAAGCTCTATCAGAAAATGATTGGATTCTGGCTATGCAAGAAGAACTTAATCAATTCACCAGAAATGATGTGTGGGATCTAGTTCCTAGACCCAGAGGATTCAATATCATTGGCACCAAATGGGTATTCAGAAACAAACTAAATGAGCAAGGAGAAGTTGTCAGAAACAAAGCAAGACTGGTTGCACAAGGTTATAGTCAACAAGAAGGAATTGACTATACAGAAACCTATGCACCAGTCGCCAGGTTAGAATCAATCAGACTTCTAATATCATTTGCTGTAAATCATAATATCATTCTATATCAAATGGATGTCAAAAGTGCTTTTTTAAATGGTTATATTGATGAAGAAGTGTATGTACACCAACCCCCTGGCTTTGAAAATACAAAATTTCCAGAACATGTTTACAAACTCAAAAAATCATTATATGGTTTGAAACAAGCTCCCAGAGCTTGGTATGAAAGACTAAGTAATTTTCTTCTGGAAAACAAGTTCATCAGAGGGAAAGTGGATACAACTCTTTTCAGTAAAAACATTAAAAAGGATCTTCTGATATGTCAAATCTATGTAGATGATATAATTTTTGGTTCTACTAAAAGTGCCTTGGGAAAGGAATTTGCTAAATCTATGCAGGCAGAATTTGAAATGAGCATGATGGGAGAATTAAAGTTCTTTCTGGGAATTCAAATAAATCAAACATCAGAAGGAACATATATCCATCAAAGCAAATATGTAAAAGAACTTCTGAAGAAATTTGACTTATCAGAAAGTTCAATATCCAAAACTCCTATGCATCCTACGTGTATCTTGGAGAAAGAAGAGGTAAGTAAGAAAGTAGATCAGAAGCTCTACAGAGGTATGATTGGATCTCTTCTCTATCTCACTGCTTCTAGACCAGATATTCTATACAGTGTATGTTTATGTGCTAGATTCCAATCAGATCCTAGAGAAACTCACTTAACAGCAGTTAAGAGAATCTTTAGATATCTGAAAGGTACTACTAATCTTGGTCTGTATTACAGAAGATCAGAAGAGTATAAACTTGTAGGATATTGTGACGCTGATTTTGCTGGAGATAGAACAGAAAGAAAAAGTACTTCTGGAAGTTGTCAATTTCTAGGAGACAATCTAATCTCTTGGTCTAGCAAAAGACAACCAACCATAGCATTATCAACTGCAGAAGCTGAATACATTGCAGCAGCTGGATGCAGTACTCAGATGCTCTGGATGAAAAATCAGCTAGAAGATTTCAATATCTACGAGAGTAACATTCCAATCCTCTGTGACAACACTTCTGCTATTTGTCTATCTAAAAATCCCATTTTACATTCTAGAGCTAAACACATAGAAGTTAAACATCATTTCATTAGGGACTATACTCAGAAGGGAATTTTAATGTTAAAATTTATAGACACAAATCACCAATGGGCTGATATTTTTACTAAACCCCTTTCTGAAGATAGATTTAATTTCATTCTAACTAACCTTAGCATGAAGTTATGTCCAGAATGAAAATGCTTTAATCATATGTTTTATCTCTAGAAGTTCTTCTACTTCTTTTCTATATGATTATTCCAGAAGATTCTATGCTCTAATTGTTTCATTCTTAGAACTTCTGTTCAAAGGACTGACTTGCAGATCTTCAAATCAACAATTGTCAACAAAGCTCTAAGGACTTCCATCAGAATTAAAACACGTGTCCACATTCTAAAGAGTGACAGAACATGCCTTGGCAACTGTTCGCTCAGAAGGACAACTGTTGAGATTCTGGAATCTGATACGGCTTGGTTTGACACCAAAAAGGCAAGAAAATCTCTTGGGTAACTGTTCCAGAATCGTTCACGCATTACCCCATGTCAGCGCATTTAATGTTGTTAATCATTATGTTTTCAAACTTAATTTTTCCCACTAACTTTTCAACTGATTAATTGAGTTAATTTTCTTTCTATTTATATCAAGTGTCTCTCCCACTTTCAAATTTTACCCGCATTTTACTCTCTCTTAACTTTTCTCAGTCTCCTATTTTCTCTCTATTTTTTTAAACCCTAAACCCTAACAGTTCATCTTAGTAACTAAATGGCTTCATCATCTCAACGCAAAGATTATTCGGATGATTACTATGTTGAACCCTCAAAGACTCTCTCCATTCCCACTGAAAAATTGGAAGTACTGTGTGAGTTGTTTGTGGATTTCTCAAGTTTAAAGGAAAATGGTTTTGACCTCCTCCCGCATGTTGAAGCTCAAGGTTGGGAAAAGTATTTTGACAGGTTAATGGGACCAGTCTTTCCTAAACTGGTTAAAGAATTTTGGGTGTATGCTTATTCAAATGACGCACAGGTTACTTCTTATGTGCTTGGCAAACAGGTGATTATCTCTGAAGACCATTTTGTCAAACTTTTTGAAACTGATGGCAATGGTATCAAATGTAGTGATATGGACAAAGTATCTGACATTGCTGTGATTGCTAAAGAAATTTTCACCGCTGGAAAACCATCAAATAAGATCAAAGACCTAAAGACTCCTCTGCGTATTTGGGCAAAAATTATTCTTGGGACAATCTGTCACAGGAAACCTACAAATTCTCCAGACTACATCAATCTGGATCAACAATTCCTCCTTTACTTCATCTCCAAAAAGAAGAAAATCAATCTTGCACACACACTCTTTCAGAATCTCAGAGTCGCTGTGAAAGAAACAAGGGATGGTGAGAAGACCAAAAGGGATTGGATTCCTTTTGGACGATTAATTTCTGATATTCTTTGTCAGAACAAGCTAGTGGACTTCCTAGCAGAATTAAAACAAACTGAACTTTTGGAAACAGACGTTGGAAAACCCTTGAATGCTAAAAACCTGAAGAAGATGAAGTTCATCACATCTATTCAGCAAGAACCCACTCTTCAATCTAGAGAAGTTATCAGCACCAGAAGGATCCCTTTGGAAGGCTTTCCTCTCTTTTCTTCTGATACACCAGCAGATGTTGTTCTCAACTATATGGATATCTGCAAGCGTCAAGGTACGGTACCTGACTTCAACCCAAAAGAACTCCAACAAAAAATTCCAGATGTTGCCTCTCTCAGATTAAAGAAAAGGAAGACTGCTGAAGACCCTTCTCAGAAGATGCAAAAATCATCTAGAACAACAGGTAAGTCTTCTGCTTCTAATCCTGATTCCATTACTGTAGTAGAAGCTGTAAATGTAGAAGTGTCTGAACAACCTTCTAACACCTTACCTCCTAGCCAACCATCTTCTGCTGATATTCCATCTGAACAAAATCTTGATTCTGAACCACCTCAAAATATTACTCCCATTCAAACTGAAGTTCCTGCAACTTCTGCTGTAGCATCCATCCTATCCTCATTATATCCACCAGAAACAGAAGCAGAAACCCATCAACCTCAAGATATCTCTGACTTTGACATACCAATTGATGACACCCCACTTTCTGATATTGATTGTTCCCCTACAAATGAAACACAAACTGCCTTGCAAGCTGCTCTTGATCTTGATCTTGAACACTATCAAGACTCAGATGCTGCCTCTATTTCCCCTCATATTTCAACACCACAAAATTCACCCTCTATCATAAACATTCCTGATTCACCCGAAGAAACTTTGACTGAAAATGAAAATCCCCTTAGAACTACAATTGATTTTGAAGCACTCCAAAAATTGTCCTCTATGTCCAACAAAAGAGCAATACCCATTCCAAAACCTAAACCATCCAAATCAGACATTTCTACTTTACTGCTGGCTTTCGAAACAGTTTTGAAATTAAATATAGAAGATCTGAAGACTGCTTGTGCAGAGCTTACTGATCCTGCTGCGTCTGATTTTCTATGGGCTGACCTCAGAAAATGGTTTAATGCTGAGTCCAAATGACTCAAGGACATCTGCTATGATGTTGCTCATCAGAACTTCTGTGAGTACCTGTAAACACCCCAAATTTGCCCTCACCCATTCACACCATGGCTTGTGATCATTTTCATATACATAAGCACAATCATATCATCTCATATCTCATTTTGATTCCCTGCATAGATTCTAAGTCATCTGCACCTAGGGTTTGTGATCTGAGCAATCCAAGAGCCTCTTGAGCCACTCCAAAGATCACCAATCACTTCAAAGAGGTCCATGAGTGTTCTTATATCATATTCCATCTCCTCAAAGTCAAAAATGCAAAGGAATCACAAGGACTAGGGTTTGAGTGGATGCAAAGCCAAGTTTGACTGCACAGTTGACCTAAAATTAGGGTTTTGGTTTCAGAGGCCATAACTCCAAATTTTTTGGTCATTCTTGTTTCCATTAGTCTCTATTTGGTATAGGGAGTATGCATATCAATTTTCATGAAGAAATTCCATGGGGAAGTCATCTGATCAAGAGTTGACTTTCTGGACAAGTCAGTGTAAAATCAGGGCATCTGAGGCCCCCAGTGACCCAACCAATGGGTGATCTTCATCATTTTGAGTGTATATGATCTTTATTTGATCATGGAAGAGGGTTGAAGTTCACAAAAATCAAGAATTTAGGGTTTTTGCAAATGTTGACTTTTTGGGCATAGTTGACTTTTCAAGAATGCATCATTTTAGGTCATTTTTCAAGCCTTGATTCTTGATCCAAAAAGGCTTCAAATGAAAAAACTTTGGTCATGAAAGTTGTAGATCTCATCTTTCCCTTTTCAAAAAGTACAAGAACATGATCAAACTCTTCTTGGATCAAAAGTTATGGCATGACAAAGTTGGCTAAAATCATTGATTTTCAAGGCATGTTTCAAAAGGAAATTTTGCAAAGTCATGAACCAATGCCTCTTGTGACCTCTAGTTCATTTCAAACCAGCATACAAACATTCTATAAGTCATAAAAATCAGAATTGAACCAAGAGTGCCCATGAATTATGGCTTGTGGGATTAGGAAATCACATGTGAACCAAAGAGCCAACAACTTGCAAAATCATCATTGTGCTTCTACCACTTGATGCATTGGATGCTGCACTTTGGCTAGCCTCTCACCTCACCTTGCTGCACCAGAACCAGCCTTGTACTAGCCTAGATCATGAGCCATACCTTCCTTACACAATTTTTGACTTTTTGCAAAAAGGTGACTTACCAATCAATAAAGCACATGTCCAATCATCTGACCAATGAGAGAGGTTTATGTGGACAAAGGGCAAGGCATTCCATACATCTAGCAAGGCTGAAACCATTCACACACACACATTCACAAAAACACTCCTTTTTGCATAAGCCTTCGAATCTCTCTGCCCAGCCAAGAAACACTCAAACCATTTTCACCATTCAACTCACCATGCATCATTGAGTAGAAACCAGCAAGAACACAAGCCTGAATCAACCAGAACACCCCATAGCCATTTCTCACCTCAAGCTGCAGTTCCATTCGAATCTCCCTCCCTAGCTCACAAACATCCAAACAAACCTTGCAAAGCTTCTCCATACATCATCTGGACCATAAACCACCATTCACAATGGCCTGAAACTACCAGAATCATCATAGCCATTTCTGACTGAGGTGAAGCAGAAACTGTCGAAGCTCATCAACCAGCCTACATAAATTGTTCTAAGGCATTCAAACATCATCAAGAGGTCCTAAGGAGTGGATTGCACAAGGAGAGGTGGCCAGAAAGTCCTCAGGTTGAAAGCTCCAAATCTCAGGTAGCTTGAAATTTATTTTTCCAGAAATTGTTTTTCTTGTTACAAACTTGTTCCTTATGATTCACTGAGCATCCTGGTGTTTTTAGTTTTTGATTTGGTTCTGGAATGAGAGTTTAATTTCTCTCTGAAGCTTGCGTGCCCTAGTTTTTATTTCTTTCGATTCAGCTTATTTAGGAAGAAGAAATTTGTTTTGAGAGAGGGGTTTGATTCGTGAGTGTGTAAGGAACATTTCCCAATTCTTAGATTTTGTTTTTGTTACGATTTGAGGGAGTTTGGAGATTTCCAGGTGAGATGCTGGCCGGAGAAGACGACCGGAAGTCTTCTCCGGCCACCTGAGAGTCATTTGTGCCCTAATCACGTAATTAACTCAAGTTTGAATCTGGAGCGTACGATCCCTTTGACCAGTTGACCTCCCGCGTGTGTGTGTGGCCTGGATCTCTCTGATTAGCCCTAATCCACGTGTTAAGACTAATTAATCATATTTTAATCAGAAGCAATCCACACCCTTCATTTGCGCGCTGGTCAACCAGTTTGAATTCAGAGCCCATCCTGGCCATCCATCCTGATTACTTCCTATTTTATTTAATTTTTATTCATTTTCTTTTCAATTAACTTGCATATTTATTTTAAAATAGTAAAAAATTCTTAAAAATTATGAAACTTTTTCCTAAAAGTTTTATTAATTTTTAAGACCCAAAAATATTTTTATTTTATTTTTTATCATCAAAAAAGTATTTTTAAATATTTAAAAGATTATTTTTAATTGATTAATGGAAATTAATTAATTAAAAATACTTTTAGGTATTTAAAAATCACCAAAAAATTCATGAAATGTTCTAAGACATTTAGAAACATTGTCCAACCTTCAAACCAAATTTCTTTTTTGATCTTGATGCATTTTAAGAATTTTTCATTGAATTAAATCATTTTTTATGCATTATTTTGATCATAAGTTCAAAAATTCATTTCTGCCTATCTAAGAAGGTTTGGACATTGATTCTTCTTGCATTGTTTTGTGTTTGGCATGTAGTTTCTAGGATAAAATGGCCTTGATTTGATCCTTCAATTTCAAATTGTTTGGTATTTCTTTTGTCAAGAACCCTAAAAAACCCTAATAACTTAGAAAAAATCATATCTTGAGATTGGTTAGGAGTTGAGACTTCCCCTTTGGACCTTGGTTTAGTATAGGTTTAGGGTTTCTTAGGATGGCATTTTCCTTTTTTTATATTAGATTTTGCTTCTGTTTTTGGTTTTTGTTTGTTGTTTGATCCATAAACCCTAATTTGGGCTTTCATTTGCATACCTCTTGCATTCTCTTGCATAACATGACTTGCCATGCCATTCCATGCCTCCATTTGATTCATTTGACATCATAAGACATGTAGAAAGTATGTTTGATCATTACATCTTGCATTTGCCATGTTGTATGTTTTGTATGCTTCATAACTTTTCATGTTCATCCATGCTTCTTAGCTTGCATCATTTGCATCCATAATCTTGTATGAACATCTCCATGTCTTGCCTCATGTTTGCAGCACCTCATAACATCATAATCATCATCAACATGCTTCTGGTTTTGCTTAGCATCATGCCATTTCATCCCATCTTGCATTGCATTGCATTTCTGTCTAACATTTCAGGTGGTAAGTAACTTTGAGAAGTGAATTTGCCTTCACTTCTCATAACTTTTCTTCTCATCTCTCTTGCATCCATTGCTGCATTTCTATATGTGTTTGAGATTGAGCTTGCTCATTCTTTCTCCTCCCACTTTCTTTCTTCAAGTGACTTGACTTCTTAAATGAAGCAAGTTGCTTTGCTTCTCTTGATCTTGTTCATCTGCTTCCTGGTGGCTCCTTTGAAGATCTTCTTTTGCAAACCTCACAAACCTTAGGAACAACCATGTATGACAATGATTAGGGTCTTGATTAGTCTCCCCTCATAGTTTTACCTTTGTGTCTCTTTTGAGTCTTCTCTTCTCATCTCATAATCAGGGACTAAACCCTAAAGGCTTTAAGGCTTTGTGATTAAGCTTATGCCTGCATCCTTCTCTTAGGATGGAGTGTATAACTTTAATCCTAAGTGTTAAACCCTTAATGTGTTTAAATCTCTTAATCAATTCACTTAATAATCATCAAGACATCACACTTGTAACTTGGGCCTTGCATTAGGGTTCTAATTCTTCCTTAACTGGTTAAGAAGGACTAACCCTAGTGTTAATGGACAAGTCCCCCTCAAGTTGTCTTACAAATCATAAAACTCACTTCATCATCTTATCATTAAATAAAATCCACTTAATAAAGGCTTGTTTTGTCATGAGTTTAATCCCTAATCATGGATTAAGTTGAGGAGCTTTCCTCAGCTTAAACATTCTCATCTATTATCCTTCTATTAGGATGGTGTAATGAGTCTGTTTAATCCCTGATTATGGCTTAACCTCATTACTCAACACTAAACAAAAACACCAAAAACATCTAAATAATCACAAGTAGGTTAATGATCTTAATCCTACACCAAAGGTGATTAAGTGTGAGAATCTGACTTCACACTTAAGGTATTCTCATTACCCCTAATCAGAGGGAAGATGTGATGAGTTTGCTAACCCATTGGTTTAGGCTTAAGCTCATTAACTTATGACAAACTTTCAAAAGCAATAAAAGATTGAAAACTCAAAAACAAACAATAACCGTCTTCTCCGGGATTCTTTTCTCATCTCATTCACTCACAATCGAGAACTTGCTTCTTCCGTCTAATGCAAGACAGTTTGCACCTGAGCCAGACAGGTCATACACTTGAGCATAGACAAGCAAGCAGTTCACAAGTCAACTCATCTTTCAGTCTCTTTGGGTCGAACTACGGTGTTCTGACTTCCTCATTGCACGAGAGGATACGTAGGCATAACTTAACAGTTATCGAACAAAAGTCTCTGTATATTCTCCCTCCTTCCAGCATTATTCTTTGAGCCTCATTATCATGAGCATCTTATTCTTGTTCTTACACTGACACTTTCATACTTCATATCACTTATACATCATACACTGACACCTGTATATCTTTTCCAGCTATTTTATACACAGATTGCACTGACACTACCCCTTTAAAACACAAATCTTTCAAGCGTGGATCCCGTCGAGTACGACGGACAATCTGGGTGCTAATACCTTCCCAGGTTGTAACCAACCCCCTTTCTCAGTCTCTCTGGTTCGCAACCGTCTTATCCATCTCTTTCTAGGTCTATGCAGCATTGCCTTTCCTCCGGGATAAAAATGCCTAGCTGGCGACTCTATTCATCCTCCAGTGAGTTCACGGCTGTGTGTTCTCACTGTTCCCTCTCGCCGACCGTTCGCGTCTGTACCTTCATATGATCCAGTTTCATTTGTCGGGAGCGACAGCTTGGCGACTCTGCTGGGGATGTAGTATTGCAACCAGGGCTTCTGGTTCTTTTTGTGGGTTCCTCCTAGCGCTTGATTGATTTGTGTTTACTGGGGTGTTATGTGCTTATTTGTGCTTGTATTTATTTTGCTTTATGTACAGTTGTTTACTGCTTTCTTTATAGCTTTGCATATTATCATACTGTTGTACTGTACTGCTGGCTGGATCTGGTTTTTCTTTGGTGGGTGGATATTTCATTGAGTGTTGAGGTCCTATACCTGGGACCTGAATGAC
This sequence comes from Lathyrus aphaca, assembly GCA_963966055.1. Classification (NCBI taxonomy): domain Eukaryota; kingdom Viridiplantae; phylum Streptophyta; class Magnoliopsida; order Fabales; family Fabaceae; genus Lathyrus; species Lathyrus aphaca. The sequence continues at coordinate 219,761,337 of OZ014519.1, forward strand.
ACCTAGGCTAGAGTGAATCATATTCTTTCCCATTCCATTTCGGTCTGGTGCGGGAATATGAAACACGGTTCAGATATGGGTTTCTTCTTGAGAACTCTGTGTTGCAGATTTCCTGCAATACTAGGGCTATCTGGGAAGCCTGCTAAGTCTGGATGACCTTTAGTATTGACCTTCAGAAACTGAGGTGAATTAGAGGAGGAATTGTTATGGTTATTGTAAACACTGTACCTCCGGGTTGGAAGTGTTTACACTTCTCATAACTGATCCGAGTCTGAGGATCCTTGTTCTAGAACACCACCTGTGAGGGGGTTAGGCTGTTTACAGGTTTGCAGGTACCTTGACCTCAGAACACCCTGTTGCTTTGTTTGTTAAGAGTACTCCATGTTGGACAGTTCTTGTGATTCTAAAACCCTGGACATGTGGCTCTTTATTTGAGTCCCCCACCTTGGTTACTGGATTTATAGACCTCATCTGGATTTCTTACACACATGGACTTATATCAGGGCATTTTGATCAGATCCAGCTCAGTCACAGACCCTTGCATAACATTTGCATACATAATCATTGCATCATATTGACATTTGCTTATTTGTTTCAGGGTATCCATCTTCATTTGGTTTTGGTTTTGACCCTATCTTCAGTATTGACCTGTCTTCACCAGCACCTGCTTCAGCTATCACCAGCACCAGCCAATCAGTGGCCCTCTTCTTCAGCATCAGCATCAGTACCTATCTCTACTCAGTCTCAGCATCATGGCTCCAAAGAAAAGCAACATCACCTATCACTTCTTCCAGCCAGACTTATCAGACATCAGGAGGATCCAAACCCTGATCACTCCAGATCACATACCCTTGTTCAGGGAGAGTTATGGAGATATACTGGACGTGGTTATGGATCTGGACCCTTCACAGAGGAGCCTCATCCACACATGCATTCAGTTTTATGATCCTCCACTGAGATGTTTTACTTTTCAAGACTTTCAGTTGGGCCCCTTATTGGAAGAGTACTCCTCATTAGTTGGTATGCCTATCAGGAGAGAAATTCCTTTCAACCCTGAGATGGTCTTTCCTGCTAATGGAGAAGTAGCAAAAGCTTTGCATCTGGAGCCTATCCTGATTGAGCAGCATATGACCTCTAAAGCTGGGATCCCTGGTTTTCATCTGGACTTCTTAATTTCTCAAGCTAGTCTGAAGGCCTCCTTGGGGGATTGGAAAGCTGTTTGTGCTTTGTTGGCCTTGAGTATATATGGGATTGTGTTGTTTGCAGATGAGCCTCGATTCATTAGCAAAAATGCAATCCATCTGTTCATCCTGAAGAACCCAGTGCCAACTTTATTGGGGGATCTTTATTATTCAGTGCATCAGAGGAATGAAAAGCAGAGGGGGAAATTAGTAAGGTGTTGTGCTCCATTGTTCCACACTTGGCTTCTCAGGCATCTACCCAGGACAGATGCATTTTTAAACCCTCATCAGCAAAGCAACTGGGCTAAGAGACTCACTGTTCTAACTTCAGCTGACATCAGATGGTGCACTCAAAGCACCAAAGGCAGGGATATCATCACCAGCTGTGGGCATTTTCCTAATGTGCCTTTGATAGGTGTTAAGGGCAGTATTAATTACAATCCTCTGCTGTTCAGAAGGCAATTGGGCTATGCACTAGTCCATGCTCCTAGGGCACAGGACTTGGCTGAGACTCTCTATTGTGAGAACAAGATTAGTTTGACTGTTGTTAGGCAGGCTGCTTGGGCCTGGGATAATGTTCAAACCAAGGGAATAACCATTCTAGGGAAGTGCAACAATGTGGCATCAGCACAATACTATGATTGGTCCCATTCCAGGGCCCAATTCTCTGGGATGCCCTTTACCATAGAAGACATGCCTGAGTCATCTTCAACACCACCCCCTGCCACTATCAGCTTGGAGGAGTATGAGAGCTTGAAGGAAAGGAATGAGAAGCTAACCCAGGCTTTGCAGAAAACCCTCCGGGAGAGGAGTGAAGGTATGAGGGAAATTGAAAGGTTGGAGAAAATGAGAGTAGATCATCTGACTAAGATTGAGAAGTCTGGGGACTACATTAAAAAGTCAAAGGCTGGAGAACAAATCCTAAAGAATGCTTGCAAAGAAGTCCAGTTCCAAAGAGCAAGGACAGACTTGTATCTGAAGGAGAGTCAAGCCCGGTGGGTCAGGATCACCGAGGCTCGTACCTTGGAGGACAAGAGAGTTCAAGACAAGATGGAGCAACTTGAAGCTAGTGCGAGAGAACAACAAGAAGCCCTGGCAGCAGCCCAGAGGGAGATATCAGAGCTGAAGATCAAAGCAGGGGTGAAGAGGTCCAAGGACCAAACTCAGCACAAAAAGCTAACAGCAGCTGTTACGACCCGGAATCTCCTCATCAGGAATCTCACGGAGCGTCCGGCTGATCCTGTGACCGAAGCACTTCTCAAGGAAGTTCGTGAGGATGAGTTTGGTCTTGGTGTTTGACCATTTGTTTGTTGTTGCTTTCTTTCCATGTACTTTTATTTTTGTACTGTATTTTGACCCCTTAGTGGGCTTGTGTTGTAAAATGAACAAATTGTATTATTTCACCTTATGTAATATATTTTACTTCGAAAGCAACTTCAACAGCAGCATCTTCAAGGGTCTGGAAGGGTCAAAACTGGAGGCCAAACCGGATACCTTGGGAGCAAATAAGCATAACTGCATTGCATACTAACCCTTTTGTTTGTTTTGTAGGTTTTTGTTTTGTTGTTACTAACCTCTGTTGTGAATCTCAGGAATTATTGCTCGCCGCCGGGTATTTCCCCTCAACAGGCCACACAGGTACCCAACTAGAAACAACCTTCCGGGAATTCAGATGGATCAAATGCAGCAGGACCTTACGGAGGTCAGAAACCAGATGGCCAACGAAAGGTTGGAGATGAGAACGCAGATAACACAGTTCATGGAAGTAATGAACAACTTAGCTCAAAGCCAGGAGAGGCTCAGAGCTTTGGTAGAAGGGAGGAATCAAGAGGAACCCCATGTGGGAACTGCTGGCACAAGTAACAACGAGAGGGTCCAACCTCATGTCAATCCCCCAGTTTTTGGACCCCATCTCCATCCAGAGGCCAACATCCCTGTCAATATACAAGGGACTGCCACAGCAGGGAGGGTACTACAGGAAGACCCTCAAGAAGACCAGTTCACAGTAATGGGTGCTGGAGAAGAGGCTTATGATAGAAGATTGGATGAAATAGCTGAGAAGTTGAGGTCCTTAGAATCTCAAAACTCTTTGGGCTTCGACGTTATGGACATGGGTTTGGTAGACGGGGTCAGGATCCCCCATAAGTTCAAGCCTCCTTGTTTCGAAAAGTATAATGGGACTTCATGCCCCCGGACTCATCTACAATCATTTCTGGGAAGGCTGAAGGCCTATACAATGGATGAGAAATTGTGGATGTTCTATTTTGAGGATAGCTTGACTGGAGCTTCGAGGGAGTGGTATTCCCATCTGACAAGAGCAACAATTAGATGCTGGAAGGACCTGGCAGAGGCCTTCATCAGACAGTATCAGTATAATCTAGACATGGCACCCAACAGGACTCTCCTGATGGGAATGTCACAGTCTTCGAGGGAGAGTTTCCGAGAATATGCCCAAAGGTGGAGGCAGCTGGCTGCTGCTGTTCAACCACCTATGTCTGAGCGGGAAATGGCAGATATGTTCATGAACACCCTTCAGGGAACATATATTGACAGGTTGGCTGCTTTCTCTTCTACTAGCTTTGCAGATGTTGTCATAGCTGGGGAGAGAATTGAAAGCTTGTTAAAAATGGGAAAGATCTCAGACAATGGTGCAAGCTCGTCCAGTAGTACAAGAAAGCCTTTTGCAGGCCCGAGAAGAACTGGCGAGACCAATGCCATCCACACCAACAGGGGCAGGTCCCAATATGCTCAAAGGTCAATAGCAGCAGTCACCATTCCTGCTCCAGCCCATCCACAGCCAGTCTATCAACCTCCTCAGCAAAACTATCAGCCACAACCTCAGTACCATCAGCAAAATCAGTATCCTCCAAGAAATTACAACAACAGCAACACCAACAACAACAGTCAACAAAGGCCATTCCAACAGAGGCCATCTCAAGCTAACAGAGTGATCGATCCGATCCCAATGCCATATGCTGCCTTGCTGCCACAACTTCTGAAACTCAACCTAGTTGAGCTAAGAACGTTGGCACCTCCGGATCCCAATAGTCTACCAAGGAACTATGACTCCAATGCTAGGTGTGCTTTTCATTCAAACGCACTTGGCCACAGTACAGAAAAATGCAGGGCTCTGCATATGAAGGTACAAGACTTGGTAGACTCCAAGGCTCTGAATTTTGCACCGCCGCCCAATGTCAACAAAAATCCTATGCCAAACCATGGTGGTCCCCGGATTAACGCTATTGAAGAAGACAAGCCGTCTTATTTAATAACTAGTGTGGGACAGATCAGGACACCATTGGTAGAAATCAAAGCTCAGCTCTTGGAATGTCAAATGTTCCCGGGGTGCGAGTTAGGTTGTGCTTACTGCAATATCTCGGTAAATGGGTGCGATAATTTGCGGAATGGCATAGATGGCCTTATTCAGAGTGGCCAACTTCAGATCACCACATCATTTCCAACAAATCCAGCAATATCATCAGCAACGATTTCAGAACCTCCTACAACTGCAGCAACTATTGTTCCTGACAATTCTTCGGTTTCATCAACAAGTACTCCATCAATCGTCTCAACTGATCAGTTTTCAACAATTTCTCCTGCTACAACTTCAGCTTCATTCCATCTTGAATCTCCTACAACAACAACACCCACACTTCCAACAATGGCTCCTACAACTCCAGCAATCAATCATGAAGATGTCTCTACTGTCACCATATTTTATGATCCTGAGAACAACTCTGCCTACCATTCAGAAGGTGCTTCTCCCATCAGGGCACCAGTTACAATCTTTTATGATCCACAAATAATTACAGTCCCTTCAGCAGCAGCAATCAGTCCGGTCACTGTCACAGTGCCCGGACCAGTACCATATGAAAGCAATAGGGCCATCCCTTGGCACTATGGCTCTGACGTGTACTGCGAAGGAAAAAGAATCACTCTTGAAACATCAACACCTGCACCACAAGTAGATAATGTGGGGGGAGGCGGAGGCTTCACTCGAAGCGGACGTCTCTTTGCTCCACCAGTTCAAAGACCCACAGCCGAAGCAGAAGCTGCTGCCAAGGCGAAAGGAAAGAGCCCGGTGCAGGAAGATCAAGCTGTTAAAGAAGCCTTGAAGACACCGTTCGATCAAGAAGTTGATGAGTTTATGCGAATCATCAAAAAGAGTGATTACAAAATTGTGGATCAGCTTCACCAAACGCCATCCAAAATCTCTATCCTCTCACTGCTTATGTGCTCCGAAGCCCATCGGAATGCACTACTTAAAGTCCTGCACGCAGCTTACGTGCCTGAAGAGATTACTGTCAACCAGTTGGAAACCGTGGTTGGAAATGTTACTGCTAGCAATGGGCTAGGGTTCACCAATACTGACTTGACAGCGGACGGCCGCAACCACAACAAAGCCTTGCACATAACCATGGAATGCAAAGGAGCTGTCCTTTCTCATGTGCTGGTAGATACGGGGTCATCCCTGAATGTCTTACCAAAGAAGGCTCTGGTGAAGTTAGAATATGATGGTTTGGCATTGAGACCCAGCAACCTGGTGGTAAGAGCCTTTGATGGTTCTAAGAGATCGGTTCTGGGAGAGATTGAGCTACCTGTGACAATTGGCCCACAGACCTTTAAAACTATCTTTTATGTGATGGACATTCAGCCCGCCTACAGCTGTTTGTTGGGTAGACCCTGGATTCACGCCGCCGGCGCAATAACGTCTACCCTTCACCAAAAGTTAAAATTTGAGTGGGAAGGCCAAGTTGTCACAATCTGTGGAGAGGAGGACATTTTTGTCAGCCACCTGGCAACCTATAAGTACATTGAAATGGATGGGGAGATCCATGAAACAATGAGCCAGGGGTTTGAAGCTTTGAATGTGAATGAGGCATCTGCTGTATCTGGTACTCCAATGTCATCATACCAACAAGCCCGAAAGGTTGTTGAGGAAGGAACTGCCCAGGGCTGGGGCAAACTGCTATCGGTGGAGAAAAAAGAAGACAAGTTTGGGTTGGGTTACAGACCAACTCAACATCAAGCAAAGGCTGCTGAAGAGCCTGGTTTTGTCAGTGGAGGGATGCTTACCCCCGATGCTATCAACTGTCTGGAAGACGAGCTGGAAGAGGAGCGCAATCTGGAGAATTGGATTCGTCCAAAGATCCCGGGGAGCAGTGTCTCGAACTGGTCTTCCCAGGAAATTATAAGAGTTACTCGATCAGAGTAATTATTATTTCCTGTATTTTTATAAGCATGCATCAAAGCCTTGCATCTTGCCCAAGATGACAAGACTCATTTTGTAATCGGGCCATCTGTACTTTTTGTGCAAACAAGATCAATTAATGAAATATCAGACATCTTTTTGCAAACGAGTCTTTTTTTCTTTTCGTTCACTGTTTTTCCATTTTTCTTTTTGTACAAAAAAATAAATGGCAGTGTTTTCAAAATGACAACTTCATTTCGCTTTTCTAAATAAGATTAAAATCAGATCACTAAAACGAACAATTTAACCCTTGCAGAGAGTGCCTTCCTGACAGCACCGACAACAGCACGGCTATGACATTGTATGACTTTGACAATCCAATCAATCAAGCTGATGAAGGGGTTGAAGAAGAATATGAGCTTCCTGAAGAGCTAGCCAGGTTGTTAAGACAAGAGGAAAAGGTTATTACTCCTCACCAGGAGGAGGTTGAAGTGATCAATCTTGGTACAGATGAAGACGTGAAAGAGGTTAAAATCGGGGCCTGCCTGCAAGACTCAGTGAAGAAGCAACTGGTTGATCTACTTCAAGAGTATGTGGATGTGTTTGCTTGGTCGTATCAAGACATGCCAGGGTTGGATACCGACATTGTGGTGCACAAGCTGCCTTTGAGAGAAGAATGCCCACCGGTCAAACAGAAACTGCGCCGAACTCGTCCAGACATGGCAATGAAAATCAAGGAGGAGGTACAAAAGCAATGGGACGCCGGGTTCCTTGCAGTAACTAGCTATCCGCCGTGGGTTGCTAACATAGTACCTGTGCCTAAGAAGAACGGCAAAGTAAGAATGTGTGTTGATTACCGGGATCTGAACAGAGCCAGCCCGAAAGATGATTTTCCATTACCTCACATTGACGTATTGGTAGATAATACGGCTCAGTTCTCGGTATTCTCCTTCATGGACGGATTTTCAGGATACAATCAGATCAAAATGTCACCTGAAGACATGGAGAAGACAACTTTCATCACACCCTGGGGCACGTTCTGCTACAAGGTAATGCCATTTGGGCTCAAGAATGCTGGTGCAACGTATCAACGGGCTATGGTAACATTATTCCACGATATGATCCATAAAGAAATAGAGTGTTATGTGGATGACATGATTGCCAAGTCCCTTACTGAAGAAGATCATCTGGTGAATCTGCTCAAGTTGTTCAAGCGTCTGAGGAAGTACCAGCTGAAGTTGAACCCCAATAAATGCACATTCGGGGTGAGATCTGGTAAGCTGCTGGGTTTTATTGTAAGCGAGAAAGGGATTGAAGTGGACCCTGATAAAGTCAAAGCCATCCAAGAGATGCCTGCACCGAAGACAGAAAAGGAAGTTCGAGGGTTCTTAGGTCGATTGAACTACATCTCACGGTTCATATCTCACCTTACAGCAACCTGTGAACCCTTGTTCAAATTGTTAAGGAAAGAACAGACGGTCAGGTGGAATGAAGACTGCCAGAAGGCTTTTGACAAGATCAGAGAATACCTGCAAGAACCTCCAATCCTTATGCCTCCAGTTGAAGGAAGACCTCTGATAATGTACTTGACAGTATTAGAAGAGTCAATGGGGTGTGTGCTGGTCCAGCATGACGAGTCTGGTCGAAAAGAGTATGCAATATACTACCTAAGCAAAAAGTTTACCGACTGTGAACAACGTTATTCACTGCTCGAGAAAACTTGCTGTGCTTTAGCGTGGGCTGCTCGCCGACTAAGACAGTATATGTTGACCCACACTACTCTATTAATTTCAAAGATGGACCCAGTTAAGTACATATTTGAGAAGCCAGCTCTCACCGGACGGGTTGCAAGATGGCAAATGATTCTCACAGAATACGAAATCCAGTACACCTCTCAGAAAGCCATCAAGGGCAGTGTACTATCTGAATATCTTGCTGAGCAACCCATTGATGACTACCAGCCTATGAGATTTGACTTCCCTGATGAAGACATCATGTTCATAAAATCAAAAGATCATGAAGAGCCTGTTCACACTGAAGGGCCTGACCCGGAAGAAGAATGGACTATGATGTTTGATGGGGCTGTTAATATGAATGGTCGTGGTGTTGGTGCAGTACTCATTACACCTAAAGGAGTGCACATGCCTTTCTCGGCCAAACTCACTTTCAACTGCACTAACAACGAAGCTGAATACGAAGCTTGCATTATGGGTCTTGAGGAAGCCATTGACCTCAGGATCAAGACATTGACCGTATTCGGAGATTCAGCTTTGGTAGTCAATCAGACCAATGGGAAATGGTATACACACCAGGATCATCTGATACCTTACAGGGATTATACAAGGAGGTTATTGACTTTCTTCACAACAGTCAAGCTTGAGTATATCCCTCGGGACGAGAATCAGTTTGCAGATGCTCTTGCTACCATTTCGTCCATGATCAAAGTTCAAGCTGCTAACTTTGTACCTCAGATTTCAGTGTCCAGACTCGACAGGCCAGCATATGTATTTGCAGCAGATGTAGTCAAAGATGATAAGCCTTGGTTCCATGACATTAAGTGCTTCTTGGAAGATCAAACGTACCCACCTGGGGCATCTTCCAATGATAAGAAGACCTTGAGAAGGCTTGCTGGAAGTTTCTTTCTGAACACTGATGGGTCTTTATACAAAAGGAACTTTGATATGGTACTCCTCCGATGTGTTGACAAGACGGAAGCAGATTTGTTGATGCATGAAGTGCATGAAGGCTCTTTTGGTACCCATGCTGGAGGACATGCAATGGCTAAGAAGTTATTAAGATCAGGCTATTATTGGATCACAATGGATGCAGACTGTTGTGCCTACGCCAGAAAATGCCATAAATGCCAGATTTATGCAGATAAAGTGCATGTGCCTCCCAACCCTTTGAACATTATGTCTTCACCATGGCCCTTTGTCATGTGGGGCATTGATATGATTGGCAAGATTGAGCCGACCGCTTCCAATGGTCACAGATTCATCCTGGTCGCCATTGACTATTTCACTAAGTGGGTTGAAGCAGCCTCATATGCAAATGTTACAAGACAAGTGGTAGCCAGATTTCTGAAGAGAGATATCATCTGTCGATATGGAGTGCCCGAGCGAATCATTACTGATAATGGTTCTAACTTAAATAACAAAATGATGGCAGAGCTGTGCCGGGACTTCAAGATTCAACATCACAATTCCTCTCCTTACAGACCAAAGATGAATGGTGCTGTTGAGGCGGCAAATAAGAATATCAAGAAGATTGTGCAGAAGATGGTAGTCACCTACAAAGACTGGCATGAAATGCTGCCATTTGCCTTGCATGGGTACCGCACATCAATCAGAACATCCACTGGGGCAACACCGTATCAACTTGTGTATGGTATGGAAGCAGTCCTACCTGTTGAAGTTGAATTACCCTCTCTACGGGTATTGATGGATGTTAAACTGAGTGAAGCAGAATGGGTTCGGGCCCGATACGAACAACTGAGTCTGATTGAAGAGAAAAGATTGGCTGCAATTTGTCATGGGCAGTTGTATCAGAAGAGAATGAAGAGAGCCTTCGATCAGAAAGTCAGGCACCGAGGGTACCAAGTAGGGGATCTTGTGCTGAAGAGAATCCTCCCTCCTCATACAGACCACAGGGGCAAATGGACTCCCAATTATGAAGGACCATTCGTGGTAAAGAAAGTTTTCTCTGGTGGAGCGCTGATGCTCAGCACCATGGATGGTGAAGATTTCCCGTCCCCTGTGAATTCAGATGCAGTTAAAAAATACTTCGCATAAAATGACCCACTGGACATAAAAACAGAATGTAAGTCCAGGCAAAAATAGGGCATCGCGGCGAGTCAAAAACAGAATAAAAGACTCGGGCAAAAATAAGGGAAATAAATGAAAAATGTACACCCGCTGAGTTGAAAAGCCGCATTGGACAACTCAGGCAAAAATGGGTATCCCGATGGATTAAAAACCCGAAAGGGCGATCCATGCAAAATAAGGGAATAAGCGAACAACTGCACTCTGAGTTCGTCTGTATCACTTACAACTTGGAAAGCTCCGACGGAATCAAGCTTCAATCAGAATCAACTTTCTTCAGAAAACAAGACGAGAAGAACGTCATTGTCATACGAGTCATAGCAGGAGAGGAAGCTCCTCAAAGCGTCGCCAACACTGCCAGCACTTTTTTTTCTCAATTTGTGACAGTCTCCTCATTTCAGGAGATATGTTTCTTTGGCTATATCTTGCCAATTCAGGGCACATGAATTAATAAAATCAGATTTTTCAGTCATGTTTCGTTTCGTATATTTTATCTGCAAAGGATGTCTGATGTCTCTAAAAAATCAATTGCATAAGTACAGATGCTTTTCTCCCAAAAATAATAATAATAAAACACATGCTTGCAGGGAATATACTTACTCGTGAGAATGCTTGACTCCTATGACGGAATCCAGTAAAGGATACCTCGGGACCTTTTGTGCGTCTCCTTATCTTTGCAGGATTGCAGGTATCCAGAACGCAACCTGGGGCATGCAAGTTACGTCTCAGCAAGCTGCCGAATCATTATCAACTCGGTCTATCTTCCACGTGGCACTGAAAGGTGCCCATTTCCCCAGCGAAGTTGCCAAATCAACATGCACTCAATCTCAGCATCTGAAATGCTCTATCTCCAGCTGAGTTGCCTCTTGTTGCTATCCCCAGCTGAGTTGCCTCTCACAATTCCCCAGCCGAGTTGCCATTTCATCCTCGGTTGAGTACAGGAGTCAGGGAACCATCTCCCCACAGAGTTCCAGCCTCTATCCAGAAGAGCAACGCAGGAAAGGATCACAACAAAGTGAAGAAAGCTTCTACAAAGCCCAGCCGGGTCCTATTGCGAAGATATGTCAATCGGTGACCTATATCTCCAGACAAATATCATCTTATTAGATCTACCAATGATCTCTTCCCCAGCTGGGAGGTCCATTTCAAACAGATCAGCCAGAGATCTTCGCGGCTACGGGATCCGAATCCCGGTTGGATATCTTTGCATAATCATAGCATTCACATCATACTATCCCCTCAGAGCGTAGCATTCCGTCTAATACGGAGCATTACGGCAAAAATCAAACGCATAGCATAATCATAAGCCATGTTCTGAATTAACACTTGTAAATAATAACTGTTCATTATCATTGTATAAAAATCCCCAGAGTCCCAGCAAAAGCAGTGGCCTCATAATCACCAACACCAGTACATATTTCCTTTTGACACCCGTCCGTATCATCACTCCCAGTAAAGTCGCCTGAACACTCTTTACAAACAAGATCTCCCGTATTACAGATACTTTCTGGCACCCGTCCGTGTCATAACTCCCAGCAGAAAGCCAAAGACATCCCCTTTGCACTCACACATACCTATGTATACACTCTCCTGACACCCGTCCGTGTCACATCCCCGGCACAGTCGCCTAGACTTTGTATAGCAGATACTTGTTCATATTACACTTTTCTCTCTTGGCACCCGTCCGTGTCATTCTCCCCAGCAGTTAAAACACTCATCTGTATATACTCACTATTCATTGGTACGCTTATACAGATACTCGTCCGTATCTTGTATACACCATCACTCATATCCCCACAGATTCGACAGTAGTCCTTGTTCTTTGTTAACCAGATGGTACTCGTCCGTATCATCATCTCTGAACATGTGTCAGTGTCTGTTTCTACATGATACTCGTCCGTATCATAGTCTTAAGGTTGCTCGTCCGCATCTTTAATCCATACACTGTGTCTTCTTGAATATAGACACTCGTCCGTGTCTACTATTCCCCAGAAGAGTCCCTTCAGATGCAACACTCGTCCGTGTTCTTTGTTAACCAGATGGTACTCGTCCGTATCATCATCTCTGAACATGTGTCAGTATTTGTTTCTACATGATACTCGTCCGTATCATAGTCTAAGGATGCTCGTCCGCATCTTTAATCTATACACAATACCAAACACTTATACTTTCCTTTCTTGGTTGTGAACGCTCGTCCGTGTTCACTATATCCCCAGTAGATCGCCAACAAAGCATTTTCTTTTATCTGACACTCGTCCTGTGTCATGATAACCTTGAGAGCAGCCGTACCCTGCTGAGTGGTCGTCCTCCACTTCTTGATGGTCGTCCTCCATCATGCTCATCCGATGACCGTCCCCATCGTTGTCTTTTAGCAGCCGTCCCCTGCTAGGTGGTCGTCCTCCACCTTTTTGATGATCGTCCTTCATCACTTTATCCGATGGCCGTCCCCATCGTTGATTTTGGTTATCCGGCACTCGTCCTGTGTTATGATATACCTTGAGAGCAGCCGTACCCTGCTGAGTGGTCGTCCTCCACTTCTTGATGGTCGTCCTCCATCATGCTCGTCCGATGGCCGTCCCCATCGTTGACCTTTTCTATCCGATGGCCGTCCCCATCGTTGATATTTTCGGCAGCCGTACCCTGCCAGGTGGTCGTCCTCCACCTTTGATGGCCGTCCCCATCATATTTCTCTTATCCCCAACAGAGCAGCCGTCCCCTGCTAGGTGATCGTCCTTCACCTTTGATGGCCGTACCCCATCATCTGTTTATTTCGTTCATTCTTTAACCCGATGGCCGTCCCCGTCGTGGTCCCTTTTCCTTTTCAACCCGATGGCCGTCCCCATCGTTGGTTACGTTGCTTTATGAACTTGATAGCCGTCCCCGTCTTGGCTTTACCTTCTATCCCCAGCATGTCGGTCGTCCCCGTCATCGTTCTGTTTTCCGCACCTTTATAATATACTTTATTTTTCTTTTACAATCTATATCCCTTTTCTTCTTCATTCTGTGAGTGCAAATTTTGGACTGTCTTTGGTATTCAACCACAAGTTATCTTGTTTGCCTATTAAGCCATAGCTTACATCCTGCACAGCTAACTCATGTTTGAATAGGGGCAGCTGTAAACACCCCAAATTTGCCCTCACCCATTCACACCATGGCTTGTGATCATTTTCATATACATAAGCACAATCATATCATCTCATATCTCATTTTGATTCCCTGCATAGATTCTAAGTCATCTGCACCTAGGGTTTGTGATCTGAGCAATCCAAGAGCCTCTTGAGCCACTCCAAAGATCACCAATCACTTCAAAGAGGTCCATGAGTGTTCTTATATCATATTCCATCTCCTCAAAGTCAAAAATGCAAAGGAATCACAAGGACTAGGGTTTGAGTGGATGCAGAGCCAAGTTTGACTGCACAGTTGACCTAAAATTAGGGTTTTGGTTTCAGAGGCCATAACTCCAAATTTTTTGGTCATTCTTGTTTCCATTGGTCTCTATTTGGTATAGGTAGTATGCATATCAATTTTCATGAAGAAATTCCATGGGGAAGTCATCTGATCAAGAGTTGACTTTCTGGACAAGTCAGTGTAAAATCAGGGCATCTGAGGCCCCCAGTGACCCAACCAATGGGTGATCTTCATCATTTTGAGTGTATATGATCTTTATTTGATCATGGAAGAGGGTTGAAGTTCACAAAAATCAAGAATTTAGGGTTTTTGCAAATGTTGACTTTTTGGGCATAGTTGACTTTTCAAGAATGCATCATTTTAGGTCATTTTTCAAGCCTTGATTCTTGATCCAAAAAGGCTTCAAATGAAAAAACTTTGGTCATGAAAGTTGTAGATCTCATCTTTCCCTTTTCAAAAAGTACAAGAACATGATCAAACTCTTCTTGGATCAAAAGTTATGGCATGACAAAGTTGGCTAAAATCATTGATTTTCAAGGCATGTTTCAAAAGGAAATTTTGCAAAGTCATGAACCAATGCCTCTTGTGACCTCTAGTTCATTTCAAACCAGCATACAAACATTCTATAAGTCATAAAAATCAGAATTGAACCAAGAGTGCCCATGAATTATGGCTTGTGGGATTAGGAAATCACATGTGAACCAAAGAGCCAACAACTTGCAAAATCATCATTGTGCTTCTACCACTTGATGCATTGGATGCTGCACTTTGGCTAGCCTCTCACCTCACCTTGCTGCACCAGAACCAGCCTTGTACTAGCCTAGATCATGAGCCATACCTTCCTTACACAATTTTTGACTTTTTGCAAAAAGGTGACTTACCAATCAATAAAGCACATGTCCAATCATCTGACCAATGAGAGAGGTTTATGTGGACAAAGGGCAAGGCATTCCATACATCTAGCAAGGCTGAAACCATTCACACACACACATTCACAAAAACACTCCTTTTTGCATAAGCCTTCGAATCTCTCTGCCCAGCCAAGAAACACTCAAACCATTTTCACCATTCAACTCACCATGCATCATTGAGTAGAAACCAGCAAGAACACAAGCCTGAATCAACCAGAACACCCCATAGCCATTTCTCACCTCAAGCTGCAGTTCCATTCGAATCTCCCTCCCTAGCTCACAAACATCCAAACAAACCTTGCAAAGCTTCTCCATACATCATCTGGACCATAAACCACCATTCACAATGGCCTGAAACTACCAGAATCATCATAGCCATTTCTGACTGAGGTGAAGCAGAAACTGTCGAAGCTCATCAACCAGCCTACATAAATTGTTCTAAGGCATTCAAACATCATCAAGAGGTCCTAAGGAGTGGATTGCACAAGGAGAGGTGGCCAGAAAGTCCTCAGGTTGAAAGCTCCAAATCTCAGGTAGCTTGAAATTTATTTTTCCAGAAATTGTTTTTCTTGTTACAAACTTGTTCCTTATGATTCACTGAGCATCCTGGTGTTTTTAGTTTTTGATTTGGTTCTGGAATGAGAGTTTAATTTCTCTCTGAAGCTTGCGTGCCCTAGTTTTTATTTCTTTCGATTCAGCTTATTTAGGAAGAAGAAATTTGTTTTGAGAGAGGGGTTTGATTCGTGAGTGTGTAAGGAACATTTCCCAATTCTTAGATTTTGTTTTTGTTACGATTTGAGGGAGTTTGGAGATTTCCAGGTGAGATGCTGGCCGGAGAAGACGACCGGAAGTCTTCTCCGGCCACCTGAGAGTCATTTGTGCCCTAATCACGTAATTAACTCAAGTTTGAATCTGGAGCGTACGATCCCTTTGACCAGTTGACCTCCCGCGTGTGTGTGTGGCCTGGATCTCTCTGATTAGCCCTAATCCACGTGTTAAGACTAATTAATCATATTTTAATCAGAAGCAATCCACACCCTTCATTTGCGCGCTGGTCAACCAGTTTGAATTCAGAGCCCATCCTGGCCATCCATCCTGATTACTTCCTATTTTATTTAATTTTTATTCATTTTCTTTTCAATTAACTTGCATATTTATTTTAAAATAGTAAAAAATTCTTAAAAATTATGAAACTTTTTCCTAAAAGTTTTATTAATTTTTAAGACCCAAAAATATTTTTATTTTATTTTTTATCATCAAAAAAGTATTTTTAAATATTTAAAAGATTATTTTTAATTGATTAATGGAAATTAATTAATTAAAAATACTTTTAGGTATTTAAAAATCACCAAAAAATTCATGAAATGTTCTAAGACATTTAGAAACATTGTCCAACCTTCAAACCAAATTTCTTTTTTGATCTTGATGCATTTTAAGAATTTTTCATTGAATTAAATCATTTTTTATGCATTATTTTGATCATAAGTTCAAAAATTCATTTCTGCCTATCTAAGAAGGTTTGGACATTGATTCTTCTTGCATTGTTTTGTGTTTGGCATGTAGTTTCTAGGATAAAATGGCCTTGATTTGATCCTTCAATTTCAAATTGTTTGGTATTTCTTTTGTCAAGAACCCTAAAAAACCCTAATAACTTAGAAAAAATCATATCTTGAGATTGGTTAGGAGTTGAGACTTCCCCTTTGGACCTTGGTTTAGTATAGGTTTAGGGTTTCTTAGGATGGCATTTTCCTTTTTTTATATTAGATTTTGCTTCTGTTTTTGGTTTTTGTTTGTTGTTTGATCCATAAACCCTAATTTGGGCTTTCATTTGCATACCTCTTGCATTCTCTTGCATAACATGACTTGCCATGCCATTCCATGCCTCCATTTGATTCATTTGACATCATAAGACATGTAGAAAGTATGTTTGATCATTACATCTTGCATTTGCCATGTTGTATGTTTTGTATGCTTCATAACTTTTCATGTTCATCCATGCTTCTTAGCTTGCATCATTTGCATCCATAATCTTGTATGAACATCTCCATGTCTTGCCTCATGTTTGCAGCACCTCATAACATCATAATCATCATCAACATGCTTCTGGTTTTTCTTAGCATCATGCCATTTCATCCCATCTTGCATTGCATTGCATTTCTTTCTAACATTTCAGGTGGTAAGTAACTTTGAGAAGTGAATTTGCCTTCACTTCTCATAACTTTTCTTCTCATCTCTCTTGCATCCATTGCTGCATTTCTATATGTGTTTGAGATTGAGCTTGCTCATTCTTTCTCCTCCCACTTTCTTTCTTCAAGTGACTTGACTTCTTAAATGAAGCAAGTTGCTTTGCTTCTCTTGATCTTGTTCATCTGCTTCCTGGTGGCTCCTTTGAAGATCTTCTTTTGCAAACCTCACAAACCTTAGGAACAACCATGTATGACAATGATTAGGGTCTTGATTAGTCTCCCCTCATAGTTTTACCTTTGTGTCTCTTTTGAGTCTTCTCTTCTCATCTCATAATCAGGGACTAAACCCTAAAGGCTTTAAGGCTTTGTGATTAAGCTTATGCCTGCATCCTTCTCTTAGGATGGAGTGTATAACTTTAATCCTAAGTGTTAAACCCTTAATGTGTTTAAATCTCTTAATCAATTCACTTAATAATCATCAAGACATCACACTTGTAACTTGGGCCTTGCATTAGGGTTCTAATTCTTCCTTAACTGGTTAAGAAGGACTAACCCTAGTGTTAATGGACAAGTCCCCCTCAAGTTGTCTTACAAATCATAAAACTCACTTCATCATCTTATCATTAAATAAAATCCACTTAATAAAGGCTTGTTTTGTCATGAGTTTAATCCCTAATCATGGATTAAGTTGAGGAGCTTTCCTCAGCTTAAACATTCTCATCTATTATCCTTCTATTAGGATGGTGTAATGAGTCTGTTTAATCCCTGATTATGGCTTAACCTCATTACTCAACACTAAACAAAAACACCAAAAACATCTAAATAATCACAAGTAGGTTAATGATCTTAATCCTACACCAAAGGTGATTAAGTGTGAGAATCTGACTTCACACTTAAGGTATTCTCATTACCCCTAATCAGAGGGAAGATGTGATGAGTTTGCTAACCCATTGGTTTAGGCTTAAGCTCATTAACTTATGACAAACTTTCAAAAGCAATAAAAGATTGAAAACTCAAAAACAAACAATAACCGTCTTCTCCGGGATTCTTTTCTCATCTCATTCACTCACAATCGAGAACTTGCTTCTTCCGTCTAATGCAAGACAGTTTGCACCTGAGCCAGACAGGTCATACACTTGAGCATAGACAAGCAAGCAGTTCACAAGTCAACTCATCTTTCAGTCTCTTTGGGTCGAACTACGGTGTTCTGACTTCCTCATTGCACGAGAGGATACGTAGGCATAACTTAACAGTTATCGAACAAAAGTCTCTGTATATTCCCCCTCCTTCCAGCATTATTCTTTGAGCCTCATTATCATGAGCATCTTATTCTTGTTCTTACACTGACACTTTCATACTTCATATCACTTATACATCATACACTGACACCTGTATATCTTTTCCAGCTATTTTATACACAGATTGCACTGACACTACCCCTTTAAAACACAAATCTTTCAAGCGTGGATCCCGTCGAGTACGACGGACAATCTGGGTGCTAATACCTTCCCAGGTTGTAACCAACCCCCTTTCTCAGTCTCTCTGGTTCGCAACCGTCTTATCCATCTCTTTCTAGGTCTATGCAGCATTGCCTTTCCTCCGGGATAAAAATGCCTAGCTGGCGACTCTATTCATCCTCCAGTGAGTTCACGGCTGTGTGTTCTCACTGTTCCCTCTCGCCGACCGTTCGCGTCTGTACCTTCATATGATCCAGTTTCATTTGTCAGGAGCGACAGTACCTTCAAGCAGTAGTCTCAAATGTTGCACAAACTAAACCACTTCTGCTGGACAACAAGCCCTGGAAAGAATCAGAACCTCTGGATGAATTCTCAGCACTTCAGATGGTTGTGATATCTTCTGTAGAAGAGAATGCTGATGGTCATGATACTCAAGCTGCTCCAGAAACTGAAGAACCTCTGGCAACAAATTTTGTGTTACAAACTTTACAAGAATTGAAGAAGGAAAATCAACTAGTGAAAGAACGTCTAGACAAGCAAGAAGAAACAACTGCTGAAATGAAGACTCTACTCACCAAACAAGTGGAATCTTCATCAGACATCAAATCTTTGCTGGAGACTTTAGTCACTAAGATGAACCCCTGATTTTCTTATCTTCTGCATTAGCTGTTTTGCTATTTTAACTTCTGTTTCTGCATAACTCCTTGAACTTCTACTGGTTTTTGCGTTTGCTTCTAGTACTTTAAATCTATTGGTTTTAGTTTTTATTTTATTTTTCTCTCTATTGCTCTACATCTTTTTGATTATGACAAAAAGGGGGAGAAACGTAAATGATTCTGATCCATAGCAGTTTACCATAATCTGCCTCTTACATATTCTGATAAAATTATTTGAGTTGTTATCATGAAAAGAAACAGGTCAAGTAATCAACTCAGGGGGAGCTAAGGATCATAGAACATCTGAAAGAAGTTTTTTTCTTCTAATCAAAGGGAGTTCACTTAAATTCATTAAACTCTATTCTCGTTAAATTAAAATGTTTTGTCATCATCAAAAAGGGGGAGATTGTTAGAACAAATATGGTTCTGATCCTCTAAGTGTTTTGATGATAACAAAGCCTTTCATATTAGAAGTTCTAATGAATATATTTACTCTTGTGTAGAATACAATCTTGTTTAAGTAATCCGTATGAGCTAAAAAGAAACCTTATAGAAGATACTCTCAAAGAAGAATCCAGCATTAAATGGCACATTTATTGGCTGCGCATCTATTATTCATTATCTCTGATTTCCGCTTAGAAGATGCTGGTATCCTTATTAAAAGACTTTAATTAAAGAATATGTTCTTTAATATACAAAGACAAGTATCTCTACTTATGGAAAGAAATTAAGGTATTAAAGTATATCCTAATTTGGTTCAAGATGTCTCCAACGGCTACTTTATCAAGAACTATATAAAGGACATCATTTGAAGAAATCAAAAACGAATGCAACACACTACAACGTATCTCATATATTCAAGCAAATCATTTTATCTTGTGCTTATCATTGTAACTTTCACTTAGTGATATCTGCTTATCTAGAAGCACTCTAAGTTACGTTTTTATTATTGTCCTTGTAATAGTTATTCTATTCCTTGAGTGACTAAGTTTAGTCAGAAGACTCAAGAAGACATTGACTATAAGTCTTTGTGTGTATTCTTATTGAATAGTGGATTAAGACCTCAGTAGAGGAAAAATCACCTTGGCGGGTGGACTGGATGTAGTTTGAGTTCAAACGAACCAGAATAAATTAAACGTGTCATTAGAAGTTATTTTTAATTATTCCAGAAAACCCAATTCCAACCCCCCTTCCTTGTGTTTTGCCACCTTCAATGTCCACCTAAGTTTCATCATTAATTAAAATTTCCACACCAATACTAGATTAAATATGTCCTAAGGTCTACCTCAATGCCTCAGATCAAAAGAACCGACAACGGATGCGAAATCGGGACAAAATTCGTGAAACTGCAAAACTTGCCCTACAGGCCTGGTCATACGCGCCTTTCCCTAGGTCATACGTGTATGGGCCGGCTTCTATGCCTCCTATGCACACCATTACGCGTATCCTCCCCCCATACACTGCTCATTACGCGTAATATACCTCCATACTGTAACACCCCAAAGTTTTCCCTCTTATTTATCACCGATTCTGAGTAGCTTATTCTTCTTTTCCGTGTTATCCTACATATCCGCCCATCTATTGCATAATAAAAAGAAATAGAAAGCATACATCATTGGTCGAGGCGCGAGGCATGTGATTAAGGTTTTTTTGTGTGGAAAACATCGGGTCTCAGAAGGAAAATAATCTCATAAAATATGACCAAGACCGGATGTCCAAGGTTTCCCACCAAAAAGAAGAAAAATTCAAATTTTGGTTGAAGTAACCGGTTACCTTATAGGTAGTAACCGATTAACTATTGAAATTTGGGAAAAAATAGGCCAGTTTTTGTACTGGTAACCGATTACCTCATAGGTAGTAACCGGTTACTTTGAACAGAATTTCAAAAATTCAAAATTCAGTTGGTTGCTTCCACCACCCTCAACTTTTGCCTTGTAACTTCTACCAAAGTCTAGAACATTCCACACTCTTCCAAAGGAATATTCCCAGAATATGCCACAGAATATTCTAGGAATATTCCCGACCAACCCTTAGCTTAGGACCCAAGCCTCGTGTCCAAGCCTCACGCCAAACCTAGACCTAACTCCGAATCTAACCAGTATATAAACCTTGTTCCTCAAGCCAAAAAGAGGTTAGAGACACAAGATTAGTCACATTTCACAAGTTTCATCATTCTCACAATCTCAATTCTCTCATTTCCCTCCATTTTCCAAACTCACACCAAAGCTTCATCATCATCAAGATTCTTCAAGTTTTGCATTGAAACTTGAAAGATCAGAAGCTAAGCCTCCACCATCTTCATCAATTCAGTGGATAATCGAAGAAAGTGCTAAAGTTATGGTTTTTATTTCACCATTCGGAAGCATTTCAGATAATTCTCACCAATCACATTTATTTTGCGCATTCGCGGATCGAAGCTTCGAATCTCCGGTTTTCTCTACTTTCGCGTATTGTTCGACATCGCAACGATTGCCAAAGCAAGCCCCCGCTTTGTATGTTGGTGTATCTGTAATCACTTCTCGTTTTAACTTATTTCTCTTCATCTTGCTTCACGCATTCTCCGTTTTTTATTTCTTTTATGATGCTTCGATCGGTTTAATCGTTAGAAGCTAGATTTGTGGTGTGATCGTAGTGTTAATAGGTGTTAGAATGTTGCATTTAAGTGTAATTTTCGTGCTAGGTTGATAGGAATTAGAATAGAGATTATTTGAGTAAGTTGCTACTGGTTTTTGCATGAAAATGCAGAAATTTTTTATTCTGGTTGCTGAGTAACCGGTTACCTCATAGGTGGTAACCGGTTACCTGTATCAAATTTGCAGAAAATCTCAATTTTTGAAATGGTAATCGGATACTGCATAAGTAGTAACCGGTTACCACTGAACCAGAATGAAAAATTCTTTCATTTTCTTGCATTTTTTATATCCATTATCCCCAATCATCATGGATCATTAGGACCTGATTTTAGGGAGTTTTCAGGAGCTGTTTAGGAGCAGGTGTGGGTAGTTTCGATAACTTTCGACACGTGTCTCGTTCGGTTCTGATTTTTGGCATAAATGTTGCATATGTGTTCATAACATGTTGTTATTGTGGTTTTCATGAATTAGCATCATCAATAGCATGTCAATAAGTGTTTATAGTTCTGTTTTGCATTACATTGGTGATCCACTCATGTTTTGGTTGATTATGTGCGTGATTGGAAATGTTGCATATTGGTAAAACCGCGCAATTCACATAGTTTGCATCCATTGTTGTATGTTTATGTGTTGCATTCCATTGTTGATGATCCAATTCAGATCATTGCATTTCATTGTTTGCATTAAAACTCCATTCTTTCATTTGAAAAAACAATTGAAAATCTGTCATGTTTCATCGTTGCATTTTGAAACATAAGCTGTAAAAGACAGGCTACATTTTTTTGTTTTGGGTTTTTACATTTTCATGTTGTTTGATAGTTGTATTAGGTTGTTTGCATTGTTAATTGCATTTAGTAGTTGATTGTGCGTTAGAGTGTTGTAGTAGCTGCTGACTTTAGGCTTCGCATAGCTTTTAAGTGACCTTAGACTTAGGATTGAGTCTAGTTTAGGCCATAGTTGTGATAGGACATGTTTGGTATTTGTTTATCGCTTTCCTTTTATCGCTTTGGATTTATTTTACTAACCTTTATTTTGTAGTGGGTTATGGTAAGCCATGTATGTCAGGGGTATCCTACATACACCTTCTTCCTTATCCTTTTACATTTCAACTTGTGTTTGCGATAAGCATTGGATGCTTCTTCGACATTGAACTTTGTTCATTCCCTTTGAGTTGAACTCATCTTCAATTCATTGAAGTGAGTTATAACTTGCTTTCTTTTTCTTTCTAGGAATAAGAAAACCAGACTAACCATAGGACATCCCTTTAATAAACAACTTAGGGTTAGTCTCAGTTTCCCCTAGTTTTGTCCTTTTTCCGATTTGAGTCTTCTCTCTCATCTCAAAGAAAAATCAAAATACCTAATAAAGGTCGAGTTTTTTCGTGCTCCAGGAGACTTTACAATGGGGTATTTGAACGCATTCCATCTCGGGATGAGGTATAGCATATCTATCATAATGAACAAGTCTTAGCATGAGGATGTCTCACAAACACCAAAATCAAAACACTTCTTCTAAAAGACGGTAAACAAACAACACTCGTCTTTCCTGTGGGAATTTTCTTCTCACCTCCTTCACTCGAAACACGAACTCACTACGACTTGTCTCTTTGCAAGACGGTAACACACTTGTTGAGGCGAGCCTGCAACACCTGAGCATAAGCATAAGTAGTTCAATTCATAAAAAACACAAACAAGTTTCTTCCTTATTTAGGCGAACTACGTCGACTATGATTCTCATTTCTCATGAGATACGTAGGCAGTGGAGTAGGTCCCATTCGAGCACATTTTTTCTTTTCCCTACATTTTCCCCATTCTTCCTTTTAATTCTCTTTTTCCAGTTCTCTCTCATTCCAGTTCCAGTTAGCAGTTTTTATTAAGCAACAATTTTATTCCTCACCCTTTGAAACAGACAAACAAGCGTAGATCCCGTCGGGTACGACGAACGATCTGGGGTGCTAATACCTTCCCAGTTCGTAACCAACTCCCGAACCCAGTTCTTTGGTTCGTAGGCCCCGTCCTTTCCTTTTTCTCTTAGGTTTGTGAAGAATTACCTTTCCCATTCATTCGGGATAAAAATGTCTGGCGGTGTCTCTACCTTTTCCACGCCACTTTCGCGTTTGTACTAGGATGAAAATCCCGGGAGCGACACATACGCCGCACATTACGCATAATGACCTAGTTCCTCACGCATAACTTACAAAAATGGGCAGAGGGCCCTAAAAATTCAATATTCATATGCGTATTGTCTTGTTATTACGCGTATTACCCTGATCTCACGCCCATCTTTACATGTATGGGAATGTTATTACACGTATTGACAAAGACTGCCTCATTTTTCAAGTTTCCTCCTACAATCTGCATCCGATTCATATGATTCTTGTTCCTCCACTTCATACTAGTCCTAAATATGGTTTCTACACAAATTTTACACTTTTGTTCACATCATTCTTTCATCTAAGTTACTAAATTCAGTGTTATCAACATTCTAGATCTATATTCATATATGTTCTTCTGCAACAACAAAACTTTGTATAGATTATGCATACAATATAACAACAACAACAACAATAATATTCCACACATAATCAACAAGATCAGATAAGCACAATCACAGATTCGTAACAACAATCATATAATCACAGATTCATCACAAAATATTAGAAACAATGAAATTCCTACAAAGGAAGGAACCCCTCACTACCCCATCATGTTAAATCACCTAATGAGAACCCCTTTCTCCCCCCGCCCCTTACCTTGAATTTGGATGAATTTTCATGCAAATTTCTTCTATGAAGGATGCCCTAGTTGTTCTTCCTCTTCCTAGCCCTCCTTGTTCTTTCACAAAAATATGACTAATCCCCTTCCTAATTCTGATTAATCCTCTGATATTGATTTTTATTAATTCTTCCTTATTTTAATTAAAACTGAATAATAATAATAATAATCCTAATATTACTAATATCATTTTCATAATAATAATAATAATAATAGTGATTAATTGGTCTTACTATTATTCTCACACCCACTTATTACTAATCACACCACAATTATACCCGTCCCACTAGGAAACTACACCAAAATAACAAGACACATGCCTTAAACAAGGCCAACAATGCACCAAAAGTATCCGACGAATAAATATTAAAATGGGGTGTTACAACTCTCCCCCACTTAAAATATTTTCGTCCTCGAAAATGTACCTGATACAAAAGGTTCCGGATACGATTCCCACATCGTGCTTTCCAGCTCCCAGGTCACACTTCCACCAGCACCTCCTCCCTAAGATACCCTCACCAGAGGAATCTCTTTACTTATGAGTTGCTTCATCTTGAAATCCTCAATTCTTATCGACATCGCTTCCATAGTAAGATTATCTCTGACCTACACCTCATCCTTTGGAATAACATGACATGCATCAGACACAGACTTCCGAAGTTGTGACACATGAAACACACCATGCAAGTTCGAAAGCTCTGGCGATAACGCCACTCTATATGCAACAATACCAACATTCTGCAAAACCTAGTACGGTCCAATGAACTTAGGATCCAACTTCTTCAATTTTTAAGCATGCCCAACACCCGTCATTGGATTAACCCTAAAAAATACATGATCACCTTCCACAAATTCTAATTATTTTCTCCGATTATCATGATAGCTCTTCTGTCTACTCTGAGACACTTTCATCTTATCACGGATCATCTGAATTGTCTCAGTAGTATGTTGCACAATTTCAGGTCCAAGAACCACATTTTCACCAATCTCATACCAACACAGAGGTGTCCTACACCTCTTACCATACAAAGCTTCAAAAGGTGCCATTCCGATACTAGAATGGTAACTATTTTTGTACGTGAACTCAATCAATGGAAAATGAGTATTCCACACACCACCCTGTTCCAAAACACAAGTCCTAAACAAATCTTCTAATGTTTGAATAGTCCTTTCCAACTAACCGTCCGTCTAGGAATGATAAGCCGAACTCAGTTTCAACTTTGATCCCAAAGCTTCTTGCAAACTCTTCCAAAATTCAGAAGTGAACCTCGGATCTCTATCTAAAACTATACTCGAAGGAACACCATGCAAATTCACAATTATCCTAATATAAATCTTTTCCAACTTCGTCAACGAAAAACTCATATTGATAGGAATAAAATGTGCGGATTTCGTAAGTCTATCAACAACCACCCAAATAGCATCAAATACTATCTCCGTATTTGGAAAACTAGAAACAAAATCCATAGCAATACTGTCCCACTTCCATTATGGAATTTCCAATGGTTGCATTATTCCCGAAGGCTTATGATGCTCCATTTTTTATTTCTGAAAGACTAAGCAAGCATACACAAATTATGTTATGTCTTTTTTCATACCAAACCATCAAAATAAATTCTTCAAGTCTTGATACATATTTGTAGCTCCAGGATGAATACTCAAGCTACTCCAATGACTTTCTTCTAAAATTGCCTTTTCAACTCCGCATTGTCCGGCACACAAATTCTACCCCAGAATCTCAACACACCAGAATTATCCACCTGGAAATCACTTTCAGGATCATTGCCTACTGTAGGCATCAAGTCTACCAAATTCACATCAAGTCTCTGATTCTCTTTAATCACATCCAAAAAGTCATTATTCACCTTTAGCATACCGAGTCTAACACTCTTAGATGTCGTCTCACAAACTATACTTAAATCTCTAAACTGTTCAATTAGCTCCAATTCTTTTACCATCAATGCCGACATATGAATTATCTTACAGCTCAACGCGTCTGCCACTATATTACCTTTACGTGGATGCTATCTCAAATTAAAATCATAATCTTTCAGAAATTCTAACCGTCTTTGTTGTCTCATATTTAGTTCCTTCTGGTCAAACAAATACTTCAAACTCTTGTGGTCACTGAATACTTCAAATATTGATACATACAAATAGTGCCTCCAAATCTTCAACACGAAAACTATTGAAGCTAATTCAAGATCATGAGTAGGATAATTCCTCTCATGTACCCTTAATTATCTGGAAGCATAAGCCACTACTTTACCATCTTGCATAAAAAATCCACCTAATACCATCTTTGACGCATCACAATACACAATAAAAGGTTCACCAGGACTTGGCAAGACCAATATTGGTGTCGTAGTCAATTTCTTTTTTAATTCCTCAAAACTTTCCTCACAAGTTGTATCCCAAATAAACACCTAACCCTTCTGAGTCTATTGAGTCAATGGTAACGCCAAATTAGAGAATCCTTGGATAAATCTTCTATAATAAACTGCTAAGCCCAAAAAACTTCTAATCTCTGTAACTGTCTTTGGAGATTCCCATTGCAACACAACACTTACCTTAGAAGGATCCACTATTATACCATCATCAGAATAACATGACCCATGGAACTTACATTCTTAAGCCAAAACTCACACTTTGATAACTTCGCAAACAACTTATTATCCATCAACACATGCAATGCAATCCTCAAATGTTATCTATGATCATCTTCGATCTTAGAATAAATAAGAATGTCATCTATAAATACCACGATAAACGGATCCAAATAAGAATGGAAGATACGGTTCATATATTCCATTAATACACCTGATGCATTAGACACTCCAAAAAGCATCACAACATATTCATAATGTCCATAACGATTTCTAATTGAAGTCTTATGAATATCACCTTCTGTCACTCTAATCTGATGGTAACCTAACCTCATATCAATCTTATTGAAAATATGGGCACCAACTAGCTGATCCATTAAGTCATCAATCCTCGGAAGTGGATACTTATTCTTAATGGTCACTTTATTCAACTGATGATAATCAATGCACAGACGCATACTACCATCTTTCTTCTTTACCAACAATACTAGAGCTCCTCACGGTGACACACTTGGTCTAATAAACTTCTTATCCAGCAATTCTCCAATTTGAGATTTCAATTCAGCTAACTCTGATGCAAACATCTTGTATGGTGCCATAGAAATATGCCTTGTACCAGGAATCAGATTAATAGTAAATTCAATTTCTCTCGTCGGAGGTAATTTTGTAATATCATCAGGGAATACTTCCGGAAATTCATTCACAACTAGAAACTCACTAACTGACACTTTGATTTTAATAGATAAAGATGCGAACAATGCAAACATCTTAGCCTCATCTTCCAACAAGGTTATCAACTCTTTAGTAGATAAAGAATTAGCCAACCCTTCCTCTTTAGGAGTAAGACATAACAACTACTTCCTATAGCAATCAATATAGACCTGGTTGAACTCCAACCAGTTCATCCCCAAAATAACATCCAGATTATCAAGCGGTAAACAAATCAAATCCACGTTGAAATCTATATCAAATATAGTCAGTGGACACTTTAAACATACTAAAGATGTAACCACGTAACCAATAGAAGGAGTCTCAATTGTCATCCTCTGATCTAGAGTAGACGGTACAATTCCTAACCTCTTCACACAGTCAATAGAAATAATCGAGTGGATTGCACCCGTATCAATAATAGAAATCAAGGGAGTACTATTAATAAAACAAGTACCTTTGACGGAATGCTCCTCACTAGTGGATTGGACTCCCACTAAAGCAAACACATTTCCACTAGCTCCTTGGGACTTCTTCGGTTTCTGGCAAGTCATACTAATATGACTGTAACACCCCGAATTTTATTTAATTATTTTAATTGGAATGTTGTGGTTTGGTGTGTGTAGAATAATTTATTATTGAATATAATTTTAATTTGAGGATTATATTATGGTGAATAATAATAATTATAGGATAAATTAAATAATTGGAAAATATGAGGTGAGGGGCAAGGTGGTCATTTGGTGGATTTAGTGAGGGTAAGAATGGAAGTCCCTAAGTTGGTCTAAGGGATTATGTTATAAAAAGAGGAAAAGGGATCATATTCTGAGAAAAAGGAATAACGACCGTGAAATTTAGAAAGGAGAAGAGAAAGGGCTAAGGTCGAAGAGAAGAATCCGCGAGGAAGAGGAATTTTCATCAAAACCAAGGTAAGGGCGAGATTCGTCCATCTCTAAAGAGTTTTATAATGGGCAGTTGGTAGGTTAAGGATTAGGGGTTGTTGTTTTGGTGGATAGAATAAGAATTGTGTTGAGTAGTTAGTGGTTGTTGTTATTAATTGATAATTACATGAATTAGATGAAAAAAATTGGTAATTACAATGAATTCTGGCTGGTATTGGTGTTGTTTTATGTTGTTTTTCGTAGCAGAATGAGTGCAGAAGCGCAAAGGAGGGGTTTGTGAAATTGCAGAGCTCACTTAGCGAGCACGTTAGTTTTTGGAAAACACATAACCTGGGAGTAGCTCGCTTAGCGAGCAATGTCTCTCGCTCAGCGAGACCTGCAGCGTGAAAAGTTGATTTTTAATTCTGAAAAATTCCTTAAAATTACTTAAATGATGTAGTAATGCTTAGGAATCGATGTGGTGTAGTTGATGGTAGTAAAAGAGGAGTTATACACATAATTGTAGGGATAATTAGTATAACTTGAATATAAACATAGTTGATATGTTTGTTGGCTTTGTTGTTATTGTGATGAGTTGTTGTTGTCGTGATAAATTACATATGATTGTTGTTGATGTATGTGTATGTATTGTGATGTTACATATGATGTTGCTCCATTTGTGGTGTTTGAAGTTGATTTATGTGGTTTTATGCTAAAAATGCATGATGTTGATGATAATTGTGGTGATAATGAATCGTTGTATGTTGATCGGTATTCTGAGAAAAAGGAAGAAAGATCGTGAAATTAATAAAGGAGAAGAGAAAGGGCTAAGGTTGAAGGGAAGAATCCGCGAGGAAGAGAAATTCTCATCAAAACCAAGGTAAGGGTGGGATTTGTCCATCTCTAAAGGGTTTTATAATGGTAATTGGGTAGGTTAAGTATTAGGGATTGTTGTTTTGGTGGATAGAAGAAGAATTGTGTTGAGTAGTTAGTGGTTATTGTTGTTAATTGATAATTACATGAATTAGATGAACAAAATTGGTAATTACAATGAATTATGGCTGGTATAGGTGTTGTGGTATGATGTTTTTTGTAGCAGAATAAGTGCAGAAGCATAGAGGAGGGGTTTGCGAAATCGCAGAGCTCACATAACGAGCAAGTTAGTTTTTGGAAGACTCGAAACCCGAGAGTAGCTCGCTTAGCGAGCAATAACCCTC
Organism: Lathyrus aphaca; assembly: GCA_963966055.1. Taxonomy (NCBI): domain Eukaryota; kingdom Viridiplantae; phylum Streptophyta; class Magnoliopsida; order Fabales; family Fabaceae; genus Lathyrus; species Lathyrus aphaca. The sequence goes on from OZ014519.1 coordinate 219,790,967, forward strand.
GCTCAGCGAGACTTGGAGCGTGAAAAGTTGATTTTTAATTCCGAAAAATTCCTTAAAATTACTTATATGATGTAGTAAGGCTTAGGAATCGATGTGGTGTAGTTGATGGTAGTAAAAGAGGAGTTATGCACATAATTATAGGGATAATTAGTATAACTTGAATATAAACATAGTTGATACGTTTATTGGCTTTGTTGTCATTGTGATGAGTTGTTGTTTTCGTGATAAATTACATATGATTGATGTTGATGTATGTGTATGTATTGTGGTGTTGCATATGATGTTGCTCTGTTGTGGTGGTTGAAGTTTATTTATGTTTTATATGCTAAAAATGCATGATGTTGATGATAATTGTGATGATAATGAATTGTTGTATGTTGGTCGGTGTTGTGATGAGTATTCATATACGAGTTGTTGTTGTTGTTGATGTTGTATAATGAGATCGTTGCATATACATGTATGTCATTGGTGTTGCATGACATGTTTCATAGTTGGATAATGTACCAAGGTGGGGTATGTTAGTGGTTGATGGCGTGATTGTGTACAATCACATTGGATGGTGTGGTCATGAAATAGGGATCGTACGAGGGTGTGATCATGAAATAGGGATCACATTGGACCATGAAATAGGGGTAGATGGGTGTGATCATGAAATAGGGATCATACTGGACCATGAAAGAGGGGTCGGGAGTTTCGACAAGAACTGGATCTTAAAATAGAGATCAGATTTGGTACCGTATGCATAGAGTCAAGTAGGGTCTCATTGCATGTTGTTGTTGTTGTATATGATGTTAGTGTTGTATATGATGTTGTTGCATATGTCGTTGTTGTTGTTGTATATGTTGTTGTTATTGTTGTATATGATGTTGTTATTGACATGTATGTTGTGGAGGAATATGATGTTGTTGTGGATAAGTTGTGGTTGTGTAGTATAGGCTGGAGAAGTGGTGTTTTATTTCCGATACTTGCTAATTCTTATTATATTATTCTTTTGAGATGTAAGTATCACACCCCTTTAGTTTGAATGTTTCCCCTATGTTGGTAACATGCAGGTGAGCAGGATAAGTCGAGTGGTGGTCAGTGAAGTCAGAGTACTTCACATTGTTAAGATGTCGGCTCTGATACATCGCTTTTGAGTGTCGAGACGATGTTACATTTTATTTGTTTTATTTTGAAAAAAAACCTTTTGTGATGAAAATATTATGTGTTATTTTAAATTCTGCTGCATGTTGAACAATTATTTTGAAAATGTATCATTGAGCCAAGTTGTTTTTGAAGTTGAATTGTGACACTCAAATATTTAGCTTGATGGAAATTTTACTCTTATTTTATTATTATCTCTGTGGGTTAATTTGGGTGTTACAAAGTGGTATCAGAGAAGGTCGGTCCGTCCAACCCAGTAGTTGAGTCATTGAGTCGCGAGTTGTTGAGTAGTTGTGTCGTTGTGTTGTTGAGTGTTGAGCGTTGTTGTTGCGCTGCTGTTGTCGTTGTTGATTTTAAATCATTGTTGGATTATGTTGTGTAACAGATTTAGAATGGCTGGAAGAAATGATGTTGCACTTACCGCTGCTATGCAAGCGATGGCACAAGCCGTGCAAAATCCGATGAATGTTGGGGATCGTGAAAGTGATGAGTTCAGGAAAAATGATCTGCCTACATTCAAGGGGAAGAATGACCATGATGGAGCACAAGATTAGATCAAGGAGATCAAGTGGATCTTCAGAGTGATGGGGTGCTCGGAAGGAAGTAAGGTGTGGTTGGATGCGCACAGACTGGTAGCTGAAGCTGATGATTGGTGGGTTGGCACTCGCCAATGGTTGGATGCATCTGGTGAAGCTGTCACCTGGGATGTGTTCAAGAGAGAATTTACGAGGAAGTATTTTCCTGAAGATGTTAGGGGAAAGAAGGAAATTGAATTTCTTGAGTTGAAACAAGGCAGCATGTCTGTGACTGAGTATGCTGCGAAGTTTACCGATTTGGCAAAGTTTTATCCTCATTATAGCAAGGCAACTGCTGAGTTCTCAAAGTGTGTCAAATTCGAGAATGGTTTGAGGCCTGAGATCAAGCAAAAGTTTGGTTATCAGAGAATCCAAAGGTTTTTGGATTTGGTGGATTATTGTAGGATCTTTGAAGATGACAGTAAGGCTCAATTTGAGCATTTCAAAGGTCTAGCTGAGAGAAGAGGTAAACAATAAGTGAATCATGGAAATTTTTTTGCATCTCATGCTAATAAGGGTACGCAGAAACAGGATGAAGGTAAAAGGCTAAGTGGGGGAGGTGCTCCTACTTCGCTGAAGTGCTATAGATATGGTGAGATGGGTCATCGTGTCAGTGAGTGCACAAGTGATATGAAGAAATGTTTCAAGTGTGGCCAGCCTGGACACTTGGTTGTTGAGTGCAAAGCTAATCTGGTTACTTGCTACAATTATGGGGAGCAAGGTCATATCATTACGCGTTGTCAGAAGCCTAAGAAAGCTGCAACTAGAGGAAAGGTGTTCGCTTTGACAAGGACACAAACTTCCAGCGAGGATCGTTTGATTAGAGGTATTTGTCATTTTCATAGTATTTTGTTGATTTCTATGATCGACATAGGTGCGACGCATTGTTTTATTTCTCTTGATTGTGTGAGGAAATTAGGACTTCTCGTGTCTCCGATGCAAGGGGAGATGGTTATCGAGACTCCTGTTGATGGGTCGTTAACTACTTCTCTTGTATGTCTAAATTGTCCGTTATCGATTTATGGTAAGGACTTTGGTATGGATTTGATTTATTTGCCGTTGAGAGGTATGAATGTAATTCTAGGTATGAATTGGTTGGAGTACAACCATGTTCATATTAATTTCTTCAGTAAGTCGGTTTGGTTTCTTACTCCTGGTGAAAAGGAAGAAGATGCTGGGTATTTGTCTGCTCGAGAGTTGAAAGAGCTTATGAACGAAGAAGCACAAGTTTTTACGATGTTTGCATTGTTGCCGGTGGAGAGTGATATGGCAATTAGTGAATTTCAAGTGGTGAGAGATTTCCCGGAAGTGTTTCCAGATGATGTTATGGATGTTCCACCAAAGAGAGAGAGGTGGAGTTTAGTATTGATCTTGTGCCATGAACGAGACCTATTTCGATGGCACCGTATCATATGTCGGCTTCCGAGTTATCTGAGTTGAAGAAACAATTAGAGGAACTGTTAGAAAAGATATTTGTAAGACCGAGTGTATCACCGTGGGGAGCACCGACATTGTTAGTAAAGAAGAAGGATGGTAGTATGAGGTTATGTATTTATTACAGGAAATTGAATAATGTGATGATTAAGAATAAGTATCCGCTTCCAAGGATAGATATGATGAATTAGTTGGTAGGTGCTCGGGTGTTTAGTAAGATCGATTTGTGATCGGGTTATCATTAAATAAGAGTGAAAGATGGAGATATTTAGAAGACTGCTTTTAGGACTCGGTATAGACACTATGAATATGCAGTGATGCTATTTGGAGTTACTAATGCACATGGTGTATCCATGGAATATATGAATCGGATTTTCCATTAGTATTTGGATCAATTCCTTGTTGTTTTCATAGATGACATTCTAATTTATTCTAAGTCAGAAGAAAAGCATGCTGAACATTTGCAAATTGTGTTGCAAGTGTTGAAAGAGAAAAAGCTATATGTGAAATTGTTAAAGTGTGAATTTTGGTTGATAGAGGTGAATTTTCTTGGTCATGTGATTTCAGAAAGAGGGATTGTTTTGGATCCATCCAAAGTAGATGCAATACTACAATGGGAGACTCTGAAGTCAGTGACAGCGATTAGAAGTTTCTTGGGATTGGCTGGTTATTATCGGAGGTTTATTTAAGGGTTTTCGAAGTTGGCACTTCCGTTGACCCAATTGACTTGTAAGAATAAAGCATTTGTGTGGGATTCTCAATGCGAGATAAGTTTTATTGAGCTGAAGAAGAAATTGACTACTGCACCAGATTTGATTTTTCCGAAATCAGATGAACCGTTTGTGGTGTATTGTGATGCTTCTTTAATGGGTTTAGGTGGAGTATTGATGCAAGATGGTCAGGTTGTGGCGTATGCTTCGCGTCAGTTGAGAATTTATGATAGGAATTATCCTACTCACGATTTGGAGTTAGAAGTTGTGGTTTTTGTCTTGAAGATTTGGAGACATTATTTGTATGGCTCGAGGTTTGAAGTTTATAGTGATCATAAGAGCTTGAAATACCTGTTTGATCAGAAAGAGATGGATATGAGACATTAACGTTGGTTATAATTTCTGAAGGATTATGACTTTAGTTTGAATTATCATCCAGGTAAGGCTAATGTTGTAGCTGATGCCTTGAGTTAGAAGACATTTCATATGTCGATTATGATGGCTAGAGAGTTAGAGTTGATTGAGCAATTTAGAGATATGAGTTTGGTTTGTGAACAGACACCTCATATTGTGATATTGGTAATGTTGAAGGTTAACAATGATTTTCTAGATCGTGTTTGGGAAAGTCAGAAGTCATATCTGAAATTGGTGGACTTGATGGTTAATGATGAATGTGTTGGAAATAATGAGTTTCGGGTAGATGAGCAGGGATTACTTAGATTTCAAGATCGTATTTGTATTCCTAACGATCTTATATTAAAGAGAATGATTCTTGAAGAATGGCATAGAAGTGGTTTGAGTATTCATCCAGAAGCAATGAAAATGTATCAGGATTTGAAGAAGATATTTTGGTGGCCTGGTATGAAGCGGGGTATGGCTCATTTTGTGTATGCGTGTTTGACTTGTCAGAAGTCGAAAGTGGAACATTAGAAACCCGCTAGTTTGATGTAACCGTTAGATATCCCCAAGTGGAAATGGGATAGTATATCGATGGATTTTGTTACAGGGTTACCTAATACTCCAAGAGGGCATAATTCCATTTGGGTGATCGTTGATAGGTTAACTAAGTAGGCACATTTTATACCGATTGGTATTACTTATTCCTTGTAGAGATTGGCCGAGATATATGTTGGTGTGATTATGAAGTTGCATGGAATACCTTTGAATATTGTGTCGGATAGGGATCTGAGGTTTACTTCGAGGTTTTGGGAGAGTTTGCAAGAGGAATTGGGTTCTAAGTTGAAGTTGAGTTTAGCTTATCATCCTCAGACTGATGGACAGACAGAGAGGACGATACAATCTTTGGAAGATTTGTTGAGGGCTTGTGTGCTTGAATAAGGTGGCGTTTGGGATAGTCATTTTCCATTGATTGAGTTTACTTATAACAATAGTTATCATTCCAGTATAGGAATGGCACCATTTGAAGATTTGTATGGTCGAAGATGTCGGACACCTTTGTGTTGGCATGAGTTAGGTGAGAGTGTTGTACTTGGACCTGAGATTATACAACAGACTACTGAGATGGTGAAGTTGATTCGAGATAAGATGAGGACTTCACAGAGTAGGCAGAAGAGCTATCATGACAAGAGAAGGAAGGATCTTGAGTTTCAGGAAGGAAATCATGTGTTTTTTTAGGGTTACTCCGGTGACCGGTGTTGAACGAGCTTTGAATTCGAGATAGATTACTCCTAAGTTTATTGGGCCGTATCATATTTCGGCGATAGTTGGACCTGTTGCTTATAGGGTTGTGTTGTCACCGAGATTTTCCAATTTGCATGATGTGTTTCATGTTTCGCAGCTTCAGAAATATGTTTCGAATCCGTCGCATGTGATACCGATGGATGAAGTTGTGGTAAGAGATAATCTTACGGTTGAAGCATTACCAGAACAAATTGATGATCGGGAAGTAAAGCAGTTGATAGACAAGGAGATTGTCCTTGTGAAGGTTGTTTAGGGAAGAGCTGCCGGTGGGCATATGACTTGGGAATTGGAGAGAAGGATGCGAGAGTCATATCTGAATCTTTTTTCCTGAGGTACGTTTTCAAGGACGAAAACCTTTTTAGTGGGGGAGAGTTGTAACACCCCGAATTTTATTTAATTATTTTAATTGGAATGTTGTGGTTTGGTGTGTGTAGAATAATATATTATTGAATATAATTTTAATTTGAGGATTATATTATGGTGAATAATAATAATTATTGGATAAATTAAATAATTGGAAAATATGAGGTGACGAGCAAGGTGGTCATTTGGTGGATTTAGTGAGGGTAAGAATGGAAGTCCCTAAGTTGGTCTAAGGGATTATATTATAAAAAAGAGGAAAGGGGATCATATTCTGAGAAAAAGGAATAACGATCGTGAAATTTAGAAAGGAGAAGAGAAAGGGCTAAGGTCGAAGAGAAGAATCCGCGAGGAAGAGGAATTTTCATCAAAACCAAGGTAAGGGTGGGATTCGTCCATCTCTAAAGAGTTTTATAATGGGCAGTTTGTAGGTTAAGGATTAGGGGTTGTTGTTTTGGTGGATAGAATAAGAATTGTGTTGAGTAGTTAGTGGTTGTTGTTATTAATTGATAATTACATGAATTAGATGAAAAAAATTGGTAATTACAATGAATTCTGGCTGGTATTGGTGTTGTTTTATGTTGTTTTTCGTAGCAGAATGAGTGCAGAAGCGCAGAGGAGGGGTTTGTGAAGTTGCAGAGCTCACTTAGCGAGCATGTTAGTTTTTGGAAAACACATAACCTGGGAGTAGCTCGCTTAGCGAGCAATGTCTCTCGCTCAGCGAGACCTGGAGCGTGAAAAGTTGATTTTTAATTCTGAAAAATTCCTTAAAATTACTTAAATGATGTAGTAATGCTTAGGAATCGATGTGGTGTAGTTGATGGTAGTAAAAGAGGAGTTATACACATAATTGTAGGGATAATTAGTATAACTTGAATATAAACATAGTTGATATGTTTGTTGGCTTTGTTGTTATTGTGATGAGTTGTTGTTGTCGTGATAAATTACATATGATTGTTGTTGATGTATGTGTATGTATTGTGATGTTACATATGATGTTGCTCCATTTGTGGTGTTTGAAGTTGATTTATGTGGTTATATGCTAAAAATGCATGATGTTGATGATAATTGTGGTGATAATGAATCGTTGTATGTTGATCGGTGTTGTGATGAGTATTCATATACGAGTTGTTGTTGTTGATGTTGTATAATGAAATTGTTGCATGTGCATGTATGTCATTGGTGTATTATGACATGTTACATAGTTGGATAATGTACCAAGGTGGGGTATGTTAGTTGTTGATGGTGTGATTATGTATAATCACAATGGATGGTGTTGTTATGAAATAGGGATCGTACAAGGGTGTGATCATGAAATAGGGATCACACTAGACCATAAAATAAGGGTCAATGGGTGTGATCCTGAAATGGGGATCATACTGGACCATGAAAGAGGGGTCAATAGTTTCGACGTGAATTGGATCTTGAAATAGAGATCATATTTGGTACCGTATGCATAGAGTCAAGTAGGGACTCATTGCATGATTGTTGTTGTTGTATATGATGTTGGTGTTGTATATGTTGTTGTTGTTGAATATGTCATTGTTGTTGTATATGATGTTATTGTTGTATATGATGTTGTTGTTGACATGTATGTTATGGAGGAATATGATGTTGTTATGGATAAGTTGTGGTTGTGTAGTATAGGGTGGCGAAGTGGTGTTTTATTTCTGATACTTACTAATTCTTATTATATTACTCTTTTGTGATGTAAGTATCTCACCCCTTCTGTTTGAATGTTGCCCCTATGTTGGTAACGTGCAAGTGACCATGATAAGTCAAGTGGTGGTCAGTAAAGTCAAGTACTTCGTATCGTTAGGATGCCGACTCTGATACGTCGCTTTGGGTGTCAAGACGACATTGCATTATATTTGTTTTATTTTGGAAAAAAAACCTTTTGTGATGAAAATATTATGTGTTATTTTAAATTTTGATGCATGTTGAACAATTATTTTGAAAATGTATCATTGAGCCAAGTTGTTTTTGAAGTTGAATTGTGACACTCAAATATTTAGCTGTATGAAAATTTTACTCTGATTTTATTATTATCTCCATGGGGTAATTTGGGTGTTACAATGACCATGTTCACCCCAATTGAAACAAGTAGGTATAGTAGCTCTGCAATCTGCTACCACATGACATGTTCGTCAACACTTGAAGCATTTCTTCACTTCATTCTAGGAAGTATTAACACGATGACCTGTGCTCCCACATCTGAAACACTTCACAAGATTGATATTTACCCCTCCCTCACTTGGCTTCTTGTCAGTAGTATCTTTCTGTTTACCTTTGTCAGTTGGAGCACTATAATGAGTACCCCCAAAATCAGCTTACCCTTTCGGTCATTCATAGCTTTGTAGTGAGAATCCGAGCTCTATTGTCATTATCATAAATCTTGCTCCTACTCACCAACTCTAGATAATTACTAATCTTCTAACAAGCGATTCCATGTTTGATCTCAGGACGCATTCCGTTCTCAAACTTCAGACACTTTGAAGTCATAGCATCCTAGGTATTATAATATGCACAATACTGCACTAACTCCTCAAACTTGGCAGCATACTCAACCACAATCATGCTACCCTGCTTAAGCTCCAAAAACTCTACCTCTCTAGCACTACAAATGTCCTATGGAAAATACTTCTCTAGAAATACGCCTCGAAACACATCCCAAGTAACAGCAGTACCTGCAACTTCCAACCACTGGTGATTGTTGTCGCACCAGACTTTAGCTTCGCCCTCTAGCATGTGAGTACCAAACCTCACATTATGATCATCATTGCACCCCATGGTTCTGAAGAATTTCTCAACCGCCTTAAGCCATTTCTGTGCAGCCTATGGATCAAGAATACCCCCTTTATAAGTAAGCAGCTTGTTACTTCAAAATTAATCCAAATCACGAAATTCAGCATTCCCAATAGCGGGACCAATTTTCTCAACAGCTTTCACCATGGCTTGCATAGTAGCAGCACAAACATCATCATGCCTTCCTGCCATACTGATACAACAAACACCTCAGGTTAGAACACAACAACTACTCCTATTATAAGGACTGACTCGACAACAACTTCTGGCCGGTTGGACCGGCCTGCTATGATACCAATTGTAACACCCCATTTTTCCTAGTTTATAAAATAATAATTTCATAAGAAAAACCATAGTTTAAAACAAGTGGAATGCCACATCAACATAAAGAATCAACAAAACTTCTCGATTAAAACAACAAAAAACATAATTTGTTCAACTTAGGAAACATGCCAACATCAACAGTAAATCCTTAATAAATTTGGTTTATAAGTTTCCAATCAACATGATAAGATACGTAACTAAACAAACAAAACATCAAAAAGTTCCCATCCCGTGTTACGTATCAGAGCAGTCCTATGACTCGATCAAGCAACATGACTCCCACGCACACTTAGGTACCTGGATTATCTGTACTTCCAAAGAAGCATAGACACAATAACAACAATAACAACAATAACAACAACAAAGGGGTGAGAAATAAATTCAAATATTAACAGTGCATAAAACATATCAAGGACAGTTCCTCACACAAATCAACATATACAACAATATCACACCAATAATTATGCAACAACAAAACAATAATTATGCAATGTGACTCAACAACGACACAATTCATGTGGTACCTGTTTTTGTTCATTCAATCGAACACAGATAAATCACATACCCCCATCCGACCATGATTATCCCACCATTCTCCACAATGGAGTACGGATGAATCGCATATGCCTATCCGACAATGATTCATCCCATCAATAATACTACAATGTATGCATGACCATGAATATGTATACAACATGTATAACCACCATATTATACATCTACATGATCCATTCGATCAATAAGAAAAAATAATTCCACACAAGCACCAATGTAATCCTCACGCAACTCAACCAATTAATCATCTAGTTACGTCCACCTAAGTTTCATCATAAATTATAATTTCCACACCAATACTCAATTAAATATGTCCTAAGGTCTACCTCAATGCCTAAGATCAAAAGAATTGAAAACGGATGCGGAATCGAGACAGAAATTGCGAAACTGCAAAATTTGCCCTACGGGCCTGGTCATACGCGTATTGTCCTAGACCATACGTGTATGGGACAACTTTTACGCCTCCTATGTAACACCCTTCTACCCCAAAACGAAATATTTAAAATAATATCAGAGTAATCAACAAGAAGGGTATCACATTTCATCATAACATCAAAACAACAGTGTCTTGTCCCGTAACACGGGTTAATCAACATCCTGAACATTATATAAACCTTTCACAGCGGCATTCAACTTTATAATCCAATCATAAATCTTCCCTCAAAACAAAATAATTCATTTGAAGTTAACATCATGAAATAAGAAATTATTCTCAAATGTAAACATAACTGAAAATCAAATAGTACTCAAAACCCATCCCGGTGTTACATGACACAGAGCAGAACACATTGACTCCAAACCACTTCTAAAGCAAACTAAGGTACGCTCTGAGACTCTGAAAAATCCTCTTGCATTGTAAGGCTAATCTTTATCATCTCCAAGTTGCCACGAAGGAGGCAACATTTCCAAGCAGGAAGGGTGAGTAATCATAATATATCATAAACGTACAAGAATATAGAATATAAATAAACTTAGAACAACATATTATAACATCATCAACAATTAAATTCAGCAACAACGACAACACAATCATGAATTCATCCAGAATATGCAATTCTAACTATCTTGATATGCAATATGCATGTGATACCAATTTCATCGTGAGATGGTTACATGACCATCAACCATCCACAAGGGAGCACATCGTAAATCATCGAGACACTTCAATCCACACAACGGGATTGAAGCAAATAAACAGGCCGAAGCCCCATCGTGAATGTTATGAAATGCAATGACGCGCTACATTGTAAAATTCATCAAAATAACTTGAATCATTCATTTCACACCAGCAAACTAACATCAAATAATTTCATCTATTTCATCATGACAATACATCAAAACGTTGGTTCTATAACCACTCTGATACATCGAGAATTAACCCACACCCGGTAAAATTATGAGGCAATTTACAAGGTTATTTCAAAAATTCAGTTCCAAAAATTATTGCATTTTTCTCATTTTTATTCATCAAAATAAAGTTTAATTCATGCTCTTTACGATGCTACAAACGAAATGTGAATCGGACTCAGGGTTTAAAAGTTATGGATTTTTAAAGAATTTAAAATTGGCTCCCAAACAGTGTTAACCGGTTAACCCATAACGTTAACCGGTTAACGCCTGCGAAACTCTAGAAAATCACTAAAATTGCAATGGTTAACTGGTTAACCAATAGCGTTATCCGGTTAACACACGTTTGAAAGAAGAATTGTACTACTTCGTACAGACTGTCCTGAAATCCCCAAAAATCCCAATTTTTCCAATACGGGTTCATCTTAGTTCACCTCAAAATCACTCCAATACATCAATCAAAACAGCATAACATCAAAACAATCATTTATACCATCATTTATAAGATTCAACACATTTTTCTAACTCTATTTCATCAAGATTTTACTCCTAAACTCAACCTAACTCAAAACCCCAAAAATCTCATAAAACTCATACAATCCTAACCTATTCATAATCCAATTCCAACAACTTTACAATAGATTTTAAAAATTCCCCATACCTTAGAGAATTTCGCCACTTTACACTTTTCTCTGGGGTTCTCCACAACCTTCTGACTCTGAGCTTCCTCTTTCTTCAAAGCACTTCACCAAACACGATAAATAAAGAGAAAACCGATCGTGTATTCCTTTTTACCAAAACACATCCCAGTTAAGTCTTTTCCCTCTTTACCCTCATATATTTCACAAAAGGACCACCTTACCCTTTTTCTTTAATATATTTTTAATAATAAAAATAAAATAGTATAATAAAACACTTATTCATCCTTATTATATAAAAATACGGTCTTTCTCCAAAATTCTCTAATTAATCCAAACTCTCCAATTTTTCTAAATTAATTAAATAAATGACTAAATAATTAAATTTAGATTTTCGGGGTGTTACAACTCTCCCCTACTTAAAGAATTTTCGTCCTCGAAAATTACCTGGAGTAAACAGTGTCGGATACAACTCTTTCATCTGATCTTCCCGTTCCCAACTCCAACTTTCCCCAGCTGGTCCACTCCACAACACCTTCACTAAAGCAATCTCTTTACCTTGCAGTTTCTTCAATTCTCTGCTATAAATTCTTACTGGTAAAGTTTCAATTGTCAGATTATCCCTTACCTGAACATCATCTACCTGAATTACATGCGACAGATTCAGAATGTACTTCCTCAACTGCGACACATGGAATACATCATGCAAATTCGCAAGTGATGGCAGTAAAGCCACTCGATAGGCAACTTCTCCTATCCTCTGCATAATCTGATACGGACCGAAAAAACGTGGAGTGAGCTTTCTAGAATTCAAAGCCCTTCCCACACCAGTCATAGGAGTAACCCTCATGAACATGTGATCTCCCTCTTGGAACTCAAGTGCTTTCCTCCTCTTATCATGATAACTCTTCTGACGAATCTACGACGTCTTCATCATTTCTATAATCATTCTTATCTTCTCAGTTGTCTCTTGGACAATCTCAAGCCTAAGCACCAAATTCTCCCCTAACTCATGCCAACACAACGGAGTACGACAACGTCTACCATACAATGCTTCATATGGAGTCATTCCAATACTAGCATGAAAACTGTTGTTGTATGTAAACTCAACCAATGGCAAATGACTATCCCAAGATCCTCCTTGATCTAAAACACAAGCTCTCATCAAATCTTCTAAAGATTAGATTGTTCTCTCTATATGACCATCCGTTTGCGGATGATAAGTAGAACTCATCCTAAATTTAGTTCCCAAAGGATCCTGTAAACTCTTCCAAAACCTCGACGTAAACCGCGGATCTCTATCTAATACTATACTCGAAGGTACACCATGTAACTTCACAATTTCCTCAATATAAATCTCAGCCAGCCTCTGCATAGAGTGATTAATCTTCATCGACAAGAAATGTGTCGACTTAGTTAATCGGTCAATAATTACCCAAATCGAATCATTACCTCTTGTAGTCTTAGGTAACCCGGTCACAAAATCCATGGAAATGCTATCCCATTTCCACTCAGGAAAATTCAACGGTTGCATCATACCTGAAGGTCTCTGATGTTCAATCTTTGACTTCTGGCATGTCAAACAAGCATAAACGAATTCAGCAACATCCTTCTTCATACTCGGCCACCAAAACAACCTACGCAAGTCTTGATACATCTTTGTAGCGCCAGGATGAATACTCAATCGACTCTTATGCCCTTCTTCCAAAATACTCTTTTTAATTCCCAGAACATCGGGAACACATACTCTATCTCAGAACCTCAAAACTCCACCCTCATCAATTATGAAGTCACCTTTATTACCTTGACTAACCAATATCAATTGATCAACTAATTTCAAATCATATTTCTGACCCTCACGAATCTCTTCCAGAATCTCACTGGTCAGTTTTAACATGCCCAACTTCACACTATCAGCAGTAGTTTCACACAACGAACTCATGTCTCTATGTAAAAAACCCAAATTTTCCCTCACTTTTTCTAACACCATGGCTTGTGATCTTTCATTTTTGTTTTAACATAAGCATTACATCTCATGTTACATATTTGTTTCACTACATAGTTCCATTTTCATCTGCATCTAGGGTTTGTGATCTGAGCAATCCAAGAATCAATCTGAGCCATCCCAAAGGTATTAATGCTTTCCAAGAGGGTCCATGTGTGTTCCATGATCATAATATTCTCCCCAAAGTTCATGAAAGTCAAGGGATCACAAGAATTGGCAAAGGCATGTAAGCAGAGCTAGGGTTTTCCTACACAGATGACCAAAATTAGGGTTTTGGTTTCAGAGGCCTTAACTCAATTTTTTTGGACATTCTTGTTTCTAATGTTCTTAATATGTTATGAGGATCATGTGTACCAAGTTTGATGGAGAAATTCATTGTGGAAGGCATCTGATCATTGGGTAACTTTTTGAGCAAGTTAAGTCAAAATCAGGGCATCTGAGGCCCCCAACAAGGGTACCAAGGGATCATTTTCATCAAATAGGAGTTCTATGATCTTTATTTGATCTTAAAAGTGGCTGGGAGTTCACAAGATTGAAGAATTTTGAGCCAATTGCAAACTTGCCATTTTTGGAAATGACTTGAAATGCAAACTTTCCATTTTGGGAAAGATTTTCAACCTCTTCTTTCATGACCAAAAATGCTTCAAATGAAAAATTCTTGGACATGAAAGTTGTAGATTAGGTCTTCCCCTTTTCAAAAAGTACAAGAACATGTCTTGATTCATCCTAGAACTCAAGATATGGCCTTTCAAAGTTGGCAAAAATCACATAATTTTCAAGTTCATGTCAAAGAGGGATTTTTGCATATTGGCATTTCAAGCTTCTAAGTAACCTCTAATGTGCTCAATTATGTCATAACATGTTAAAGCAACCTTCAAAGATCATAATTATGCCTTGAACCTAGGGTTTTGGTGACTTAATTCACAAGAAATTTCAAAATGGCCAAGTTGCATAAAGCTTGCTATCTCTTCATCTAAGCATTACAGCTGCATTCTAATGATCTAAGGGCTCCCCATGAACCATGTTGAGGCAATATATGCTCAGAAATCCTTGCTGCACAAGCCCATACCTCAAGTACACATAATCTTGACTTTTTGCATTTCCTCCCATACCAATCAAGCTATGCCATCACCCACTCTTTGACCAATCATAATGACTTATGTGAACCCTAAGGACCTTATTCCATAACACATTCAAGCCTAAAACATTGGAGAACTCAGAATTCACAAAATCACCTAAAAACTTCCCTTCTTCTACTCTCACTACTCAGCCATCAAAACTCACTCATTCTTTCACCATTCATTTCAAAATCACCAAAGGATCACAAAATACCCCTCACCATGGCCTGAAACCTCCCAGATCAAAAACACGATTTCTGCAAAACCAGAACCAAACACTTCAAAATAGCCATCACAAGCTTGTTATAAGCTTCTCATTAGCTTTAGGGAGTCCATTGGGGCTGATTTGCATAAAAGGAAAGGTCAGAAAGCTCCAAACTGAAAAGCTTCAACTCAGGTATACCTCAAGAACAAATTTTCCAGAAACCCTCTTTTAAGTTTTAGAATGATTCTATATGTTCTCTAGATCACACTGTTATGTTTAGTTTCGAAAATGATTGAGAAATGACCATGTATGAAGCTTCTGAAATTTTTGACCTAAAACTTGATTGCTTCGATTCAGCCTTGTTGTGCATGATAAATGAATTTTGTTTGTGGATTCATGTTCTATGATGTTAGAGGAGTGATTCTGGGCAAGAAATTAGGAGTTTAGATGCTTGTATGACCGGAGCTAGCTCCGGTCACCTGAAAATGCTTAGGGTTTAATTAGCCAGTTTGAATGTAAGCCCTTAGATCTTAGGGTTAGCGCACGAATGAGTGGCCCAGATTGCTTCGTTAACTTTAATTCAGTTTAATTAGTTTAATTAGGATTAATTAAATTAATTTCCTCAGATTGAATCCTGACCTTTTAAAAAACGCGCGCAGTCAATTCCCATTTCCCCAATTTGAATCTGGATCACTGGATCTGATTACTTCCATTTTAATTCATTTTTTATTTCATTTTCTTTCCATATTTTATTAAAAATATCAAAACACTTTCAAAAAATATGATTTCTTGCATTTCTGTTTTAAATATTTTTCTCAACCTGAAAATAATTTTTATTTTATTTTTTGCATTAAAAAATTATTTTTTAAATATTTAGATGTTATTTTTTAATTAATTAATGGATTTTAATTAATTAAAAATGCATTTAGGTTTCTAAAAATCACCAAAAAATCATGAACCATTCCAATACATTTAGAAAAATTTTCAAACTCTTCATACAAATTTCTTTTTAGGTTTGATAATAATTTCACAATTTTCTTTGAATTAGGGTTCTTTAAAAATCACATTTTCTAACCCTAACTTTGAAAAATCATTTCTGCCTAACCAAGAAGAGTTTGAACTTGATTCTTTTTGAATTGTTTCACATATTTCATGTAGTTTCTAGGTTATTTTCCTCATGAATTTATCTTGCATTTTCAAATTGATTTGCATTTTGCTTTGAGAATCACCCAAAAACGCTAGCAAACTTAGGAAAATCATAACTTTCAATAGGGTTAGCTTATGACTTTCTCCTTTGGGGTGTGACCTTGTATAGGTTTAGGGTTTGATTGAGCTTGGTTTCAATTTTTTTATCATGTTGTATGCTTCTGATTTTCTCATTTGCATTTCATATGTTCATAAAACCCTAATTTCTCATGTTCATTCACATCCACCTTGCATATTCATCATCACATGAACTTTCCAGGACATTTCAAGCATTCATATGTCATATTAGACATTTTAGGACATGTTAAAACATTGCTTGATCATTTCTTCACTCATTTGCCATGTATTGCGTTCATTACATTTCATAAACATCCATGTGTTTTCAAGCTTCTAAGCATGCTTTCATGACATCCCATCTTTGTATGATCATTCATATGCACATTGTATGACTTTGCATCATCTCATATGCCATTTTAATTGCATAATCACTTCTGAATTTGGTCATTTCATCTCACTTCAATTCATTTCTTTATGCTTTTTGTCTTATGCATCCATACTAACTTTTCAGGAACTTTTGGTAAGTTATTTTGGGAGGTGGATTTGCCTTCACTTACCACTTCTTCTTATCTCATTCATATGAATTTTAACATGTCTTTGAAGTGAACTTGTTCACTTATGTTCCATCCTTCTTACTTTCTCTCTTTCAAGTTACTTACCTTCTTCAGGAAGTAAGTAACTTGTTCTTCTTTCTCATTCTCTTTTCATCTGCTTCTTCCATTGGTGGCCTTGAAGATATTTTCTCTTAAGCCTAACAAACCATAGGATATCCAAGCATGATAACTTTTAGGGTTGTGTATAGTCCCCCTTAGTCTTTTACCTTTGAGTCTCCTTGAGTCTCTCTTCTCATCTCAATAATCAGAGACTAAACTCTTAAAGCTTTAGGACTTTGGAATTAGGGTTATGTCTGCATCCTTCTCTTAGGATGGAGCGTATAACTTTAATCCTCAGTGTTAAAACTTTAATTTGTTTACACCTCTTAATCAAAACAAATTAATAATCACTAATACTTTATCTTGTAACTTGGGCCTTACATTAGGGTTCTATCTCTTCCTTATGGTTAAGAGGGACTAACCCTAGTGTTTAATGGACAAGTCCCCCTCAAGTTGTCTTACAAACCATAAAATCCACTTCTTAATCCCACCCGTTAATTAAAATCCACTTAATAAAGGCTTGTTATATAATGAATTTAATCCCTAACCATGGATTAAGTTGAGGTATCTTCCTCAACTTAACTGTTCTTATCTATTATCCTTCTATTATGATGGTGTAATGAGTTCACTAATATGTGATTAGAGATTAAACTCATTACTTAACACTAAACAAAAAAAAACAAAAACATCTTAATAATCACAAGTAGGTTAATGATCTTAATCCTACATCATCATGGTAATTAAGTTGAGATCCTTATCTCATACTTAAGTAGGCTCATTATCCCTAACCAGGGAGGATATAATGAGTTTACAAGCCCTTGATTTAGGCTTAAACTCATTAACTTATGCAAAACACCCAAAAACAATAACAAAACTGAAAACATCAAAAACAAACAATAATCGTCTCCTTCGGGATTCTTTTCTCATCACACTCATTCACAAACGAGAACTTACTTCTTTCGTCTAATGTAAGATAGTTAGCACTCGAGCCAGACGAGTCATACACTTGAGCATAGACAAGCACACAGTTCACAGTCAATTCATTCAGTCCCTTTGAGTCGAACTACGATGTTCTGACTTCCTCATTGCACGAGAGGATACGTAGGCATAACTTAACAGTTATCGAACAAAAGTCTTTGTGTCTTCCCCCTCTTACAGCATCTTTTTCTAAGCCTCAGTTCTTGAGCAATTCACCCTTTTTGCACTGACACCTGTACATTCATTCTTAGCTTTGCACACAGATATCACATACACCTACCCCTTTAAACAAAATCTTGTAAGCGTGGATCCCGTCGAGTACGACGAACAATCTGGGTGCTAATACCTTCCTAGGTTGTAACCAACCCCCTTTCTCAGTTTCTCTAGTTAGCAACCGTCTTATCCATATTTTTCTAGGTTTATGCAGCATTAATTTTCCTTCGGGATAAAAATGCCTAGCTGGCGACTATATTCCCTTCATTATCACTTTCTCTTTTCGCCGACCGTTCGCGTCTGCATCGGGATGCAAATCTTCGGGAGCGATAACTTGGCGACTTTGCTGGGGACCTATCTTGCAACCAGGGCTTCTGGTTCTTTTTGTGGGTTTCTCCTAGCGCTTGTTTGATTTTTGTTTATGGGGGGTGTTATGTGCTACTTGTGCTTTTTGTTTATTGCTTTATTTATTGCTTTCTGTACAGCTTAATTTATTGCTTTCATTTACTGTTTTTATGCATTTCATACTATTATCATCATATCATGTGCTGGATCTTCTGTTTGACTTGGTGGGAGGGATATTCAGTGAGTAAGGTTCCATACTGGGAGCCTGGGTGACACATAGGATAGAGTGGCTTCATATTCTTTCCCATTCCATTTTGGTCTGGTGCGGGAATATGAAAAACGGTTCAGACATGGGTTTCTTCTTGAGAACTCTGTGCTACGGATTTCCTGTAGTACTAGGGCTATCTGGGAAGCCTGCTAAGTCTGGATGACCTTTTTATGACCTTCAGCATCTGAGGTGAATAGGAGGAGGATCCTTTATGATTATTGTAAACACTGTACCTCCGGGTTAGAAGTGTTTACACTTCTCATAACTAATCCAAGTCTTAGGATCCTTGTTCTAGAACAATACCTGTGAGGGGTTTGGGATGTTTACAGGTTTGCAGGAACCCTTGGCCTCATCATACCTTGTTACTGATATTGTTAAGGTCACATCATTTTGGACTATTCTTGTGAAACCCTGGATTTATGACTCTTTATTTGAGTCCCCCACCTGGTTACTGGTTCTCTAGCCTCCATCCGGACTTATGAACACACATGGACCTTATCAAGGCAGATAACAGATCCAACACTTGATCACAAACCCTTGCATATCATTTTGCATACATCATTTTAACATTTTTCTATTTGTTTTACAGGGTATCCACATCTTATTTGGTTTTGGTTTTGACTGTTCATATGCATCAGTCATATTCATCAGCCATCTTCATCAGAGATTCTCTTCAGTACCTTCATCAGTGTCCTTCACCAGTATTTCTCCTCAGTCTTCTTCATCAGCATCCATTGTCAGCATGGACCCATCCAGGAAGAGCAACATTACATACCATTTCTTTGAGCCTTCCTTAGCGGGCATCAGGCAGATTCAGACACTCATCACTCCTGATCATGTCCCTTTATTTAGGGAACATTATGGTGGTATCATGGACATGATCATGGACTTAGATGCATCATAGAGGAGTATGATCCACACTTGTCTTTAGTTCTATGACCCTCCTCTCAGATGCTTTACCTTTCCATACTTTCAGTTGGGCCCTTTGTTAGAGGAGTTTTCCATGTTGTTGGGTGTTCCCATCAGGAGAGGGATTCCTTTTAACCCTGAGATGACTGCTCCCAAGAATGAAGATATAGCTAAGGCTCTGTATTTGGAAATCACCCTCATTGATCAGAATATGACTACTAAGGCTGGAATCCCAGGCCTCCATTTGGACTTTTTGATTACTCAGGCCACCAGTCATGCTGCAGCAGGGGAGTAGGACACTGTTTGTGCTCTCTTGGCCCTTAACATATATGGTATCATCTTGTTTGCAGACGAGCCTAAGTTTGTAAGCAAGAGTGATATCCACCTATTCCTGCTGAAGAATCCAGTTCCTACCCTTCTTGGGGATTTCTACTACTCGGTGCATCAAAGGAATGAGAAACAGAGGGGAAGATTAGTTAGGTGTTGTGCACCTCTCTTCTACTGCTGGTTATTGAGACACTTGCCAAAGTCAGAAGCTTTCTTGAATCCTCATCAGTCAAGAAATTGGGCTAAGAGAATGATTTCTCTCACTTTAGAAGACATTAGGTGGTGCACTAGAGCACCAAGGGCAGAGACATAATCACCAGCTGTGGGCAGTATCCCAATGTACCCCTTATTGGAGTGAAGGGTTGCATCAACTACAATCCTTTGTTGTTCAAGAGGCAATTAGGGTATGCCTTAGTGCATCCACCAAGAGAGCAGGATTTATCAGAAACCCTTTACTGTGACATTCAGCATAACCATGCCATTGCCTGACAAGCAGCCTGGGCTTGGGATAATATTCAGACAAAAGGGACTGCCATTATTGGCAAGTTCAACAACATAGCTTCAGCTCAGTATATTTATTGGTCTCGCATTAGAGGAAATATCACCCGCATGCCATTCACCCTGGAGGATGTTCCTGGACCATCAACAGTAGAACCTGTAGCTACAGTCAGTTTAGAGGAGTTTGAGAAGTTGAAGGAAAGGAATACTCATCTTTCTGAAGCTCTGAAGAAGACCCTCTGGAAGAGGAATGATAGTCGTCTGGACAATGAGAGGTTAGAGAAGCTCCGGATCGAGTATATGACCAAGATTGAGAAGACAGATGATTACATCATAAGGGCAAGAGCAGGGGAGTTGGTATTAAAGAATGCTTGCAAAGAAGCCAAGATTCAGAAGGCCAGAGCTGAGCACTACTTGGAAGAGAGTCAGGCTAGATGGATCATAATTACTGAGGCTCGTTCACAGGAAGATCAGAAGACCCAGGCTAGGATAGAACAGCTAGAAGCTAATGAGAAGAAGAGTCAGGAAGCCTTGTTAGCAACACAAAAGGAAATCTCCGAGTTGAAACTCCGTGCGGGGTTGAAGAGATCCAAGGACCAAGACAAGCATAAGAAGTTGACAAATGCTATTGCCACCAGAAACCTTCTTATCAGGACCATCACGGAGCATCCAATTGGACCAGTGACTGATGCTCTCCTGAAGGAAGTCAAAGAGGATGACTTTGGGCTGGATGTCTAATTTCTTTGTATTTGTACTTCATTTTGTTTGTACTTTTGTTGATTTTGTTGTATTTTGACCCATCATGGGAACTTGTTGTAATCATGAACTATGTACCTTTGCATTTGTAATATATGGTTTGTGTGTTATTATGTGGGCTTCATTTCTCTTCAACATCATCATTCCTCTAGGCCTGGAAGGTCAAAACCAAAGAACCAAATCGGATACCCTTAGAAGACAAATAGACATACTGCATTGCATACTAACCTCATTCTTTGTTTTGTAGGTATTTTTGTTTTTTTTCTCACTTTGTTGTGGTTTCAGGAAACATTGCTCGTAGGAGAGTCTTCCCCATCAACAGAGTTCACCGGTATCCGACGAGAAACAACCTTCCGAGCTTACAAATGGACCAGGTTCAGCATGATCTAACTGACGTGAGAACCCAGATGGCTAATGAAAGAACTGAAATAAGGGCTCAGATGAACCAGTTCATGGCAGTAATGACTGGGTTGGCCCAAAGCCAAGAAAGATTAAGAGAGTTGGTCGAGCGGTAAACTCCTGAAGAAAATCACCCAGGTACAGGGGGTACCAGCAACAATGATCATGTACAACCTCGTACTGATCCCCCGGAGTTTGGATCTCATCTTAACCCTGACATTAATGCTACCAGGAATACCCAGGGTAATACTGGAGGGCGTGCCTTACAAGAGGACCCTCAAGAGGAACAATTCACTGTAGTTGGAGCAGGAGATGAAGTCTATGATCGTCGGCTGGATGAGATAGCAGAAAAGTTGAGATCTCTGGAATCTCAAAACTCCTTAGGGTTTAATGTTATGGATATGGGACTGGTGGAGGGAGTAAGAATTCCTCACAAATTCAAACCTCCATGTTTTGAAAGATACAATGGAACATCTTGCCCTCGCACCCATCTTCAATCCTTTCTGGGAAGGTTGAAGTCTTACACTATGGATGAAAAGCTATGGATGTTCTATTTTGAAGATAGCTTGACCGGGGCATCCCGTGAGTGGTACTATCATCTGACTAGGGCAACAATCAGAAATTGGAAAGATTTGGCCGAGGCTTTCATTCGCCAATACCAATACAATCTAGACATGGATCCTAACAGAACTCTTCTAATGGGTATGTCACAATCCTTCAGGGAAAGCATCAGAGAGTATGCTCAGAGATGGAGGCAATTGGCTGCTGCTGTTCAACCTCCAATGTCGGAAAGAGAAATGGCAGATATGTTTATGAACACCCTCCAGGGGATATACATTGATAGGATGGCAACTTTCTCTTCCACTAGCTTTGCAGATGTGGTCATAGCTGGAGAAAGGATTGAGAGTTTGTAAAAAATGGGTAAGATTTCTGATAACGGCGCTAGCTCTAGCAGCACAAGGAAACCATTTGCAGGGCCTCATAGGTCAGGTGAAACTAATTCAGTACACATGGGTAGAGGAAGGCCCCAATATATGCCAAGATCAATTGCCGCTGTCACAATTCCCACTCCACCTCCTCAACAACAATACACTCTGCAACCACAACATTTCCCTCAGCAACAACATTTTCCTCAACAAAGGTCCTATGACAACAACAACAACTAACAACAACGTCCTTTCAAGCAAAGGCCATCTCAAGTCAACAGGGTAATCGATCCTATACCGATGCCCTATGCCACTTTGTTGCCACAACTTCTAAAGCTTAATCTTGTTGAATTAAGGACTCTGGCTCCACCAGATCCTCAGAACCTTCCACGGAATTACGACGTCAATTCCAGATGTGCCTTCCATTCTAATGCACCTGGCCACACCACAGAAAAGTGCAGAGCTTTGCATATGAAGGTCCAGGATCTAGTTGATTCAAAGGCCTTAAAATTTTCACCACCTCCTAACTTCACAAAGAATCATATGCCCAACCATGGTGGGCCAAGGATAAATGCAATTGAGGAGGATCAACCCATGAACTTAATTGAAGATACTGAAAGCATTCAAACACCTCTGGCCGAGGTTAAAGCTTAGCTTTTAAGGTGCCAGGTGTTCCCAGGTTGTAAGGCCTGTTGTGAATCTTGCAAAGTTTCCGTCAATGGGTGTGTAAGCTTGAGAAATGGCATCAATGGCCTTATCAGAGAGGGTATCCTGCAGATAACATCAACGGTTTCTACAACATCAACAATTCCTCTTACAGCAACAACAAACACTCCTCCTACAACTTTAACGACAATTGTTCCGACAGACTCGTCTACAAAATCAACAACCATCCCTTCCACCATTTCAACAAATGCTAGTTCAAACGCATCCGCTTCTACAACTACAGCAACCATTAATAGCGACGTCTCCACAATCACCATATACTACGACCCAACAATGGTCCCCAATTCTAACAATTTTCAGCAGCAATCTCAGCAACAACCCAGCTTCAGTCATTCACCACTACCACCAGTCAGGAATCCCGTCACCATATATTACGATCCACAGACGATCACAGTTCCTACTTCCGCTGCAGTTAGTCCAGTCACCATCACAGTACCTGGACCCATTCCGTATGAAAAAGATAATGATGTACCATGGCACTATGGATCAGACCTTTACTGCAATAGGGAGAAAGTCGTTCTTGATTCTTCAACACATACACCACAGGTCAGTAATGTCGGGGGAGGCGGAGGCTTCACAAGAAGCGGACGTCTCTTCGCGTCACAAGTTCCAAGAGTTAATACTGAAGCAGAGGCTGCTGCCAGAGCTAAAGGTAAAAATGTGGTGCATGAAGAACCACTTTTGAAAGAAGCCCATAAAACATCCTTTGATCAAGATGTGGATGAATTTATGAGGATAATCAAGAGAAGCGACTACAAGGTTATGGATCAGCTCCACCAGACTCCTTCCAAGATCTCCATTCTATCACTGCTATTGTGTTCCGAAGCTCATCGGGATGCATTACTTAAAGTCCTGCACGCAGCCTACGTGCCTGAGGAGATCACGGTAAATAAGCTAGAGATAGTGGTGTCTAATGTTAAAACTAGTCATGGGCTAGGCTTCACCAAAGCTGATTTGATAACGGAAGGTCGTCACCATAACAAAGCTTTAAACATCACTCTGGAGTGTAAAAGGGTTGTGCTTTCACATGTTCTAGTTGACACTGGGTCTTCGCTCAATGTATTGCCAAAGAAAGCCCTTGTTAAGCTTGAATATGATGGTATAGCTCTCCGACCAAGAAATCTGGTGGTCCGAGCTTTTGATGGTTCTAAGAGGTCTGTTCTTGGAGAGGTGGAGCTTCCTGTGATAATTGGCCCCCAGGTATTTCGAACTACTTTCTACGTGATGGACATTCAGCCGGCCTACAACTGTTTGTTGGGTCAACCATGGATTCACGCCGCTGGCGCAGTTACGTCGACCCATCACCAGAAATTAAAATATGAGTGGGAAGGGCAAATTATCACAATCTGTGGTGAAGAGGATATTTTTGTTAGCCATCTGGCCACCTACAAATACATTGAGATGGATGGTGAAATCCACGAGACCATGAACCAAGGTTTCGAAGCGCTGAACGTCAATGAGGCGACAACTGAAGTATTTGCTGCATCCCAGGAGGATAGGATGGGTACTTCAATTATCTCCTACCAACAAGCACGAAAGGTTGTTGAAGATGGAAACGCCCAAGGCTAGGGCAAGCTGCTACCTGTGGAGAAGAAGGAGGACAGATTCGGTTTGGTTTACAAACCATCCCGACAAGATCAAGCAGAGGCTGCTAAGGAGCCCAAGTTCATAAATGGGCGAATGCTGACCCCAAATGTTGTCAATAACGTGGAAGACGAGGCTGAAAGCGACCTCAACCTGGAGATCTAGATTCGTCCCAGGATCCCGGGCCAACAAGTCCTTAATTGGTCTTCCCAGGAAATTATAAGGGTTACTCCTGCAGAGTAATTATTATTTCATGCTTTAGCAAGCATCAAGTCTTGCATCTTGCCCAAGGTGTCAGGACTCATTTTGTAATAGGGCCATATTTATATTTTTTGCAAATGGAATATCAATGAACAATGGACATCTTTTGCAAACAATTTTCTTTTTTTCGCTCACTGTCTTTTCATTTTTGTTATTTTTCGCACAAAACAATAAAATGGCAATGTTTTCAAAATAAATAAATTCATTTTTTCTGAACAAGATTAAAATTGATGACTAAAAAGAACAAATCTCAACCCTTGCAGAGATAATCCTCCAGATTGCACCGACAACAACACTGCTATGACCTTGTATGACTTTGATAATCCAATTAATCAAGCAGATGAAGGGGTTGATGAAGACTACGAGTTGCCTGAAGAGTTAGCCAGGTTGTTGAGGCAAGAAGAGAAAGTGATTACTCCTCATCAGGAGGAAATTGAAACTGTTAATCTTAGTACCGAGGAGGATTTGAAAGAAGTAAAGATTGGGGCCAGTCTGCAAGCTCCAGTAAAAGAACGGCTTATCAGCATGCTTCGGGAATACGTCGACGTCTTTGCTTGGTCCTATCAAGACATGTCAGGTCTAGATATAGATATTGTCATGCACAGGCTACCATTGAAAGAAGATTTCCCGCCAGTTAAACAGAAGTTGAGCCGCACTCGTCCGGATATGGCCATGAAGATTAAGGAAGAAGTACAAAAATAATGGGACGCCGGTTTCCTTGTTGTGACTAGTTACCCGCCGTGGGTTGCTAACATTGTACCAGTACCTAAGAAGGATGGCAAGGTGCGTATGTGTGTGGATTACCGGGACCTGAATAGAGCTAGCACAAAGGATGATTTCCCATTACCTCACATTGATGTATTGGTGGACAACACAGCTCAGTTCTCGGTATTTTCCTTCATGGACGGATTTTCTGGATAGAATCAGATCAAGAAGTCACCCGAAGACATGGAGAAAACAACCTTCATCACACCTTGGGGCATATTTTGTTACAAGGTAATGTCGTTTGGACTGAAGAACGCCGGTGCCACTTATCAACGGGCTATGGTAACATTATTCCATGATATGATCCACAAAGAAATTGAATGCTACGTGGATAACATGATTGCCAAGTCCCTTACTGAAGAAGACCATCTGGTAAATCTGCTGAAGTTGTTTAAGCGTCTGAGGAAGTATCAGTTGAAGTTGAACCCCAACAAATGCACATTCGGGGTACGTTCCGGTAAACTGCTGGGTTTTATCGTGAGTGAAAAGAGAATTAAGGTTGATCCCAATAAAGTCAAAGCCATACAGGAGATGCCCGCACCTAGGACTGAGAAAGAAGTTTGGGGGTTCTTGGGTAGATTGAACTACATCTCAAGGTTCATATCTCACCTCACTGCAACCTGTGAACCCTTGTTCAAACTATTAAGAAAGGAACAAACAGTCAGGTGGAACAACGATTGTCAGAAATCTTTTGACAAGATCAAGGAGTACCTGCAAGAACCTCCAATTCTCATGCCACCAGTTGAAGGAAGACCTTTGATAATGTACCTGACAGTATTAGAAGGATCAATGGGTGTGTGTTGGGCCAGCATGACGAGTCTGGTCGAAAAGAGTATGCAATATACTACCTAAGCAAAAAGTTTACTGATTGTGAACAACGTTATTCACTGCTTGAGAAAACTTGATATGCTTTAGCGTGGGCTGCTCACAGACTAAGACAGTATATGCTGACTCACACTACCTTATTGATCTCAAAAATGGACCCCGTCAAGTACATATTTGAGAAGCCAGCACTTACCGGAAGGGTTGCAAGATGGAAAATGATTCTGACAGAATATGACATTCAGTACACGTCTCAAAAGGCCATCAAGGTCAGTTTACTATCTGACTATCTAGCTGAGCAACCCATTGATGATTACCAGCCCATGAGATTTGACTTCCTTGATGAAGACATCATGTACCTAAAAGCAAAATATTGTGAAGATCCAGTTCACACTGAATGGCCTGACCCAGAAGAAGAATATACTATGATGTTTGATGGGGCTGTCAATATGAATGGTCGTGGAGTTGGTGTAGTGCTCATTACACCTAAAAGAGTTCACATGCCTTTCTCGGCAAAACTCACATTTGCCTGCACTAACAACGAAGCAGAATACGAAGCATGTATCATGGGTCTTGAGGAAGCCGTTGACCTCAGGATCAAAACCTTGAATGTATTCGGAGATTCGGCTTTGGTAATCAATCAAACCAATGGAAAATGGTACACTCGTCAGGAGCATCTAATTCCCTACCGTGATTATGCGAGGAGATTATTGACCTTCTTCACAATAGTCAAACTTGAATACATCCCTCGAGATGAGAATCAGTTTGCAGATGCTTTAGCTACCATTTCCTGCATGATCAAAGTACAAACTGCCAATTATGTGCCTAGGATTCTAGTATCCAGACTGGACCGACCGACATATGTATTCTCTGTGGACATTGCTAGTGATGACAAACCTTGGTTCCACGACATCAAATGCTTCTTAGAGAATCAGACGTACCCACCGGGGGCATCATCTAATGATAAGAAGACATTAAGGAGGCAGGTTGGTAGTTTCTTCCTCAATGCTGATGGTTCATTATACAAGCGAAACTTCGACATGGTCTTGCTCAGATGTGTTGACAAGAAAGAAGCAGACCTGCTGATGCACGAGGTGCACGAAGGTTCTTTCAGTACCCATGCCAGAGGACATGCAATGGATAAGAAGTTATTAAGATCAGGTTACTACTGGATCACAATAGATGCAGACTGTTGTGCATATGCCAGAAAATGCCACAGGTGCCAGATCTACGAAGATAAAGTGCATGTGCCTCCGAATCCTTTAAACGTGATGTCTTCACCTTGGCCCTTTGCCATGTGGGGCATTGACATGATTGGAAAGATTGAACCGACTGCTTCAAATGGTCACAGATTCATCCTGGTAGCCATTGATTACTTCACCAAATGGGTTGAAGCAGCTTCGTATGCAAACGTCACCAGACAAGTGGTAGCCAGATTTCTGAAAAGAGATATCATCTGTCGATATGGAGTTCCCGAGCAAATCATTACTGATAATGGTTCCAATTTGAATAACAAAATGATGGCAGAACTATGTCGGGACTTCAAAATCCAACATCACAACTCTTCTCCTTACAGGCCAAAGATGAATGGCGTTGTTGAGGCCGCTAACAAGAACATTAAGAAGATTGTGCAGAAGATGGTAGTTACCTATAAAGACTGGCATGAAATGTTACCATTTGCCTTGAATGGGTACCAAACATCAATCCGAACATCTACTAGGGCAACGCCTTATCAGCTTGTGTATGGTATGGAAGCTGTCATACCTATTGAAGTTGAGCTACCCTCTTTACGGGTAATGATGGATGTGAAACTGGATGAAGCAGAATGGGTTCGGGCTCGGTGAAATCAACTGAATCTGATTAAAGAGAAGAGGTTCGGTGTCATCTGTCATGGGCAGTTATATCAGAAGCGAATGAAGAAAGCCTTTGATCAGAAAGTCAGAACTCTGGAATACCAAGTGGGAGAGCTTGTTCTGAAGAGAATCCTTCCTCCTCATAAAGACCACAGGGGCAAGTGGACACCAAATTATGAAGGTCCCTATGTCATAACCAAAGTCTTCTCAGGTAGAGCATTGATGCTCGCAACCATGGATGGTGAAGACTTCACGTCTCTTGTAAATTCAGATGCAGTTAAAAAATACTTCGTAGAAATGAACCACTGGACATAAACACAGAATGTAAGTCCAGGAAAAAATAGGGCATCCCGGCGAGTCAAAAACAGAATAAAAGACAGGCAAAAATAAGGGAAAAATTGAAAAAAAATGTACACCCGCTGAGTTGAAAAGCCGCATTGGACAACTCAGGCAAAAATGGGTATCCCGGTGGATTGAAAACCTGAAAGGGCGATCCACGCAAAATCAGGGAATAAGCGAACAACTGCATTCTGAATTCGTCTGTATCACTCACATCGTGGGAAGCTCCGAGAGGACAAAGCGTCGGTCATAATCAGCCTTCTTCAGAAAGCAAGATAAGAAGAACATCAAGGTCATATAGGTCATAGCAAAGGAAGCTCACTGGAGCGTCGTCTTCAACATTGCCAACACTTTCATTTTCTCAATTTACAACAATCTCCTCATTTAAGGGGATTCGCTTCTTTTGACTGTACTTGCCAATTCAGGGCACAAAATTAATAAAATCAGAGTTTTCAGTCACACTTTGCTTCGTTTGCAAAATGTCCAATGTTCATAATACAACACATGCATAAAACATATGAGGCATTTTAATAAATGCTTGCAGGAAATATATTACTTTCAAGTAAGTCTAACTTCTATGACGGAATCTGGTTAAGGATACCTCGGGACACTTGTGCGTTTTCCTTTGTCTTAATAGGTTACAAGTACTCAAGACAAAAAATCTTTCGCAACATGGGGAATATCAAGCATTGAATCCCCAAAATACAACTTTCCAGAAGTTATCTCCTCCCCGAGCAGGATCTCCCAAGCAATGCCTGACAGCCTCTTCCACAGCAAAGTGGTCAAAGAGCTTTCTTTCCCCCACCAGAGGTGGCAGATTTCTCTCATCCTTAGCAGAGTTGCCTCCCCAGAAGAGAAATACCTGAAACACATCCCCAGCGGAGTTTTTAAAACTTTCTCATCCCCAGACAGATCTATCAATGGTCTATTTCCCCCAAGCAGATTTACCCCTCCGGGCAGATCCATCAATGATCTCTTCCCCCAACCGAGTTATTCCTCTAAACAGATCAGCCAGGGATCTGTATCCCCGCAGGATCCGAGTCTCGGATCGAGCTTCTAATTTGCATAATCATAGCATTTGCATCATATCCACCTAAATAAGCGTAGCATTCCGTCTAATACGGAGCATTATGGCAAAAATCAAACATTTGCATGATCACAAGCCAGGTTCGAGCCAGTCACCTGCAAATACCATCATCACTCCATCAACAATATATAAAACTCACATCCCCTGCAGATAAAAGACAAAGCATCCCCTTTGCACTCTCAAATACAGATATTTGTTCATAACTCACACATTTTCTTTTTTTGACACTCGTCCGTGTCATACTTCCCCAGCAAGTCAAACACTCGTCTGTGTCTTGCACATGCTTAACCAACAGATCAATACTTATACATACTTATACATAAGTCTTTTGATACTCATACATATCTTGTATATATCACTCTTCAACAGATTCAAAACTCGTCCATGTTCCTTGCTTAACCGGTTGATACTTGTCCGCATCATCATCTTTGAACACGTGTCAGCGTTTGTTTCTACTGATACTCGTCTGTATCATGGTCCTAAGGATGCTCGTCCTCATCTTTAATCTATACACACCGTCAAACACTTATATCTTTTATTCTTGAAGGCGTAAGAACTCGTCCGTGTTTACTGTTCCCTAGTAAATCGTCAACAAAACAACTTTCTTCTATCTGACATTCGTCCTATGTCGTGATATCTTCGGCAGCCGTCCCCTGCCAGGTGATCGTCCTTCACCTTCAGATGACCGTCCCTCATCCTTTCCCATGTGGAATCTCAATTATTGGAACCTTCTATCCGACATTCGTCCTATGTCGTGATATTTTCAGCAGCCGTCCCCTGCCAGGTGATCGTCCTTCACCTTTTGATGACTGTCCCTCATCATTTATCTGATGGTTGTCCCCATCGTTGGTCTTGTTATCTGACATTCATCCTATGTCGAGATAATCCCCAAGAGTAGTCGTACCCTGCTAGGTGATCATCCTTCACCTCTTGATGATCGTCCTTCATCATGTTTATCTGATGGTCGTCCCCATTGTTGATCTTTTCTATCCAACATTTGTCATATGTCGTGATATTTGTAGCAGCCGTCCCCTGCTAGGTGATCGTCCTTCACCTCGTGATGATCGTCCCTCATCAATATTTTATTTATTATTTAGCCCGATGGTCGTCCCCATCATTGTTTACTTTACTTTCCAAGCCTGATGGCCGTCCCCATCTATGCTTGTCTAAATCCCCAGAGAATTTTATTTCCTTACACAATGGTCGTCCCCATCATGGTCTCCTTGTTTCCCCAGCTTGTCGGTCGTCCCCGTCATTGCTAAAACTACCGTTTTACCCCCAGCAGTCGTCCTCTGCTCGATGGTCGTCCTCCATCGCTTTAATTTGATAATCATACTATACTATCTTTTACAATTTATATCCCTTTTCTTCTTCTCCCTAGCGAGTGCAAATTTCGGATTATCTTTGGTATTCAACCACAAGTTATCTTGTTTGCCTTTTAAGCCAGGCACTTACATCCTGCACAGCTAACTCATGCTTGAATAGGGGCAGCTGTAAACACCCCAAATTTTCCCTCACTTTTTCTCACACCATGGCTTGTGATCTTTCATTTTTGTTTTAACATAAGCATTAAATCTCATATTACATATTTGCTTCACTACATAGTTCCATTTTCATCTGCATCTAGGGTTTGTGATCTGAGCAATCCAAGAATCAATCTGAGCCATCCCAAAGGAATTAAAGCTTTCCAAGAGGGTCCATGTGTGTTCCATGATCATAATATTCTCCCCAAAGTTCATGAAAGTCAAGGGATCACAAGAATTGGCAAAGGCATGTAAGCAGAGCTAGGGTTTTCCTACATAGATGACCAAAATTAGGGTTTTGGTTTCAGAGGCCTTAACTCAATTTTTTTGGACATTCTTGTTTCTAATGTTCTTAATATGTTATGAGGATCATGTGTACCAAGTTTGATGGAGAAATTCATTGTGGAAGGCATCTGATCATTGGGTAACTTCTTGAGCAAGTTAAGTCAAAATCAGGGCATCTGAGGCCCCCAACAAGGGTACCAAGGGATCATTTTCATCAAATTGGGGTTCTATGATCTTTATTTGTTCTTAGAAGTGGTTGGGAGTTCACAATATTGAAGAATTTTGAG
Organism: Lathyrus aphaca; assembly: GCA_963966055.1. NCBI lineage: Eukaryota > Viridiplantae > Streptophyta > Magnoliopsida > Fabales > Fabaceae > Lathyrus > Lathyrus aphaca. The sequence goes on from OZ014519.1 coordinate 219,822,954, forward strand.
CCAATTGCAAACTTTCCATTTTTGGAAATGACTTGAAATGCAAACTTTCCATTTTGGGAAAGATTTTCAACCTCCTCTTTCATGACCAAAAATGCTTCAAATGAAAAATTCTTGGACATGAAAGTTATAGATTAGGTCTTCCCCCTTTTCAAAAAGTACAAGAACATGTCTTGATTCATCCTAGAACTCAAGATATGGCCTTTCAAAGTTGGCAAAAATCACATAATTTTCAAGTTCATGTCAAAGAGGGATTTTTGCATATTGGCATTTCAAGCTTCTAAGTAACCTCTAATGTGCTCAATCATGTCATAACATGTTAAAGAAACCTTCAAAGATCAGAATTAAGCCTTGAACCTAGGGTTTTGGTGACTTAATTCACAAGAAATTTCAAAATGGCCAAGTTGCATAAAGCTTGTTGTCTCTTCATCTAAGCATTACAGTTGCATTCTAATGATCTAAGGACTCCCCGTGAAACATGTTGAGGCAATCTATGCTAAAAAATCCTTGCTGCACAAGCCCATACCTCAAGTACACATAATCTTTACTTCTTGCATTTCCTCCCATACCAATCAAGTTGTGCCATCACCCACTCTCTGACCAATCACAATGAGTTATGTGAACCCTAAGGACCTCATTCCATAACACATTCAAGCCTAAAACATTGGAGAACTCAGAATTCACAAAATCACCTCAAAACTTCCCTTCTTTGTGTCTCACTACTTAACCATAAAAACTCACTCATTCTTTCACCATTCATCTCAAAATCACCTAAGGATCACAAAACACCCCTCACCATGGCCTGAAACCTCCCAAATCAAAAACACGATTTCTGCAAAACCAGAACCAAACACTTCAAAATAGCCATCACAAGCTTGTTATAAGCTTCTCATTAGCTTCAGGGAGTCCATTGGGGCTGATTTGTATCAAAGGAAAGGTCAGAAAGCTCCAAACTAAAAAGCTTCAACTCAGGTATACCTCAAGAACAAATTTTCCAGAAACCCTCTTTTAAGTTTTAGAATGATTCTATATGTTCTCTAGATTACACTGATATGTTTAGTTTCGAAAATGATTGAGAAATGACCATGTATGAAGCTTCTAAAATTTTTGACCTAAAACTTGATTGCTTCGATTCATCCTTGTTGTGCATAATAAATGAATTTTGTTTGTGGATTCATGTTCTATGATGTTAGAGGAGTGATTCTGGGCAAGAAATTAGGAGTTTAGATGCTTGTATGAGTTTCTGGGATTTTGGTTCGCCGGAGAAGATGACCGGAGCTAGCTCCGGTCACCTGAAAATGCTTAGGGTTTAATTAGCTAGTTTGAATGTAGGCCCTTAGAACTTAGAGTTAGCGCGCGAATGAGTGGCCCAGATTGCTTCATTAACTTTAATTCAGTTTAATTAGTTTAAATAGGATTAATTAAATTAATTTCCTCAGATTGAATCATGACCTTTTAAAAAATGCGCGCAGTCAACTCCCATTACCCCAGTTTGAATCTGGACCACTGGATCTAATTACTTCCATTTTAATTCATTTTTTATTTCATTTTCTTTCCACATTTTATGAAAAATATCCAAACACTTTCAAAAAATATGATTTCTTGCATTTCTGTTTTAAATATTTTTCACAACCTGAAAATAATTTTTATTTTATTTTTTGCATTAAAAGAGTATTTTTTTAAATATTTAAATGGTATTTTTTAATTAATTAATGGATTTTAATTAATTAAAAATGCATTTAGGTTTCTAAAAATCACAAAAAAAATCATGAACCATTCCAATACATTTAGAAACATTTTCAAACTCTTCATACAAATTTCTTTTTAGGTTTGATCATAATTTCACAATTTTCTTTGAATTAGGGTTCTTTAAAAATCACATTTTCTAACCCTAACTTTGAAAAATCATTTCTGCCTAACCAAGAGGAGTTTGAACTTGATTATTTTTGCATTGTTTCACATATTGCATGTAGTTTCTAGGTTATTTTCCTCATGAATTTATCTTGCATTTTCAAATTTATTTGCATTTTTCTTTGAGAATCACCCAAAAACCCTAGCAAACTTAGGAAAATCATAACTTTCAATAGGGTTATCTTCTGACTTTTTCCTTTGGGTTTTGACCTTGTATAGATTTAGGGTTTGATTGAGCTTGGTTTCAATTTTTTATCATGTTGTATGCTTCTGATTTTCTCATTTGCATCTCATATGTTCATAAAACCCTAATTTCTCATGTTCATTCAAATCCACCTTGCATATTCATTATCACATGAATTTGCCAAGACATTTCAAGCATTCATATGTCATCTTAGACATTTTAGGACATGTTAAAACATTTCTTGATCATTTCTTCATTCATTTTCCATGTATTGCATTCATTACATTTCATAAACATCCATGTGTTTTCAAGCTTCTAAACATGCTTTCATGACATCCCATCTTTGTATGATCATTCATATGCACATTGTATGACTTAGCAACATCTCATATGCCATTTGCATTGCATAATCACTTCTGACTTTGGTCATTTCATCTCACTTCAATTCATTTCTTTATGCGTTTTGTCTTATGCATCCATACTAACTTTTCAGGAATTTTTGGTAAGTTATTTTGGGAGGTGGATTTGCCTTCACTTCCCACTTCTTCTTATCTCATTCATATTCATTTTAACATGTATTTGAAGTGAAATTGTTCACTTATGTTCCATCCTTCTTACTTTTTCTCTTTCAAGTTACTTACCTTCTTCAGGAAGTAAGTAACTTGTTCTTCTTTCTCCTTCTCTTTTCATCTGCTTCTTCCATTGGTGGCCTTGAAGATCTTTTCTCTTAAGCCTAACAAATCATAGGATATCCAAGCATGATAACTTTTAGGGTTGTGTATAATCCCCCTTAGTCTCTTACATTTGAGTCTCCTTGAGTCTCTCTTCTCATCTCAATAATCAGAGACTAAACTCTTAAAGCTTTAGGACTTTGGAATTAGGGTTATGCCTGCATCCTTCTTCTTAGGATGGAGCGTATAACTTTAATCCTTAGTGTTAAAACTTTAATTTTTTTACACCTCTTAATCAAAACATATTAATAATCACTAAGACTTTATCTTGTAACTTGGGCCTTACATTAGGGTTCTATCTCTTCCTTATGGTTAAGAGGGACTAACCCTAGTGTTTAATGGACAAGTCCTCCTCAAGTTGCCTTACAAACCATAAAATCCACTTATTAATCCCACCATTTAATTAAAATCAACTTAATAAAGGCTTGTTATATAATGAATTTAATCCCTAACCATGGATTAAGTTGAGGTATCTTCCTCAGCTTAAGTGTTCTCATCTATTATCCTTCTATTAGGATGGTGTAATGAGTTCACTAATCTATTATTAGAGATTAAACTCATTACTTAACACTAAACAAAAAAAAAAACCAAAAAAATCTTAATAATCACAAGTAGGTTAATGATCTTAATCCTACATCATCATGGTAATTAAGTTGAGATGCTTATCCCATACTTAAGTAGGCTCATTATCCCTAACCAGGGAGGATATAATGAGTTTACAAGCCCTTGATTTAGGCTTAAGCTCATTAACTTATGCAAAACACCCAAAAACAATAACAAAACTGAAAACATAAAAAACAAACAATAATCGTCTCCTTCGAGATTCTTTTCTCATCACACTCATTCACAAACGAGAACCTGCTTCTTCCGTCTAATGCAAGACAGTTAGCACTCGAGCCAGACGATACACTTGAGCATAGACAAGCAAGCAGTTCACATTCAATTCATTCAAACCCTTTGAGTCGAACTACGTTGTTCTGACTTCCTCATTGCATGAGAGGATACGTAGGCATAACTTAACAGTTATCGAACAAAAGTCTTTGTGTCTTCCCCCTCTTTCAGCATCTTTTTCTAAGCCTCATTTCTTGAGAAATTCACCCTTTTTGCACTGACACCTGTACATTCATTCTTAGCTTTGCACACAGATAACACATACACCTACCCCTTTAAACATAATCTTGTAAGTGTGGATCCCGTCGAGTACGAAGAACAATCTGGGTGCTAATACCTTCCCAGGTTGTAACCAACCCCCTTTCTCAGTTTCTCTGGTTCGCAACCGTCTTATCCATCTTTTTCTAGGTTTATGCAGCATTACCTTTCCTTCGGGATAAAAATGCCTAGTTGACGACTCTATTCCCTTTATTCTCATTTTCTCTTTTTGCCGACCGTTTGCGTCTGCACTGGGATGCAAATCTTCGGGAGCGACACTCTGAATTTCTCAATCATTTCCAGTTCTCTCACCATAAGCATCGAAATATGCAATAACTTCCTACTCAAAGCATCAGCCACTACATTTTCCTTACCAGGATGGTAATTCAAATCAAAGTCAAAATATTTTAATAATTCAAGCCATCGCCTCTGACTCATATTTAACTCCTTTTGATCTAACAGATACTTTAAACTTTTGTGATCACAGAATACCTCAAATTTCGAACCAAACAAATAGTGCCTCCAAATCTTAAGCACAAATACCACAACTGCCAACTCTAAGTCGTGAGTAGGATAGTTCCTCTCATGAACTCTTAACTGTCTAGAAGCATAAGCAACAACTTTATTATCCTGCATCAAAACTCCACCAAGACCCATCTTGGAAGCATCACAATAGACTATAAAGGACTCATCTAGATTTGGTAAAACTAACACTGGTGCGGTCGTTAACCTTTTCTTCAGTTCTACGAACCTCTACTCACAAGCAACATCCCACACTCACGCTTGACCTTTCCTAGTCAATTGTGTCAATCGTAAAGCTATCTTAGAAAAACCTTCAATGAACTTACGATAGTAACTAGCCAACCCAAGAAAACTACGAATTTCGGTAGCCGACTTCGGAGTCTCCCACGGTGATACTGCATCAATCTTTGAAGGATCTTAGAAATCCCACCACTTGAAATTACATAGCCGAGGAAACTCACTTCCTTCAACCATAACTCACACTTGGATAATTTAGAAAACTATTTCTTTTCTCTTAACACTTGCAACACAACCTTCAAATGCTCGGCATGTTCCTCTTCTGATTTAGAATATACCAAGATGTCATCTATGAAAACCACCACAAATTTATCAAGATAGTCATGAAAGATCCTATTCATATATTCCATAAACATACCAGGTGCATTAGAAACACCAAAAGACATCACCATATACTCGTAATGCCCATACCTTGTCTTGAAAGTTGTCTTCGGAATATCATCAGCTTTAGCTCGAATCTAATGATATCCAAACCTCAGATCAATCTTACTGAATACACAAGCACCTACTAGTTGATCCATCAAATCATCAATCCTCGGATATGGATACTTATTCTTGATAGTTACCTTATTCAACTGTCAATAATCGACACACAACCTCATACTACCATCCTTCTTCTTAACAAGCAATACCAGAGCACCCCAAGGAGAAACACTGGGCCTAATTGTCGCTCCCCCGAAAAGATACCAGGTCAAATAGGGTACAGGCGCGAACGGTCGGCGAAGAGAGAGATGAAATGAAAGTGAATAAAGTCGCCAGCTAGGCATTTTTATCCCGAAGGAAAGGAAATGCTGCATAAACCTAGAAAAAGATGGATAAGACGGTTGCGAACTAGAGAAACTGAGAAAGGGGGTTGGTTACAACCTGGGAAGGTATTAGTGTCGCTCCCGGGATTTTCATCCTAGTACAAACGCGAAAGTGGCGCGGAAAGGTTAGAGTCGCCAGCCAGACATTTTTATCCCGAATGAATGGGAAAGGTAATGTTGCACAAACCTGAGGAAAAAGGAAAGGACGAGGCCTTGCGAACCAAAGATATGAGTTCGGGAGTCGGTTACGAACTGGGAAGGTATTAGCACCCGAGATCGTCCGTCGTACCCGACGGGATCCACGCTTGCTTGTTTTGTTTCAAAGGGTGAGAAAAATAAAGTGCTGCTGACTAAAACCACTAACTGGAAATTGGAAATGAGAAAAGGAACTAAAAGAGAATGGAAAAAAAAATGGGGAAATGTAGGGAAAATAAAGAATGTGCTCGAACGGGCCCTACCCCGCTGCCTACGTACCTCATCAGGATAATGAGGATCAGAGTCGACGTAGTTCGCCTCACTAGGGGTGGCAAGGAAATTGCTTGTGAATTAAAGGCTTGAACTGCCTATGTCAATGCTCAGGTGTTGCAGGCTCGGACGACGAGTGCGTTACCGTCTTGCAAAATGACAAGTAGGAGCAAGTTCGCGTACGGAGCGAAGGAGGTGAGAAAAAGAATTCCCGAAGGAAAGACGCTTATTGTTGGTTTGTGTTTTTTTATGAAGCTTTTATGAGCGTGTCACAAGGAAGTGAACTCAAGCTCTTACCAATGGAATGTGCACTTGTCACTACATTCCAAGATGGAATAATAGAACAAGCATACTCAAGTAAGGAGAAGATCCCCAAAACTTGAACCCAAAGATTAGGGCCTAAGCTCACTAACTTGCTTAATTATTAAGTGCTTTTGGTTATTTACAGGTGAAGAAGTGTTTTTTAGGCTTTTCTTTTATGAAGAAGATACCTTGATCAGACTTGTGCATCACAAGGTAAACATGTACTATCCCAAGATGGGAAGACTACAAGCATACCTCATGGGATAAGGCTATGGATCAAGACATCACTTCACATTTATTAAAGTATCTTTTAAGAGTTATGAGATGAGAAGAGAAGAAGAACCAAAAGGATCTCAAAGGAAAAATTCTAAAGGGGACTAAAATAATCCTAAGTATTCACATGCATGGAAGTCCTAAGGGTTAGTGAGGTTTCTACCCTAATGAAGAAGGAAGAAAGAGATAGAAGAAGGGATGAGAAAGGCCTAAGCCCAACAGAAAAGGGTTAGTTCACATAAACATAAAAGGAAGAGATAAGAATTAGAGATGTGGAACTCAATTCCCACATCTCTCACTTACCATAGCTCCTGCAAGGTTAGCATACACAAATGAATACAAGCACAAAGTTCACAGTCAGAATCAAAATGGTATGAAGAATGGCCTAAGAGGCCAGCAAGGTGAAGACAGAAGTCACATAATACCAAACAGTGTCACACTAGAAGCAACGGAACCAAACTACAGAATTTAAACATTTAAAGAAACAAACAACCTGAATATAAAGCAAACCCAAAAATTCAGAAGAACCAAGACCTATCCTAAGGTCAGGAAGGTATTCATACCCCAAAGAAACCCCAAATGAGAAGAAGAAGTTGGCACAAGTGCCCTTCTAAGCCTATAGGAAAACTAATGAACCAAAAGAAGCGAAATGGGACAAGGTGAGAACAAAAATTCACAAATAATCAACCATCCATCTAAAAATTCTATAACTGAAACCAAATGATCATGAAACACATTAAATCAACTTTCCAAAAGGATCTGCAAGAATTCAGAAAGGAGCTAGGTCAAATGAATGCACAAACACAAGCTAGGACAGAAAACTTATATCACAAGATACCATACCAAAACTTAAGAAATAAATTTCTAAAAAATCTGAGAAAAATCATATGAAAACTAAAAGATCTTAGGAACACAATGCAAAAAGAATGGGATCAAAACTCCAAATATTGAAGTCTATAGAAAATCAACAAGACAGGCTGGTCAAGAAATGGATCAAAAGAAGCTATGTACATTATTGATTTAATTCTAGCATGCCAATTAATAAAAAAATAAAATAAAAAAGTGACAAAATTTTAGAGACACCAAGGAACATTCATGATTTATTTGGGAATTTTTAGAGGATTATAACTATTTTATTTGAATTAAAATCAAACTGAATTAAAAATAGAATTAATATGAAAAAAGAAAAATAAAAGAATTGAAGGGAGGTGGGAAGAGTGATGGTATCTAGCTGAAATAGAACGGGCCAGGAAGAGGGGGTGCTGTTAGCGGGTGGCCCCAAGGCCCAAACGAACTCTCACATCTACTAATTAATACTCAGCCCTTTTTTATTCTAAGCACAAAAATAAATAAACAAAGTGAACAAAATATTATGTATACCTCATGTCAATCGGTCCATTATCACTTAAATGAAGAAGAAAAATAAGAAAAAAAATAAAAGAAATAACACTCGAGCCAACCGCGTGATGACACGCGTCCATCCCTTCCCATGCTCATGCAAACGAAACAAATGGCCAGCAGCTTCCATGAAAAACACAGGAATGCAAACATGAAGGTCCAAATTCAGATCAACACCACTCCCTCAAATCTTAACGAAATTAAAAGATATAAGAACCAAAAATGATCTATGAAATGAGGCGAATCCATACATGCCATCAGTTTTCACAACACAAACGCATACAAAGAGCAACAACTTAAACAACATCCTATCTCAAATCTGCACTTCAAGATCTAAACAATATAAATCTTCTAAATGTACCCTGTATCCTAAATCAAGCATGAAGCTAACTGATATGGACAACCAAAGGAAAACAAAACAGAGCAAAAACAGCTCCCACATGACTCTTTCAGTCTCACATATCTCTCTTCCAATTCTACGAAACTCAAATATCCCAAACCCAACATTAATCTATGAAGCACAAGGAACATCATCACGCATTTCGTTCACACAAACACATCACACATGAAGAGAATCGAATGATTAAAGTTTAACACCAAATCAGAAAACCTCAACTCAAAGCATCCACAAGCTTCGCATAGTTTAGATCCAACACAAACAGCATGAATCAAATCAGTTAAAATCAAATCTGAAGCATGATAAAGTAGAACTACGAACCTGGTATGCGATCTTACGAAGGATGTTGAGAAATCCAGAGATGAGAGTCTTCTTATACTTCCCTTTGATTTTCTCCAAGCCAAATAAAGGCTTGATGAGCACAAAATGCAGGACCGCGAATGATGTTGAATCTACCACTTCAAAGCAAGGCTCTAATGAGGATGATGAAAGCACAGTGATGCTGTCTTGAGGCAGTTCGATCGAAGGAAAATGATGAATAAGCCGCTCTCGAATTTGAAATGCGGATGAGAAAAAGAAACAGAGAGAATGTGAAGTTTGTTGAATGATTTGCCGTGGTGAAAAATGTGGTCCCTCCCCTCAAGAATCGTCACCGAATGCCTTTTTGTGAAGGGTGTGAAGAGTCCAACTTGTAGGTGTGAGCACAAAGTTGTTATACCGAAACGCAAAACTCCGTGCGTGCCACTCTTCAGCTTTTCAAAACTGTTGCCAACTTGATCACGTGGCTGGCGTTATATGAACGATTGGAAATACTTGGACAGCTTCACATGATTTTCCTTTTTTTCTTTTATTGTGCATGAGCGTTATGAAATGTGAGAGTGCATAAAATGGTGAGTGAGAGTGTTGTGAGGTGATTGTCGAGCTGGCAAGGTGCGCGTAGGGTGGGAAAGGAAAGTGTGGACAAGCATGAAAATCAATGGGCCACAGGGAAAAAACGTGAGGGATCTTATGTGAGGGAGTGTGTGAGGAGCGCGTGAACATGAGTGGTGTGAGGTAATTTCAAGTGTGCTGGCAAGGAAAATGAGAGTGATGTGAGGTGAGTGGAAAAGTGTGTTGTGAGGGGAAGAAAAAAATGAGAAAAGTGGAAATGAGAAGCAGGAAACGTGAGGGAGGGCGTGAGAGAGAAAAGAGAGGAAGTATGTGAAAAATGAGTATGGTGAGCTGGCAAGATGAACACGTGAGGTGTGAGTGGAGAATGATATTGTTCTCAATTTTCCTTTTGCACATGCTACCTTTAATATTTTCAATAAACCAAATAAAACAAACCAAAGCACTCTCTCTCCCTGCCACGTAAAAGCAATTCCAGTGGACCCCATGACCCATTGAAACAAAAGGTTATGACATAATAAAATGTGACACCAAAATAATCCACATAAAGGACCAATAAGAATTCGCCAAGTGTACAACAATCATGCTTCAAACTTCTAAAAATCATAACTTGGGTTCTATGAAGGCTATGAGGGTATTCTACGACTTTTCGGAAAGGGAAAATCGTGCTCTTCAACTTTCGTGTTTACCGGAAAATCATTCGGAGCTTTTTCGCACATGAAATAATAGCCTGAAGTTTAAGTACAAATAATTTCTAAAAATGGAAACCTTCCAATTTCCACATTTAGTAGCTTTTTGCATACTCCCGATTTTTTGACATTTAAACTCAACTGAATTATTCCTTGATATAATATGACCTCAAAAATGATAATCCTGATTAAAAAACTCCGAAAACTTCCTGTTGACTTTTCTGACTGCACATTTGACTTTCTTGCTTCACCCTTAAGCAACTGCACCAAGTCTTGACTTCTTCAGTGAATTTTTGCCTCAAACATCATACATGAGCCATGCAGACTAAATGAGAGTCTTTGCCCATAAGAAATGGTCAAAATTAAGAAGATACGAGTATCTGTCCCGAAACCCTAATCAGGATTTCCTCATACAGGAGAAAAATTGTATTTTTGAACTTCTGATGAAATAGCTGACTTCTCTGAGGAATTTTCCCACCAAATTTCAACCTTAGGATCCTCTTGTTATATGAGAGACTTTGCCTAAATGAAATAGCCAAAGTCACAAAGTTTCCCTGCCTGAAACTCATACCCTAACTTGGGATCATTGTGTAGGAGCCTTGCCCTAGCTTGAATTCCCTGATGATTTTCCAACCTTCTGAGCTTTTGTAAATGAATTTGAACTTGTGAATGCAATGTAGACCCCTCATAGGACTTGAACAAATCCATTGGGACCCTTGTCATGGCTTGAAGTGCTTCTGGGAACTCCACAGATGACCATATGCTGATGCTCGGACATGAAGGATGTCATGCTTCATCTTTCTATGATATGATGCTAAGGGAATGATATGCTCATGATGTATATGATGTAATATGATGCTTAAAAATAAGAGGGCAAATTTTGGGTGTTACAGCTGCCCCTATTCAATCATCTGTTGATCGGAAAAGGGTGATAATACGGGCTATCGACCATTCAAGATGAACTGTGATTGAATACCAAGAAGGCCTGAAATTTGCACTCTGACGAAGAATGCAACACCGGGAAATAAACCCGACCAGATGACACTCTGGGGGATATGAGGTGGAGAAAAAGCAGACGAGCTTCTTCCAAGTTGAAACAGATATTTGGAATATTATCATGTTGACAGACGAGTCTTCGAATGACATGTGACGCCAGATGCAGAGAGCGGACGAGCCCTTAAGGAACTTCAGAGTAGCCTGAAATAGACGAATCTCCTTCACTAATCCTTACGCGGATAAGTGGAATAAGACGGACGAGTCTTCTTCGGATAACCCTTACGCAGGCTCCGGGAATGCATATAAGTCTGTGGGATAGACATGCAATCAAGGTAGACGAACCTTCTTCATATATTATCCGCGGATATATGGTACAAGACAGACGAGTCTTCTGAGCAAACCTGTTACGCCAGGTGCAGCAACAACAATAATTGATGCCTGAGACAGACGAGCCTCCTTCGGATTTACCTGTTACGCCAGGACCGGTAACCATTTCGACATTTAATTCCCACTGTCAGGATTCGAAACCTCTTCAATACAGACGAGTATTGGATGATCATCAAAATAACACAAACGAGTGCCATAAGTCAATGATACAGACGAGCATCAGACGATGATCTGAGAAACACAAACGAGTGTCTCCGGCAATGATACAGACGAGTATCAGCCCCTGGTATAGACGAATACCAGAAATTCAAACACAGACGAGCATTTGAAGTGGTCACAGAGATATCAGAGTAAACATCAAATCCTCACATATAGGCGTAAGCTAGCACAGACGAGTGCTGGGGATGATACAGACGAGTATCCAGGCAAAGCAGACGAGCTTCAAACAAACACATACGAGTACTGGACAGTTGCAGACGAGCAACAATAGAGAACACATATCGAGGCACAGACGAGTGCAGCGAAGGATCCCATATCAAACACAGACGAGTGCTGGGAGGTTGCAGACGAGCAATCAACAAATATCATCTCAGAACACAGACGAGTGTTGAGGAGTTGCAGACGAGCAATAACAACTATCATAACCAAACACAGACGAGTGCTGGAAATTGCAGACGAGCAATAACAAGGTAACCATTTCAAAGCACAGACGAATGCTGGAAATTGCAGACGAGCAAACAGCAACTGATATAACCAAACACAAGTGAGTGTTTGGAATTGCGAACGAGCAGAATCAAAGTAATCATAAACCACCGCTGGGGAAAGCAAACGAGCAATACCACAGAGCTAACACAGACGAGTGTTGAAAGATGCAGACGAGCAACAATAAAGCAGTAATATGTCCTTGCTGGGGAAAAACCTGCTTAGGGATAACACAAACGAGTGTTGACAAACGCAGACGAGCGGTAGACAAATGCCTGATTGGCAACAAGAGATACAACTCTACAGGGGAAGACAAGTCAAGAGGTCTGGACACTCAACTCTGACTGAGGTGATGAATACCTGGCTGTATCATCAAATACCCAAAAGTATGGCAACCTGGCTGAGAAATATTTCACGGACGGAGGTGAAAATCCAATATGAACTCTGTGGGGACCGGATCATCTTCAGACTTGGCTGGGGAAGCTTCCTGGGCAAATACTCTGGCTGGGGAGAGCATCTGATGATTCAAGACTCTGAGGGGATATCAGGCCTTCAGGTACCTGATAGGCAAGAATTCTTGCTGAGGATAGAATACTGTTAATTCCGTCTCTGATGACATCAGGTCTTCAGGCACCTGCTGGGTATACTCCATTGGGGAATAATAGACTGCTACTTCACTGGGAAGAAGTTGGGCTGCTGCCAAGGCTTGGTTGGAGGAAACATCTCTGTTTAGACAGGTCAGGCTTTCAGATACCTGCTGGAAGAAGAAATCCCTGCTTGGGGAAATATTCTACTGGGGAAGAGTGAATTGCTTGAGAGAAGGTGACGCCATCCTGCAACCTGCAACAACAGAAAACACCCGTGTGTCCCGGGGATTTGCATGGCGTGATCTGTTCATCCATTATCACCCGACACTCAAAGAGGATTACAGTTTCCCTGCATGTCAGTTTTCTTTTCAAAATTATCACCATGTTTAGATGCAATGCTACTTTTGCCAAAAAATCAGGACATTTTGCAAACAAAAATAAACACACACAACTTTTTGACTGAATATTATTTTTATTGAATAGCCTCTGAATAGGCAAAGATTTACATCAGGAAGCAACCACCTGGAAAGAGGTAGCCACTATAGAAATTGAGAAAAGAAACTATCCTAATGGCAATGTACACGGCATTCCAAGGAGTTCCATTTCCGCTATGACCTGCATGTCTTCAAGACTCTCCATTCTGCTTTGGCTTTCTGAGAGGACCAGGGGACTGTTTCCTATCCTTCCGATATTGTCAAGCTGTACGAAACGATGACGTAGTTCAGATAACTTGGATCACAGTTGTTCGCTTATTCCCTTATTTTGCGTGGACCGTCCTCTCGGGTTTTCAATCCACCGGGATACCCTTTTTTGCCCGAGCTGTCCAATGTGGCTTTTCAACTCAGCGGGTGTACATTTTTTTATTCATTTATTTCCCTAATTTTTGCCCGAGCTTTTTATTCTGTTTTTAGCTCGCCGGGATGCCCTTTTCTTGCCTGGACTTACATTCTGTTTTTGTGTCCAGCGGGTCTCTTTATGCGAAGTATTTTTTAACTGCGTCCGAGTTAATAGGGGATGGGAAGTCATCTCCATCCATAGTGGTGAGCATCAGTGCTCCTCCTGAGAATACTTTCTTCACTATGAATGGTCCTTCGTAATTTGGGGTCCATTTGCCCCTGTTATCTGAACCTGGAGGAACGATTCTCTTCAACACAAGCTCTCCCACTCGATACTCTCGAGTACGTACTCGTTGATCGAATGCCCGCTTCATTCTCCTCTAATAAAGCTGACCATGACAGATAGCCGCTAATCTCTTTTCCTCAATTAGACATAGCTGATTGTAACGAGCACGCACCCATTCAGCCTCATCCAGCTTGACATCCATCATCACGCGCAGTGAAGGAATCTCTACTTCAACAGGTAGGACTGCTTCCATGCCATACACTAGAGAGAAGGGAGTTGCCCCTGTTGACGTCCTGACTGACGTCCGGTACCCATGCAAAGCAAATGGTAACATCTCATGCCAATCCTTGTAGGTGACAACCATTTTCTGCACAATCTTCTTGATATTCTTGTTAGCTGCCTCTACCGCACCATTCATCTTTGGTCGGTAAGGAGAAGAATTGTGATGTTGTATTTTGAAGTCCCGACATAAGTCCGCCATCATCTTGTTGTTGAGATTAGAACCATTGTCAGTAATGATCCTTTCGGGCACTCCATATCTGCATATGATATCTCTTTTCAGAAATCTTGCTACCACTTGACGAGTGACATTAGCATAAGACGCTGCTTCTACCCACTTGGTAAAGTAATCAATCGCGACCAGGATGAAGCGATGCCCGTTCGAAGCAGTTGGCTCGATTTTTCCGATCATGTCAATGCCCCACATAGCGAAAGGCCAAGGAGATGACATGACGTTGAGCGGGTTAGGAGGAACATGCACTTTATCTGCATATATTTGGCACTTGTGGCACTTACGAGCGAATGAACAACAGTCTGCATCCATTGTCATCCAGTAATACCCTGATCTCAGCAGTTTCTTTGCCATAGCATGCCCTCCTGCATGGGTACCAAAAGATCCTTCATGAACTTCCTGCATCAACAGGCTTGCTTCGTGTCTATCCACGCATCTGAGCAAGACCATGTCGAAGTTCCTCTTGTACAAAACCCCGTCTGCGTTCAAGAAGAAACTAGCAGCAAGTCGTCTCAAAGTCTTTTTGTCTTTGGAAGATGCCCCTGTTGGGTACTCTTGCTTCTCTAGGAATAACTTGATATCAAAATACCAAGGTTTCTCATCAGGCACAGCGTCTACAGAGAAAGCATAAGCTGGAGAGTCAAGCCTGGAGATGTCAATTCTGGGCACAAAATTCCAACACATGACTTTAATCGACGAAGAGAGAGTGGCCAAAGCATCTGCAAATTGATTTTCGTCGCGTGGTATGTACTTGAGTTCAACTGTTGTGAAGAATGTCAACAGTTTTCTAGCATAATCCCTGTACGGAACTAGATGCTCTTGATGTGTATACCACTTGCCGGTAATTTGGTTAATGACGAGAGCTGAATCTCCGAATATATCGAGGTTCTTAATCCGAAGATCAATTGCCTCCTCTATTCCCATTATACACGCCTCGTATTCCGCTTCATTGTTGGTGCAGCCAAAAGTAATTCTGGCAGCGAAGGGTAAATGAACACCTTCAGGAGTAATAAGTACGGCACCAACTCCACGACCATTGATATTGACAGCCCCATCAAACATCAACTTCCATTTGGATTCAGGGTCAGGTCCCTCCTCCGGAAGTGGTTCCTCATAATCATTTGTTTTGAGGTACATGATGTCCTCATCAGGGAAATCAAATCTCATCGGCTGATAGTCATCCTCAAGAGGTTGCTGAGCAAGGTATTCCGACAATACACTTCCTTTGATGGCTTTCTGAGAAGTGTACTGGATGTCGTATTCAGTTAAAATCATCTGCCATCTAGCAACCCTTCCGGTCAATGCTGGTTTTTCAAAGATATACTTGACAGGGTCCATCTTGGAAATGAGAAGTGTGGTATGGGTCAACATGTACTGCCTCAGTCGGCGAGCAGCCCATACCAAAGCGCAGCAAGTTTTCTCGAGCAGTGAGTATCGGGATTCACAGTCGGTAAACTTTTTGCTAAGGTAATAAATGGCGTACTCTTTTCGACCAGACTCGTCATGTTGGCCGAGCACACACCCCATGAACCCTTCTAGCACGGTCAAGTACATGATTAACGGTCTTCCTTCCACTGGAGGCATCAGAATTGGAGGCTCCTGTAAGTATTCCTTTATTTTGTCGAAAGCTCTTTGGCAATCATCATTCCACCTGACCGTTTGCTCTTTTCTCAGCAACTTGAATATCGGTTCGCACGTGGCAGTTAGGTGAGATATGAACCGAGAAATGTAGTTCAATCTACCTAAGAAACCGCACACTTCTTTTTCTGTTCTCGGTGCAGGCATCTCTTGAATAGCTTTCACTTTAGCAGGATCTACCTCAATTCCTCTTTGACTTACAATGAAACCCAGCAATTTTCCGGAACGCACTCCGAAAGTACACTTGTTCGGATTCAACCTCAGCTTGTATTTGATCAACCTATCAAATAACTTCTTCAGGTTAACCAAATGCTCCTCTTCGTCTTTGGACTTTGCAATCATATCATCCACATAACATTCGATCTCCTTGTGGATCATGTCATGGAACAACGTGACCATCGCCCGCTGATAAGTTGCCCCAGCGTTCTTCAAACCGAAGGGCATGACCTTATAGCAGAATGTTCCCCATGGGGTAATGAACGTTGTCTTCTCCATGTCTTCCGGCGCCATTTTTATCTGGTTATACCCGGAGAATCCATCCATGAAGGAGAACACTGAGAATTGAGCAGTATTGTCGACCAACACGTCAATGTGTGGTAACGGAAAATCATCCTTTGGGCTTGCTCTGTTCAAATCTCGATAGTCAACGCACATCCGTACCTTGCCGTCCTTCTTAGGCACTGGTACGATGTTAGCTACCCAAGGTGGGTAACTAGTCACGGCAAGGAACCCGGCATCCCACTGTTTCTGTACCTCCTCTTTAATCTTCATCGCCATATCCGAGCGAGTTCTTCTCAATTTTTGCTTTACAGGAGGACAATCTTCTCTCAGGGGTAGCTTATGCATCACGATGTCGGTATCCAACCCTGGCATATCTTGATATGACCAGGCGAAGATATCCACATACTCTCTCAGCATACTGATCAGCTCTTGTTTGACGTCGGCCTGCAGATTGGCCCCTATCTTGATTTCTTTCTTTGCATCTTCACTGCCAATGTTGATAGTCTCAATCTCTTCTTGATGAGGCTGAATAACTCGTTCCTCTTGTTTCAACAATCTAACCAACTCTTCAGGGAGGTCACAGTCTTCCTCAACCCCTTCATCAGCTTGGTAGACTGGATTATCAAAGTCATGCATAGTCATAGCAGGAACGTTATCCGTGGAATCCGAATGATCAGCACTGCACAAATGATGTGCTTATTCAGAATCTTCTTATTTTGAAAAGGGACGCTAACACAAAACAAAAATGAAAACACATTGCCATTTTTATATATTTTTTTGTGAAAAAGTTTAAAAACAAAGACAGGGAAAACAGTTTGTCTGAAAATGTCCTTTTATTTCATAGCAAAAATAACGATGCGATACAAAACATGGTGGCCCAATACAATGGATCCAAGCATCTTGGGCAGAATGCTGGATTTGACAATGCAGTATGCTAATAAAAGGAAACAAAGCAATTACTTTGAGAGCCAGGTGACTTGAACAATGTCTTCAGCAGACCAATTTCCTAGCTCCTCGCCAGGTGCACACGGGCGGATCCAATTGTTGTCCCAATCTCTGTCACTATCCCCGCCTTGGCTTGCCATACAGATTTGATCGCGGTCGAGCAAACCAGCACTTGTGAATGAGATAGCCTTACCACTCTGAGCAGACCCCCCAGGCTGATACCCTAAGCCGAATTTATCATCCTTCTTTTCCATCTCCAACAACTTGCCCCAGCCCTGGGCATTGCCTGATTGGACGACCTCCTTTGCTTCCTGGTAGGAATGAATTGACGTGCCTTCGTTGTTTTTCTTCACCGGAGTCAAGATACTGACATCTGCTTCAAAAGCTTGGCACAAAGTCTCGTGAATTTCTCCGTCCATTTCTACATATTTGAACGTCGACAGGTGGCTGACAAATATATCTTCTTCCCCGCAAACTGTGATGACCTGACCGTCCACCACATACTTAAGCTTCTGATGCAAGGTTGAAGTGACAGCTCCAGCTGCATGTATCCATGGTCTGCCCAACAAGCAACTATACGCAGGCTGGATGTCCATAACATAGAAGACACTCTTGAAGACTTGAGAGCCTATCTTAACAGGCAACTCAACCTCTCCGAAAATTGACCTTCTTGAACCATCGAAAGCTTTAACCACCAGATCACTCGGCGTCAGGATAACCCCATCAATGTTAAGCTTCATCAACGCCTTCTTCGGAAGCACGTTCAAAGAAGAGCCTGTGTCTACAAGGACATGAGACAGCACAGCGCCCTTGCATTCCATTGTGATGTGCAATGCTTTATTATGATTCCTTCCCTCCGAAGTGAGGTCTCGGTCAGTGAAGCCCAAGCCATGGCTAGCATTGACACTTCCAACAACAGCCTCAAGTTGATTGACCGTAATCTCTTGAGGAACGTAAGCCATTTGAAGTACTTTCAGCAAGGCTTCTCGGTGCGCGGGAGAGCACATCAACAGTGACAAAATAGAAATCTTTGAAGGCGTTTGATTCAGTTGGTCAACCACCTTGTAGTCACTCCTTTTGATGATCCTCATAAACTCCTCTACCTCCTTTTCAAACGTCCCCTGCCCAGCCACAGGAGTAGTTGACTCGTCAATCGCAGTCTGCTTTCCTTTGTCTTTAGACGAAGCTTCGGCCTCAGGATCCTTTCTCAGTGCAGGAGGCGCAAACAAACAACCGCTTCGAGTAAATCCCCCAACACCTCCCACATTTTCAATAGTCAGGTCAGCAACAGGTCTACTTTCCATCTTCTGTCCCGCCACATAGACATCAGAGCCATAATGCCACGGAATGGCCCTATCATCGGTATATGGCACTGGCCCAGGTACAGTTATAGTCACAGGACTAATCTGAGGAGCGTAAATAGTAACTGGCTCTTGTCTGACGGGCATGTCAGCTTCATCGTAGAAGATAGTAATGGTTGACACATCATCAGCCTTTTCATTACTAACTTTACTGAACTGCAAAGACCCCTCATCGATCAACCCTTGCAAACCCATCTTCAATCTCTCGCAGCCATTCACAGCACTTATACAATCTTCGCAATCGAGACAACAACCAGGAAATACTTGACCCTTCAACAGTCTCTCTTTCACCACCCTCAACGGCGTCTTGACATCCTCAATACTCAGCACCAAACTCAACTCGTCATCACCCTCAACAGCATTGACTCTTGCCCCGCCATGATTAGGTATAGGGTTCGAGTTGATATTCGGCGGCGGTGCAAAATTGATTGCCTTTGAATCTACAAGATCTTGAACTTTGTGATGCAGCGCCCTGCACTTCTCGGTTGAGTGCCCGGGTGCTCCTGAATGAAAAGCGCATCGCGCGTTGACATCATAACCAGCTGGAAGCTCTCCAGGAGGTGGTGGTGCCAAAGTCCTTAATTGAATAAGGTTCAAATCTAGTAGTCTTGGCAACAAGGCAGTGTATGTCATCGGGATAGCTTCAATCACCCTGTTAGCTGGGCGAGCCTGCCTCGGCTGATAAAGTCTTTGCTGGTAGTTGGTTCTAGGTTGTTGTTGTTGCTGATGTTGTTGTGGTGGAGGTAGCATCTGTTGTACGGGAGCTGCAGGAATAGTAACAGCAGCCATATGCTCATAAGGTCTTCTGTAACCACGACTCTGGCTTCGGCCGAATACAGCATTGGTCTCGCCTTCTCTCCTTCTTGGAGGTCCGCTAAAAGCTTTCCTCGCCCCATTTGAGCTACTAGCACCGGGATCTTGTATCTTCCCCATTTTCAACAGCGTTTCGACCCTTTCTCCCGCAATGACAATATCGTTGAACTTAGTAGCAGAACTTGACGCCAATCTCTCAAGAAATACCCCCTGGAGGGTACCCATAAACATATCGGCCATTTCATTCTCTAACAAGGGTGGTTGCACCCTGGCAGCTAGCTGACGCCACCTCTGGGCATATTCCTTGAAGCCTTCTTTTGCTGTCTGAGCCATATGTTGCAACTGGGTGCGATTCGGAGCCATGTCCATATTATATTGGTACTGCCTCACAAAAGCTTCAGCGAGATCTTTCCAGCTCTTGACATTGACCCTGCTGAGCTTCATGTACCACTCAAGGGAAGCTCCCACCAAGCTGTCCTGAAAGTAATACATCCACAGTTTTTCATCGTCTGTATGCGCGGCAATTCTCCCGACATACGATTGCAGATGGGTCTTTGGGCAAGCAGTGCCGTTATACTTCTCGAAAGTAGGAACTTTGAACTTATACGGGATCCTGACTCCCGGAACCAAGCCCAAGTCTGTTATATCGAACCCCAAAGAACTCTGGGACTGAATAGCCTTGATTTGCTCGGCCATCTCTTCAAACCTCTTGTTCATTTCTACCCCTTGACCCTCGGTCTCATCAAGTAAAGTGAACTGGTCCTCCTGGTGATCCACATGAATGTTATGCATCCCGTCATTGACTACGGTCGCCCCTGGTTGTATAACATGAGGTCCACCCTGACGTGCGCCCGCACCGGTATGATTATCAGCATTAGCAGCAGCAGCAGCGTTTCTGTTCTGATTCTCCACCATCTCTCGCAGACGCTCTTGATTCTGCCCCATGCCGGCCATTAATGTCATGAAGTTATCCATCCTCTGCCTTAGATCTGCCAAATCTGCCTGCATTTGATCCATGGCCCGCTCTCTGTTAATCTTGGTTGGGTATCTGTGCACTGCTGGTTGTTCTCGAACCTTTCGAGGAGCTATAGTGCCTGAAACACAAAACCCGTTAGTAATTGATGCAACACCTGCAAAACAGACAAACAGGTTATATGCAATGCAATGTAACTGTTCATGTTCCCAATTTTAAGCATTTGGCATGCCCCAGTTCTGGCATCTATCTCGGCAATCACTTTTTGTCTTTCAAACCTTTTCTTTGATAAGTGTTCAGACATTAGCAGTATCCAGACAAACGAGTCTTGCACATTCAAAACGATAACTTGCACATTAGTACTGAATATGGACAATCCAATATAGGCTAAAAGTCAGAATACATCCGAGAATATTCCCCGAAGGGTTACAAATCAGTACATAAAGACAAAGGAAATGAAAGTAAGACTCCTACAACAAGCCTGTAGGTAGTCTGAAAAATAAACTAAGCTAAGGACCCCGGTTCTGCCACCTCCGCCCTGCTTTTCTTGACACCTGCTCTCAGCTTGAGCTCTTCGATCTCTTTCCTGGCTTCCTCCAGAGCTAATTGACTTTGGGCCAACTGTTGGGTCTTCTCCCTCCGGATGGCGTGGGCTTGTTCCACTTCCTCTTTCTTGAAAGCCAACTGAACTTCAAAGAACTCTTCCTTCTCTTTGAATTTCTTTTGGTCTTCATCCCTTTGGCCTTTCAACCAAACGATGGACTGCCGAGCACTCCTGAGAGTCTTTAAGGTCTCCTTGCGCTTAACTTCTCTTCGAGCTTCCATCATACCCAATCTGTGGAAATGGGCTTCTCTTCCAGCAAAATCCTTCTCTTTGTTTTCCAAAGAGGCTTGGAGCTTCTGCAGCTTGTCTTCAGCTTCCTTCTTGGCTCTATTGGCCTGGTGGTATAAGCTTACCATCTCAATATTCTCTACTCTGACCTCATGCAGCTGGGCTTCTAGCTTCTTGTACTCCTCCAAGGAAACCGTACTGCTCGGACCCGGTACATCTCGGGGATAAAGTGGAGCTTCGACTGAAAAAGGCATGAGAACTGACTCGATATGCCTTTGCAACCATTCAGCATATGGTGGATATGTCTTGGGATCAACTCGGCCGAAGTCTTTCTTCCCTTTCCTTTTCCTGTGATCCCAGGATTGAACTGCTTGTTGGACTAGCTCTCTGTTTCCATCAACAGGAAAATACAAAGATTCAGCAAACATTTCCATCTGAGGAGGATCCTTCAAAGGGTAGCCAAACTGCCTTCTGGCTAATGTCGGGTAGTAACTGATGACACCTTTCCTTCCCAGCAAAGGTACTCCAGCAAACCTTCCGCAGCTAACCATCACCTCTTTTCCTAGCAAATCCCTGTCATAACCCCAAGCAATGTCTTCTTCAGTCAGTCCCATCAATCTTCTGGACCATCTCCATTCGCCTCGTATATCTTTGAAGGCGCCTGACTTAGGCAACTGTCTAGCGAACCATTCAGCAAACAAAGGAGCACAGCAGACCACTGGACCACCTCTACCTTTCTCGTTTCTGTAATGGACACTAAAATAAAAGTCACCCAATAAAGTAGGCACAGGATTGCCTTTTGCAAAGATTGAGATCACTTCTAAGCTGACAAATTCTTTCTCTCCGGGAAACAAACTAGACCCATATACCATCAATGCAAGCAAAGCTCCAAAGTCGCTCCACCTAGCCTCTGTAGCATACTTCTCAGCCTCTGGAATAAGCACACTCCATGGTAGACCTCTGCCTTTACTCTCTTGCAAAGCCTTTCTGACTGAAGCAACTGGCAACCTACAAACCTTGGCTATGTCTTCATCTCTGAGCACAACCTCTGACCCGTAGAACGGCAATGTCTCTCTGATCGGGATACTCAGCATGCTGGAGATCTCTTCTAATGTCGGAGCTAAGATGTAACCTGGAAGAATAAAACAACGCAACAGGGGATCATAAAATTGCAACAAGGTATGCAAGCTGTCCTTTTGGTCTATAGTAGGCTTGTCCACAAACTTCAGTATCTGGCCATATCTTTTCTTGAAATTTCCTAAGACTTGATCGTTCATCAGACCTGCTAACCTCTGAACACTTTTAACTTCCGGTTGAAGAAAGGTATAATGCACATTCTTTTTTCTCGGATCGCTTCTGATTTCTGCCATGGAGATAAGAATACCAGAACCGGGAACAGATGCGAGTAATGACCTGAAAAATGGGAAACATAAACAGTTAATGCAAAGAATGATGCAAATGTAATGCAATGCAAGCATATGACCAACTGGGACCATCTGAACTGGCACACTGACAAAGGCCCCTCTGAACAACTGGCAAACCCAAAAGTCCACTGAGTCACACCCTCTGGTAATCACAACCCTCTGATAGAAGATCTCAGAACCACAGTATCAAGAAATCCCGAATTCCAGGATCATGACTTCGGAACCATAGAATTAATAGAACCACAGATCATAATCACAGGACCAAAGATCATAACTGAACAGATGAGTGTATGTTGAGGTCATGGGTTCCTGCACACCTGTACACACCCCCCAATCTCACGGGTAAAAGGCTCCGGGTCAGACATCACGGACTCTCAAAGCCACATAGCAATAATACTGTCACCATCTCCGAGAAATGGCTAATGACCAACTCAGGGAATCGGTTAGGCATTATGTACTACGCAGGGAGGCCTCAGCTGAGTCCGGGAAAAACAAGCATCCCTTATAAGTCCCCAGCTTCAAGCGCTGAAATCGAGAAACAATAGTACATTCAGCCCGTAGGATACAGTACTAATGTCATACGACCAGATGCTTTGACTGAGTTCTTATAAGAGAACCAGGCCATCCTATGCGAGTTCCCAGTGGACCCTCGGGTGCGAATGGGTTTGCCACAAAATGTGGTCTGCCACTGTCACCACTGGAGAGGGTTGTTTCCACAAAGGTCCTCAATGATCGGTCCCCAGCTGCACATAACTGTCAGGGTTATGTAATGAGAGAGGAAGATCCCCAAATCAAGACATTTCCAAGACAATCGCAACCTGGGTGTGGAACTCACTACTACCCCCATGACAAGATCTCATGAGGCCAAAGTGGAACCACTCTAAATCCTATGGTGCACTCGAGCCGGGTACTTGGCTCATATCTCTCAAGAACCAGTAACTCCCATCCCACCAAAGAAAACCAGTCCAGACAGTCCAGTATGATATATATGATGCAGAAAATAAATACTGAAAACCGTAAATAAAGCTGTAAAATAAAGCTGTAAATAAAGCAGTAAACAAAATACAATACAACAAGCCACATCAAACAAACATCACCCAATGAAACAGAAACACACAAGCGCTAGGAGAGACTCACAGGGGAACCAGAGATTCTGGGTTCGTATCCCCAGCAGAGTCGCCAGCTGTCGCTCCCGGGATTTTCATCCTAGTACAAACGCGAAAGTGGCGCGGAAAGGTTAGAGTCGCCAGCCAGACATTTTTATCCCGAATGAATGGGAAAGGTAATGTTGCACAAACCTGAGGAAAAAGGAAAGGACGAGGCCTTGCGAACCAAAGATATGAGTTCGGGAGTCGGTTACGAACTGGGAAGGTATTAGCACCCCAGATCGTCCGTCGTACCCGACGGGATCCACGCTTGCTTGTTTTGTTTCAAAGGGTGAGAAAAATAAAGTGCTGCTGACTAAAACCACTAACTGGAAATTGGAAATGAGAAAAGGAACTAAAAGAGAATGGAAAAAAAATGGGGAAATGTAGGGAAAATAAAGAATGTGCTCGAACGGGCCCTACCCCGCTGCCTACGTACCTCATCAGGATAATGAGGATCAGAGTCGACGTAGTTCGCCTCACTAGGGGTGGCAAGGAAATTGCTTGTGAATTAAAGGCTTGAACTGCCTATGTCAATGCTCAGGTGTTGCAGGCTCGGACGACGAGTGCGTTACCGTCTTGCAAAATGACAAGTAGGAGCAAGTTCGCGTACGGAGCGAAGGAGGTGAGAAAAAGAATTCCCGAAGGAAAGACGCTTATTGTTGGTTTGTGTTTTTTTATGAAGCTTTTATGAGCGTGTCACAAGGAAGTGAACTCAAGCTCTTACCAATGGAATGTGCACTTGTCACTACATTCCAAGATGGAATAATAGAACAAGCATACTCAAGTAAGGAGAAGATCCCCAAAACTTGAACCCAAAGATTAGGGCCTAAGCTCACTAACTTGCTTAATTATTAAGTGCTTTTGGTTATTTACAGGTGAAGAAGTGTTTTTTAGGCTTTTCTTTTATGAAGAAGATACCTTGATCAGACTTGTGCATCACAAGGTAAACATGTACTATCCCAAGATGGGAAGACTACAAGCATACCTCATGGGATAAGGCTATGGATCAAGACATCACTTCACATTTATTAAAGTATCTTTTAAGAGTTATGAGATGAGAAGAGAAGAAGAACCAAAAGGATCTCAAAGGAAAAATTCTAAAGGGGACTAAAATAATCCTAAGTATTCACATGCATGGAAGTCCTAAGGGTTAGTGAGGTTTCTACCCTAATGAAGAAGGAAGAAAGAGATAGAAGAAGGGATGAGAAAGGCCTAAGCCCAACAGAAAAGGGTTAGTTCATGTAGATGTTTAAGAATTGGCAGAATTTTTGACCAAACAAGAAATGTTAAATTCAGTTCAGAATGTCCTATCAGATGTTGGGACATTATCAAACAGAGTATGTGAATTTATTTCAGGATGTCTCATCAGATGTTGGGACATTGTGTGAATAAATTAAGTTCAGTTTTTCAGGATGTCCCAACAGATGTTGAGACATCTCAGACCTGCTACCAGAATTAATTATTGATTAACAGATCAGAGATATTTAAGGAGAACTATCTGGAATTAATTAATGCTGGATAAAAACAGAACAAGGCGCATCTGTAGGGAGTTTTAAATTGAAGATTCAGATTAAAACAGAAGACCTAATGCACCTAGAATATAGGAGGTAACAAACCCTAAATTCAAGGTGACAGTTGCTGCACATTAGGGCTGGATCATTCTACAGAAAGCCCAAAATTCAGATACCTATTTAAACAACAGAAACTCATAGAATTGAGTACGAATTTCAGAAGACTAAATAGGGTGTCTAGTGTTTTAATAGCAGGTTGTTTTTATGTACCACTTTATGAGCTTTTAAGCAAAAGTGCATTTGTGACTTGATTGAAACTGTTAAGTAAGATCAAGCTGTTTTGTTTGAAGGATGTCTTCAATTTCAGTAAACTTGTAAACTTGATCACTGGGTGATTGAGGGGGAGTGAGTAGGGTACTCTTATCTAAGTGAGTCTTAGGTAGAAATTGCATTGGGTAAGTATTAAGTGATAGATTAAACAGGGTGGTTTAAGTCTAGAATTAATATTACTAATAGTGGATTTCCTCCTGGCTTGGTAGCCTCCAGATGTAGGTGTGGTTATACACTGAACTGGGTTAACAAACTTCTGTGTTGTTTATTTTTCCTGCTGTTTAAGTTTTGGTTAAATGTCCTATTAAGTGTTGGAACATCTCTTAGGACATCTCATTACAGAATTTCAATTGGCATCAGAGCAGGCACCCTGCCTGTTTATACTGGGTGAGATCTAGGGAAAACAAATTCTGTAACATGGACAGAGATATAGGGTCAGTAAATAGACCACCTATTCTGGATGGATCTAATTATGACTACTGGAAGCCAAGAATGATTGCATTCTTAAAATCACTTGACAACAGGGCATGGAGAGCAGTAAATGTTGGATGGAAACATCCTGTCCAAGACACCAAAGATGGATCAAAAGTTCTGAAACCTGAAGAAGAATGGAGTAAAGAGGAAGAAGATTCAGAACTAGGCAACTCAAAAGCCCTAAATGCTTTATTCAATGGCATTGATAGAAATATTTTCAGACTGGTGCATCATTGTGAGCTGGCCAAAGATGTGTGGGATACCCTCAAGACAACTCATGAAGGAACATCAAAAGTAAAAATGTCAAGACTTCAACTTCTCACCACCAAGTTTGAAAACTTGAGAATGAAGGAAGATGAATCAATTCATGAGTTCTACATGAACATCTTGGATATAGCCAATACTTCTGGAGCCTTGGGAGAAAAGATGACTGATGAAAAGCTTGTAAGGAAGATTCTCAGATCTTTGCCAAAAAGATTTGACATGAAAGTCACAGCAATAGAAGAGGCACAAGACATATGCTCCATGAAAGCTGAAGAACTCATTGGTTCCCTTCAAACTTTTGAGATGGGAATGAATGACACACATGCTAAAAAGAACAAAAGCATTGCCTTGGTTTCAAATACAGATGAAGAAGAAGATGATGAACCAGCAAATGATAAAAGCTTATCAGAAAACCTTGCATTGATTGGAAGACAATTCAAACAGATTCTTAGAGGAATGGAAGGAAAATCCAAACCTAGTGGAAGAAACACAAACTCTGAGAACAGAAGACCTTATGATGCTAACAAAAGAGTAAAGTATGCTGAAAAGACCAGTCAAGATAAAGGAGTCAAATGCCATGAATGTGAAGGATATGGACATATCAAGTTTGAATGTCCTACCTACTTAAAGAGGCAAAAGAAAGGACTCTCTGTGACCTGGTCTGATGAAGACTCAGGAGATTCAGAAGAAGAATCAGCTAAGCACATTGCTGCTTTAGCTGGACTGTGTGAATATGACAGTGATTCCAGCTGTGAAGAGCTTACTTATGCAGATCTTGAGCAAGCCTTCAAGGATCTGTACAAGAGAAGTATTGAAGTATGCAGTGAGGTCATAAAGCTAAAGAAGCAGAATGAAGTACTAGAAGAAGAAAAAGCAAGTGATCAAGTAATCATTGATACCTTAAAAAGTGAAGTAACTCTTCTCAATTCTAAGCTGGAACATATGTCCAAATCTGTTAGAATGATGAACAGCAGCTCAAATACACTGGATGCTATTCTCTGCAATAATAAACATTCAGGGGACAAAAGTGGACTGGGATATAACAGAGATGAAGCAAGCTCTAGCAAAACTACTTCAAAAACTATACAGTCAAACAAGATGTCTCAACAGATGCTCCAACATCAGAACACAAAGACAAACATAATGTTCCAACAGATGTCTCAACATTCTGGAAAGAACAAAATGAAGAAAAAATATCAAAGATGGAGATGTCATCACTGTGGAAGATTTGGGCATATCAAACCTCACTGTTATAAGCTACATGGATATCCAAATCAGATGTGTCAGCAACCTTCCAAGCAGAAAGTAGAAGGTACCAAGAAAGTGCTGCATAGAAATCAGCAACCTCCTAAGCAAAAGACAGAAGTAATCAAGACAGTTTGGAGACCAAAAGCTGACATTCAGACTGATCAAAGCCACATACACAAGAACAAGATCAACAATCAAGCTTGGAGATCAGCTGAACAACACTCAGAGCAGAGGCATCAAAAGAAATCTCAACTCATCTGGTCAAAGAAAAGTACTGCATACATAGCACATACATCATTGAAAGTATCAGCTAAAGAAGACTGGTACTTTGACAGTGGATGCTCAAGACACATGACTGGATTGAAGAATTTGCTAGTAAACTTAAAGTCACATTCATCCAGGTATGTTACCTTTGGAGATGGAGCTAAAGGAGAGATCAAGGGAGTTGGAACCTTGGATTGTCAAGATGTTCCAAGACTAGATGATGTGCTGCTTGTTAAAGGTTTAACTGCTAACCTGATCAGCATAAGTCAACTATGTGATCAAGGATACAGTGTAAACTTTACAAAAACTGAATGCATAGTGACTAACCAAGAGCAAAAAGTTATCATGAAAGGTGCAAGGTCTAAAGACAACTGTTACATGTGGGAGCCACTAGACTTCAGCCCCATTTCAACTTGTTCTCTAGCTAGAGAAGAAGAAGTAAAACTATGGCACCAAAGGCTAGGTCATCTTCATTTCAGAGGCATAAAGAAGATCATATCTATGGATGCTGTAAGAGGTATCCCTAAACTGAAGATTGATGATGGCAAAATCTGTGGTGAATGTCAAATAGGCAAACAAACCAAGATGTCCCATCCAAAGCTCCAACATCTGACAACTTCCAAAGCTTTGGAATTGTTACATATGGATCTCATGGGACCTATGCAAGTTGAAAGCCTTGGTGGTAAGAGGTATGCATATGTGGTGGTTGATGACTTTTCAAGATATACATGGATAAATTTCATTAAAGAAAAGTCAGATGTCTTTGATGTATTCAAGGAATTATGTCAAAGATTACAAAGGGAAAAATCCAGCTGTGTGATCAGAATTAGAAGTGATCATGGAAAGGAATTTGAGAATAAAAAATTCTTAGATTTCTGCTCTTCAGAAGGAATCAATCATGAATACTCTTCTCCTATCACTCCTCAACAGAATGGGATTGTTGAGAGAAAAAATAGAACTATTCAAGAATCTGCAAGAGCTATGATACATGCTAAAAAGCTACCTCTGTATTTCTGGGCTGAAGCCATGAACACTGCCTGCTATATCCATAACAGAGTTACCTTGAGAAAAGGAACTTTGTCCACAATATATGAAGTCTGGAAGGGCAGAAAACCCACTGTTAAGTACTTTCATGTGTGTGGAAGTAACTGCTACATTCTGGCAGACAGGGAGCAAAGGAGAAAAATGGATCCTAAAAGTGATGAAGGGTTTTTCCTTGGATACTCTACAAACAGCAGAGCATACAGAGTATTTAATTCTAGAACCAAGGTTATCATGGAGTCCATAAATGTGATAATTAATGATGCTCCTACAGATGTCCCAGAAGATGTTGGAACATCTGCTGATATCAAGATTGAAGCTGAAGAAAAGGATGATCAATATAACTGCACTCAATCTGATACAAGGACAGAAGAATCCAGTAAACCTCCCTCCATCAGAATACAGAAGGATCATCCCAAAGATTTAATAATTGGTGATCCCAACAGAGGTGTGAGCACTAGATCAAGAGAAGTGATTTCAGGTTCTTGTTTTGTGTCCAAAATAGAACCTAAAAACATCAAGGAGGCTCTCACTGATGAATACTGGATTTGTGCTATGCAAGAGGAATTAGGTCAATTCACAAGGAATGAAGTGTGGAATCTTGTTCCTAGACCAAATGACATAAATGTGATTGGTACAAAATGGGTGTACAAGAACAAGTCAAATGAACAAGGAATTGTTACAAAGAACAAAGCTAGACTTGTGGCTCAAGGATACACTCAAATTGAAGGAGTAGACTTTGATGAAACCTTTGCACCAGTAGCAAGGCTTGAATCAATAAGACTACTGTTGGGAATTTCTTGTATCTTAAAGTTCAAGCTATTTCAAATGGATGTGAAAAGTGCCTTTCTTAATGGTTATCTTAATGAAGAGGTATATGTAGAACAGCCTAAAGGATTTGTTGATCCAAGCTGTCCAAATCATGTATACAAACTCAAGAAAGCACTTTATGGTCTGAAGCAAGCTCCAAGGGCATGGTATGAAAGACTTACCACATTTCTTATCAAGCAAGGATACAGAAAAGGTGGGATTGATAAAACCCTGTTTGTTAAAGATGAAGAAGGAAATGTCATGATTGCACAAATATATGTTGATGACATTGTGTTTGGTGGGATGTCTGATAAGATGGTCAAACATTTTGTCAAGCAGATGGAATCTGAATTTGAAATGAGTCTAGTAGGTGAATTAACCTATTTTCTTGGTCTGCAAGTTAAGCAAATGGAAGACTCAATATTCATCTCACAAAGCAAGTACTCCAAGATTATAGTGAAGAAATTTGGAATGGAAAATGCTTCTCATAAAAGAACTCCTGCTCCTACACATTTAAAGCTGACTAAAGATGAAAAGGGTGAGAATGTAGATCAAAGTTTATATAGAAGCATGATTGGAAGCTTGTTATACTTAACTGCAAGCAGACCAGACATAGCATTTGCAGTAGGAGTGTGTGCAAGATATCAAGCTGATCCAAAAGTCAGTCATCTTAATCAAGTCAAGAGAATCCTTAAATATGTTAATGGTACTTGTGACTATGGCATAATGTACTTTCATGGTTGCAAACCAATTCTCTCTGGCTTCTGTGATGCTGATTGGGCAGGAAGTGCTGATGACAGAAAAAGCACTTCAGGAGGATGCTTCTTTCTAGGAAACAATCTGATTTCTTGGTTCAGTAAGAAACAGAATTGTGTGTCATTATCTACAGCTGAAGCTGAGTATATAGCAGCAGGTAGCAGTTGTTCTCAGTTGGTTTGGATGAAGCAGATGCTCACTGAGTACAATGTCCCACAGGATGTCATGACATTGTACTGTGACAACTTAAGTGCAATCAACATATCAAAGAATCCCATTCAACATAGCAGGACAAAGCATATTGATATCAGACATCATTTCATCAGAAATCTTATAGAAGAGAAGGTGATTTCATTGGAGCATGTTGCTACAGATCTGCAATTAGCTGATATATTTACCAAAGCATTGGATGCTACACAATTTGAGAACTTAAGGGGCAAACTTGGAATCTGTGTATGTGATATCTAGCAGTTAATGAGATGTGCCAACATGTCATATGACATTGCATGGCATAAGTTCCAGATGGTAAAGCTAGTCTGGACTAGATCCTTGGGAATTTCATTCCTAATCATTTGGACTGTAACGGCTACTTATTTAGTAATTCCTTATAAGCAGCTATCAAGAGTCTCATCACATCATCACAAGCGAATCACATTAACTAGTAATCCTTCAGAAATCTTAAACCCTAAAGCTGCACATTCATCTTCCTCAACAATGTCTCAAAACCCTAAAACAGCTGAAGAAGTTCTCAACCAGGAAGACGTGGTTCATGCCACTCCTATTTCTATGGTGCCAATGCAATCAACACCATTAGACGAGCTCAGGGGAAATGCCTCTCACACTAAGAAGGCAAGAACACCAAAAAGAGGTAAAGATCAAATCAGAAGCAAAGCTAAAGAAATTCCTTCACATGTTAAATACTCCAAATATGTTGATGATTCCATCAAGGAGATTGTTAACCAAGTCTTTTCTGAACAAAGAATGGTGAAAGGTATCTCTGTTCCTTTGAACACCATTCCTGCACCTCAAGAAGAACCAGCTCAAGCTACAAAGGACACTGCTGCAGAACAAGATGTCCCAACAGATGTTGGAACATCTGAAGACAAGAAAAAGAACTCATCTGATGTTGAACAAACTGAGGATAAAACCTCAAGTGAAAGTGATAAAGAAGTTTCTGTGGAACAGGCTAAAGAATCAAATGAAGATCAAATTTCTGCTGATCAACAAGCTGATGAGGAGTCTGCTCAATCTCCTTCAGTAGTCAATCTGGAGCAGGACTCTGATGCAGAAATCATAGCATTTGTCAAACCCAGCATAGCCAAAAGGCTAAGGTCCAGGAAAGGAAAGATGCAAGATGAACCTGTCATTCCTGAGAAGAAGAAGGCTAGTCCAAAGAAAGGCAAGGCTAAAGCCACTTTTGGTCCAGCAAAACCATGGAGCAAGGTTCAAACTTAGAAGAGAAAAGCTGCAACACCATCAGATTCAGATGTTGGATCAGATGTCCCAACATCTCCTCCCAAGAAGAAACCAGCACCAGCTAGAGCTTCAACTGTTGTTCCAGAAGCTCCCTTGGACAATATATCCTTCCATCATGTCTCCAGTGTCAACAGATGGAAATATGTGTACCAAAGAAGGGTTGCTTTGGAAAGAGAACTAAGCAGCAATGCACTTGAGTGCACAGAACTCATTGACCTAATCTCTGCTGCAGGACTATTCAAGACAGTCTCAGAGTTCTCTCCCTGTTATGAACTTCTTGTCAAAGAGTTCATTGTGAATCTTCAGGAGGATTGCTCAAATGGTAAGTCTTCTGAGTTTAGAAAAGTTTTTGTTAGAGGTAAATGTGTACAGTTTTCTCCTCAAATCATCAATGAGTATCTAGAAAGAGAAACAGATGGACCCAATGAGCTAGGGAAAACAGATAATCAAATCTGTAAGGTGATCACTGCAAATCAGGTCAAAGCTTGGCCTGTGAAGGGAAAGCTCTCTGTGAGCATGCTTACTAGAAAGTATGCCATGCTTAACAGGATTGGAACTGCAAACTGGGTGCCTACCAACCACACTTCATCAATCTCAACTGGTCTGGCCAGATTCATCTATGCTGTGGGGACTCAAACCAAGCTGGACTTTGGAGCTTTTATCTTTGATCAAACCATGAAGCATGCCAGCTCCTCTGCAACCAAGCTACCAATAGCCTTTCCATCATTGCTGTGTGGGATAGTGCTCAATCAATACCCGGGCATTCTCACTGACAAGGATACAGCATGCAAAAGAGAGAGCCCCTTGGCTTTTCACTACAAATTATTTCTCAGTCACCATGCTGCGGATGTTGAAACACCTGCTGGGACATCTGCTGGTCCCTCCTCTGCTAAGAATCCAATCTCCAAGAAAGCCTTGATTGCTGAGCTAAAGTGCACCTGCAAAGAGCTTGAATCTAGAAAGAAGAAGCTGGAGGAAATCATTCAAATGTTGGAAAGTGAAGAATCTGATGAAGACAGTGCTGCTGATGAAGAAACAGAAGCTGATGAAGACACTGAAGTGGAAGAAACAACTGAGAGTGATGAATCTGAGTGATCAATGTATGTGACAGCAATGTAATGACAGCAATGTAATGACAGTAATAGTGTCTTTGGCCCCTAATTTTGTGTCTACCAAGGGGGAGAACAACATCAAATGTAATTGCTGTTTAAATGAATGAAAAAATTCTGTTTGTTTGCTTCTGAACTGAATAAGTTTTTCTGTTGGAACAAGACTGGATAAAGACAAAGACTGGATAAAGACAGGACACATGTATGTTTGAGGGGGAGTAATCTCAAATAAAAATCAACAGAAAAGTAATGATATACTCTGATAAAAAGAACTTCTGCTGCACTCTGAAAACCAGGAAAGATGTTAGCCAAAAATTAGCCAAAGGGGGAGTTTGTAGATGTTTAAGAATTGGCAGAATTTTTGACCAAACAAGAAATGTTAAATTCAGTTCAGAATGTCCTATCAGATGTTGGGACATTATCAAACAGAGTATGTGAATTTATTTCAGGATGTCTCATCAGATGTTGGGACATTGTGTGAATAAATTAAGTTCAGTTTTTCAGGATGTCCCAACAGATGTTGAGACATCTCAGACCTGCTACCAGAATTAATTATTGATTAACAGATCAGAGATATTTAAGGAGAACTATCTGGAATTAATTAATGCTGGATAAAAACAGAACAAGGCGCATCTGTAGGGAGTTTTAAATTGAAGATTCAGATTAAAACAGAAGACCTAATGCACCTAGAATATAGGAGGTAACAAACCCTAAATTCAAGGTGACAGTTGCTGCACATTAGGGCTGGATCATTCTACAGAAAGCCCAAAATTCAGATACCTATTTAAACAACAGAAACTCATAGAATTGAGTACGAATTTCAGAAGACTAAATAGGGTGTCTAGTGTTTTAATAGCAGGTTGTTTTTATGTACCACTTTATGAGCTTTTAAGCAAAAGTGCATTTGTGACTTGATTGAAACTGTTAAGTAAGATCAAGCTGTTTTGTTTGAAGGATGTCTTCAATTTCAGTAAACTTGTAAACTTGATCACTGGGTGATTGAGGGGGAGTGAGTAGGGTACTCTTATCTAAGTGAGTCTTAGGTAGAAATTGCATTGGGTAAGTATTAAGTGATAGATTAAACAGGGTGGTTTAAGTCTAGAATTAATATTACTAATAGTGGATTTCCTCCTGGCTTGGTAGCCTCCAGATGTAGGTGTGGTTATACACTGAACTGGGTTAACAAACTTCTGTGTTGTTTATTTTTCCTGCTGTTTAAGTTTTGGTTAAATGTCCTATTAAGTGTTGGAACATCTCTTAGGACATCTCATTACAGAATTTCAGTTCACATAAACATAAAAGGAAGAGATAAGAATTAGAGATGTGGAACTCAATTCCCACATCTCTCACTTACCATAGCTCCTGCAAGGTTAGCATACACAAATGAATACAAGCACAAAGTTCACAGTCAGAATCAAAATGGTATGAAGAATGGCCTAAGAGGCCAGCAAGGTGAAGACAGAAGTCACATAATACCAAACAGTGTCACACTAGAAGCAACGGAACCAAACTACAGAATTTAAA
Source organism: Lathyrus aphaca (assembly GCA_963966055.1). Classification (NCBI taxonomy): domain Eukaryota; kingdom Viridiplantae; phylum Streptophyta; class Magnoliopsida; order Fabales; family Fabaceae; genus Lathyrus; species Lathyrus aphaca. Next base: position 219,857,711 of record OZ014519.1, read on the forward strand.
CATTTAAAGAAACAAACAACCTGAATATAAAGCAAACCCAAAAATTCAGAAGAACCAAGACCTATCCTAAGGTCAGGAAGGTATTCATACCCCAAAGAAACCCCAAATGAGAAGAAGAAGTTGGCACAAGTGCCCTTCTAAGCCTATAGGAAAACTAATGAACCAAAAGAAGCGAAATGGGACAAGGTGAGAACAAAAATTCACAAATAATCAACCATCCATCTAAAAATTCTATAACTGAAACCAAATGATCATGAAACACATTAAATCAACTTGCCAAAAGGATCTGCAAGAATTCAGAAAGGAGCTAGGTCAAATGAATGCACAAACACAAGCTAGGACAGAAAACTTATATCACAAGATACCAGACCAAAACTTAAGAAATAAATTTCTAAAAAATCTGAGAAAAATCATATGAAAACTAAAAGATCTTAGGAACACAATGCAAAAAGAATGGGATCAAAACTCCAAATATTGAAGTCTATAGAAAATCAACAAGACAGGCTGGTCAAGAAATGGATCAAAAGAAGCTATGTACATTATTGATTTAATTCTAGCATGCCAATTAATAAAAAAATAAAATAAAAAAGTGACAAAATTTTAGAGACACAAAGGAACATTCATGATTTATTTGGGAATTTTTAGAGGATTATAACTATTTTATTTGAATTAAAATCAAACTGAATTAAAAATAGAATTAATATGAAAAAAGAAAAATAAAAGAATTGAAGGGAGGTGGGAAGAGTGATGGTATCTAGCTGAAATAGAACGGGCCAGGAAGAGGGGGTGCCGTTAGCGGGTGGCCCCAAGGCCCAAACGAACTCTCACATCTACTAATTAATACTCAGCCCTTTTTTATTCTAAGCACAAAAATAAATAAACAAAGTGAACAAAATATTATGTATACCTCATGTCAATCGGTCCATTATCACTTAAATGAAGAAGAAAAATAAGAAAAAAAATAAAAGAAATAACACTCGAGCCAACCGCGTGATGACACGCGTCCATCCCTTCCCATGCTCATGCAAACGAAACAAATGGCCAGCAGCTTCCATGAAAAACACAGGAATGCAAACATGAAGGTCCAAATTCAGATCAACACCACTCCCTCAAATCTTAACGAAATTAAAAGATATAAGAACCAAAAATGATCTATGAAATGAGGCGAATCCATACATGCCATCAGTTTTCACAACACAAACGCATACAAAGAGCAACAACTTAAACAACATCCTATCTCAAATCTGCACTTCAAGATCTAAACAATATAAATCTTCTAAATGTACCCTGTATCCTAAATCAAGCATGAAGCTAACTGATATGGACAACCAAAGGAAAACAAAACAGAGCAAAAACAGCTCCCACATGACTCTTTCAGTCTCACATATCTCTCTTCCAATTCTACGAAACTCAAATATCCCAAAACCAACATTAATCTATGAAGCACAAGGAACATCATCACGCATTTCGTTCACACAAACACATCACACATGAAGAGAATCGAATGATTAAAGTTTAACACCAAATCGGAAAACCTCAACTCAAAGCATCCACAAGCTTCGCATAGTTTAGATCCAACACAAACAGCATGAATCAAATCAGTTAAAATCAAATCTGAAGCATGATAAAGTAGAACTACGAACCTGGTATGCGATCTTACGAAGGATGTTGAGAAATCCAGAGATGAGAGTCTTCTTATACTTCCCTTTGATTTTCTCCAAGCCAAATAAAGGCTTGATGAGCACAAAATGCAGGACCGCGAATGATGTTGAATCTACCACTTCAAAGCAAGGCTCTAATGAGGATGATGAAAGCACAGTGATGCTGTCTTGAGGCAGTTCGATCGAAGGAAAATGATGAATAAGCCGCTCTCGAATTTGAAATGCGGATGAGAAAAAGAAACAGAGAGAATGTGAAGTTTGTTGAATGATTTGCCGTGGTGAAAAATGTGGTCCCTCCCCTCAAGAATCGTCACCGAATGCCTTTTTGTGAAGGGTGTGAAGAGTCCAACTTGTAGGTGTGAGCACAAAGTTGTTATACCGAAACGCAAAACTTCGTGCGTGCCACTCTTCAGCTTTTCAAAACTGTTGCCAACTTGATCACGTGGCTGGCGTTATATGAACGATTGGAAATACTTGGACAGCTTCACATGATTTTCCTTTTTTTCTTTTATTGTGCATGAGCGTTATGAAATGTGAGAGTGCATAAAATGGTGAGTGAGAGTGTTGTGAGGTGATTGTCGAGCTGGCAAGGTGCGCGTAGGGTGGGAAAGGAAAGTGTGGACAAGCATGAAAATCAATGGGCCACAGGGAAAAAACGTGAGGGATCTTATGTGAGGGAGTGTGTGAGGAGCGCGTGAACATGAGTGGTGTGAGGTAATTTCAAGTGTGCTGGCAAGGAAAATGAGAGTGATGTGAGGTGAGTGGAAAAGTGTGTTGTGAGGGGAAGAAAAAAATGAGAAAAGTGGAAATGAGAAGCAGGAAACGTGAGGGAGGGCGTGAGAGAGAAAAGAGAGGAAGTATGTGAAAAATGAGTATGGTGAGCTGGCAAGATGAACACGTGAGGTGTGAGTGGAGAATGATATTGTTCTCAATTTTCCTTTTGCACATGCTACCTTTAATATTTTCAATAAACCAAATAAAACAAACCAAAGCACTCTCTCTCCCTGCCACGTAAAAGCAATTCCAATGGACCCCATGACCCATTGAAACAAAAGGTTATGACATAATAAAATGTGACACCAAAATAATCCACATAAAGGACCAATAAGAATTCGCCAAGTGTACAACAATCATGCTTCAAACTTCTAAAAATCATAACTTGGGTTCTATGAAGGCTATGAGGGTATTCTACGACTTTTCGGAAAGGGAAAATCGTGCTCTTCAACTTTCGTGTTTACCGGAAAATCATTCGGAGCTTTTTCGCACATGAAATAATAGCCTGAAGTTTAAGTACAAATAATTTCTAAAAATGGAAACCTTCCAATTTCCACATTTAGTAGCTTTTTGCATACTCCCGATTTTTTGACATTTAAACTCAACTGAATTATTCCTTGATATAATATGACCTCAAAAATGATAATCCTGATTAAAAAACTCCGAAAACTTCCTGTTGACTTTTCTGACTGCACATTTGACTTTCTTGCTTCACCCTTAAGCAACTGCACCAAGTCTTGACTTCTTCAGTGAATTTTTGCCTCAAACATCATACATGAGCCATGCAGACTAAATGAGAGTCTTTGCCCATAAGAAATGGTCAAAATTAAGAAGATACGAGTATCTGTCCCGAAACCCTAATCAGGATTTCCTCATACAGGAGAAAAATTGTATTTTTGAACTTCTGATGAAATAGCTGACTTCTCTGAGGAATTTTCCCACCAAATTTCAACCTTAGGATCCTCTTGTTATATGAGAGACTTTGCCTAAATGAAATAGCCAAAGTCACAAAGTTTCCCTGCCTGAAACTCATACCCTAACTTGGGATCATTGTGTAGGAGCCTTGCCCTAGCTTGAATTCCCTGATGATTTTCCAACCTTCTGAGCTTTTGTAAATGAATTTGAACTTGTGAATGCAATGTAGACCCCTCATAGGACTTGAACAAATCCATTGGGACCCTTGTCATGGCTTGAAGTGCTTCTGGGAACTCCACAGATGACCATATGCTGATGCTCGGACATGAAGGATGTCATGCTTCATCTTTCTATGATATGATGCTAAGGGAATGATATGCTCATGATGTATATGATGTAATATGATGCTTAAAAATAAGAGGGAAAATTTTGGGTGTTACAATTAGCACCCAGATTGTCCGTCGTACTCGACGGGATCCATGCTTAAAAGATTGTGTTTAAAGGGGGTAGGTGTGTGTGTGTTGTCTGTGTGCAAAAGATGGAAAAGAAAATACAAGTGTCAGTGCAAAAGGTGGATTGCTCAGGAACTGAGGTTTGAAAGAGAATGATGAAAGAGGAGGATGACAAAGAGACTTTTGTTCGATAATAGTTAAGTTATGCCTACGTATCCTCTCATGCAATGAGGAAGTCAGAACACCATAGTTCGACTCAAAGGGACTGAAAGATAAATTGACTATGAACTTCTTGCTTGTCTATGCTCAAGTGTATGACTCGTCTGGCTCGATTTCTAACTGTCTTGCATTAGACGGAAGAAGCAAATTCTCGTTTGTGAATGAGTGTGATGAGAAAAGAATCCCGAAGGAGACGATTATTGTTTGTTTTTGGTATTTTCAATTTTATTATTGTTTTTGGTGTTTTGCATAAGTTAATGAGCTTAAGCCTAAATCAAGGGCTTGTAAACTCATTATATCCTCCCTAATTAGGGATAATGAGCCTACTTAAGTATGAGATAAGCATCTCAACTTAATTACCATGATGATGTAGGATTAAGATCATTAACCTACTTGTGATTAATTAGATGTTTTTGGGTTTTTTTTAGTGTTAAGTAATGAGTTTAATCTCTAATCACAGATTAGTGAACTCATTACACCATCCTAATAGAAGGATAATAGATGAGCACACTTAAGCTGAGGAAGATACCTCAACTTAATCCATGGTTAGGGATTAAATTCATTATATAAAAAAGCCTTTATTAAGTGGATTTTAATTAAGGGTGAGATTAAAAAATGAGTTTTATGATTTGTAAGACAACTTGAGGGGGACTTGTCCATTAAACACTAGGGTTAGTCCTTCTTAACCATAAGGAAGAATTAGAACCCTAATGTAAGGCCCAAGTTACAAGATAAAATCTTGGTAATTATTAAGATGATTTGATTAAGAGGTTTAAGAAAATTAAAGGTTTAACACTTAGGATTAAAGTTATACACTCCATCCTAATAGAAGGATATAGGCATAACCCTAATTCCAAAGTCCTAAAACTTTAAGAGTTTAGTCTCTGATTATGAAGATGAGAAGAGAGACTCAAGTAAACTCAAAGGTAAAAGCTAAGGGGGGACTAATCACAACCCTAATTATTATCATGCTTGGATGTTCCTATGGTTTGTAAGGCTTAATAAAGATCTTCAAGGAAGCCACCAATGGAAGAAGTAGATGAAAGGAGGATGAAGCAGAAGAATAAGTTACTTACTTCATTGAAGAAGATAAGTAACTTAAAGAAAGAAAGTGAGAGAGATAGAACACAAGTGAACAAGTTCACTTCAAAACCAGCAAGATGCAAATGAAAGAGATAAAGAGAAATAAGAAGTGAAGGCAAATCCACTTCACAAAGTAACTTACCACCTGAAAATGTTAGCATGAATGCACAAAGTACAAAGCATAAAGAAATGAAATGAAATGAGATCAAATGACCAAAGTCAGCAGTGTTTATGCAATGTTAATGTCATGTGAGATGATGCAAAGGCATACAAAGTGCATATGTATGATCATACAAGATGAGATGCAAATGAAAGCATGCTTTGAAGTTTGAAAACACATGAAAGTTAATGAAATGAAATGAATGCAAATCATGGCAAATGAATGAAGAAATGATCAAGCACGGCTCTAACATGTCTTAAGATGTCTAAGATGACATATGAATGCATGAAATGTCATGGCAAGTTCATTTAATGATGCATATGCAAGGTGAATGCAAATGAACATGGGAAATTAGGGTTATATGGAAGCATGAGATGCAAATGAACAAAACAGAAACATATGACAAGATAAAAAATTGAAATTAAGCTCAAACAAACCCTAATCCCATATTAGGTCACACCCTAAAGGAGAAAGTCAGAAGCCTAACCAATCAAAAGTTATGAATTTCCTAATTTTTTAGGGTTTTTGGGTGGTTCAAAGGGGAAAATGCAAATCAAATGGAAAATGTAAAATACATTTATGAGATAAATGTCCTATAAAATACATGCAATATGCAAGACAATGCAAAAAGGATCATCTTCAAACTCTTCTTGGTTAGGCAGAAATGATTTTTTAAAGTTAGGGTTCAAAAATATGATTTAAATGACCCTTAATTCAAAGAAAATTCTCAAACTATGATCAAACCTAAAAAGAAATTTGTGTGAAGAGTTTGAAAATGTTTCTAAATGCATTGGGATGATTCATGATTTTTTTGGTGATTTTTAGAAACCTAAATGTATTTTTTAATTAATTAAAAGACTTTAATTAATTAAAAATAACATTTAAATATTTTAAAAATGCTTTTTTAATGCAAAAAATAAAATAAAAGTCATTTTTGGAATGAGAAAAATATTTTGATCATAAATGCAAAAGGAAATATTTTTGTGATGTTTTTAACTATTTTAAAATAATTATGCAAAAGAAATAGAATAAAAATTGAAATTAAATGAAATAAAATGAAAGTCGGCGCATCTGAGGGTCAGGATTTGAATGGAAATGGAGGGAGTTGACTGGCGCGTGAATCAAGGGCCTGGATCAAATCTGACTAATTAACCATTATTTATTTAATTAATCCAGAATTAATGTTAATGACCTAATCTGAGCCACACACACGCGCGCGAAAGACAAGATCCAAGGGCCTAAATTTAAACTGAGTCTAAACCTTAATTAAACCCTAAGTATTTTCAGGTGATCGGAACAGTGTTCCGTTCATCTTCTCCGGCGAACAAAAACTGCTATCTCTCTCCCTAGGCTATGAGAACCTCCCAAACTTTCCAGGATCACTCCCCAAACATCAAATAACAAGAATCAACCATCAAAAACAATTTATCATTCACCAAAAACAAGATTCGAAGCAAATCGTGAAACTGAACAAAACTTTCAGAAGTTCAATACATGCTTAATATTCAACCATTTTCAAAAGTAAACATATCACAATGATCAGCACATCATGTAGAATCAATTTGTAACTTAAAAAACAAGTTCTGGAAAAATTGTTCTTGAGGTTACCTGAGGTTGAGCTTTCAGTTCTTGAGCTTTCTGGACCTCTCTTTGGTGAAAATAAACTCCAATGAGCTTCCTGAGAATGCTTTGATGCTTGGAACAAGCTTGCAATGGCTGGTTTGAAGGTTTTGTTTCTGAAGTTGCAGAAATTGTGTTTGTGTTTGGCTATGTTTCAAGCTATGGTGATGGGTGGGAAATGATCCTGGGGTGATGCTGAGTTGATTGGTGGAAAAATATTTGAAGTTTGATGGCTGAGGAGTGAGTTTTGAAAGCTTGAAGGTTTTTGATAATTTTGTTAATTCTGAGTGTTCCAATGTTTCAGGCTTGTGTGTTATCTCAAATGGAGTCCATAATGTTTGTATATGATGTTCTGATTGGCCAGAGAGTTGTTGGTGGCATAGTGTGATTGGTATGGTTGTTTTTTGCAAAAAGTCAACATTGGTTGTACTATGAGCATGGGTCATGGCAGGAATGGTTCTATGGCATATCTTGCTTCAGCATGGTTCATGGTGAGCCCTTGGATTGAAACATGTGAGATGTAACAAGTGGATGAAGAGTTTCATGCCAATTTGCAATTCTTGAAAGTTTTGGCCCTTTTGTGATTTCTTGAAGTTCAAGTCATGAAAATGCATGGTTCAAAGCACAATTCTGATGTTTAGAGGCCCCATTGACATATTGTGAAGTGTTTGTGTCCATTTGAAGTAATTAGAATGCTTGAATATGCCAATTTGCAAAATCCCTCTTTGACATGAAACTTGAAATTTAGGATTTTTGCCAAATTTGAAAGGCCATATATTGAGTTCTAGGATGAATCAAGACATGTTCTTTTACTTTATGAAAAGGGAAAGACATAATCTACAACTTTCATGACCAATAATTTTTCATTTGAAGCATTTTTGGTTGAGAAAGAGGAGTTGAAAAACTTTCCCAAAATGGAAAGTTTCCATTACAAGTCATTTCCATTTTTGGAAAGTTTACTAATGGCTCAAAATTATTAAATCTTGTGAACTTCTAACCTCTTATAAGATCAAATAAAGATCATAGAACTTCATTTTGATGAAAATACCCCTTTGGTTCCATTGTTGGGGGCCTCAGATGCCCTGATTTTGACTTTACTTGCTCAAGAAGTTACCTAGTGAACATATGACTTCCACAATGAATTTCTTCATCAAACTTGGTACACATGATCCTTATAACATATTAAGAACATTAGAAACAAGAATGGCCCAAAAATTTGGTGTTAAGGCCTCTGAAACCAAAACCCTAATTTTGGTCATCTGTGTAGTGAAAACCCTAGCTTTGCTTCCATGCCTTGCCAGTTCTTGTGATCTCTTGACTTCCATGAACTTTGAGGGACATAATATGATGATATAACACACATGGACCCTCTTGGAAAGCTTTGAGGCCCTTGGGATGGCTCATATAGAGTCCTGGATTGCTCAGATCACAAACCCTAGATGCAAATGAACTTGAACTATGTAGATGAAACAAATATGCTAAATGAAGTGGTATGCTTATGCTTATGAAAAAATGAAAGATCAAAATCCATGGTGTGATATGAGTGAGGGAAAATTTGGGGTGTTTACAGCTGCCCCTATTCAAGCATGAGTTAGCTGTGCAGGGTGTAAGCGCCTGGCTTAACAAACAAACAAGATAACTTGTGGTTGAATACCAAAGACAGTCCGAAATTTGCACTCGCTGAATAGAAGAAGAAAAGGGATATAAATTGTAAAAGGTAGTATAGCATGATTATCAAATGAAGGCGATGGAGGATGACCATCGAGCAGAGGACGACTGCTGGGGATAAAGCAATGACATGGACGGTCGACAAGCTGGGGAAATAAAGAGATCATGATGGGGACGACCATCAGGTAAAGAAACAAAATTCTCTGGAGATTAAAGTAAAGGCAATGATGGGGACGACCATCAGGTTTGCAAAGTATAGTAAACTACGATGGAGACGGCCATCGATTTAAAGAATAAATGAAATAATGATGAGGGACGGTCATCAAAGGTGAAGGACGATCACCTAGCAGGGGACAACTGCTCTTTATCAAGACATAGGACGAATGTCGGATAGAAATGGTCGACGATGGGGACGACCATCAGATAAAATGATGAGGGATGGTCATCAAAAGGTGAAAGATGATCACCTAGCAGGGTACGGCTGCTCTCGGGGTTTATCACGACATAGGACAAATGTCGAATAACAAGATCGACGATAGGGATGGCCATCGGGTAAAAGGTGAATGACGATCACCTAGTAGGGGACGGTATCTCTTTATCACGACATATGATGAATTTCGGATAAAAAAAGGGGTTCCACTAATGGGGATTCCGCTGGGGAAGGGATGAGGGACGGTCATCCAATAGGTGAAGGACGATCACCTGGTAGGGGACGGCTGCTGAAAGTATCACGGCATAGGACGAATGTCGGATAGAAGGAAAGTTGTTCTGTTAGTGACTTGCTGAGGATTGGTAAACACGGACGAGTGCTTACGCTCAAGAATAAAAGGTATAAGTGTTTGACGTTGTGTATAGATTAAAGATGCGGACGAGCATCCTTAGGACTATGATACGGATGAGTATCGGTAGAAACAAACGCTGACGCATGTTTAGAGATGATGGTACGGAAGAGTACCAATTGGCTAAAAAAAAACACAGACGAGTGTCGAATCTGTTTGAGGAGTGATATATATACAAGATACAAATGAGTATCAGAGACTTATGTATAAGTGTGAGTGAGTATTGATCTGTTGGTGAAGTATGAGCAAGACACAGACGAGTGTTTGATCTGCCGTGGAATGTATGACACGGACGAGTGTCAAATATGTATTATACATAAACAGGAATTATTTTGGGAACGCGAAGTGTATGCTTTGGCTTTCTATGGGGATAGGAGGACATGGACGGGTGTCAAAAGAGTGTGTATACACAAGTATCTGTTTGCAGAAGGTGTTCTGGAAACCTTGCTAGCGGAGGATGACACGGACGAGCGTCAAAAGAGTATGTATAGGTATCTGTTTTTGAGAGTGTAAAAGGTATTCTGGCGACCTGCGGGGGATAAGACGTCACGGACGAGTGTCGAAAAGAGTATATATGAATATGAACAGGCATTGGTGTTGGAGAGTGCAAAGGGGATGCTTTGGCTTTTATTTGTAGGGGATGTGAGTTTTTATATACATGAAATACTGATGATATTTGCAGGTGACTGGTTCGAACCTGGCTTGTGATCATGCAAATGTTTGATTTTTGCCGTAATGCTCCGTATTAGACGGAATGCTACGCTTATTTGGTGAATATGATGCAAATGCTATGATTATGCAAAAGAGGAAACCGATCCGGGATTCGGATCCTGCTGGGAATATCTGGTTGATCTGCTTGGAAGAATAACCCGGTTGGGGAAGAGATCTTTGGATCCGTCAAGAGAGCTGGCTCTGCTCGGGGAAATATATCATTGGTAGATCTATCAGTGAGGAGAACTCAGCTAGAGAGAAGGAAGCTTTCGTCACTTTGTTGTGTAAGAGTTTCAGGCATTGCTCTTCTGGGGAGAGGATGGAAACTCTGTGGGGAGATAGTTCTTTTAAACTTACTAAGGATGAGAGATCTGGCATTTTGGTGGGGATCTTGGCTGGGGAAGCTCCTGTTGAATGTTTGTGATAGGGATGAGGAGGCTTTGGCAACTCCGCTAGGGAAAAGCATTTCAAATATTGCTCGGGAGATCCTGCTCGGGGTGGAGGTAACTTCCGGGAAGTAGCATGTTGGGGATGCGATGCTTGATATGCCCCATGTTGCGTATTGAATGCCTGCAACCTGTTAAGACAAAAGAAACGCACAAGTATCCCGAGGTATCCCTTACCAGATTCCGTCACAGAAGTTAGATATTCCTGAAAGTAAATATATTTCCTGCAAGCATTTATTAAAGTGGCTCATTTGTTTTATGCAAGTGTTGCATCATGAATACTGGACATTTTGCAAACGAAACATAAGAATGTACAAAATGAGGTGTGACTGAAAGCTCTGATTTTATTAATCTGGGTGCCCTGAATTGGCAAATACATTCAAAGAAACAAATCCCCTGAAATGAGGAGATTGCTATAAATTGAGAAAAATAAAAGTGTTGGCAATGCTGACGACGCTCCTGTGAGCTTCCTTTGCTATGACCTGTATGACCTTGACGTTCTTCTCATCTTGCTTGCTGAAGAAGGTTGATTCTGATTGATGCTTTATCCTTTCGAAGTTTGCCGTGTTGTGAGTGATACAGACAAATTCAGAATGCAGTTGTTCGCTTATTCCCTTATTTTGCGTGGATCGCCCTTTCGGGTTTTCAATCCACCGGGATACCCATTTTTTCCTGAGCTGTCCAATGCGGCTTTTCAACTCAGCGGGTGTACATTTTTTCAATTTTTCCCTTATTTTTGCCCGAGACTTTTATTTTGTTTTTGACTCGCCAGGATGCCATATTTTTACCTGGACGTACATTCTGTTTTTATGTCCAGCGGGTCATTTTATGCGAAGTATTTTTTAACTACATCTGAATTCATAAGGGATAAGAAGTCTTCACCATCCATAGTAGTGAGCATCAGAGCTCCACCAGAGAAAACCTTCTTTACTATGAATGGAGCATCATAGTTTGGAGTCCACTTGCCCCTGTGGTCTGTATGAGGAGGAAGGAGTCTTTTCAGCACAAGATCTCCTACTTGATATTCCCGAAGCCTGACTTTCTGATTGAAGGCTTTCTTCATCCTTTTTTGATATAACTGCCCATGACAGATAACAACTAATCTCTTTTCTTCGATCAGATTCAATTGATTGTACCGAGATCGGACCCATTCCGCTTCATTCAGCTTTACATCCATCAGTACCCGTAAGGATGGGAGCTCAACTTCAATAGGTAGGACTGCCTCCATACCATACACAAGATGATAAGGTGTTGCCCCAGTGGACGTTCTTATTAAGGTTCGATACCCATGCAAGGAAAATGGTAGCATCTCATGCTAGTCTTTGTATGTAACCACCATCTTTTGCACAATTTTCTTGATGTTTTTGTTAGCTGCCTCAACAGCACCATTCATCTTTGGCCTATAAGGAGAAAATTTGTGATGTTGGATTTTGAAGTCCCGACATAGTTCTGCCATCATTTTGTTGTTCAAATTGGAACCATTATCAGTAATGATTCGCTCGGGTACTCCATATCGACAGATGATGTCTCTTTTTAGAAATCTGGCTACCACTTGCTTGGTGACGTTTGTATACGAAGCTGCTTCAACCCACTTGGTGAAGTAATCAATGGCTACCAAGATGAATCTGTGGCCATTTGAAGCAGTCGGTTCGAACTTTCCAATCATGTCAATGCCCCACATGGCAAAGGGCCAAGGTGAAGACATTACGTTTAAAGGATTCGGAGGCACATGCACTTTGTCTGCATAGATCTGGCATTTGTGGCACTTTCTGGCATAGGCACAACAGTCTGCACCCATTGTGATCCAGTAGTAGCCTGATCTTAACAATTTCTTAGCCATTACATGTCCTCCAGCATGGGTACCGAAAGATCCTTCATGCACCTCGTGCATCAGCAAGTCTGCTTCTCTCTTATCAACACATCTGAGCAGCACCATGTTAAAGTTTCGCTTGTATAATGAACCATCAGCATTAAGGAATAAACTATCGGCCAGCCTTTTTAATGTCTTTTTATCATTGGAAAATGCCCCAGGTGGGTATGTTTGATCCTCTAAGAAGCTCTTAATGTCATGGAACCACGGCTTGTCATCTTTAGCAATGTCCACGGAGAAAACGTATGCTGGTCGGTCTAGTCTGGATACCGAAATCCGAGGCACATAATGTGCAGTTTGAACCTTGATCATCGAGGAAATGGTAGCTAAAGCATCTGCGAACTGATTTTCATCTCGAGGGATATACTCAAGTTTGACTGTTGTGAAGAAAGTCAACAATCTCCTCGTGTAGTCACGGTATGGAATCAGATACTCTTGGTGAGTGTACCATTTGCCGTTGGTCTGATTGATTACCAAAGCTGAATCTCTGAATACATTCAATGTCTTGATCCTGAGGTCAATGGCTTCCTCAAGACCCATGATACAGGCTTCGTATTCAGCTTCATTGTTAGTGCAGGCAAATGTGAGTTTTGCCTAGAAAGGCATATGAACTCCTTTAGGTGTAATGAGCACTGCACCAACTCCACGACCATTCATATTGACAGCCCCATCAAACATCATAGTCCATTCTTCTTCTGGATCAGGCCCTTCAGTGTGAACAGGCTCTTCATGATCTTTTGCTTTTAAGTACATGATGTCTTCAACAGGGAAGTCAAATTTCATGGGCTGGTAATCATCAAGGGGTTGCTCAGCCAGATAGTCAGATAGTACACTTCCTTTGATGGCTTTTTGAGATGTGTACTGAATGTCATACTCTATCAGAATCATTTGCCATCTTGCAACCCTTCTAATAAGCGCTGGCTTCTCGAATATGTACTTCACTGGGTCCATTTTTGAAATCAACAAGGTAGTGTGAGTCAACATATACTGCCTTAGTCGGCGAGCATCCCACGCTAAAGCACAACAAGTTTTCTCGAGCAGTGAATAACGTTGTTCACAGTCGGTAAACTTTTTGCTTAGGTAGTATATTGCATACTCTTTTAGACCAGACTCGTCATGTTGGCCCAGCACACACCCCATTGATCCTTCTAATACTGTCAGGTACATTATTAGAGGTCTTCCTTCAACTGGAGGCATAAGAATCGGAGGTTCTTACAGGTACTCCTTGATCTTGTCAAAAGCCTTCTGACAATCTTCATTCCACCTGACCGTCTGTTCCTTTCTTAACAATTTGAATAAGGGCTCACAGGTTGCAGTGAGATGAGATATGAACCTTGAAATGTAGTTCAATCTACCTAGGAACCCTCGTACTTCTTTTTCGGTCCTTGGTGCAGGAATCTCCTGAATGGCTTTGACTTTGTCAAGATCAACTTCAATTCCCCTTTCACTTACGATAAATCCCAGCAACTTACCATATCGCACCCCGAATGTGCATTTGTTGGGGTTTAACTTCAGCTGATACTTTCTCAAGCGCTTGAACAACTTTAGCAGATTTACCAGATGATCTTCCTTTGTAAGGGACTTGGCAATCATGCCATCCACGTAGCATTCGATTTCTTTGTGGATCATGTCGTGGAATAACGTTACCATAGCCCGTTGATAAGTCGCACCGGCATTCTTCAGTCCGAAAGGCATTACCTTGTAACAAAATGTGCCCCAAGGTGTGATGAAGGTTGTTTTCTCCATGTCTTCGGGTGACATCTTGATCTGATTATACCCAGAAAAACCATCCATGAAAGAAAACACCGAGAACTGAGTTGTGTTGTCGACCAATACATCAATATAAGGTAATGGGAAATCATCCTTCGGGCTAGCTCTATTCAGATCCAGGTAATCTACACACATACGTACTTTACCCTCCTTCTTAGGCACTGGTACAATATTAGCGACCCACGGCGGGTAACTAGTTACAGTAAGGAAGTCGGCGTCCCACTGTTTTTGTACCTCTTCTTTAATCTTCATGGCCATATCTGGGCGAGTACGACGTAGCTTTTGCTTCACTGGAGGGCAATCTTCTTTCAAGGGCAGCTTGTGCATAACAATATCCGTATCTAGACCTGGCATGTCTTGATAGGCCTAAGCGAAAACGTCGACGTATTCTCGAAGCATGTCAATGAGTTGTTCTTTTACTGAAGCCTGCAAACTGGCCCCAATCTTCACTTCTTTCAAATCCTCTTCGGTACCAAGATTAACTGTCTCAACCTCCTCCTGATGAGGAGTGATCACTTTCTCTTCTTTCCTCAACAACCTTGCTAACTCTTCAGGTAACTCATAGTCTTCTTCAACCCCTTCATCAGCTTTATTAATTGGATTGTCGAAGTCATACAAGGTCATAGCAATGCTGTTGTCGGTGCAATCTGGAGGATAATCTCTACAAGGGTTGAGATTTGTTCGTTTTAGTGATCAATTTTAATCTTGTTTAGAAAAGTTTAAATGATGAAGTTATTTATTTTGAAAACATTGCCATTTCATTGTTTTGTACAAAAGTGAAAAATGAAAAGATAGTGAGCGAAAAAGAGACTTGTATGCAAAAGATGTCCTATATTCATTGATAATCCATTTGCACAAAATTACAATATAGCCCTATTACAAAATGAGTCCTGACATCTTGGGCAAGATGCAGGACTTGATGCATGCTGAAAAAACGCAGGAAATAATAATTACTATGCAGGAGTAACCCTTATATTTTCCTGGGAAGACCAGTTAAGGACTGGGTGACCCGGGATCCTTGGACGTATCCAGCTCTCCAGGTTGAGGTCGCTTTTCGCCTCGTCTTCCAGGCTGTTGACAACATCTGGGGTGAGCATCCCCCCACTGATGAACTTGGGCTCTTTAGCAGCCTCTGATTGATCTTGTCGAAATGGTTTGTAACCCAAACCGAATCTGTCCTCCTTCTTCTCCACCGGCAGCAGCTTGCCCCAGCCTTGGGCATTTCCATCTTCAACAACCTTCCGGGCTTGCTGATAGGAGACAATTGAAGTATCCATCTTATCTTCCTGGGATGCAACAAATACTTCAGTCGTCGCCTCATTGACGTTTAGAGCTTTGAACCCCTGGCTCATAGTTTCATGGATTTCACCATCCATTTCAATGTATTTGTATGTAGCCAGATGGCTAACAAAGATGTCCTCTTCACCACAGATGGTGATAATCTATCCTTCCCACTCATATTTCAATTTCTGGTGAAGGGTTGATGTAACTGCGCCAGCGGCGTGAATCCATGGTCGACCCAACAAACAGCTGTAGGCCGACTGAATGTCCATCACATAGAAAGTAGTCTGAAAGACCTGCGGACCGATTATCACAGGCAGCTCCACCTCTCCAAGAACAGACCTCTTGGAGCCATCAAAAGCCCTGACCACCAGATTGCTTTGTCGGAGAGCTATACCATCATATTCGAGCTTGACAAGAGCTTTCTTCGGCAGGACATTGAGTGAGGACCCAGGGTTAACAGGAACATGAGAGAGCACAACCCTTTTACACTCTAGGGTAATGTGTAAAGCTTTGTTGTGATGACGTCCTTCCGTTGTTAAGTCAGCATTGGTGAAGCCTAGCCCATGGCTAGTGTTAACATTAGACACCACTGTCTCAAGCTGATTCACTGTGATCTCCTCCGGCACATAGGCAGTGTGCAAGACTTTGAGTAGTGCATCCCGATGAGCTTCGGAACACAATATCAAGGATAAGATGGAGATCTTGGAAGGAGTCTGGTGGAGCTGATCCACAACCTTGTAGTCACTTCTTTTGATTATCCTCATAAATTCATCCACATCATGATCAAAGGATGATTTATGAGTCTCTTTTGGTGCGGGTTCTTCAGGTGCCACACTTTTCCCCTTGGCTTTGGTAATAACCTCTGCCTCGGTACTAGTTCTTGGAGCTTGTGACGCGAAGAGGCGTCCGCTTCGGGTGAAGCCTCCGCCTCCCCCGACATTATCCACTTGTGAGGTAGGAACTGAAGAATCAAGAAGGACTTTTTCTCCGTTGCAGTAAAGGTCTGCACCATAATGCAATGGTACATCATTGTCTTTGTCATATGGAATAGGCCCTGGCACCATGATGGTGACTGGGCTAACTGCAGCAGAGGTTGGAACCGTTATTGTATGTGGATCATAGAAAATGGTGACAGGACTTCTAGTGGATGTTGGTGGTGATTGATTGAAGCTTAATTGTTGTTGAAACTGTTGCTGAGATTGTTGCTGATAATTGTTGGAATCCAGGACCGTTGCAGGGTCATAATAGATGGTAACTGTGGAGACGTCGTTGTTGGTGGTTGCTGAAGTTGTAGAAGTGGATGAAATGGAACTGTTGTTTGTTGAAGTGATGGAAGAGGTGGTTGCTGATTTTGTAGACGAGTCAGTAGGAACAATTGTTGTTGTAGTTGTAGGAGAATCATTTGTTGTTGAAAAAGGAGTTGCTGGTGTTGTAGAAGCTGTTGTTGTTATCTGCAGAATGCCTTCTTTAATCAAGCTATTGATGCCATTCCTCAAGCTTGCACACCCATTCTCGGAAACCTAGCAAGATTCACAACAGGCCTTACAACCTGGAAACACTTGGCATTTCAAAAGCTGAGCTTTAACCTCTGCCAGAGGTGTCTGAATACTCGCAGTATCTTCAATTAAACTCATGGGTGAGCCCTCCTCTATAGAATTAATCCTCAACCCACCATGGCTGGGCATAAGATTCTTTGTGACATTTGGAGGTGGTGCAAAATTCAGGGCCTTTGAATCTACCAGATCCTGGACCTTCATATGCAGAGCCCTGCATTTTTCTGTGGAATGTCCAGGTGCATTAGAATGAAAAGCACACCTGGCATTAATGTCGTAATTTCTCGGAAGGTTTTGAGGATCCGGTGGAGCCAATGTCCTTAACTCGACAAGATTGAGCTTTAGGAGTTGTGGCAGCAATGTGGCGTATGGCATTGGAATAGGGTCAATCACCCTGTTGATCTGAGATGGCCGCTACTGAAAAGGGCGTTGTTGTTGGTTGTTGTTATTGTTGTTGTAGGATCTCTGTTGAGGAAATTGTGGCTGTTGAGGAAAGTGTTGTGGTTGTTGAGTGTATTGAGGGGGTGGAGTAGGAAGAGTGATGGCGGCAACTGATCTTGGCAGATACTGGGGTCTACCTCTTCTCATATGTACAAAATTTGTTTCACCGGATCTACGGGGCCCTGCAAATGGCTTCCTTGCACTGCTTGAACTGGCGTCGTTGTCAGAAATCTTTCCCATCTTCAGTAAGCTCTCAATTCTTTCCCTAGCTATACCCACGTCTGCAAAGATGGTGGAAGAAAATGCTGTCAATTTGTCAATATAAGTACCCTGGAGAGTATTCATGACCATATCTTCCATCTCCCTTTCTGACATCGGGGGTTGAATGGCAGCAGCCAATTGCCTCCACCTTTGGGCGTACTCTCTAAAGCTTTCAAGGGAAGACTGTGACATTCCCATCAGAAGGGTTCTGTTTGGGGCCATGTCCAGATTATATTGATATTGACGGATGAAAGCTTCGGCCAAGTCTTTCCAATTCCTTACTGTGACCCTGGTCAAGTGAGAGTACCACTCTCGAGATGCCCCTATCAGGCTATCCTCGAAGTAAAACATCCACAGTTTCTCATCCATGGTGTAGGCTTTCAATCTCCCCAGGAAAGACTGAAGATGGGTACGTGGGCAGGATGTGCCATTGTATATTTCAAAATAGGGAGGTTTGAACTTGTGAGGAATTCTAACCCTCTCCACTAATCCCATGTCCTTGACATCAAAACCCAGAGAGTTTTGGGACTCAAGAGACCTTAGCTTTTCTTCTATTTCATCCAACCGACGATTGTAAACTTCGTCTCCAGCCCTAACCACAGTAAACTGTTCTTCCTGAGGGTCCTCCTGCAAGGCCCTCCCTCCAGTGTTACCTTGGGTGTTTCTTATAACATTGATTTCTGGGTTCAGATGAGGTCCAAACTCTGGGGGGATCAGTACGAGGTTGTACGTGATGGTTGTTACTGGTACCCCCTGTACCTAGATGGTTTTCCTCGGGAGTTTGCCGCTCGACTAACTCTCTCAGTCTCTCTTGGCTCTGAGCCAAACCAGTCATCACTGCCATAAATTGATTCATTTGGGCCCTCATCTTTGTCCTTTCATTGGCCATTTGGGTCCTCACCTCAGTCAAGTCTTGCTGAACCTGATCCATTCGTAATCCCGGAAGGTTGTTTCTTGTCGGGTACTGGTGCACTCTATTGACGGGGAACACTCTTCTACGAGCAATGTTTCCTGAAATCACAACAAAGTGAGAAACAAAAAACAAAGACCTACAAAACAAAGAAATGATGTTAGTATGCAATGTAGGATGCTTATTTGTCTTCCAAGGGTATCCGGTTTGGTTCTTTGGTTTTGACCTTTCCAGACCTCGAGGAATGATGATGTTGCAGAGAGATTAAACCCATGGAATAATACAAACCATATATTACAAAAATGTGAAGATACATAGTTTGACTACAATAAAGTTCCAATGTTGGGTCAAAATACATCAACAAAATCAAAAGTAGAAACAAAAGGAGGTACAAGTACAAGGAAATCAAACATCCAATCCAAAGTCATCCTCCCTGACTTCCTTCAGGAGAGCCTCAGTTATTGGGCCAACTGGGTGCTCTGTAATAGTCCTGATGAGGAGGTTCCTGGTGGCAATGGCACTGGTCAACTTCTTATGCTTATCCTGGTCCTTTAACCTCTTTAACCCTGCCCGGAGTTTCAACTCAGAGATCTCCTTCTGTGCTGCTATCAAAGCTGCCTGATTCTTCTTCTCATTAGCCTCTAGCTGCTCTATCCTAGCTTGGGTCCTTTGATCTTCTTGTGCACTAGCCTCAGTGATCCTGATCCACCTAGCCTGGCTCTCCTCTAAATAATGCTCAGCCCTAGCCTTCTGAGTCTTAGCTTCCTTGCAAGCATTCTTCAGCACTAGCTCCCCTGCTCTAGCCTTTCTGATGTAGTCATCCGTCTTCTCAATCTTGGTCAAGTGCTCAATCCGGAGCTTCACTAACCTTTCATTATCTAGACGGCTGTCATTCCTCTCCCAGAGGGTCTTCTTCAAAGCTTCAGAGAGTTGAGCATTCCTTTCCTTCAATTTCTCAAACTCCTCTAAACTGATAGTAGCTGCAGGCTTCATTGCTGATGGTCCAGGTACATCCTCTAAGGTGAATGGCATCCGAGTGATCTGTCCCCTGACACGAGACCAGTCAAGATACTGAGCTGAGGCTATGTTGTTGCACTTTCCAAGAATGGTTGTCCCCTTAGTCTGAATATTGTCCCAAGCCCAAGCAACTTGTCTGACAATGGCAAGGTTGTGTTGGATGTCAAAATATAGGGTTTCTGTCAAATCTTTCCCTCTTGGGGGATACACCAAAGCATACCCTAATTGCCTCTTGAAAAGTAAAGGGTTGTAGTTGATGCAACTTTTCACTCCAATCAGGGGTACATTGGGATATTGCCCACAACTGGTGATGATATATTTGCCCTTGGTGTTCTGAGTGCACCATCTGATGTCTTCTGAGGTAAGAATCAATCTCTTAGCCCAGTTCCTTGGCTGATGAGGATTCAGGAAAGTGTCTGACTTCGGCAGGTTTCTTAACAACCAATAGTAGAAGAGGGGTGCACAGCATCTGACCAATCTCCCCCTTTGCTTCTCATTCCTTTGATGCACTGAATAATAGAAGTCTCCAAGCAAGGTAGGAACTGGGTTCCTCAGTAAGAACAGGTGAATAGCACTCTTGCTTACAAACTTTGGCTCGTCTGCAAACAAGATAACTCCATATATGCTGAGGGCTAAGAGAGTACAAACAGTTTCCCACTTCCCTGCTGCAGCATGCAGGGTGGCCTGAGTAACCAAGAAGTCTAAGTGAAGGCCTGGAATTCCAACCTTGGTGGTCATGCTCTGGTCAATGAGGGTGGGCTCCAAGTGCAAAGCCTTAGCTATATCTTCATTCTTGGGAGCAACCATCTCAGGGTTGAAAGGAATTCCCCTCCTGATAGGGACACCTAACACCATGGAGAACTCTTCCATCAATGGTCCTAGCTGAAAATCTGGGAAAGTGAAGCATCTGAGAGGAGGGTCATAGATCTAAAGACAGGTGTGAATCATGCTCCTCTGGGATGCATCCAGGTCCATGATCATGTCCATAATGCCACCATAATGTTCCCTGAATAATGGAACATGATCAGGAGTGATGAGAGACTGCATATGCCTGATGCCTGTCAAAGTGGGCTCAAAGAAATGATAGGTGATGTTGCTCTTCCTGGAAGTGTCCATGCTGACAATGGATGCTAGTGAAGAAAGCTGAGGAGAAGCACTGATGAAGGTGACTGCTGAAAACTAATGAAGATGATTGGAGAACGCACTGAAGAAGAGTCTCTGATGAAGACAACTGATGAAGAGAACTAGAAAGAATCTCTGGTGAAGATGTTGGTGAAGGAGACTGATGCAGATAGCTGAAGGAATCTGAGCAGCAGAACAGGTCAAAACCAAACCAAAGATACAATGTGGATACCCTGTAAAACAAATAGACAAATGTTAAATGATGCAAAATGATGTATGCAGAATGATATGCAAAGGGTTTGTGATCAAGTGCTAGATCTGTTATCTGCCTTGATAGGGTCCATGTGTGTTCATAAGTCCGAATGGAGGCTTAGAAACCGGTAACCAGGTGGGGGACTCAAATAAAGAGTCAAAAGTCCAGGGTTTCACAAGAATAGTCCAAAAATGATACTGCCTTAAAACAACATTAGTAACAAGGGCATGATGAGGCCAAGGGTTCCTGCAAACCTGTAAACATCCCAACCCCCTCACATGTATTGTTCTAGAACAAGGATCCTCAAACTTGGATCAGTTATGAGAAGTGTAAACACTTCTAACCCGGAGGTACAATGTTTATAATAACCATAAAAGATCCTCCTCTAATTCACCTCAGATGCTGAAGGTCATAAAAGGTCATCCAGACTTAGCAGGCTTCCCAGATAGCCCTAGTACTACAAGAAATCTGTAGCACAGATTTCTCAAGAAGAAACCCATGTCTGAACCGTGTTTCATATTCCCGCACCAGACCGAAATGGAATGGGAAAGAATATGAAGCCACTTTATCCTATGTGTCACTCAGGTCCCTGGTATGGAACCTTTAATCACTCAACAATCCCACCCACCAAAGCAAACAATAGATCCAGCACAGGTGATATGATGATAACAGTATGAAATGCATAAAACTGTAAATGAAAGCAATAAAGAAAGCTGTACATAAAGCAATAAATAAAGAAATAAACAAATAAGCACAAGTAGCACAAGTAGCACATAACACCCCCATAAACATAAATCAAAGAAGCGCTAGGAGAAACCCACAAAAAGAACCAGAAGCCCTGGTTGCAAGATAGAGCTCCCCAGCAGAGTCGCCAAGCTCTCGCTCCCCCGAAAAGACACCAGGTCAGATAGGGTACAGACGCGAACAGTTGGTGAAAGGAGAAATGAAATGAAAGTGAATAGAGTCGCCAACTAGGCATTTTTATCCCGAAGGAAAGGTAATGCTGCATAAACCTAGAAAAAGATGGATAAGACGGTTGCGAACTAGAGAAACTGAGAAAGGGAGTTGGTTACAACCTAGGAAGGTATTAGCACCCAGATTGTCTGTCGTACTCGACGGGATCCACGCTTAAAAGATTGTGTTTAAACGGGGTAGGTGTGAGTGTTGTCTGTGTGCAAAAGTTGGAAAAGAAAATACAAGTGTCAGTGCAAAAGGTGGATTGCTCAGGAACTGAGGCTTGAAAGAGAATGCTGAAAGACGGGGATGACAAAGAGACTTTTGTTCGATAATAGTTAAGATATGCCTACGTATCCTCTCGTGCAATGAGGAAGTCAGAACACCGTAGTTCGACTCAAAGGGACTGAAAGATAAATTGACTATGAATTGCTTGCTTGTCTATGCTCAAGTGTATGACTTGTCTGGCTCGAGTACTAATTGTCTTGCATTAGACGGAAGAAGCAAATTCTCGTTTTTGAATGAGTGTGTCGCTCCCGCCAAATGACACCTGGTCAGAAGGGGTACAGACGCGAACGATCGGCGAAAGAGAGAACATGAAGATGAACTGAAAAGAGTCGCCAGCTAGGCATTTTTATCCCGAAGGAAAGGTAATGCTGCATAAACCTGGGAGGATATGGATAAGACGGTCGTGAACCAGAGAAACTGAGAAAGGGGGTTGGTTACAACCTGGGAAGGTATTAGCACCCAGATTGTCCGTTTTACTCGATGGGATCCATGCTTGAAAGTTTTGTGTTTAAAGGGGTAGTGTCAGTGCTATTTGTGTGCGAAAGCTGGAAAAGAATGTACAGGTGTCAGTGCAAAAGAGATGTGAAGTGAAATGCTCAGGAATGAGGCTTAAAAGAATAATGTTGGAAGAGGGGGAAGACACAGAGACTTTTGTTCGATAACAATTAAGTTATGCCTACGTATCCTCTCGTGCAATGAGGAAGTCAGAACACCGTAGTTCGACTCAAAGAGACTGAAAGATAAATTGGCTGATGAACTGCTTGTTTGTCTATGCTCAAGTGTATGACCTGTCTGGCTCAGGTGCTAACTGTCTTTCATTAGACGGAAGAAGCGAATTCTCGTTTGTGAGTGAATGAGGTGAGAAAAGAATCCCGAAGGAGACGATTATTGTTTGTTTTTGGTGTTTTCAATCTTTTATTGCTTTTTGTGTTTGTCATAAGATAATGAGCTTAAGCCTAAACCAAGGGTTAGTAAACTCGTCACATCCTCCCTCTGATTAGGGGTAATGAGAATACCTTAAGTATGAAGTAAACACCTCAAACTTAATTACCATGATGTGGGATTAAGATCATTAACCTACTTGTGATTATTTAGATGTTTTTGGAGTTTTTGTTTAGTGTTAAGTAATGAGTTTAAGCCATAATCAAGGATTTAATGGACCCATTACACCATCCTAATAGAAGGATAATAGATGAGAACATTTAAGCTGAGGAAGATACCTCAACTTAATCCATGATTAGGGATTAACCTCATGACAAAACAAAGCCTTTATTAAAGTGGATCTTAATTAATTTTAAGATTAAGAAGTGAATTTTATGATTTGTAAGACAACTTGAGGGGGACTTGTCCATTAACATTAGGGTTAGTCCTTCTTAACCATTTAAGGAAGAATTAGAACCCTAATGCAAGGCCCAAGTTACAAGCTTATTGTCTTAGTGATTATTATGTGGATTGATTAAGAGATTTAAACACATTAAGGGTTTAACACTTAGGATTAAAGTTATACACTCCATCCTAAGAGAAGGATGCAGGCATAATCTTAATCACAAAGCCTTAAAACCTTAAAGGTTTAGTCCCTGATTATGAGATGAGAAGAGAGACACAAAAGAAGACACAAAGGTAAAACTAATGGGGGACTAATCAAAAACCCTAATTGTTATCATGCTTGGGTGTTCCTAGGGTTCATGAGGCTTGCAAGAGATCTTCAAGAATAGCCACCAAGGAGAAAGCAAGATGAAAGAAAGAGAAGCAGAAGAAACAAGTTAACTTACTTCACTTAAGAAGATAAGTTACTTGAAGAAAGAAATTGAATGAACATGAATGATCAAGCTCACTCTAAAGCAAAAGCAAAATGCAGCAATGATGCATAAGAGAGATAAGGAGAGAAATGAGAAGTGAAGGCAAATTTACTTCTCAGAGTACTTACCACCTGAAAAGTTAGCAAAAGAAAAAAGAAATGAAATGGAAATGAGATGTATGCAAGGATGCAAACCAAAACCAGAAGCATATTCATGATGCAAATTATGCTAAGAGAAGATGCAAAGGCATGTCAAGTTCAATGGATGATCACACAAGTGATGAGAATGCAAATGAAGCATGAAAGTTCATGAATGTTCATGGAATGTAATGAATGCATAACATGTCAAATGGATGAAGAAATGATCAAGCATGATTCTAATATGTCCTAGGATTTCTTAGAAGTCATGTGGATGCAAGGAATGTCATGGAAAGTTCTTTGAATGAATGCATATGCAAGATGTATGCAAATGAACATGAGAATTTAGGGTTTTAATGCAACATGAGATGCAAAAGTCAAAAAACAGAAGCAAATCATAAGATAAAAAATTCAAAATGAACTCAAAGGAAACCTAACCCCATATGATATCACACCCCAAAGGAGGAGACCTAACTTTTAACCCTAAGGAAGTTATGATTTTTCTAAGTTATCTAGGGTTTTAAGGTACCTAAAGGGAAAAAATGCAAATCAAATAAAAAATGCAGAAGAAATTCATGACAAAATTATGCTAGATACTACATGTCAAATTAAGAACAATGCAAAAAGAATCAATGTCATACCATTCATGGTTAGGCAGAAAAGAATTCTTGAAGTTAGGGTTCAAAAATAGGAATTTTATGAACCCTAAATTCAAGAAAATTATCAAAGATTGTTCAAAACCAAAAAGAAATTTGTGTGAATGGTATGATAATGTTTCTAAATTTCCTAAGATACAATGTGAATTTTTTTGGGATTTTCAGAAACCTAAATGATATTTTAATTAATTAATTTCTTTTAATTAATTAAAATAAACATTTAAATGTTTTAAAAATGATTTTTAAATGCAAAAAATAAAAATAAAAATATTTTTGGATGAAGAAAATTATTTGAAGTGAAAATGCAAGAGAAAATATTTTTTAGGATTTTCTAGGTATTTTTAATAAATTATGTAAAACAAATAAGAAAATATGAATTAAAATTGAATAAAATAAAAGTAAACTGATCCAATGGTTTGTATTGATTTTGGGGATTTCTAGGTTGACCATGCGCGCTATCTAACGAATGAAATTCAAACCCAACTAATCCTAATTATTTAATTATTTAAACCAGAATTAAAGTTAATGAATTAATCTCCACCCTCCATCTCACGCGGGAAGCTAAAATCCAAGGGCCCTCATTCAAACACTGCCCTAACCCTAATTAAGTCATTAATTACTTTCAGGTGGCCGGAGAAGACCTCCGGTCATCTTCTCTGGCCACACCCTCCCTGAGCAAACTCAAATCTTCATCCCTAGGTTATTTCTAGAGCTCTAAAGCTCCAGATCAAACCCTCTCATCCTCCTAAACACTAATCTAACCTCAAAACAAATTTGTAATTGCTCAATCACAAGATTCGAAGAAAAAATCAAAAATGGCAAAAGTTTCAGACAATCAGTACATATTCATTTCTTCACCATTTTTAAAAATACAAAGCACATAATGATCAGTGAAGCATGCTCTTTCACATTGGAA
Source organism: Lathyrus aphaca (assembly GCA_963966055.1). Classification (NCBI taxonomy): domain Eukaryota; kingdom Viridiplantae; phylum Streptophyta; class Magnoliopsida; order Fabales; family Fabaceae; genus Lathyrus; species Lathyrus aphaca. The sequence goes on from OZ014519.1 coordinate 219,883,490, forward strand.
CATAAAAATAGAGTTCTGGAAAAATGTTTCTGGATGGTTACCTGAGCTTGAGAATTGCAGATGCGAGCTTTCAGGACCCCTCCTTTTGTGCAAAAAGCTTCCTTTGACTCTCCTGAGACCAATGGAATGCTTCAAAAGCTTTGAGAGTAGCTGGTTTGTGTTGTAGCAACTCAACTGGCCAAGAATCGTGTTTTGTCTATGGGTGCTTTGAGGCTGTTTTAATGGTTGCTTTGTGGTCAGTGGATGATTCTGAGATGAATGGTGAAATTGGTTTTGAGTTTGAGTGAGTGAGCTGAGAGATTCGAAGGATTTTGCAAGTTGAAGTGATTTTGGCAATGTTGACTTCTTGGAGGTTTCAGCTTGTGTGCCTTATGAAAAATGATCCTTGAAGCATGCTTGTAAAGTCTGGATTGGGCAGAGAGTGGGTGGTGGACTGTGGTGATTGGTATGGGCTTCTTGCCAAAAAGTCAAAAGTTTTGTACTTGAGGTATGGGAAATGGTGTAGCTGGCTCATTGGCTTGTCCATGCGCAGCTGAGATCAAGGATGTCCATAGACTTGGATTTGAGGCAATTTAGCAAGTGGATGGAAGTTTATGTGCCATTTTGCAAATTCTATGAAGTTTGGCCCTTTTGTAATTTCTTGATGTTCAAGGTATGGAATGATGCAATTCTTTGGGCAATTCTGATTTTTATGCAATGTGTAATGTTTGTATGATGATTAGAAGTGTGTTTGAAGTCACAAAATGAATTGGCAAGTGGTTTTGCAAAGAATCCTCTTTGGTGCATTCTTGAAAATTATGTGATTTTTGCCAACTTTGACAAGCCATATCTTGAGTTCCATAATGAATTAGGACTTATTCTTGTACTTTTTGAAAAGGGAATGATCCAATCTACAACTTTCATGACCAACAATTTTTCATTTGAAGCATTTTTGGTTGAGAAAGAGGAGGTTGAAAAACTTTCCCAAAATGGAAAGTTTACATTAGAAGTCATTTCCATTTTTGGCAACTTTTGGTTTAGCCCACTTTTCTTCAATTTTGTGAACTTC